>CANJKZ010000791.1:357500-957500 GCA_947471745.1 Closterium sp. Naga37s-1 | reverse complement strand
CTCGCGGGGATGAGGGCTGCGGCGAACCCATGGTCGTCCGTCTGGGTGCTCCAATGCTTCCTTGCTCATGTAGGTGAACTCGAGGGGGACGAGGTCTACGAGCTCGTCGGATGATGCTTGACAGGAAGGTACATCGAAGTCTAGGACATAGATCCCATTGATTGAGCGAGCTCGTCCAAGGTATTTGAACGATTCGGGAGGAGTGTCCGGGGGAGCGTAGATGAGGGTAAGGTCGCGTGTGGCTTGGTCCGTGGTGAGTATGATGCCGCCGTCGCGAAGTTGTCCTGCTGAGAGAAGGTTAAAACGAAGGTTTGGGACGTAGAGTACGTCGTTGAACGAGATGTGTGTGTTGCTGTCTCGTGCTTGCAGGACCACGATGCCTTGCGCATTGGCGCGCAGCTGCTCGTTGTTGGCGACGGTGACGTAAGTTGCGGGAGCGCGACTCAGGTTTGAGACGTAGCGCGTGGATCCCACCATGTGCTGTCCGCAGCAGCTGTCCAGGTACTAGGTGTTGTAGTTGTCGGTGTTGTTTCTGCGCAGAAGTAGCGCCAGTCGCGGAGTCACCAGGGTTGCCTTGTAGCGCCTGTGGAAGAAGGGGTCTTTTTCTTCCTTCCATCCCACCGGTACGTAGCGTTGGTTGTCATGTGGCGGGCTTTCCCGCAATGTGATTGGCTGATTCCAATCCTGCTCGTCCTCGTCATACAAGTAGTAGTGATCTTAAGTGAGGGGATTATTCCAACCCTCTTCTGGCTCAAGGAGTCTTCCTTGGATCTCGTTCTCTTCGTCAGTTTCAGCAGTGCGACGTCGGCGCGTCGCCATGTTTGCGATGATATTTCTAGGAGCTCCTGATTGAGGTCCTTGAGTTTGCTGATGTTGATGTTGTGCAGGAGGACGAGGTGTCTAATGCTGAGACTGAGGATGACGAGTCTCTTGTCGGCCGACCTAGTTGTTGTGGTGAGTGGAATTTGGGTGGCGATAGTTGGATCGGGATTTGCATCGATCCGTTGAATGTCCGAAGACTTTGCATATTTTGCAATAATGGCGCCTTGGTTGTCGTCGCTCTTCACGGTTGTCTGCGTAGAAGGCAAGGCGCTCTCGGCGCGGCGCAGAGCTTGTTCTGCTCGAGTCCATATCCTGCTGTTCAGTCAGGAATGCGGCGCATAGCGCGGCTTCTGAGATAATCCCTCGCTGTCGGAGTAGCGCTTTACAGGGCTTCCACTCTTGCCCGAGTCCTTGAAGGACTATGTTAACGAAGATCTCTTCCGAGATTGCGCTCCCATGCTTCTTGATCTGGTCACGGATGTTGCGACAGCGGTTAATATAAGAGTTCGCTTTCTCCCCGTGCCCCATCTTTGTCTCCATGAGTTGCTGCAGGAGCCTGCTAGCGGTAACCGAATCCTTCGGCTGATAGACCTCAACGAGGTGCTTCCAGGCTTCCAAGCCTGGAGCGGCGCTCTCTTTGTAGGAGCGAATACTAAGTTGTTCCGCATGCGCCATATTTTGTAGCAGCACACTGTATGCCATGAGGGACTCGCTGTAGTACTGAGCCCTGGCGTCTGTCAGAATGTTATCTTATGCTCTAGCCTGTAGTGGGGTGCTCTATAGCGAGTACAACCCTTTTAGGGTTTCCTATTTGTATCCCCATTCTTGCTAGTGCAATCCTCTTCTTCTCTTCTTTCCTCTAAACTTTAACATGCTATCAGAGCAGGTCGATCCCCTTGGATCGATCCTGTGGGTGGGCTCACCACCTTGTTGCTTCCGCTGCAACTGCTACTGCTACTCTCTGTGCCGCACGCTTCGTGGCGTGCGGCAGTTTTTCTTCCCGCCGTGCGCCCCGAGGCGCGCGGCGGTTTTCTGCCCGCCGTGCGCCCCGAGGCGCGCGGCGGTTTTCTGCCCGCCGTGCGCCCCGAGGCGCGCGGCGGTTTCCTGCCCGCCGCGCGCCCCGAGGCGCGCGGCGGGTCGCGCGACCCCTACAGCCCCGTCGCGCCGCCCAGGGGAGCCGCGCGCGGCCCCTGCAGCCCCGTCGCGCCGCCCAGGGGAGCCGCGCGCGGCCCCTGCAGCCCCGTCGCGCCGCCCAGGGGAGCCGCGCGCGGCCCCTGCTGCCCCGTCGCGCGGCCCTGCTGCCCCGTCGCGCTGCCCAGGGGAGCCGTGCGCGGCCCCTGCTGCCCCGCCCCGTCCCCGACCTGCCCCGGCCCCGACCTGCCCCGGCGGCCCCCCCCAGGGTCGCCTCGACAGGCGACGGGAGGGGAGTCTACCGGGGGCCGCGCGTTGCCCCCCCCCCCCCCCCCCCCCCCCCCCCCTACCTCCCTACCCTGTTTTTAGGGTTTGGGGGGTAGTGGTTGGGGGGTGGCGGTTGGGGGGTGGCGGTTGGGGGGTGGCAGGTGTGTGGCGTCGCCTGCTCCTCCTCCTCCTCCGTCTCCCTGTGCTGCACCTGCCGCTGAGGGGGGGTGGACGTGTTGGAGCCGGTGGAGTGGTACTAAGGGGGGGTGAAGGGGGAGTGGAGCTAGCGGTGTAGCAGCGGGTGTGTGCCAGGGGTGAGTGGGATAGTTTGGGGAAGCTGAATGGAGGTTGCCGTCGTGTCGCCAGCAGCACCTGTATTCCGGGGACTTCGTCCGGTAGCCCAGTCGTAGCCAGCTGTGCCAGCCGCCCGTGGGTCCGTTGCTCGTCTGCCGCTACTTTAGCCGCGGGGCCTGTTACTCCTGTATTCCGGGGACTTCGTCCGGTAGCCGCTGTGCCAGTCTGCCTCCTGTTGCCCGTGTGTCTGCAGCTTCAGCCGTCGCCCCCTATCTCCTCTCCTCTCACTCTCTCTCCTCCTCCTCACTTGCCCGTTGTGACTACCACTAGCTTTGCTCATAATTGTGAACTTAAACTATTGCTTCTTGAACTTGTGCTCAGAATGTGTGGTGACATTGTGATCCACCCTGAGCTTGTACTCCTTTGCTTCCTCTGCTGATTACACCCCACTTTGGCTATGGGGGTGTGTCAGAATGTTATCTTATGCTCTAGCCTGTAGTGGGGTGCTCTATAGCGAGTACAACCCTTCTAGGGTTTCCTATTTGTATCCCCATTCTTGCTAGTGCAATCCTCTTCTTCTCTTCTTTCCTCTAAACTTTAACAGCGTCGTCGATGTCGTCCACCGGTTTAGAATAGGAGCCGTCGAAGTAGTGGTAGATCTGCGCTGTCTGTAGGAGGAGCGCAATCTCAAAACTCCATGTGTAGAAATCCTTGCCGTCGAATGCGGCGGTAGTCTTGATTTTTAAAACGCTCAGAAAACGTGCTTGCGCAGAGTTAATGACTTCATCACTTGGACGGGGGGCAGTTGTTGTTGATTTGTCTGTGTCGAGGGAGAAGGTGTGCGCGGCGGTATCACGGCTTTTCGTAGCCGGTTGTCCAGGTTGAACTGGTTGGGAAGAGGTTTCCGCATCGCCTTTGCGCAAGACTTGGAGTTCTTTCTCCATAGTTGAAAGCCGAGCGAATAACTGCTCGAGTGCGACAGTGCCGATCGTGGTTGTCGCCTCATTTGTCGCAACCGGGTTGGTTTGCCCTTCGGCCGTTAGATTTGCTTGGCCTCCGGATCCTCCGGCCATCTTGGTCTTGGAGCGTGTGCCGCTCGCCAGATCTTGGTTCGGCGAATTTCACAGAAGTGAAAGAGCGAAGAATCCATGAGTACCTCTCATACCATGTTACAATCCCAATTGGGACTTAGCGAAGGATCGCCCAGGGTTGATCGCAGAGTAGTGTTGCAGCGGAAGTTTGAATCTCAGGTCAGGGTGAATGTAAATGACTGAGTTTATAAAATCATGCATACATCGGGTTTATATAAGAATACAAGGGAATACGAAAAGACCTAGACTAGCCATGTACTCTAAGGGGTACATTCCCTTATTGCAGCGAAATTCAACCGTGCGGCGCGGGAACCCGTTTCAAACCTGTTCATGCTCTTTCCACTTCAAAATTTTATGCCTGCATAGGTCTTGGCCAGATAGTTGCTGCGTCGTTTCGACTCTTCTGATTCAATGAATTGTGAACTCTAGCAATACATATATGCGTTCGAATTCTTTCATAAAATTTGTGAACCATTATGTTTTGTTACGATTCGAACGTAACCAGGTATCTTTGCTGTAAGGATTTACAAATCCTTACTGAGGCACTCGTTAGTGAGGCCATCCCGAGGGTCACGCGACGAACCTGTCCTTCCTATTTCGTCGCACCGAACCACTCCCGAGTCAGCCTCCGCTCCAATCGCAACCATCACCGAGCCATCTCATCCCGAACCCCCCGCCTAGCTAGCTTTTCCCCTATTTAGGCCTCGTCACTTTCATTGTATCGTCAGTTCTTTGAGTTCATTCTCGATATTCGATATTCTGCGCACTCTGCAAGTTCATTCATAACACCTGGTATCAGAGCTACTTTCCTAGCTCACCCCGCTTTTTAGAGTGTAATACCCCTCGGGGGGGGGACGAGGAAGGATGTCTTGGGGTCCAGGAGTTGCGTAGGCCGGCCAGGAGAACTAGTTAGTTGCTCCTCGCGGCTATGTTTTTACGGGTACTCCTTCGGCACCGCCAGATCCTTGCCTCGAACGGTCGCGATCGACCGTGACCTCCCTCCCCCCGGGCAACGGACAGCTGTAGCTGTCGCGACATTAAACGTGAGTACTATTCCGCTGCGGTTTTAACGACGATTTCGGAATTTTGTGAGGCAGCTGGCGTCAGCGGACCTGCGTCGGCACCTGCACGAATTTTGCGGAAGTCGTCGGCGTGTGTGGCAGTTGACGCCGTCGGACCTGAGTCAACAGCTGCGCGACAACTTCGGAGTTCGTCTGAAGCGGCAAGTTACGACGGTGGCTCGTCGTCATTTTGCGCGCGTGACTCACGGAGTGTGGCTCGGCAGCTGGCGACAAGGGACGTGCGTCACTGTGGCGATAATTTCTGAGCAACTGTTGAAGAAATGTCGGCTGGGGAACTCGCCAGGCGCAAAAGGAGTTTGCGTCCGAAAATGTCGGTGGCGAGGAGAGACGACACAAGACTGCCCGACTTAGCGGGAGTCAACTGCCGTCCCGCCCGACCTGTTAAGTGCGGCGGCTTTTACTGCATTGGCGGGCGCGTCATCAGCAATTTTCGGCAGGAGTGCTCGTGGACAGACGGGACTTCATACCTGCTGACACTTACGGGCTGCAACGGAAAACCCGGCGGCTAAATCGCACTTATGAAGAAGTGGGGCGCAGGCGACGAGGGAAATCGGGGCAGGTACACCTCGAAAAAACTCGTGCGACGCTGCGTGCCTGGTGTTGTTGCAAGCTGGCCGGAAGTATCGAGAACAGTTTCTCCTGACCAGGGACGTTGTTTTCGGGGACAGCTGCTGACAACCCACGGTTAAACGGTGTCCAAGGTACCGCCCGACATTTTCGGAGGGGTCGGTACAGGCTGCCGGGACACACGGGAAGAAACGGCCCAACGGCTAAGCGAGGGTTGAAGAACGTCGTGGGGGCAGATTAAAAGCCGGTGGAACCGATCTGCGGCCCTACTTCGCCCGAACCTCACCATCCCCACCAAGTTTTAGTTCTGACTCATGCAGTCAACTTACTTGGCCGAATAACGGGGGTGAACACGTGCCTACCCTGTGCTGGTTAAAGGCACCTGGATTGGTGCTCGTTCGACAGCTGCACAGAAAAGACAAAAAAAAAGTGGATTTCGCGGCACTGTTTTTCTCCGACAAAAGCGGGCTGGGTGAACGGCACGCGAAAAAGTCGAGGAGCTGCGTGGACAACATTGGTGCAGTTTACAGGTTTCTCCTGACCCGGGCGTCTACACGAATTGACGGCGCAGCGGCGAAGCTGAGACCGGGAAGCTGTGGAATTTTCATGGCGTGATAGGCACGGCGGGCTGCAAAACGGTTGGGAGATAGTTTCCTTTTAACTAAGGCTACCCCGACTCCGATAGTTTTTGCCTCTCCACTGTGGCCGAGTTCGCGCGGGCAACAACGACGATACCCCATCCGACAAAAGCGGACGCTGGGTGAACAACGGGAAGCGGAATTGTCGGGGGGTGAATACGAAAAAATGTGACGACGGAGGGAAAGTTGTGGGTGATCCAGCAGATCACTTGAGTGAGAGGTTGAGCCCGTGCACCAATCCACCGTGAATTTCGGAGTCTATTCGGTAGACGCCCGAAAGGGTTTGATATTGTTACATGGAGGCGCGGCGAGCGGTACATTGCCAATGATACCTGGGATTCGCTAAGTGGCTTCGACGGGTATGAAGATGGGTGAACATCGGAGTACCAGGGTTAATGGCGGAAACGTCGGGGCTACACGGCGGAGAATAACTTCGGGACTGCTGCCTCAACCGTGATTTTCGGGTGACTTTTCTACGAAAAAATAAAAAGACAAAAAATAAGAGTTGAAGCTGAGGGTGTTTCTTCGCTTCTTGGAGTGCGGTTGAGCCGTTGGGGGACTTCGCCTGAAGGGTCACTTTTACGTCGCCTGGCAAGAAACACAGCGGCAGGGATACCTAGAACCCACTGGTGTTTAAACGTACACCGCGGGAAATTCTTCAGTAAAAGGAAGCGTGGGAGCAGCCGAAGTTTCAGGATTTACCTGCCGGCAACGAGCGATGGGTGAAACATCTGCAAAGCGCTAGTGGGAGTTCGCGTGGTTTTCAGTTAAACTTCATCGGCGGGAGCAGTTTTCGACTACGAAGTCAACGGCGTTGATGCCACTAGGTTCCGTGAAATTCGGTCTCGGAATAACCTAGGGCAGTCCCCGGTTCTCGATTGAACCCACATGCTGGGGTCGGGTAACCGACGGAAACTGATGGTGACTGAGTGGGCGGCTATAGTACGACCGAAGATTTCGGAGGAGAACTGCAACTGCAACTGCGGATTTTCGGGGCTGTGTTCAAACGACATTTTCGGAGTTTACGCGGGACTTAACAGGTTTATGGCGAGAAGCGGCGACAATCTCGGAGGAGTATTCGGCGTTTGGGTAAACGCGCGCGACATTTACGCAGGGCAACACCGCGGGAACTACACGGAATGTGTAGGGGTACGAACGACTTACGACGAACTGAAGAAGGCGGCGGCAACAGTGAAGGGGGGGGAGCGACAGCTGTAAAATTTCATCCCTGCCCACGAACTATCGGCGCATTACGACAAACTTCTCGGTGATTCCATTCCAACTCTGCTTCTACCAACTCGCCTTCGACCCGCCCACGACAACTGAAATCATTTCAACCACGTCAGGTGCTGCCAGCTGCAGCTGCTGAAGATATCGCCTGATTTTCCGGCGATGTGAAGACAAAACAAGTCCATTTCGAGCAACGTGGATTTTCCGTCGCGGTTTCTGGTCTACTTCCGCTGGTTCGCCCATGAGGAATTTTGGGGCACATACACCTGGTGTCGTCATCGAGTTTCCACACCGACACGTTCTCACCTTGTCCCCTACGCTCAACGCTCGTTTTCAGTGGGACTTAACACCTGGTTCTGTTGGGTTTTACTTCGGCGCAGCTTTGAAGATTTTGTGGACAGCTTTCTTGGAGGGGGGGAGAAAGTGCGCTGCACTGTTCTTTCCTTGGCGTTTTTCTCGGTCCTTTCTGACTTTGTCAGGTTGCGTCAGCACGACGGACGACCGCGATCACACCGACAAGATCAACGGTTCCTGCTCAATCGTGTTTGAATTCGCGTCAGCAGGTTCCCTCCCCTTTCGCGTCAATCTTCGACCGTCAGATCCACATCTGCTCGATCTACGGCCCACATTCCAACTTTCAGTTCATTTTGGGCAAGTTCATCGTCGACCGTCAGATCGAAATCGGACTTCATCAACGGCCTACATTCCAACCTTTTCAAAATTATTGTCAAAAGCATTTCGGCCGTCGGATTCAGCTGAAGAGGAGATCTACGGAATCCTCGCTAGTGTGGGGCCTGTTTTTTTTTTTTTTTTTTTTTTTTTGGTGGATATAAGTATACAACGTGCATCCATACATCCGCAGTCGTAACTGTTTCTAGGAGGGCTAAATGATTCGAGAAACATTTCCCCCCTCTTCATCTCTACGGAGGTTGGAAAGCCACCCCACCATCTTCCCAAATTGCCTTGAAACCTGCCTTCCACGTCATCGAAGCTTCGCATTGGTACAATTTGCGCATGACATCCGCCTCGTCAGCTGCCAAATGACTCCAGTCACCTGTCTTTTTCGGAGCCCTCTTGCCAGCCACCCTTTTCCGAGCCCGGCTGTAGATCTTCACGTGTCTTGTGAAGCTCACCGCTATGCGCCGCAGTGCCCTTTTTGGCTGGAACCGACTGCCCCTGAAAACCGCGTTACACCTCTCTAGCCAGACTTGGTATGCTGTGATCGAGATGAAAGCCGCCTCCGGAAAACCCGTCGACGTGCTGCTTTTCTGGAACATCATGTCTCCGAGGCTCTCCATGCACCTGCCCGGGTTCATACATCGTACTGCCCTCTTCATCACCCCCACCACTGGTTGTATCGTGGGGCAGCTGAAAAGGCAATGGTCCTGTGACTCCACCTCCCCGCAATGAACACAGCGCGCCCTCGCGCCCAGGAACGGAAGTCTCTCCCCCACCTGCAGGTTGTTGCTGTGCACTCTCAGCACCACTTCCCGTGCCCTGGCTGGGGTTGCAAGTGAGTCACGAATCTTGATGGCTCTCCTCCAGTCAATCTTTCTCCCCCTCCTTTCCTCCCACTGCAGTTGTTGTTTGGGCTGAGCAGGTGAAGGCCTCATTGCCCTTCGCAGTTGTCTTAGTTCAGCTCGTTCCCCCTTATCGCAGATTGGCGAGTGCAGCAGTCGTGACCTCGGGTCGCCCAGTAAGCCACGCATCCTCCCCTCTATGACCGCCATAGGTGTGGCGATTAAATGGTCGACCGATACCACACTGGCGTACTCCAACGCAGATATGTGACCCTTCTTGTCAACTTCCGCCCGCTTTCCATATAGCACACCGTTAACCATGTACTCCAGTGTGTAGTAGAAAAACTCCCTCGGCCTGTACGACGGTATTCGCACCAGCCGTGACTCCCTGAAAACCTCCTCTGCAGTCAGCTGAGTGAGTAACATGTCTTTCCAACTCTGCGGCGTTGCCTCCCACGCTTTCCGGGCCCACTTTCGTTGGTCGATTCCCCCCAGCTCCTGTTCCAGAGTGGCGTCACACTTGACGGTTCTGCTGCCGTCGCGGTTTTTCTTCAGCAAGTCCCCCAAGCGAACATCCTTCAAGCAGTGCGAGCCCGCCTGATTTCCGAAGGGCGACCGTCCTCTGAAAGAGATTTTCCGGTTGAATAGCAGTTGCTCCTCCTCCGCATCCCATCTGTGCGCAGGGTCGCCCATGGTCAAGATCTTTGAGTCCCAAAGGGCTTTAACAGCTGCCTTCCATCTTGTCCCTCCTCCCAACCAGTGGTTCAGAATCGAAGGGTGGGCGTAGACCGTCGCCAGGCCGAGCGGGAAACCTGCCGCCCTCTCCCATAACCAGACTCTCAACGGTTCTTGCTCCACCAGGGCCTTCCCCAGATTCTGGATCACGCTGCTGTCTATCCTATGCTTCAGATCGATCACCCCCAGGCCGCCCTCCTTTCTTTCCCGACATGACAGGTCATAGCTCCAAAGGATGAAATGTCTGTCCAGCAGTGCTTTGCCCCCGGAGATGAAGTTGTGGCAGAGTCGTTTCACCTTCGTCCAGACTTCGTGTGGCGGAGCGTATATTTGGGCCTGAAACAGCAGGATCGGCATCACGTAGCTGTTGATAATGGTGACACGTGCAGACGTCTTGAGGTGCTTTGTTTCCCAGCAACTCAGCACCGCGCTTACACTCTCGAAAGCCTTGTCCCAAGCTGGTTCCGGCGATCCACCAGATGTAATCCAGATCCCTAACAGCCTCTTCGCTCTGTCCTTGTCTACCCAGGTGAAAGGTGAAACCAGCGGCTGCAACCTCCTCCTGTTTTTCCCCAGCGGCATCAGCGATGTTTTCTCCTGATTCACCTTCAGCCCCGATATCTCCGCGAAGTCATCTAACAGCTTCTTTGCCGATACCACCTGTTCTTTCCCTCTCAGGACCAGGGTCGTGTCGTCCGCATAGCCGATGTAGGCCAGCTCTCCTTTGACCCCCCTCTTCCTGACTCCCAGTTTTCTCCTCTCGATTTCCTGGCAGAGTGGCTCTACGGCGCAGAGGAAGAGATAAGGGGCGAGAGGGCAGCCCTGCCGAACGCCCTTATCCATTTCCACCTTGTCCCCCACCCAGCCGTTTAGCAACATCCTGGTGGCAGCGCCGTCATGAAGACCCTTCACCCATCCCGAGTATCCTGGTGGGAAGCCCATGTTCTCGAGTGTCTTGAACAGGTATTCCCGCGACACCGAGTCGTATGCCTTCTGGAAGTCGACCAGGAGCAGCAGCCAGTCCTCATCCTCCTCCACCGCAGCGTCAATCGTGTCAGCTACAAGACAGACCGCGTCGGCTAGGCTTCTCCCCGGGAGGAAGCCGAACTGATTTTCCGATATCACCTTCGGTAAGACCGCCTTGATCCTGTTTGCCAACACTTTCGCCACCAACTTGTAGAAGAAACACAGTAGAGTGATTGGTCTGTAGTTGCTCAAGTTATCTCTGTCCCCCTTTTTGTGCAACAGGATCGTAACTGCTGTCAGGAAAGCTTCGGATAGCCGCGCCGTCTTTTCGAACTCTTTGACCTCCCTCATCACAGCTGGCCCGAGGAGGTCCCAGTTGCGCTCAAAGAACTCCTTCGGCAGCCAATCTTGACCGGGGGCTTTACCCACTGGGAGCCCCTTGAGCGCCAGCTTCACCTCCTGCTCCGACCATTCTCTCCCCAACAGCTCCCGGTCTGCCTCTTGTAGTCTCCGCCTTTCATCGATCGGCCACGGCTCCTTGGTGGTCCCAGCCGGTGAGCATGTGTATGCCTCTCGGAAATGCTCAGAAGCCGCCCGCAACACCTCCTTTGCCCCTTTCAGGCGTGTGCCTTTAAACAAAAGCTCGCTGATCTCTGTCTTCGCTTTTCTTGATTTGACCAGGCCCGAAAGGAAGGCCGATGGTGTCTCCCCCGCCAGCTCCGCCAGCATCCCTGCCATGACTTGGAGCCGCTCCTTGTTAACATCTTGGTAAAGTTTTAGGGCCGCTTCACTCTTTACCAGCTCTTCGTACGCGTCTTGTGCCGATGGATCTGACATCACCCTCCACCGTAGGGATTCCACTTTCTGCTCCAGATGTAGCATGGTCGCCTTCACCCGTTTCCTTTCCTCCGCTACGTGTGCTCTCATGCTTGCCCGCAGATGCAACATAAGTCTCTCCAAGCTCTGAGTTGGCTAGTCTGCCTGCGCTTCCAGCACCGCTGCTATGATATTATGAGTTTCTTCTCCGCCGGCCTGCGACGCCTGAAGCCTCCAGAGACCAGGCCCATGATCCCCTGCCGACGCCGACTTAAGTGTGACCGACACCGCAAACCAGTGGTCGGTGAGGCCATAAGGCACCATCTTGTGTTTCGCCTCTGTTACGTAGCTGAGTAGCGAGTGAGAAACTAAGACCCTGTCGATCCGTGTACTCGCCCTTGCAGATCTGGAAAAGAAAGTGTACTCTTTGCGGCTTGGGTGCAGGCAGCGGAAAGCATCTTGCAAGTCCCATCTCGAGCAGATCTGCAGGAATCGCTGGTTTTCCGCCGGAGTGCCAAGCTTCGACGATTTATCCAACTCCGGATCAGCCACGATGTTGAGGTCCCCAAGAAGGATCGTATGAGGCGATGTGCCAAGGCTCTGCACGAAAGGGGTCAGTACATCGCGGAAAAACACCCCCCTTGCAGAAGCTTGTGCCGGTAAGTACACCGCTACTATTCTGCAGCTTAGGTCCCGCCACTTCACCATGAGACTCATAAGCCTGCCTGACACATGTCGAACTACCTCTGTGAACCGCATCCCTTGCAGGAAGCCCAAGACAGCTAACCCGCCAACCCTCTTCGACGGCGCCACCACTGCTTGAGCTTCTGATCTAACTTGCGTCCAGAAATTATGGTCTGCCGGGATCCTGGTGTCTGTAAGGACCACCATGTTCGCTGCCTTCCTTAACCACCTGACACATCTCTTGTTTTCCGCTGCCGCCGAGCCCGTTGATGTTGAGCTCGAGAAAGGTGAGCTGGTTGGTCTTATCCATTAATCCACTTCGTTGAGCCCCACAGCATCCACGGGCGGTTAAGCTTTATTGCAACGATACATCCTGCTACAGCGAAAGAAAACAGGGCACCCACTACACAACTTGTACCAACAATCCATCCTGCTGCGTCATCCAGTCCGGTCCAGGTACTTGTGACTAAGCCGCTGATCACTTTGCTACCGCTTTGACAATGAACTCCTTCTTGAAAATGGCCATCTTCTGGGAGTGCTTGCTGGCACGCGTTGTGTTGCCGTCTGCCTTCAAACCCCCTTTGTGTCTGGCAGATGCGACATGAGCCGCTGCTTGTTCGAAATGGTTCCCTTGCGCCTTCTCGCACACCGTTTGCACACATACCCACTCCTCCCGCACACCACCTGTGGAGGTGAGTACTACCGCGGGGTCTTTCAGGATGCGTTTCATGGGGGCTGAGGCTTTCAAGGAAGCAGCTGCGGGGAGGAGTGGGAAAACAGTCGTCAGTAAAAGGTAAGAAAGGAGAAGCAGGCGGTAAGGATGATAGAGGAGATGAGCCAGAAACCATCCTGCATGTACCGTTCATCTCATGAACCTTTTTGACTGTCAGGTTCCAGCTGGTGAAGTTCTCCTGCCTGGGGGTGATGTAGTGGTCATGGTAGCGTGACATGTGATGGCCGTTGCAAAGTTCGCAGGACAGCGACGGAAAGTGCAGAAGGTAGCGTCTTCCAGTCGACGGGTCCTCAACAAAATACCTCCAGCGGTATTGATCAGCGGCGTGGGGGATAATCAAACCACGAATGCGGTCAGTATCCAACCCGGTGACCGGGTCCACAGTACGGTGAAAACCAAAGCCGCTAGCGAAGGCGCTCCTGCCGCGTTTGACGAGCTTGGACACCACCAACAGATGGCGGATCAGCTCAGCAGTGATGTCGGCCGGCAGTCCCTTAACCACCACCTCCTTCGCCGACGGGTTCAGGACGCGTTCACGAAGGAAACGCGCATCCTCCGGGTGCTGCCAGGTGAGATCAATGATGTCGCCATTCACACATTCATGCTTGATGATCTGGTTCCAGATGTAGTTCGCGTCCCTGACACGGTTAAAAGTGACTTGCAGGCGGCCATAACGCGTGCCTGAGAAGTATGTCGCTGTAAGCTCCTGATACGTCGTCGTCTGTAAAGCGTCCGGAGATAACTGATCCTTCTCATCATCGAGCAGCGCTGCAACCGTTATAGCAGCACGCTTGACTTCAACTTTCCTGGAGATCGGCACCAACAAGGTTAGTGAAAAACGCTTCAAGGCAATGACGCTGCTGAGCGAATCAGGTTCTAGATGCTCATCCGAATCGTCGCTCAGGTAGCCGTTGTCATCCTCGCCAGGGGCCTCAACCGACTCTGCATCATCGTCTCCTTGTTCCGTAGCATCCACAGCAGGTTCGTCAACCACCTCCTTATTCTCCCGATCCGCATGTTCCCCGTTGTCCTCCGCGTCGTCTTCAGCAGGACCGCTTTCCTGATCCGCATTGTTGTGCAGATCAAGGAGATCCTGGAACGGACCAATCACGTCAGCCGGCGATGAAGACGAAGGCGTACGGCTCTTGTCAGCAGCAGTCTTCACAGGTATTTCAGGTACAGCAGTCTCCTCCTTTTCGCGATCGTCATCAGCAGTCTTCTTGCCAGCTTTGTTATTGCGTCCCTTCCCCATGGTGCGATGATGCGAAAGGCTTGAAAGCCCGTGAGTGGCTGAGAAGCAAGCAGATCTGAGCACATTCCACGGGTCAGGTGGTGTTTTATAGCTTCTGTGTTTGAAAGCAAAGCGCTGCAGGTCCAGGCCAGACAGGTCCAGAGCTTTCTCCGAGGGGGGTGTCCGGCCTTTGGAGTTGAAGGAGACGGAGCCATGGAAACTCCCGTTGCAGCTGACATCAATGTTGACGCGATACCTTGAGAATGACTTCTGATTGCCGCGAGCAAACCTATGGAGTAGCGATAAGCTCAGATGAGAGTCTTGTGTAGTTTCTTGACTTAAACGGAAGTTAATCACTGATGCTAGCCTGGAACTCGCAGAAATGGTGTTTAGGTTCCCGTAATGAACACTAAAAATGCACCAATAGGTAGAGCTTAAAGCCGTGCATCGAATGAGCGTAACGGAGTCCGTATCAGGCAAGAAATTGATAGACATTGCCTGAGTTAAAGCACTCCGCCATGGCCATGGCGGCATTGTCATTGTCATTCCCTGCGGCTAAGTGGGGGCCTGTTTCAGTACAGGGCTGCCTTATTTAGAAGGTGGGAGAGTGTAAGGATTTACAAATCCTTACTGAGGCACTCGTTAGCGAGGCCATCCCGAGGGTCACGCGACGAACCTGTCCTTCCTATTTCGTCGCACCGAACCACTCCCGAGTCGGCCTCCGCTCCAATCGCAACCATCACCGAGCCATCTCATCCCGAACCCCCCGCCTAGCTAGCTTTTCCCCTATTTAGGCCTCGTCACTTTCATTGTATCGTCAGTTCTTTGAGTTCATTCTCGATATTCGATATTCTGCGCACTCTGCAAGTTCATTCATAACATTTGCACCCAAAATGGTCGCGTATACAGGACAAAAACGAGTAACCCGAAATAAAGTCCCTAAATCTGTACAGTGTTTCAGGGCGGGACAACGAAATGATGACAGGGCTCATCTGGGATAGCAAAGTTTCGAGTGTGACTACCCGTGATAGAAATTAGTGCCTTTGAGTGACGGCGGGTGATACCGGTGTGATGGTTCGTGATAGATTTGGCGGATTTTGTGACTGTCCGTGATAGATTTGGCGGAACATTTGACTACTCGTGATAACTCCTAAATGTTTTGTGACGGCCCGTATAAAAACCCTTTTGTGGGTTTTGTCTTCGTCACCCAAACCCCCACATTTGTCCCTGTGTCAGAAAAGACCAATCACGAAGCAAAGGTTTGCGCGAATAACGGGGAGACAGCCAACCCAGAGCGATCGCCTGCTCCTTCCGCCTTCACCGCTCCGCGCGTCGCGTCGGGGCGTCAGGACAGGCGGAAATTGCCCCAACCCGAAACTATTCCCTCCTTGCTGCAGTAGCGCATATTGCCCCCACCCCACCACAATCCCCCATTTCCCACTCCCACATGCCACTCCAACATCTGTACATCTGTCCTTCCTGATCATCGGATCGGGACAGATCAATTACAGGAAAATTCGTCCTATCATCATTCTTTCACCTTCGTTCTTCACATTTCCTTTTGCAGCAAGGAAACCTCTGCCACTAATAGCTGTCATAGCACAATGATCATCACTTCAGGCTGCATCTCAACTTGCACATTTCGAGCGCGTGTTTGCCGCTTAGCACATCGTTAAGCCTGCGCCTTCGCTAAACGCGATGAATATCCGCTCGCCCTTCGTGTTAAAAAAAAGCGTGATATCGCCGTCGTCAGCTTCTAGTAGCGGCATTGACGACGGACGATCCTCCGCATTCGGCGGCGGGAGTCTCGCGGAGTCTCTTTTTGGAAAACAAGGCCGGAACGACGGCTCGGAGTCGCTTCACTGGGAGATGCCCATTGTCGAAAACGATCCATCCGACACCGTCTGCGGCGCCGACCGCGACGCCTCAAGACTCTCGGACGAGGGGAAGCTTGGACGTATCGGCGCCACTTCCGCCGAAAATCCTTCCAAAACGCTGCCTCAGTCAAGCCACGGCCCGTGCGTGTATCCCGCGTCGTCGTTGCTGACTCAGCGAAGCAACCCAATCATGATGATGACTAAGATGACACGAGGCGGGTTTGAACTCATCACCGCCCCCGCCGCCGGTGGATACGAGCCGCCAGGGGCGGAACGCCGCGTCGGGGACGCTGCGAATCCACGATTCGATGCAGCGGTGAATGATCGTGTATCCGATCCGCTTCAAAATCTTGGATTAGGTTCGCGGAACCCCGTACTTTTTCCGAGCCTCCAGGATGTGGCGGCGCAGCCACAGCTCACGGCTCCATCCCCGCAAGTAGCGGCGGCAGGGGAGACGGGTTGGTCTGCGCCGTCCGCATGGTGTGCCCCGCGCACGCGGCAGCAGCTGGTGCCGCCGCGCTCGGACGCGTCACGGTCTGGCAGTCCGTTACTACCACGTGCCACGAGAACCGCAGGAACTTGCGGCCATTATTTTCCGGTTGCTGTGCCGCCCCAGTCAACAAGCGCCGTTGCAGCGCCTCAATCAACTTGCGCGCAGTGTCTCCCCGTTACCGGCGCAGCTGCGCCCCAGTTCCCATCCCCCTTCTCGGCTGCAGCCGGCGCGGACTTTACTCCACCGCCCATGGCCTCGCTACTGTCGCTCAACTTGAGTCGCTTTTCAGCTGCACCAGCTAAACACCTATTTCTAGCCAGCCACAGGGATGCGGTGGAACAGCCGCGGCCACAGCAGCAGCCGCAGCAACAGCCACAGCAGCAGCAGCTGCTGCAGCAACAACCACAGCAGCAGCAACGTGACCTTCGAGCTTTCGTGTCGCGTCCCAACGAGCACGCAGCTGAACCGCCAGCTGCTTCTGATTCTGTTGTCGCTTGTCTCGGAACTTTCCCTGAGAAGTTCCCACATCAGATGTCCTCGCTATTAGGCTTTTCAGCAACACCAGGCTGCATCTCTAGCCTCGATGCGGGACTGAAATGCTCAAATAACGACCTGAATAAACTCCAGCAAGGGTCCTCGGAGCAGCAAGGGCATCAGGAGGAGCAGGAGGGACGGATGTTACAACAACACAAGAAACGGACTCCTGATCTGAATAATATATTCATGGATGAGGGCGAGCGCAAGCGCCACCGTGGCACTCAGCAGCACACTGCTGACTCAGCAGCGTCGGGCGGCAGTGGCGGCGTCAAGCCGTTTTCATGGAATGCTACTCCTGGTTTTATACCTGCGGTTGTGGCTCCACACACGCCCGCCATTGCCGCTAAGTACAATGCTGCACCAAGCACACCTGCGGTTGCAGCTTCGTGGAACGCTGCTTTCACCACTGCCGGCTCTCCTGGGAGCAATGGGATGGGTCCTGACTCCGCCGTGTCTCATAACGGATCTCTTTGTAAAGGAGACGATGCCCTGCCCTCGGGAGGCAAGATCTCTCCGTCAATTATTGAGTCACCTCAATCTGTCTGGAGCCGTGTCAGCAAGGTGCAAAAATCGCGCATTTGTGGAATCTGCAACAAAAGTTTTTCCTCTGGTCAGGCGCTTGGCGGGCACATGCGGAAACATTGGCAGGGAGAAAAGGTAAACTCTTCTCTGGAAAAGCTGCTGCTGGAGACAAAGCCTGGGGACAGAGTGGAGCAGGCAAGCAAAACTTTGACAAGAAAGGGATATGTGGGGGATTGTAAGCTTACTGGGTTAGCTGGTAAAGGGGATGAAAGTGATGAAGGTGGAAACTTGTTTCCTCCATGCACGCAACAGGGCGGATGGGAGGGGAGCAGCAACAGGCCACACGAAGTGCAACATAACAGCTTTCCTGATAACAGCAGGTCGCACCTGGCAGTACACCATAAGCCTCTTGAGAAGGATGGCTCGCGAGAGCGCATGTTTGCGGAAGCTTGTGCTTCTGCCGTGTTAGACCAACAGGCTGCACGTGCACCACCTTTTTTTCCCAGCGATGTGCTGGACTTGGACCTTCGGCTGTAGGCGGATAAGTTTTAGATTTATTATTTCTTAGTCTCTTCTCTTCTATAATATATGTGGCCTAGTGTCACGCCCTTCCCCCCCTAGTGCCGCCTACCTACCTGCCCACTTTCAATGATAGGACATAAGCTATGTAGGATGGCTACATGTTCCATGTGCAAATAGTTTGTGGTGGGGCAGCGATAGTCTGCCAGGTTCAGCCGTCACAGATCCAGTTGCACTCTTGCAACACTCAGTACGCCTTTCCTGTCCAATGTTCCAGTTTGGGAAAACAGATACATTATATGCAGTTTACAACAAGCACATAGCCATAACAAACATTTCAAAAGAGAAAAGCAGTCTAACGAAAAGTGAGGCGAAATGCTAGCGAACGGGTGTGGGCGGAGGCTAGGGGATGTGCGAAGCCAACGAATCGGGACATGGGAGAAAACGAAAGAATCAACAGAACTTGCGATGCAAACGCAAGGTCCCTAGGGATCACCAGGTTGAGCTTCAACCAAGCAAACAATCCACCACTCCCATTTATTTCACATCGCCCCTCCGCTTATGATCACGGCGCCGCGCGTCGCGCCGGAGGCAGGCGCTCCTTACGCTTATTAACGAGGCGCCTCAAAGTGGCGTTTAAGAATCACCCCAGTATGCTCGTGCTTCAAGGTTCTTCCGCCGGCGCCGCGTAACAGGTCCACAGCCAGTCGCGCACGTCTCCGTCCTCCTCCGTCAGCTTCAGCAGCGGCTCCGTCAGCGCCGTCAATTCCTCGTCTTCAACCTCGTCTATGTACGACGTCACGCAAACGCCGTTTCTCGTCTGAAACGCGAACGAATGTGGGCTGTTATCCACGAGAATCGTGTTCCGTAAATCGCGTCCCACTTTAGCGAGGTCTTTCACATACCCTCCCCGCCACCACGTGCACGAGTCGCGGTACAGCCGGTGGTGGATCAATCTTCCCTCGGGATCCAACCAATCAACAATCGCGTTCGCGTAGTTCGGAATACTCGCGGTAAAAATCACCACCTCGTATTTCGCGGCCATGGCTTCCAGAAACGCGTCCGTTCCGGGCCGCTTCAGCACCGACACGTCCGTCATCTGCCCGAAAATATCGACGTAAAACTGCGCGTCCGCCTGCTCTAACTTGCAAAAATAAGAATGAATCAGCGTCTCATCGAGGTCTAGGATAAGAGTTTTTCTTCCCGCATGCTCCGGCAGTTGCGGCGGCAGGTAATGCTGCGGTTGTAGCAGGGAAAAAATCGTACGCGCTTTAGTCTTCCCCGTCTCGGCTCCGGTGGTCGCCTTGGTCTCATCTCCTCGCGCACTAGCCACCGCTGACGTGGCGGTATTCCATACGCGCTCCAGCAGCGAGAATGCGTCAGCATTCACCTTCTTGGTTGCCTTATTGGTGACGACCATACTGGAATCCCCATCGCTCGAGCTTATATACCGAAACACGTCGCCCCAAAGAGACTTTGACACGACGAGCTCGTAAATCCCGAGGTTGCTCGTTATAGCGTCCAGATCGACAACTCCCGGTGTTGTCACTCCTTCTAGAATTGCCTGCTTCTTCGAAGCTTCACCTTCGCCGCCAATCACGCTACTGAGCTCGAGGGGGAGGAGGTTCGCCACCCAGTTCTCCTTCGTCCGCCATTTGCGCTGACCGTTTCCACCGCAGCTCCAACCGCAGCAGAGGTCGCCGGCCTGCAACAGGGCATTCGTCGCCGAGGTGTCGCCCGCGATCTCGCCGTCGCAGCCGTCGGAAGTCGTCTGGTCTCTCGATAGCCGCGCAGGCTTGGTCGCGTCTGCCTGTGCGCTAGCAGCCTTGGCGGAAACAATAGTTTTGACCGTGTGCGCATCTCCCGCAGCTGCTTGCACGAGGACGGACGAATTCAGGTTACCATCTTCGTCGAAGATCGTCCACTCGAAATTCGAGTGGTACATGATAGCCGCGGGGAAGTGAAGGTAGCGCGAATGTGTTGATCCCTCGATATGCGCGTCGTACAAGAAGGTGAAAACACGAATAGCAGCTCTAACGATAATTGATGGCGACACGTTTCGCTCCTTCCAAGCGGACGATACAAGCTATTACGAGAATAATATATTACGAAAGGACTAGAACTCTATGCTCCGAATAGGAGTGGGACCAACGAGGCTTCTAACAGAAGACGTTGGTAGCAGGTGTGATGCTAAACGGAGCTGGATCTTCTGAGTGCTGAGAGTGGAAGGCGCCAGAAAGGTAGTAGACCACAAGTTCTCGACGCAGTCACTGAGGGTCTGAGAGTTGTAGTGGAATGCGTAGTAATGCTATCCGTTTCTAGCATCTATAGTGCTCGACACTCAACCTCAATCATCCACAAACTGCGCGCAACAGGAGGAGCCTACGTGGCGCGTCGCACGTAGTCTTCCGTAGATGATATCGCACGTGGTGCTGAAGATATCGCCTGATTTTCCGGCGATGTGAAGACAAAACAAGTCCATTTCGAGCAACGTGGATTTTCCGTCGCGGTTTCTGGTCTACTTCCGCTGGTTCGCCCATGAGGAATTTTGGGGCACATACACCTGGTGTCGTCATCGAGTTTCCACACCGACACGTTCTCACCTTGTCCCCTACGCTCAACGCTCGTTTTCAGTGGGACTTAACACCTGGTTCTGTTGGGTTTTACTTCGGCGCAGCTTTGAAGATTTTGTGGACAGCTTTCTTGGAGGGGGGGAGAAAGTGCGCTGCACTGTTCTTTCCTTGGCGTTTTTCTCGGTCCTTTCTGACTTTGTCAGGTTGCGTCAGCACGACGGACGACCGCGATCACACCGACAAGATCAACGGTTCCTGCTCAATCGTGTTTGAATTCGCGTCAGCAGGTTCCCTCCCCTTTCGCGTCAATCTTCGACCGTCAGATCCACATCTGCTCGATCTACGGCCCACATTCCAACTTTCAGTTCATTTTGGGCAAGTTCATCGTCGACCGTCAGATCGAAATCGGACTTCATCAACGGCCTACATTCCAACCTTTTCAAAATTATTGTCAAAAGCATTTCGGCCGTCGGATTCAGCTGAAGAGGAGATCTACGGAATCCTCGCTAGTGTGGGGCCTGTTTTTTTTTTTTTTTTTTTTTTTTGGTGGATATAAGTATACAACGTGCATCCATACATCCGCAGTCGTAACTGTTTCTAGGAGGGCTAAATGATTCGAGAAACATTTCCCCCCTCTTCATCTCTACGGAGGTTGGAAAGCCACCCCACCATCTTCCCAAATTGCCTTGAAACCTGCCTTCCACGTCATCGAAGCTTCGCATTGGTACAATTTGCGCATGACATCCGCCTCGTCAGCTGCCAAATGACTCCAGTCACCTGTCTTTTTCGGAGCCCTCTTGCCAGCCACCCTTTTCCGAGCCCGGCTGTAGATCTTCACGTGTCTTGTGAAGCTCACCGCTATGCGCCGCAGTGCCCTTTTTGGCTGGAACCGACTGCCCCTGAAAACCGCGTTACACCTCTCTAGCCAGACTTGGTATGCTGTGATCGAGATGAAAGCCGCCTCCGGAAAACCCGTCGACGTGCTGCTTTTCTGGAACATCATGTCTCCGAGGCTCTCCATGCACCTGCCCGGGTTCATACATCGTACTGCCCTCTTCATCACCCCCACCACTGGTTGTATCGTGGGGCAGCTGAAAAGGCAATGGTCCTGTGACTCCACCTCCCCGCAATGAACACAGCGCGCCCTCGCGCCCAGGAACGGAAGTCTCTCCCCCACCTGCAGGTTGTTGCTGTGCACTCTCAGCACCACTTCCCGTGCCCTGGCTGGGGTTGCAAGTGAGTCACGAATCTTGATGGCTCTCCTCCAGTCAATCTTTCTCCCCCTCCTTTCCTCCCACTGCAGTTGTTGTTTGGGCTGAGCAGGTGAAGGCCTCATTGCCCTTCGCAGTTGTCTTAGTTCAGCTCGTTCCCCCTTATCGCAGATTGGCGAGTGCAGCAGTCGTGACCTCGGGTCGCCCAGTAAGCCACGCATCCTCCCCTCTATGACCGCCATAGGTGTGGCGATTAAATGGTCGACCGATACCACACTGGCGTACTCCAACGCAGATATGTGACCCTTCTTGTCAACTTCCGCCCGCTTTCCATATAGCACACCGTTAACCATGTACTCCAGTGTGTAGTAGAAAAACTCCCTCGGCCTGTACGACGGTATTCGCACCAGCCGTGACTCCCTGAAAACCTCCTCTGCAGTCAGCTGAGTGAGTAACATGTCTTTCCAACTCTGCGGCGTTGCCTCCCACGCTTTCCGGGCCCACTTTCGTTGGTCGATTCCCCCCAGCTCCTGTTCCAGAGTGGCGTCACACTTGACGGTTCTGCTGCCGTCGCGGTTTTTCTTCAGCAAGTCCCCCAAGCGAACATCCTTCAAGCAGTGCGAGCCCGCCTGATTTCCGAAGGGCGACCGTCCTCTGAAAGAGATTTTCCGGTTGAATAGCAGTTGCTCCTCCTCCGCATCCCATCTGTGCGCAGGGTCGCCCATGGTCAAGATCTTTGAGTCCCAAAGGGCTTTAACAGCTGCCTTCCATCTTGTCCCTCCTCCCAACCAGTGGTTCAGAATCGAAGGGTGGGCGTAGACCGTCGCCAGGCCGAGCGGGAAACCTGCCGCCCTCTCCCATAACCAGACTCTCAACGGTTCTTGCTCCACCAGGGCCTTCCCCAGATTCTGGATCACGCTGCTGTCTATCCTATGCTTCAGATCGATCACCCCCAGGCCGCCCTCCTTTCTTTCCCGACATGACAGGTCATAGCTCCAAAGGATGAAATGTCTGTCCAGCAGTGCTTTGCCCCCGGAGATGAAGTTGTGGCAGAGTCGTTTCACCTTCGTCCAGACTTCGTGTGGCGGAGCGTATATTTGGGCCTGAAACAGCAGGATCGGCATCACGTAGCTGTTGATAATGGTGACACGTGCAGACGTCTTGAGGTGCTTTGTTTCCCAGCAACTCAGCACCGCGCTTACACTCTCGAAAGCCTTGTCCCAAGCTGGTTCCGGCGATCCACCAGATGTAATCCAGATCCCTAACAGCCTCTTCGCTCTGTCCTTGTCTACCCAGGTGAAAGGTGAAACCAGCGGCTGCAACCTCCTCCTGTTTTTCCCCAGCGGCATCAGCGATGTTTTCTCCTGATTCACCTTCAGCCCCGATATCTCCGCGAAGTCATCTAACAGCTTCTTTGCCGATACCACCTGTTCTTTCCCTCTCAGGACCAGGGTCGTGTCGTCCGCATAGCCGATGTAGGCCAGCTCTCCTTTGACCCCCCTCTTCCTGACTCCCAGTTTTCTCCTCTCGATTTCCTGGCAGAGTGGCTCTACGGCGCAGAGGAAGAGATAAGGGGCGAGAGGGCAGCCCTGCCGAACGCCCTTATCCATTTCCACCTTGTCCCCCACCCAGCCGTTTAGCAACATCCTGGTGGCAGCGCCGTCATGAAGACCCTTCACCCATCCCGAGTATCCTGGTGGGAAGCCCATGTTCTCGAGTGTCTTGAACAGGTATTCCCGCGACACCGAGTCGTATGCCTTCTGGAAGTCGACCAGGAGCAGCAGCCAGTCCTCATCCTCCTCCACCGCAGCGTCAATCGTGTCAGCTACAAGACAGACCGCGTCGGCTAGGCTTCTCCCCGGGAGGAAGCCGAACTGATTTTCCGATATCACCTTCGGTAAGACCGCCTTGATCCTGTTTGCCAACACTTTCGCCACCAACTTGTAGAAGAAACACAGTAGAGTGATTGGTCTGTAGTTGCTCAAGTTATCTCTGTCCCCCTTTTTGTGCAACAGGATCGTAACTGCTGTCAGGAAAGCTTCGGATAGCCGCGCCGTCTTTTCGAACTCTTTGACCTCCCTCATCACAGCTGGCCCGAGGAGGTCCCAGTTGCGCTCAAAGAACTCCTTCGGCAGCCAATCTTGACCGGGGGCTTTACCCACTGGGAGCCCCTTGAGCGCCAGCTTCACCTCCTGCTCCGACCATTCTCTCCCCAACAGCTCCCGGTCTGCCTCTTGTAGTCTCCGCCTTTCATCGATCGGCCACGGCTCCTTGGTGGTCCCAGCCGGTGAGCATGTGTATGCCTCTCGGAAATGCTCAGAAGCCGCCCGCAACACCTCCTTTGCCCCTTTCAGGCGTGTGCCTTTAAACAAAAGCTCGCTGATCTCTGTCTTCGCTTTTCTTGATTTGACCAGGCCCGAAAGGAAGGCCGATGGTGTCTCCCCCGCCAGCTCCGCCAGCATCCCTGCCATGACTTGGAGCCGCTCCTTGTTAACATCTTGGTAAAGTTTTAGGGCCGCTTCACTCTTTACCAGCTCTTCGTACGCGTCTTGTGCCGATGGATCTGACATCACCCTCCACCGTAGGGATTCCACTTTCTGCTCCAGATGTAGCATGGTCGCCTTCACCCGTTTCCTTTCCTCCGCTACGTGTGCTCTCATGCTTGCCCGCAGATGCAACATAAGTCTCTCCAAGCTCTGAGTTGGCTAGTCTGCCTGCGCTTCCAGCACCGCTGCTATGATATTATGAGTTTCTTCTCCGCCGGCCTGCGACGCCTGAAGCCTCCAGAGACCAGGCCCATGATCCCCTGCCGACGCCGACTTAAGTGTGACCGACACCGCAAACCAGTGGTCGGTGAGGCCATAAGGCACCATCTTGTGTTTCGCCTCTGTTACGTAGCTGAGTAGCGAGTGAGAAACTAAGACCCTGTCGATCCGTGTACTCGCCCTTGCAGATCTGGAAAAGAAAGTGTACTCTTTGCGGCTTGGGTGCAGGCAGCGGAAAGCATCTTGCAAGTCCCATCTCGAGCAGATCTGCAGGAATCGCTGGTTTTCCGCCGGAGTGCCAAGCTTCGACGATTTATCCAACTCCGGATCAGCCACGATGTTGAGGTCCCCAAGAAGGATCGTATGAGGCGATGTGCCAAGGCTCTGCACGAAAGGGGTCAGTACATCGCGGAAAAACACCCCCCTTGCAGAAGCTTGTGCCGGTAAGTACACCGCTACTATTCTGCAGCTTAGGTCCCGCCACTTCACCATGAGACTCATAAGCCTGCCTGACACATGTCGAACTACCTCTGTGAACCGCATCCCTTGCAGGAAGCCCAAGACAGCTAACCCGCCAACCCTCTTCGACGGCGCCACCACTGCTTGAGCTTCTGATCTAACTTGCGTCCAGAAATTATGGTCTGCCGGGATCCTGGTGTCTGTAAGGACCACCATGTTCGCTGCCTTCCTTAACCACCTGACACATCTCTTGTTTTCCGCTGCCGCCGAGCCCGTTGATGTTGAGCTCGAGAAAGGTGAGCTGGTTGGTCTTATCCATTAATCCACTTCGTTGAGCCCCACAGCATCCACGGGCGGTTAAGCTTTATTGCAACGATACATCCTGCTACAGCGAAAGAAAACAGGGCACCCACTACACAACTTGTACCAACAATCCATCCTGCTGCGTCATCCAGTCCGGTCCAGGTACTTGTGACTAAGCCGCTGATCACTTTGCTACCGCTTTGACAATGAACTCCTTCTTGAAAATGGCCATCTTCTGGGAGTGCTTGCTGGCACGCGTTGTGTTGCCGTCTGCCTTCAAACCCCCTTTGTGTCTGGCAGATGCGACATGAGCCGCTGCTTGTTCGAAATGGTTCCCTTGCGCCTTCTCGCACACCGTTTGCACACATACCCACTCCTCCCGCACACCACCTGTGGAGGTGAGTACTACCGCGGGGTCTTTCAGGATGCGTTTCATGGGGGCTGAGGCTTTCAAGGAAGCAGCTGCGGGGAGGAGTGGGAAAACAGTCGTCAGTAAAAGGTAAGAAAGGAGAAGCAGGCGGTAAGGATGATAGAGGAGATGAGCCAGAAACCATCCTGCATGTACCGTTCATCTCATGAACCTTTTTGACTGTCAGGTTCCAGCTGGTGAAGTTCTCCTGCCTGGGGGTGATGTAGTGGTCATGGTAGCGTGACATGTGATGGCCGTTGCAAAGTTCGCAGGACAGCGACGGAAAGTGCAGAAGGTAGCGTCTTCCAGTCGACGGGTCCTCAACAAAATACCTCCAGCGGTATTGATCAGCGGCGTGGGGGATAATCAAACCACGAATGCGGTCAGTATCCAACCCGGTGACCGGGTCCACAGTACGGTGAAAACCAAAGCCGCTAGCGAAGGCGCTCCTGCCGCGTTTGACGAGCTTGGACACCACCAACAGATGGCGGATCAGCTCAGCAGTGATGTCGGCCGGCAGTCCCTTAACCACCACCTCCTTCGCCGACGGGTTCAGGACGCGTTCACGAAGGAAACGCGCATCCTCCGGGTGCTGCCAGGTGAGATCAATGATGTCGCCATTCACACATTCATGCTTGATGATCTGGTTCCAGATGTAGTTCGCGTCCCTGACACGGTTAAAAGTGACTTGCAGGCGGCCATAACGCGTGCCTGAGAAGTATGTCGCTGTAAGCTCCTGATACGTCGTCGTCTGTAAAGCGTCCGGAGATAACTGATCCTTCTCATCATCGAGCAGCGCTGCAACCGTTATAGCAGCACGCTTGACTTCAACTTTCCTGGAGATCGGCACCAACAAGGTTAGTGAAAAACGCTTCAAGGCAATGACGCTGCTGAGCGAATCAGGTTCTAGATGCTCATCCGAATCGTCGCTCAGGTAGCCGTTGTCATCCTCGCCAGGGGCCTCAACCGACTCTGCATCATCGTCTCCTTGTTCCGTAGCATCCACAGCAGGTTCGTCAACCACCTCCTTATTCTCCCGATCCGCATGTTCCCCGTTGTCCTCCGCGTCGTCTTCAGCAGGACCGCTTTCCTGATCCGCATTGTTGTGCAGATCAAGGAGATCCTGGAACGGACCAATCACGTCAGCCGGCGATGAAGACGAAGGCGTACGGCTCTTGTCAGCAGCAGTCTTCACAGGTATTTCAGGTACAGCAGTCTCCTCCTTTTCGCGATCGTCATCAGCAGTCTTCTTGCCAGCTTTGTTATTGCGTCCCTTCCCCATGGTGCGATGATGCGAAAGGCTTGAAAGCCCGTGAGTGGCTGAGAAGCAAGCAGATCTGAGCACATTCCACGGGTCAGGTGGTGTTTTATAGCTTCTGTGTTTGAAAGCAAAGCGCTGCAGGTCCAGGCCAGACAGGTCCAGAGCTTTCTCCGAGGGGGGTGTCCGGCCTTTGGAGTTGAAGGAGACGGAGCCATGGAAACTCCCGTTGCAGCTGACATCAATGTTGACGCGATACCTTGAGAATGACTTCTGATTGCCGCGAGCAAACCTATGGAGTAGCGATAAGCTCAGATGAGAGTCTTGTGTAGTTTCTTGACTTAAACGGAAGTTAATCACTGATGCTAGCCTGGAACTCGCAGAAATGGTGTTTAGGTTCCCGTAATGAACACTAAAAATGCACCAATAGGTAGAGCTTAAAGCCGTGCATCGAATGAGCGTAACGGAGTCCGTATCAGGCAAGAAATTGATAGACATTGCCTGAGTTAAAGCACTCCGCCATGGCCATGGCGGCATTGTCATTGTCATTCCCTGCGGCTAAGTGGGGGCCTGTTTCAGTACAGGGCTGCCTTATTTAGAAGGTGGGAGAGTGTAAGGATTTACAAATCCTTACTGAGGCACTCGTTAGCGAGGCCATCCCGAGGGTCACGCGACGAACCTGTCCTTCCTATTTCGTCGCACCGAACCACTCCCGAGTCGGCCTCCGCTCCAATCGCAACCATCACCGAGCCATCTCATCCCGAACCCCCCGCCTAGCTAGCTTTTCCCCTATTTAGGCCTCGTCACTTTCATTGTATCGTCAGTTCTTTGAGTTCATTCTCGATATTCGATATTCTGCGCACTCTGCAAGTTCATTCATAACATTTGCACCCAAAATGGTCGCGTATACAGGACAAAAACGAGTAACCCGAAATAAAGTCCCTAAATCTGTACAGTGTTTCAGGGCGGGACAACGAAATGATGACAGGGCTCATCTGGGATAGCAAAGTTTCGAGTGTGACTACCCGTGATAGAAATTAGTGCCTTTGAGTGACGGCGGGTGATACCGGTGTGATGGTTCGTGATAGATTTGGCGGATTTTGTGACTGTCCGTGATAGATTTGGCGGAACATTTGACTACTCGTGATAACTCCTAAATGTTTTGTGACGGCCCGTATAAAAACCCTTTTGTGGGTTTTGTCTTCGTCACCCAAACCCCCACATTTGTCCCTGTGTCAGAAAAGACCAATCACGAAGCAAAGGTTTGCGCGAATAACGGGGAGACAGCCAACCCAGAGCGATCGCCTGCTCCTTCCGCCTTCACCGCTCCGCGCGTCGCGTCGGGGCGTCAGGACAGGCGGAAATTGCCCCAACCCGAAACTATTCCCTCCTTGCTGCAGTAGCGCATATTGCCCCCACCCCACCACAATCCCCCATTTCCCACTCCCACATGCCACTCCAACATCTGTACATCTGTCCTTCCTGATCATCGGATCGGGACAGATCAATTACAGGAAAATTCGTCCTATCATCATTCTTTCACCTTCGTTCTTCACATTTCCTTTTGCAGCAAGGAAACCTCTGCCACTAATAGCTGTCATAGCACAATGATCATCACTTCAGGCTGCATCTCAACTTGCACATTTCGAGCGCGTGTTTGCCGCTTAGCACATCGTTAAGCCTGCGCCTTCGCTAAACGCGATGAATATCCGCTCGCCCTTCGTGTTAAAAAAAAGCGTGATATCGCCGTCGTCAGCTTCTAGTAGCGGCATTGACGACGGACGATCCTCCGCATTCGGCGGCGGGAGTCTCGCGGAGTCTCTTTTTGGAAAACAAGGCCGGAACGACGGCTCGGAGTCGCTTCACTGGGAGATGCCCATTGTCGAAAACGATCCATCCGACACCGTCTGCGGCGCCGACCGCGACGCCTCAAGACTCTCGGACGAGGGGAAGCTTGGACGTATCGGCGCCACTTCCGCCGAAAATCCTTCCAAAACGCTGCCTCAGTCAAGCCACGGCCCGTGCGTGTATCCCGCGTCGTCGTTGCTGACTCAGCGAAGCAACCCAATCATGATGATGACTAAGATGACACGAGGCGGGTTTGAACTCATCACCGCCCCCGCCGCCGGTGGATACGAGCCGCCAGGGGCGGAACGCCGCGTCGGGGACGCTGCGAATCCACGATTCGATGCAGCGGTGAATGATCGTGTATCCGATCCGCTTCAAAATCTTGGATTAGGTTCGCGGAACCCCGTACTTTTTCCGAGCCTCCAGGATGTGGCGGCGCAGCCACAGCTCACGGCTCCATCCCCGCAAGTAGCGGCGGCAGGGGAGACGGGTTGGTCTGCGCCGTCCGCATGGTGTGCCCCGCGCACGCGGCAGCAGCTGGTGCCGCCGCGCTCGGACGCGTCACGGTCTGGCAGTCCGTTACTACCACGTGCCACGAGAACCGCAGGAACTTGCGGCCATTATTTTCCGGTTGCTGTGCCGCCCCAGTCAACAAGCGCCGTTGCAGCGCCTCAATCAACTTGCGCGCAGTGTCTCCCCGTTACCGGCGCAGCTGCGCCCCAGTTCCCATCCCCCTTCTCGGCTGCAGCCGGCGCGGACTTTACTCCACCGCCCATGGCCTCGCTACTGTCGCTCAACTTGAGTCGCTTTTCAGCTGCACCAGCTAAACACCTATTTCTAGCCAGCCACAGGGATGCGGTGGAACAGCCGCGGCCACAGCAGCAGCCGCAGCAACAGCCACAGCAGCAGCAGCTGCTGCAGCAACAACCACAGCAGCAGCAACGTGACCTTCGAGCTTTCGTGTCGCGTCCCAACGAGCACGCAGCTGAACCGCCAGCTGCTTCTGATTCTGTTGTCGCTTGTCTCGGAACTTTCCCTGAGAAGTTCCCACATCAGATGTCCTCGCTATTAGGCTTTTCAGCAACACCAGGCTGCATCTCTAGCCTCGATGCGGGACTGAAATGCTCAAATAACGACCTGAATAAACTCCAGCAAGGGTCCTCGGAGCAGCAAGGGCATCAGGAGGAGCAGGAGGGACGGATGTTACAACAACACAAGAAACGGACTCCTGATCTGAATAATATATTCATGGATGAGGGCGAGCGCAAGCGCCACCGTGGCACTCAGCAGCACACTGCTGACTCAGCAGCGTCGGGCGGCAGTGGCGGCGTCAAGCCGTTTTCATGGAATGCTACTCCTGGTTTTATACCTGCGGTTGTGGCTCCACACACGCCCGCCATTGCCGCTAAGTACAATGCTGCACCAAGCACACCTGCGGTTGCAGCTTCGTGGAACGCTGCTTTCACCACTGCCGGCTCTCCTGGGAGCAATGGGATGGGTCCTGACTCCGCCGTGTCTCATAACGGATCTCTTTGTAAAGGAGACGATGCCCTGCCCTCGGGAGGCAAGATCTCTCCGTCAATTATTGAGTCACCTCAATCTGTCTGGAGCCGTGTCAGCAAGGTGCAAAAATCGCGCATTTGTGGAATCTGCAACAAAAGTTTTTCCTCTGGTCAGGCGCTTGGCGGGCACATGCGGAAACATTGGCAGGGAGAAAAGGTAAACTCTTCTCTGGAAAAGCTGCTGCTGGAGACAAAGCCTGGGGACAGAGTGGAGCAGGCAAGCAAAACTTTGACAAGAAAGGGATATGTGGGGGATTGTAAGCTTACTGGGTTAGCTGGTAAAGGGGATGAAAGTGATGAAGGTGGAAACTTGTTTCCTCCATGCACGCAACAGGGCGGATGGGAGGGGAGCAGCAACAGGCCACACGAAGTGCAACATAACAGCTTTCCTGATAACAGCAGGTCGCACCTGGCAGTACACCATAAGCCTCTTGAGAAGGATGGCTCGCGAGAGCGCATGTTTGCGGAAGCTTGTGCTTCTGCCGTGTTAGACCAACAGGCTGCACGTGCACCACCTTTTTTTCCCAGCGATGTGCTGGACTTGGACCTTCGGCTGTAGGCGGATAAGTTTTAGATTTATTATTTCTTAGTCTCTTCTCTTCTATAATATATGTGGCCTAGTGTCACGCCCTTCCCCCCCTAGTGCCGCCTACCTACCTGCCCACTTTCAATGATAGGACATAAGCTATGTAGGATGGCTACATGTTCCATGTGCAAATAGTTTGTGGTGGGGCAGCGATAGTCTGCCAGGTTCAGCCGTCACAGATCCAGTTGCACTCTTGCAACACTCAGTACGCCTTTCCTGTCCAATGTTCCAGTTTGGGAAAACAGATACATTATATGCAGTTTACAACAAGCACATAGCCATAACAAACATTTCAAAAGAGAAAAGCAGTCTAACGAAAAGTGAGGCGAAATGCTAGCGAACGGGTGTGGGCGGAGGCTAGGGGATGTGCGAAGCCAACGAATCGGGACATGGGAGAAAACGAAAGAATCAACAGAACTTGCGATGCAAACGCAAGGTCCCTAGGGATCACCAGGTTGAGCTTCAACCAAGCAAACAATCCACCACTCCCATTTATTTCACATCGCCCCTCCGCTTATGATCACGGCGCCGCGCGTCGCGCCGGAGGCAGGCGCTCCTTACGCTTATTAACGAGGCGCCTCAAAGTGGCGTTTAAGAATCACCCCAGTATGCTCGTGCTTCAAGGTTCTTCCGCCGGCGCCGCGTAACAGGTCCACAGCCAGTCGCGCACGTCTCCGTCCTCCTCCGTCAGCTTCAGCAGCGGCTCCGTCAGCGCCGTCAATTCCTCGTCTTCAACCTCGTCTATGTACGACGTCACGCAAACGCCGTTTCTCGTCTGAAACGCGAACGAATGTGGGCTGTTATCCACGAGAATCGTGTTCCGTAAATCGCGTCCCACTTTAGCGAGGTCTTTCACATACCCTCCCCGCCACCACGTGCACGAGTCGCGGTACAGCCGGTGGTGGATCAATCTTCCCTCGGGATCCAACCAATCAACAATCGCGTTCGCGTAGTTCGGAATACTCGCGGTAAAAATCACCACCTCGTATTTCGCGGCCATGGCTTCCAGAAACGCGTCCGTTCCGGGCCGCTTCAGCACCGACACGTCCGTCATCTGCCCGAAAATATCGACGTAAAACTGCGCGTCCGCCTGCTCTAACTTGCAAAAATAAGAATGAATCAGCGTCTCATCGAGGTCTAGGATAAGAGTTTTTCTTCCCGCATGCTCCGGCAGTTGCGGCGGCAGGTAATGCTGCGGTTGTAGCAGGGAAAAAATCGTACGCGCTTTAGTCTTCCCCGTCTCGGCTCCGGTGGTCGCCTTGGTCTCATCTCCTCGCGCACTAGCCACCGCTGACGTGGCGGTATTCCATACGCGCTCCAGCAGCGAGAATGCGTCAGCATTCACCTTCTTGGTTGCCTTATTGGTGACGACCATACTGGAATCCCCATCGCTCGAGCTTATATACCGAAACACGTCGCCCCAAAGAGACTTTGACACGACGAGCTCGTAAATCCCGAGGTTGCTCGTTATAGCGTCCAGATCGACAACTCCCGGTGTTGTCACTCCTTCTAGAATTGCCTGCTTCTTCGAAGCTTCACCTTCGCCGCCAATCACGCTACTGAGCTCGAGGGGGAGGAGGTTCGCCACCCAGTTCTCCTTCGTCCGCCATTTGCGCTGACCGTTTCCACCGCAGCTCCAACCGCAGCAGAGGTCGCCGGCCTGCAACAGGGCATTCGTCGCCGAGGTGTCGCCCGCGATCTCGCCGTCGCAGCCGTCGGAAGTCGTCTGGTCTCTCGATAGCCGCGCAGGCTTGGTCGCGTCTGCCTGTGCGCTAGCAGCCTTGGCGGAAACAATAGTTTTGACCGTGTGCGCATCTCCCGCAGCTGCTTGCACGAGGACGGACGAATTCAGGTTACCATCTTCGTCGAAGATCGTCCACTCGAAATTCGAGTGGTACATGATAGCCGCGGGGAAGTGAAGGTAGCGCGAATGTGTTGATCCCTCGATATGCGCGTCGTACAAGAAGGTGAAAACACGAATAGCAGCTCTAACGATAATTGATGGCGACACGTTTCGCTCCTTCCAAGCGGACGATACAAGCTATTACGAGAATAATATATTACGAAAGGACTAGAACTCTATGCTCCGAATAGGAGTGGGACCAACGAGGCTTCTAACAGAAGACGTTGGTAGCAGGTGTGATGCTAAACGGAGCTGGATCTTCTGAGTGCTGAGAGTGGAAGGCGCCAGAAAGGTAGTAGACCACAAGTTCTCGACGCAGTCACTGAGGGTCTGAGAGTTGTAGTGGAATGCGTAGTAATGCTATCCGTTTCTAGCATCTATAGTGCTCGACACTCAACCTCAATCATCCACAAACTGCGCGCAACAGGAGGAGCCTACGTGGCGCGTCGCACGTAGTCTTCCGTAGATGATCCTCTCTCTCATGCAAATAATCAACCACAGTGACCGCTATGTTTAGCAGATCATAGGCTCCGCATGACACTGGGTTGGTTGGGAGAGTTGCTGCATGCAAATAATGGCGTAGGGGTCGAGTGGAAAATGAGAAGTCTGGCAGCGTTGCACAAACATCCCCCCAATTCCCCCAGGTCGAGCGGCTGGAGCATAAACAACTCGAGGGTACTATGGGATACGGAAGGTTAAAAAGAGTTCCGCCATGTTTAGGTTCGGTACGGCTGGGTTTGGCATGATGAGCTCTGTAATTTGGGGAAATATACGAGTCGCCCCGTGTGACGCGGCGATGCGACTCGCAATGTGGCTTCCTGTGACCAGCGTATGGGACCAGCTTCCTCCATTACCCGCCTGCGGATGCAGCGAGCGAGTGGGCGACGCGCGCGACTTTGCCCTGCTGCGTCCGCACTGCCTACACCCTCTGACCTAGTTCGGCTGGCGAAAGTACTTTCGCCGGGGATGAACCCAACAATTCTTTTTGGAAGCCGCGTAGCGCAGTGGATTAGCGCATTGGACTTCGGATCCAAAGGTCGCGGGTTCGATCCCCGTCGTGGTTGGAGTTTTGAGCAGTGCCTGTCCCAAGTTCCTATCCTCTATGGGGACGCGTTAAAGGGAAGATGGTTGAACGCTGATTGAAGTGCGTGCATAAAGGCAGTTCACTCCGTCTATGTACACGGAGGGAGCCGCTTCTGAAATTGCCGAGCCGAACCGAACCCAGTTTCCCGCGCTTTTCAGCTTCGAGGGCTCTGACGCCTGGTTCGTCATAGGTGAAGCTAGCACCGACCAGAACCGACTTCGGTGTTCTCAAGAGCTTGCACACTGCAAGCTTCATTTTCATTTCATTCACTCCACGAATCTCATTCCTCACGACTTGAATCCGCTTGATCATGATTTTGGCTTCAGTCCGTTTCTCGTGGTCAGTTCTTGATTCCCGTTCACGTCAAGTTGCTCCGTGAATCACGGTGTATGGTGTCAGAAACTGTATACTCGCTAAGTTGCCATGCCCCAGCGAGTCGAGTTGAGCTGATGAAGTGTATGGATAGTCGAATACGCCTTTCCTTATTGTAGGTGAATTTCTTGCGTACACCAGACAAACTTAACTTGTCCGTTGATGCAATACCTCGAGAGATTATGTACTTGCCTAGTCTCCTAATTGTCAATAGAAGTGCTACTGCGAACCGCATGTGACGGCGAATCACTCCTGATAAATCCGGTCTGTCTGGTTTCCACGCTGTAGCATCCCTGCGTACGATCCAATGATGGACGCGTCATCTCGGGGGGGAGGTGGAGGAGTTGGAAAAGGAGGAGAAAGAGAAGTATTGCAACAAAATGGTTCGTGGGACGACGAGGATGACGCCTGGATGGCGAGAACGGCGAGAAAGCACAGACAACAGTTTCACGGGGAGGAGGAGGATGAAGAGTGGGAGAGGGACGAGGAGGAGCAGGAAAAGGGGCTGGAAGAAGAGATCTCTCTTACAACAGGACAGGTAGGGCCAGCAACACGAAAGTGTACAAATTAGCTGCTCCTTCCGCTACCCTTTTCACTGCTTTCTCGGTTATACAGGTGCTTAAAGTCTCCCTTCTTCATGCATCCGCATGGGTACCGACACGTGACGTTTGGAATATCTTAAACTTCAACTCAAACATTACCCTTTTCCCATACGAACTGCTCTTGACATCCCAGGCTGTGAAGCATCCCTCCGTCTGCCTGCGCTGTTGCCCCTCCCTCCTCCTCCTCTCTCTCGGCCTGCTCGCCGGCGCGGCCATCGCAGCCGGCATCTCGCTACTGTTCCCGTGGCGCGCCGTGTCTTTAATTACCTCGTTTGCGAGTACGGACACGCTTGTCAAGTCGCAAGGAGCGCTGTCATTCCTAGTGGTGGGGGACTGGGGTCGCAATGGCGACTACAAGCAATCGCTCGTGGCGGAAGCGGTGAGTCATTGCAATTCTGGGTGATATATGCACTGGTTTCCACGCTGGTTACTGAATTCACGTGGGGGACTGGGGTCGGAATGGAGATTGCAACCAATCGCTCGTAGCTGAGGCGGTGAGTAACTGTGACTGCGGGCTGCAGTATTCAATGTGTTAGTCTCATGCAGGCTACTGGTTTCTCCAGCCATCTCTGCTCTGTTAGATTTTTTCACATGACTCCTTTGTTTTGACACCCTTTTCTTGTAACGCGCACACACACTCACACAGATGATGGGACGGAAGGGCATCTGCTGTCAGTGGCAGCAGCAGAGATAGGCAGACGGACTTGTGACCGTTCCCGGGAGTTTTTGAGAATTCTCAAAAACTCCCTGCAACGGACTTGTGACCGTTCCCCTGTGCCTCCTTTCCACACCCCCCACGCTCCCCACTTCTTCCCCCTTCTCCCCCCTCCTCCCTCATTGCCCTCCTCCCTCATTGGGGCGAGTGGCAGGGGATATCAGTTCCAGCTTTGTCATTTCAACGGGGGACGACCTCTATGAGGACGGACTGACGGACAGACTTTGTGACCATCCTACCCCCTCTCCCCAACTCCCACCCTCGCCCCCTCCCACCTCTTACCCATTCTGTGCCTGTCAGATGGGGCGAGTGACAGGGAAGATTGGCTCCAGATTTGTGATTTCAACGGGGGACAACTTATATGAGGACGGGCTGACAGACAGGCTTGTAACCATCCAACCCTCCCCCCACCTCCCGCTTCTCCGCACCTTCCCACTCCTCCCACTTTTCCCCTTCTGTCGTTGTCTATCAGATGGGGCGAGTGGCAGGGGAGATCAGTTCCAGCTTTGTCATTTCAACGGGGGACAACTTTTATGAGGACGGTCTAACAGACAGCAGCGACCCGCAGTTCACCTCCTCCTTCTCTGAGATCTACCAGGCCCCCAGCCTTCGCACACAGTGGTATGCTGGTATGTGATTAAAGCAAGTGTGTGACTACGCGAGGATGTGACTGTATTGGATGATGATTTCAAAAGTGACCTGCAGTTCACTTCACTTCCTTCTCGGAGATCTACCAGGCCGCACACAGTGGTATGCTGGTATGTGACTATATTGAGCCTGTGATTAAAACGGGTCTCTGGCGATATTGGATGATGATTGCTTAAAGCGACGGTGCACATTTGCCACCCAAAACCCAGAACCCTGGCGAACTGTTACTGCGGATGGAAAGTGTCCGCACGAAATCCTGGTTTTCGCCAGCCAGCACTTTCGCGCTGGCAAGCCTGGTTCAAAAAAAAAACTTCTGAACCCAACACTGCCAAAAGTTGCCCGTCGCTTTAAGTGACCCGCAGTTCACCTCCTCCTTTTCTGAGATCTACCAGGCTCCCAGCCTCCGCACACAGTGGTATGCTGGTATGTGACTTGTGACTATGACGAACGTGGGAAAAAAACGAGGATGTGACTATATCAGATTATCATTGCAAGTGTTCCGTAGTTCACCTCGTCCTTTTTGGAGATCTACCAGCCCCCCCCCCCTCCGCAGGCAGTGGTATGCAGGTATTTCACTTGTGACTATCTTGAATGTGAGTGTAGCTGATGTGCAACTGTATCAAATGTTTGTGGCAAGTCGTTGACCACAGACTAAAGGCAAGTCGTTGAAACCGCAGACACCGATTCTTTCACTGAGAGTTTCCAGGCTTCCAGCCCGGGCACCCAGTGCCAGTGGTATTTCGGTTTGTGATATTGTGGCTATAACGGGAGTGTGATTATGCGTTGGTTCCCCACACCCCCCTCCCCCTCCCTCTCCCCCTTCCCTCCCACCCTACCACCTCTTCCCTTCCTTAATCAAGTGCTGGTATGTATGTGTGACTACAACGGGAGTCAGTGATGTTCAGACTCTCACCATCCAATCCAAGTACTTCGTGAGGAGAAGTTAATACTGGCCTCTTGTTGGTGATGAGAGTTGACGAGGACGCCCTCGCGATGAGAGTTGACGAGGACGCTCTCGCGATGAGCTGATGTTCATCTCCTCGCGTTGGTGCATGCCAATTCAGCACAACCACAACCATCACATGATCCCACGGGCAGTTTGATCCGGATTTTCCCTTTTGGTCAACCCCACTTGTGCCCCATGCCCGTGATGTGCTATGCCTAACTGTGTCCCATCCATGCCAGTTCTGAGCAACCAGTGCCACGACTATCACAGAAATCCCGAGGCACAGCTTGATCCAGCCCTACAAGGGCTCACCTTTCCCTGACTGACCTTTCACCCTGCTGGTGCCATTCGTCCCATCCGATCCAGTTCTGGGCAACCACGACTATCATGGCAATCCCGAAGCACAGCTCGATCCAGCCCTCCGCCTGCGTGACCCTCGCTGGCGCTGTGAGCGCTCGTACAACGTGAGGAGGGACGCATGCCCCAAGTATTTATATGGTGAGATGCTTTGTCCTACGCCTTTTTTCGCCGAATGCCTTTGCTCCTTTCCATATATTGGCCCCTCCCTTCGAGTTCCATTGGCCATGGCCGTTTATCATAGCCCATGAGTTTGCTATTGGATACTTTTTAGTCCTTTTTTTTTTTTTGCGAATCACACCCCACAATCGCTACAGTCTTAACAATCCATCCACCCCTCTGTTTTCTTTTTTATTCAGCTCAAGGATTGCTCCCCTCCTGTCAATCCTCCTCACCTTAGTTCTCCCAATTTATTTGCAAACTGACCCCCTTCTCTCGTCCAATTACCAGAGCCTTGCGACGCACCAGTGGAGCTGTTTTTCATTGACACGTCGCCCATGCTGATTGGCTACTGGAAACCCTCGGCCAACCAAACTGAGAGGCTGAATTTCACGGGCAGACCGGAGTATTCCCTCTCGATCCACTTCCAAATCGAGGTTGGTTTTTACTGATCTGGCTGGCTGGGCGTTGAATCTATTAAGCTGGTTGGTTTTTTACTCATCTGGCCGGTTCCACTCCACCTTCAGTCCTCCCCTCCTGCTGTTAAGGAACCTTTGCCTCCATCCCATCCCCTCTCTCCATCTCTACACACTGTTCCCACTCCTGCACGTATTCCTCACCTCATCTTCCTCCCTTCCCCCTGCAATCTTCCTCCCTCCACTTCGCCCGTTATCTCTCCCTCGCCCTCCTCGCACTCTGTCTCCTATCTCTTTCCTCCCCGCCTTCTCTGCACTCACCTCCCAGTCGCTGCGAGCGGCCCTTGCGTCGTCAACCGCCAAGTGGAAGATTGTGATTGGCCACCGTTGGCTGACTCTCCCTTTCCACCCCTCTCTGTCTCCAATCGTTCCGCTTCCCCCCCTCCCTGCTGTCACCTCCCAGACACTGAGAGCAGCCCTTGCGTCGTCAACTGCCAAGTGGAAGATTGTGATTGGCCACCACCCTGTGCGCAGCACTGGGGAGAATGGGGATTCAGCTGAGCTCGTGCAATACCTCAACCCAATTCTCAAGGTGAGCTCGTGCAATACCTCAACCCAATTCTCAAGGTGAGCTCGTGCAATACCTCAACCCAATTCTCAAGGTGAGCTCGTGCAATACCTCAACCCAATTCTCAAGGTGAGCTCGTGCAATACCTCAACCCAATTCTCAAGGTGAGCTCGTGCAATACCTCAACCCAATTCTCAAGGTGAGCTCGTGCAATACCTCAACCCAATTCTCAAGGTGAGCTCGTGCAATACCTCAACCCAATTCTCAAGGTGAGCTCGTGCAATACCTCAACCCAATTCTCAAGGTGAGCTCGTACAATACCTCAACCCAATTCTCAAGGTGAGCGACGTGAAGCACCACTCCTGAAGTGCTACTAACATTCGTCAAGGTATTCTAGACAAAAGAAATCGACACGCACAGAGCAACAGGGGAAAAAGGGGACTTGGCTGAGCTTGTGCAGTACCTCAATCCATCCTCAAGGTGAGTGAGTGTGTGGAGCCCCATCCCTGAGTAGTAGTATCAGTTCATAGTGAGGCATCTAGAGATGTGTGGTACGTTGGGGAGATGTCCAACTCGGCTGAGCTTGCGCAGTATGCAATCCCTTTCTTAAGGTGAGAAACAGGGGAGAATGAGGACTCATACAGTGCTTCAAAACCCTATCGTCATGTTCTGTCGAGCATCATTCCTGTTCTATTTGTGAAGCATGTGAACACATGCCGAAAACAGAGGAGGATGGTGATGTGAAGTATAGGGCCCCTAAAGCAGGTTGCAGCTCCAGATGCCAAGTATAGGGGGCAAAAATGCTTTCCTTGTGTACCCCACCACTACCCTCCCTCCTTCCCACCCATTGAACCAGGAGCATCAAGTAGATTTTTACATGAACGGCCATGATCACAACCTGGAACTTTTTCAGGAACCTGCAAGGTGAGATAATATCTGAAGTTGTAGCCTGTTGTAGCCTGCAAAGTGAGTCACTGTTATGGCAAGAACTTTTCAACAACACGTAGACACGTGTTTCAAAGTGTAACCATGCTCCTTACCGTGGCTGTCAGTGTTGGTTACATTACGTATGTTTGACGAACTGCCTTGTTACCGTGTAACTCGTTGGCTGTATGCAGTTCGCTGTTCTTTGTGACGAGTGGAGCAGGGTCGCAGGTGAGCCACAAGCGGACGACTACAACCAACCCCTTCTCCCAGTTCTACTATGCAGAGCAGGGGTTTGTATCGGTCATTATTGATGGCAACGGCTTGAAGCTTAACTTCCATGATATTGCCGGCACTGTAATTCACACCCTGTGGGTGGACAAGTAGCGATGGTAAATGCAGCATGGTGGCAGTCTACATAAGCATGCTGTGGTCCACTGTAAATACTACAGTACGGTACCATCTAGCACCGCCTTTTGTGCTTCAACATCAAATGTTTAGTTTACCGGGTTCCTCCCCTCCCCGCACACCCAGAGATCAATTTAGGATACACCCATGTGCAGGTAGATGTACAGATAGCAGCATGCAGTAGTGCATGCAGTTGTGTGGTACTATAGAGAGACTACCATTAAGACAAGACTCTTCAAGGAGTCTGCAGAGCAGTCGTCATAGGTGTATAAACTAGCGTAAGGGCGGGAGGGTGGGTTCTAGATTCAGATCTAGAAATGATTTCGACCAGCTGGCAGGTCTGTGGACCTGCCACGAGATAAGGAGTAGATGACTCCTTACTGCATAATCCTTTACAAGTCTTGTCATAATCTTTAATTTTCGAAATTTGTATTTCAAATTTTTTCATATAGCTTTACGACGATGTTTGAGCGCCGTGGAGACCTGTAACATCCCACAACAAAGTGGCTACCTGTTACAAGTGCAGTTGAGTGAGCGAGCGAGAATTGCACTATCGAAGCAAGAGTACAATGAGCGAAGGCATGAGTGAGGAATATATAGCGAAACTACAGTGGTAACGGTAATGGACTGTGGTTGTCGCGCGACGGGCCTGGGACTGAGGTTGGGGAAAATGTCGAAGCGGAGGCCCGGAGTGCGGGTTACCCGCCGAGCTGTGAGGTCGGGGTGCGGTGTGCGAAGGTGGCGGGATGATTGTCGATGCGAGGGTTGCGAGTGGTAACGGTGCTGACTGTGGTGCTACAGTGGTGTACGCGCTGAGCGGGGACGCGAAGTAAGGAAAAGGAATTTTCCTTACACTACCCCTCCCCCTAAGGAGGTCCTCCTTACGAAAGCGCGTGTACATCCCTGAAGTTTCGGCTGCGCAGATACTCGGTGAGGACGGGGTGGTTTTCGATTCTGTCCAGAGGAACCCAGTTGTCTTCGGTGGGTGTACGGTCTTTCCATCGGATCAGGAACTCGATCCTTCGGGCTCCTCGAGGGTCACGAACTCTGTGGCTAAGAATTTTCTCGGGTGTGATGATTGGTTCAGTCGGCGGTCGGGTCATGCTGGCTGGGCGATTACGTGGCAGTTGGCTTGTGGACGGGACGTAAGGGCGAAGCAGGCTAACGTGGAATGAGGGGCTGACGTACCAGTCAGCGGGGAGGAGGAGGTGGGCGGTGACGGGCGTAATCATGTGGCTTATGCGAAATGGCCCGCAATATCGGGGGCGGAGTTTTTGGGTGATGGGCAGTCGGAGGTTCTGAGTGTCGAGTAAAACTAGGTCGTCAGGTTGGTGGGTGACAGGTCGGCGGTGGCGGTCGGCATTACGTTTAGCGATGATGTTTGATTTTTTTATTGCGTCTGCTGCCCGGGTCCGTGCTGTTTGTAATATTTCGGCGAACTGTTGTGCTCGTGGCACTGGGTTGTTGGGATTCGGGGTCATGGGTACTGTCGGGTCTTGTCCGTAGTTCAGGTAAAACGGTGACTGTTGGGTCGTGGCGGACGGTGAGTTGTTGTATGCAAACTCAATGAGTGGCAGCTGTTGTTCCCAGGTGCTTGGGTCGTTGCATGTGGCTCGGATGAGTTGCTCCATAGTCTGGTTTGTCCGTTCTGTCTGTCCGTCGGTTTCGGGGTGGTACGAAGAACTGAACTGTAGTCGCGTACCGAACTGCTGCCACAGGTTCCGCCAGAAGTTGCTGGTGAATTTCGTGTCGCGGTCGTTGATTATTGCTGCTGGTATCCCGTGCAGTCGAACGACGGTGGAGATGAAGAGGCGTGCTGTTTCTTCGGCTATGATTGTTTTTTTGCAGGCTGCGAAGTGTGCCATTTTCGTCAGTCGATCGACGACGACCAGGATCGCGTCGTTCCCACTCGCCCCGGCCGGTAACCCCGTGACGAAGTCCATCGTCACCTGCTGCCAAGCACGCTCTGGGGGTGGTATCGGCTGCAACTGTCCTGCCGGCCGCTGTCGTGATGTTTTCATGAGCTGGCAAGTGGGACACGATGTCACGTGTCGTTGTGCGTCGGTCAACATTTCGGGCCAGTAATAATACCGTTGCAGCTGCTGCCGTGTTTTCTCTACCCCGAAATGTCCCGAGGTAACTCCGTCGTGTGCCTCCTGTAACAGTAATTCCCGTAGCAGTGTATACCCAGGCACCCAGATGCGGTCGGTCCCGGCTTTTACGTAATAGACTCCCCTTGCGGCTGCGAACTGCTGCGAATTTCCTCCTGTGAAGAATGGATCCGTTTGGTACCCGTGGATAAATAGGCCTGTCAGTAGGGGACTGGTCTGGGCGAGTAGTATTGCATGGATCTGGGCAGTGGGGCGGGTCAGTGCGTCGGCGATGTTCGAGGCTCCCTTTTTGTAGGTGACCGTGTAGTGAAAATTGGACTCGAGAAAATCGAGCCAGCGAATCTGTCGTGGGTTGAGGTGTGGCTGTGCGCGGAGGTACTGTAGTGATTTATGGTCTGTCCGTACTGTCACGTCTGCGACGGTCAAGTAACAGCGCCATACTTTGAACGCGTGCACGATCGCAAGCATTTCGCGGTCGTGTATCGGGTAATTTCTCTCGGGCGGATGCAGTTTTCGTGACTCGTATGCGATGGGTTGTAGGCCGTTGTCGAAGTCCTGTAGCAGTACGGCTCCGATGGCGATGTCGCTTGCGTCGGTAACTACTTCGAATGGGCGGTGTGGGTCGGCGATGCGCAGGACGGGCGGTGAACAGAGAACATTTTTCAGGGCAGAGAAGGCAGCATGCTCTTTCTCCCCCCACGTAAAAGCGGCCCCCTTCCGTAACAAGTCCGTCAGCGGCGCTGTTAACCGTGCCATGTCGGGGACGAACCGACGCACGTAATTGACGAACCCCAAAAAGCTCTGTAGTTTCGTGATATTCGTCGGGAGGTGCCATGTTAGAATGTATTTGCTGTTTAGCCTGCAGTGGGGTACTCTGTAGTGAGTACAACCCGATTTAGGGTTTGCTATTTGTATCTCAACTTTCTATAGTGAAACCCCTCATTCTTCCTTCTCGACTTTCCTCACCCAAAATTCCCTCGACACTTATGCCCTGAACCCAAGCCATGGTTCCTAAGTCAAGCTACTATTCTAACATGGTATTAAGAGCAATAAGTTCTAGGACCTAACATCAATGGGCCCACCACCTAATGCCCTGCTAGCCTAGGCCCTGGCCCGTCGCCCCTTGGCGTAGCCCCTAGCCCCTAGGCTCGGCCCCTTGGCCCCGTCGCCCCTAGCTGTGACACTCGGCCCCGTTGGCCCCGTCGCCCCTAGCCGCGCCCCTCGGCCCCGCTGGCCCCGTCGACTCCGTCGCCCCGCGCCCGGCCCGTACTTAGCCGCGATCGGCCCGTACCTAGCCCGCGCTCGGCCCCGTTCCTAGCCCCGCGCCCGGCCCGTACCTCGCCCGCGCTTGGCCCCGTACCTAGCCCGCGATCGGCCCGTACCTAGCCTCGCGCCCGGCCCCGTACCTAGCCCGCGCCTGGCCCCGTACCTAGCCCGCGTTCGGCCCGTACCTAGCCCCGCGCCCGGCCCGTACCTAGCCCAGCGCACGGCCCCGACCCTAGCCAGCGCCCGGCCCCGTACCTAGCCCGCGCCCGGCCCGTACCTAGCCCGCGCCTGGCCCGTACCAAGCCCGCGCCTGGCCCCGTCCTTCGCCGAGCGCCCGGCCCCATCTCTTGCCCGCGCCCGGCCCCGTAACCAGCCCGCGCCCGGCCCGTACCTAGCCAGCGCCTGGCCCTGTACCTCGCCCGCGCCCGGCCCCGTACCCTGCCCGCGCCCGGCCCCGTCTCTCGCCCGCGCTCGGCCCGTACCTAGCCCCGCGCCCGGCCCGTACCTAGCCCAGCGCACGGCCCCGTCCCTAGCCAGCGCCCGGCCCCGTACCTAGCCCGTGCCTGGCCCTGTACCTGCCAGCGCCCGGCCCCATACCTGCCCAGAGCCCGGCCCCGTACCTGCCCAGCGCCCGGCCCCGTACCTGCCCAGCGCCCGGCCCCGTACCTGCCCAGCGCCCGGCCCCGTTCCTGCCCAGTGCCCGGCCCCTTACCTGCCGAGCGCCCGGCCCCGTACCTGCCCAGCGCCCGGCCCCGTACCTGCCCAGCGCCCAGCCCCGTACCTGCCCAGCGCCCGGCCCCGTCCCTAGCCATGGCCCCGTCGCCCCTAGCCATGGCCCCTCGCGACCTGCCGCCCCTAACCGCGGCCCCGGTGCCCTGTTGCAACATGGCGGGTGAGGGGGTGGCAAGAGGGGGTTCCTCCTGCCCGCGTGCCCTACAGTCGCACGCGCAGCTCCGCCCCCGCCCCCCTCCCCCCCCTCCCCCCCCTCCATGGGGATGGCGGGTAGAGGGTGTGAGGGGGTGGCGGATGTGCCTCAGCAGCAGCAGCTGCCGCCACGCCTCCTCTCTCTCTCCCTGCCGCACCTTGTGGTGGGAGAGGGGGGGAGCTTGGAGGTTCAGGGGGAGGCAGGAGGGGATCTGCAGCACCAGCCCCCCCCCCCCGCCCCCCCCCTTCTCCTCCATCTCTCTGCTGCGGGTGCAGCAGTGGGGGGAGGGTATGGGGGTGGCGGGTGTGGCCAACCTGCTGTCGCCCGAGCGGCTCCTGCACCGCCCCTTCTCCTACCTCCCCCCTGCTGCGGGTGCAGCAGTGGGGGGGGAGGGGATCTGCAGCACCAGCCCCCCCCCCTTCTCCTATCTCCCCCTGCTGCGGGTGCAGCAGTGGGGGGGAGGGGATCTGCAGCACTAGTCCCCCCCCCGCCTCCCCCCCCCCCCACTCCCTTCTCCTACCTCCCCCTGCTGCGGGTGCAGCAGTGGGGGGGAGGGGATCTGCAGCACCAGCCCCCCCCCGCCCCCCCCCCCCCCCCCCCCCTTCTCCTCCATCCCCTGCTGCAGGTGCAGCAGTAGGGGGAGGGTATGGGGGTGGTGGGTGTGGGTGCAACTGCGGGGTGGCGGGTATGGGGGTGGCGGGTGTGTGAACCGTCCCCTCCTCCTCCTCCACCTTCGTCTCCCACTGCTGCAGCTGCCGCTGAGGGGGGTGGGTGTGTGGGAGCCGAGGGAGTGGTACTAGGGGGGTGACGTGGGAGTGGAGCTAGGGGTGCAGCAAGGGGTGTGTGTAAGGGGGGTGGGACAGTTGGGGGAGGTTGAATGGAGGTTGCCGTCTTGTCGTCCGCAACACCTGTAGTCCGGGGCTCTGCTTCTGGTAGCTCAGAGAGCCTGCTGCGCCTGTCGCCCGTGGGTCCGTTGCTCCTGCCGCTCAGAGTTAGCCGCAGAGCCAGTTACTCCTGTAGTCCGGGGCCCTTGCTCCGGTAGCCACCGTGGGCGCCGCTCCTATTGCCCATGTGTCTGCAGCATCAGCCGTTGCCTCCTATCTCCTCTCCTCTCACAGTCCAGCCTCCTCCTCCTCACTTGCCCTTTGTGTATGCCTCTAGCTTTGCTTGTACTTGTGAACCTGCTCTATGACTGCTTGCTCTGCTGATTATACCCCACTTTGACTATGGGGGTGTGTCAAGAATGTATTTGCTGTTTAGTCTGCAGTGGGGTACTCTGTAGTGAGTACAACCCAATTTAGGGTTTGCTATTTGTATCCCAACTTTCTATAGTGAAACCCCTCATTCTTCCTTCTCGACTTTCCTCACCCAAAATTCCCTCGACACTTATGCCATCAACCCAAGCCATGGTTCCTAAGTCAAGCTACTATTCTAACATGTCAGACTTTCACCGTGTCTAACTTCTTTGGGTCAATTTCGACCCCAGCCTCCGAAATAACGTGCCCCAAAAACTCTTGCCGGTCCAGAAAAAACTCGCACTTGGAACCCTTTTGTCAGTAGCCGATGCTCGTCTAAAATCTTAAACACTACTTCCAGATCTGCTAAGTGCTGCTGCTTGTCGCGACTGTAGACGAGGATGTCGTCGAGGTATACTATCACGCATTTATCTAAAAATGGCCAAAACGCCTCGTTCATGGTCATCCGAAATGTCGCTGGTGCGTTGGTCAGCCCGAAAGGCATCACGGTGTACTCGAATGACCCGTACCTAGTCCGGAAAACTGTTTTGGCGCAGTCCGGTGGTTCGACCCTAATCTGATGGTAACCTCCCCGTAAATCTATTTTCGAAAAAAAACCCGTGCTGTTCGCAGTTGGTCGATCAGTTCGTCGGCGCGGGGAATGGGGTACCGCGACTTGACTATTACCCTATTGAGCGCTCGGTAATCGATGCACATGCGAAACCCTCCGTATTTTTTTGGCGTGAACAGTATCGGTGCGGCGAACGGTGACGAGCTCGGTCGGATGAATTTCTTCTCTAACAAGTAATCTAACTGCTTCCTCAGTTCGTCGAGCTCGGGCTGTGTCAGTCTGAACTGTCGCTGTACAGTTGGCTGTGCCCCCGGTTCTAATTCTATTCGGTGGTCATGTGCTCGCTGAGGTGGCAGTCCTTCCGGTAAGTCGTCGGGAAAAATCCCGGGGTATCGTTTCAACAGTTCCTGTAGTTCGGGCGGTATTGCTGCCAGCAGTTTCTTGAAATCACTCGGCTGCTCTGCTCCTTCTACCACTGAAATGTCCACTGCGTACACGTTAGCTCCAGCAGCGACAGCCCGTTTCATGGTGACGACGTTGATGTGTACCGTTAAAGACTCGGGCGACTGCCAGCGAGGTAGCTCAACCCAGTTACCGCTACTTCGCACAGTGCAGCTACCCGTCGTCCAAACAATTCGCGGGTTATACCGTCGCAGCCAATCACGTCCCAGTAAAATGTCGTGCCCATCGAGTGTCGTCGCGAACATTTCCTGTGTAAATCCGAAATTTCCCCCGCAACGGACTTTGACTCTCTCCACCTTTTCCCGTATGGCCAGTGGCGTGCCGTCAACTAAGCGTGCATCTATCTCAGGTAAACAACGGCTAAGTGTCAGTTGCAATCTGCATGCGGTTGCGGTATTAACTAAACTGTGACTTGCTCCTCCGTCGATAAAAATCTTCACTGCTGCTCCCTGTATTTTCCCGTGGATCAGTACTGGGCAATCCGTCGCTGTACCCTCCTTATTCGTCCGAGCCCGATCGATAGCATGAATCGGTACTGTGACTCGGTAAGGGTCGGTGAGGTTGGGCGAGCAGGCAGTCTCGTCAGTAGTTGGCCCGATTCCTACTGACTGCTGGCGTTTCCCTGCCTTGGAGACTGCCTCCCCTGCTCTGCTCCGCGGCGCCTCAGCTCCTCTGGGCATCCACTCTTGCGATGGCCCGGCCTATTGCAAGCAAAAAAGCGCCCCTTAAACGGCGCGGCAGCTGCGTTCGTCGCAACGGCATGTACGGTGGCGTGCTCGATCGGTCCCCGAGGACGATGTCCGTAGTAGGACCCCGGTCTCGGACGGCGCAAAATGTTGATTTTCTCGGCGAGCGCGAGAATCTCGTTGAAGTTCGAGAGCCCGCGTAGCATGATCTCGTGCGAGATGTCCGGCTTCAGCCCTCTGACGTAGCGGTCCACCCGCTCTGCTTCGTGCATGTAGCCGACTTGCTCGCATAATGCGAGAAAACACTCGTGTAGTCTTGAACCGACCCGAGTTGCCGCCAAGTACGCAGTCTCTGACGCGCCGAAATAGAAGTCGCGATCGGCTCGAAGCGCGCCCGAAGCCCTGCGCACCATGCATCCCACGTGCTGTATTGGGCGGTTTCGCAGAATGAACTCCAAGTGACAGCTGGACCCGTGGGCCCTTCCTCTTGCGACGGTGATTCGTAGGCGCGTGGCGACATCACGATGACTCGCCACCAGTCCATGGCGGGGCCCCTCAGCAGCGAGACGACATATCGGATCTTCGCTGCGTCCGATTCGACGTAATTCGCGTCGAAGAAGACGTTCATCATGAAGACCCACGATTGAACCGTCGGACCTCCACGATGGCTCGGTTCGAAACAGGGCGGGCGTTGCGGCTTGAGTGGCATTGGTGCCATAATGGCCTGTTCGCCACTTGTCGCCGCGAACTCCACGTGCCGACGGGCTTCACGAGGCTCCCGCGGGCTTGGTGCGACCCTATTTCCTCCCATGCCAGGCATCGGCTGGGCGGCGCCATCACTGGTTGCACCTGAGCGCTGTCCCACGCTGTCGTGTTGTGTTGGTGTGCCGGACGAAATGACGATCGGCTCGTCCGATTGTGCAGATGCATTTGTCGGTGCTTGTGGTGGCGCTGGAGTATTCACCGTGGATTGCTGACGCGCGGAGTCACGTTCCGCCGTGAGCGTCGCAATTTCGAGCGCCGATTCTTCAACTTGGCACACCGGACGGTCAAGCTGCTCCTGCGTCAACGTCACGAGCGTGAATTCGGCCATGGCGAGGGTGTCGGGCAAGCTCGGCGAGAGCCTCTGTCGTGGCCGTGTGTGCTTACGAGAGAGCACTACGAGCGGCGGTGCTGTGTCTCTGAGAGACGTCCACCCCCCCCAAAAATTGAGATAGTGAGGAAGCGAAGGTGTGGGTGCGGTCCGAGAAGAGGTCGTAGGCTCTGACTACCAAGTGTTACGAGTGCAATTGTGTGAGCGAGCGAGAATTGCACTATCGAAGCAAGAGTACAATGAGCGAAGGCATGAGCGAGGAATATATAGCGAAACTACAGTGGTAACGGTAATGGACTGTGGTTGTCGCGCGACGGGCCTGGGACTGAGGTTGGGAAAAAATGATTTTTTTTTGAAAGTGTGTAACACTTTCTAAAAATGCGTATTGTGAAAGCGCAGCTGACTGTATCGCAGCAAGGCAACGGCGAATTACAATTCGCCGAGTACATAACGAGGGTTGGAGGCCATTTTGCCTCCACCCACGTCTTCATTTGGAACTTGCAGTTCCACTCCCCACCCACCCACCCTAGTTGTATACGAAACTTGTACCGTATAATCTATAGATGGACGAGAATGTTGTAATTACTGCAATTGTAAGCACGATGCCTTTGCAAGAACAGAAAGCAAGCTTTCTCAATACCGTATTACCCCGGATATAGGCGCATATGCGCTTATAATAAATTCATTTCTTTTAGGGGGGGCGCTTGTAATTGAGTAACGGCCATAAGCGCCGGCGCTTATATAATGACAAATACGAAATTATATATTTAGAGCACCAAATTGTTCATTTTCTTCTTGCCATTTCAACCGAGTCGAAATGCTTTAGCGTCACAAAACAAAATCTCTCGCAAGCGATACTCTGGATGCACACACAGGCAAAGCCACGTCATGCCATCAGATCCTGACTAGACGTACAGCCAGTCAGGTCTTCGCGAGTCAAACGAAGCGAAATTGAAATCTGACTCGCTGCAAAAATTAATTTCGTTACTGTTTTAAGAAAAAATCTATATTAAAATTGCACGTGCGCTTATAACAAGTAAAGGTTTTCTAGGGGGGGCGCTTATAATCGAGGAACGGCCATAAGCGCCATGCTCCAGATAGAGGCGCCGGCGCCTTTAATCGGACGGCGCCTATATCCGGGGCCATACGGTATGTCGAAGCGGAGGCCCGGAGCGCGGGTTACCCGCCGAGCTGTGAGGTCGGGGTGCGATGTGCGAAGGTGGCAGGAGGATTGTCGATGCGAGGGTTGCCAGTGGTAACGGTGCTGACTGTGGTGCTACAGTGGTGTATGCGCTGAGCGGGGACGCGAAGAAAGGAAAAGGAATTTTCCTTACACTACCTTACATCTTCAGGTTGCATGCTGATGCCCAACTGCTAGTGAGGGCGAGCATACAATTCTGGACAAAATAGATCAGTACAACCAACCCTGCCATGAAGCATGAACACCATATCACCAAGTAATATCGTCAAATATGAAAGCTCCGTACAGCTCATAACATCTAGCCAAACAAGAACCATGGATGAACGAACTTCATCAGAACGACAACTGCACAACTCCCAATGTTGAGGTTCACAAATCCATGCTCACTCCCTGGCCGCGGTCTGCGATACAAGCGGACCAAGATGCTGCTCTGTACCCAGAGCAGGAAGAGCGTTGACGTGCGAAAGAGCGTAGGTGCGCAACGCTTGCAGGACAAGCGAATGCGTTACAGGCGGGCGCACTGAAGTCTTCAGGCGCAAGCAGACCAAAGGTAGCGCAAATCCGAAAAGAAACCAACAGCTTCGAAGATACTTCGTCCAACTAATGAGGATTATGCTGCTCCATCCATTGCCAACCAGCTTCGAAGATACATCTTCAGCCTTATCAGGGGTAGGCTGCTCCGACCATTGCATGGCTTAGTTACCCCAAGTGCGAAAGGACATGTGAAAGGTAGACTTGAGAGATAAGAGCGGGATGTGTATGTGCAGGCGAGACGGCGAACGACACGCACTGAAAGACGAACACGAGCACGAACAAGAGTGCTCAACGGACGGACATGAGGAGGAGTGCTACTATTGAGTGCAAGAGGAAGGGGTGAAGGGGTAGAGATTATGGAGACACCAGAGCTGCAAGGGAAAGGACCAGGCTAGCAGGAAAAGACTTCCGCAGATGCTCTTGCCGTTCCTGACTCCAATTTAAATACGGAGGTCAGGAATCCTTCATCCACACATCCTTTCACCACGTCACCATGCAATCTTGGACACTGCTTCTAAGCGACCTGAAGAAGCCTCTTCAGGTTGCCTTCAATCACCAACGTATTCATCGGGTAAGCCATCATGTGCTCAGTGGCACACGGCACGGGAGCGTAATCTTGAGCGAAATCAGTCGTAACAGGTGCTGACTGCTTGAGAGGAGAAGAGGGTTCCGATGATGAGACGCGTACATTCGTAGGGCTCGGCTTAAGCTGAGCCTTAAGGAAGCTGGGAAGAGGGAGAGAGCTAGGAGGAGGTGAGTTCACGTATGCAGGACCAGCCCACGCTTCCGAGGTAGGTGGCGGAGTAATTACATCGCGGGTGGGAAGGGGTGCTGCAGCTGCGGGAGCGGTGTAGCTGGTTGTTGAGAAATTAACCGCCACGCCGGATGCCGAAGCACCATTATTTGTGTAACGAGCTTGCGAATCGTTGTTAGGAGATCCATGTCGCGACCTATTCTTCTTGGGGGATCTCCGTGTGTTGCCACGACCTTTCCGCATGCCGCCAGCTACCGTGGCAGGTTGGGGAATCTCAAGAACACTTGCTCCATTCCTGTTACCCAAAGAGGAAAGAAAACACTTAGTGACCGCTCTAGCGACCATCAAACAAAGTGGATCGATACCCGTGAAACACGGGACAATCCTCACCTCCTAATAGCATCCACGTCCGTATTGATGTTAACAGCATCCTCAGTAAAGTTAGTGAAGCCTGGAACGAAGTATGGCACAAGTTCACGTCCGAACGACGGAAGAGCGACTGTCCCCTTCTTCTGGCTAGCAGCAATCACCATATCAACCATGATGTCCTCGTCAGAGCAGAAAATCGCAGACTTCGTCGATGGAGCCATGTCAACTATCTTAAGGTGAAAATGAGGAGAAAACTTTACAAGAACAGCCTTCTTACGACTTACAACCAACACAAACTTCGGTGTTGAAACTACTGAACTCCCTAACTAAAACTGTTTTGGTGAAACGGATTTTCTGGATGATGTACAGAATGACAGCAAGCTCGTGCTTTATGCCTGGTTGCTCAGCTCACAAGCAAGAGGCAAGGATGGGTGGGGTAGGAGCAAGCTGCCTGACGGTGCTGCTTAGCTGAATCCTAGGATGCTGCTGGCCTGACCTGCTGGGAACTCCGTTGGGGTTTCAACGCGGAAAGGCGGGCGGAGACGAAGCTGCGCGGAGCAGATGTCGGGGGAAGCGTGGGCTTCTTGGGAGACTGGAAAAGCCGAGAAGATGCGGAGACGGTGGGATGTATCAGGGGAATATCGACGGAAGCGGAGGGGATGGTCCGTGCGGGGATAGCGGAGATGCATGTGGTGCTGCTGACTGCGGAAAGGAGCAGAACGGTGCGGCGCTGCGGAGAGCAGACCCTCTGTCAATCAAGCCCTCGTCATCGGTCCTGCCCAAGCTGTCCCGATTCCGTCCAATTCCCGAACGGAAAGAGGTGGGGGAAGCCTTACTTTCTCCTTCTCGTGACTTTGCATGGCCATGCTTGCAGGTGGTAACGCTTGTCCCATGGCTCGGCGCACCGTCAATGGTGTGGCGCAGGGCACTGTGGCACGGTTCGGATTTCAAGGTTTCAGTTTCAGGTATGGCAGGCGTTCGCCTCGGAATCTCGGGCCGCATCACACGTGACAATTTTACCGAGTTCTCTGCACGGGACGTGAAACAAACGGACGCGGTGAATGCGGAAGGGCGAAATTTCGCAATTGTTGGCGAGGCAGCGAGAGTTTTGCTCAATTTCGCGGAATCGCGGTTCGTTTTATTTTCGCCACGTGGCATGCCTTCGATCGTGGGAACCGCGATCTGATTTATTGTTCCCACAATTTTTAAAAGAAAATATAGTTAGGCTTAGTGAGTCACATGTACTGCCCTGCCCGCGGACAAAAATAAAACCCCTAAAGGAAAAACATGCGTTAGGGATGCATCAACCCTAAACACATAGACGCAAGGTGTTTAGGGTTGATGCCTCTCTAACGCATGCCATGCCCGAATGGGTTTTATTTTTGACCGCGGGCAGCGCGGTACATAACTTAACTAAGTTTCTCTTGAACTTTGTGGGAACAATAAAACAGATCGCGGTTCGCGCGATCGAAGGCTTGCCACGTAGCGAAAATAAAACGAACCGTGCTTCCGCGGAATTGAGCAAAATTCTCCGAGGCAGCTCTCTCCCGCTTGACACTGTTCGGCGAGCGTTGCAACTGTTCGACCCGAGTTGAAGCGGGAATCGCAGTCGTGCTTCTGTGAGGGACGAGTCAATGGTGACCAGATTTCCGTGCCCACTCTCATGTGACGTGTCACCTGCTGTTTGACATGCAGAAGCCTGCTGGATGATACGTAAATTCTGTGCGTACGTACAGTACGCATCGAACTTTTGTGAATTGCTTGACATGGAACCCTCATCTGTTGCATGTCATCTGGAAGACTTGTGGATGCCGGGTTGTCAAGCCTGTGGCATTTGGCAAACCACCTACCAAAAGGTCAGGCTTGTCATCATAACAACCTGGGTAAAAATTTGCCTATGAACGGAATGTGGGCATGCAGTGCCCATGCTTGAAGGAAACAGCTTGCAAGAAAGTTTTCAGGAGAAAAAGCTGGCTGAAATTGCTTGTCCTTTCTGCCAAAACTCTTGGCAAACCCTTCCCGTGCCATCAATGAACAGTTTTTAGTGGATAGGAGAGAAAATCTTCCCTTTCCTACCTTGTAACGAATGAAAGGCAGTCCCGCGAGATTCTGTTTGAGCGTGGGTATAAACTGACGTGGCAGGGCAAGATGCGTCAGTTTGGTGATGGAATGGATGTTTCAACTCCAATCAGATTACAGCTGTTACGAGCCACACGAGGCGAAATCTCTGCGCACAAATCAGAGACTAGCACCGGCATGGCTTATGTGGTGGGCAATCCACCTGCCGGATTTTTTTTTTTATAGCAAATGCCATTTCCCGCTAACAGGTCAATAGGAAACGCTGGAGAACAAAATAGTACAAACAAAACAAATAGATGGTTCACTGTTTAGAGTTGCTGGTTGAGCAACCCTCTTACAATCTGTACACACGAGTTAGTGACTGGATGAGGTTAAAATACGCATACTTGACATCAAATTGCATGTCATACCCTGTGAAGATGAAAAACAACAAGAAAACACACACATCAGCAAAACGTCGACAATGTAAGACGTGCAGAAAACGATTTGCAAGTGAAGATGGGGGTGCATACATGAAGTGACACGCAGAGGACTTACAGTAATTGAGAGCTATCGTTCGACCGGTTTCCCCAGGGATCTGCGAGACATGGTGATACCACATGCTTGGCCTGCAACCATAAGAATATACAAATCGTGATAATGCATACTGTAAATGTATACCAGGAAATGGCATAATAAGAAGCAGAACACACTGAGTTACACAATGTATCCCATCCCAGTTACATCTGTGTTTCTGGATCTCCATCCGTTGCACATCTTCCCATATCCCAAACATGCTTCTCACAACACGTCTCTGTCTCCCCTCCTCCCTCACTCCCCATACAAGCCTCTCCTCACTCACTCTCATCACACACAAGCCCCACGCATACAGCTCCCTCACACACCCTCCTTACAGTCATCACGTACAGGTACAGCATCTCTCCAGGACCAATGGTGCAGACCAGCGGAGGGGGCCCCTTGAGGTCTCCCCCCAAGCCTTCTCCAGCGACAGCAGCAGCAGCAGCAGCAGCACTCAGGGTGTGTGGGCACGGTATGAGGGGGTTCAGTGCGGCATCCACAGAGGCCCATGGCACCATGCATGGGGGCTCGCTGGGAAGGATGTGAAACGCACCCTGCTCGTCCTGGCAGGGGCCGACAGGGGGACAAGTAACATGTGTGCATGGGGAGAATGGGGGACAGTGAAATGAGATGGCATGAACAGGAAACCGTGGCATGCCAGTAAGTGCATCAAAGGGGGCCTCCGATACAGTCTGTTGGATAAAGCGAGATGTGGCGATTGTGGAGCATCAAGAGAAGAGCAGAGAAAAGAGCGGGCACATGAGTTGGTATCAAAGCTAGGAGTAGGAGAAGGCGAGCAAGCGAGCAAGACGAGTTACAGAAGAAAAGGTAAGGGGGCAGAGGAGGGCAGGCATGATTTTACCTCTGCCCGCCAGTATTTTGCAGCAGGGTATTCCCGCACTCTCATCCGGAACACGTCGAGCGGGGGCAGCAGCCGGAAAGTTTTCCTGCCCGTGACAACCACGTAAAAGTTTTCGTAGTGGTCCTTGTGCCAGCTTGTCACTGCCCGGTCGTCCCCAATCCACAGATTCACAGCTTCGGGCAGGTTGCCGCCCAGCGCAGCTGTGGCGAATCCGATATGCTCGTCTGCATCTGCAGCCAGGGCAGCAAATTCTGTCCTGAAGCTGCCGTTCTGATGCTGAACATAGGGAATGCCGATGAAGGGAGAGTTTGAGGGGTGTGATGCCACGAGTGAGGGAGAGTGTGAGGGGGAGTGTGAGGGGGAAGAACGCGAGGAGTAGAGGAGGCGGAGGAAGGTAGGGAGGGTGAGGGAAGCTTCGTGTGGGGTGACAAACCACGCACAGGGCGAGTCACAGCGGCAAGCCCGAGGAATGCTGTCACAACTGCAGCCGCCACCACCACCACTACACACACTGCCACAGCTGCCGTTACTCTCAGAAAACCTCCCTGCTTTCACCTCCTCCCCCACCCTTTCAGTTTCTCCTTCCGCTTCCGCCCCCTCTGCCTCTTCGTCGCGTCCACTTCCATTACTATTAATGCAGCCCTCCCTATTATCCCACCCGTCCTTGCTCTCCCACCCTTCCTCCCCAGGGAAAAACACCCACCTTCGAACACCCATATCCTCCCTGACCTCACCACCCCGTGCCTCGCTACCGTCACCGCTCCTACACTCACATCCGCTACTCGTTCCCCCGTCTTCCCTCGTGTTACACCCTGAACCCAGATTCTCGTCTCTTCGTTCTGCCGATCCTGCTTCTGACCGTCCGACGCCGTCGCGCCAAACAATCGCGTCGCCGTGGCCGTCAGGAGTGAAATCCACAGTGATTTTTTTATCCCCTAACGCGTCAATTAAGTATTGGTCGGTTCGCCAGAGGGACAATGCCGGCCAATGGCTGACGGCGCCGGTAATCACGCACGGCCGGTTAGCCGCTACATAGTCGCGGTAGAATTCGAGGGGGGAGAGAACTATGGGGGGATCGCTAGAACCACTAGTAGGATTGAAGCCTGCTCTGTACGCGTTAACACTCGCTTCGGTTTTAGCATAAGATCGCGCAGCTGCGTGCGAAATAGCGATTCTGGGAACGGCGGTCGCGCGACACTCGCGGCTGGAGGCGACAATGTCGCCAGAGTCGTCATCGCTGTCGCTGTCGCTAGTCGCACCGAAGGAGAACTCGCGAGCGTCGCATGAGAGACCGCTCAGCAGCGACGCAATCGCGTCCCTGTCACCACCTCTTCTCTTATCGCGAAGAGCCATCAGGCGACCCCGCGGGATATGCTAATACCTGAACGAATAAAGCTGCTTCTATCGTATCCTAGTTCTTGAAAAATCGTGCTGTCTATGATATCAAAAGGAGAAAGCTATCCTCGGTACAAACCGAATCTACTGCAATACTCTCAAATTCATAGCGACTTCTGTTAGGAGTGATGAAGGAACACAAGCTTGGCATAATGCACATAATATTGGAAAAACAAGCAAATTCAAACGCCTTGCAAACTTGCGCTCAAGAAGGTCGAGCCAATTGAGCGTTCATTCAGCAGACCAATTGGTCTCCAGCCTTACTTCGAACCACTGGAAAGCACCTTTCCCACCACCCAACTCCAATTCACAAGCCGAGTCGAGCAAAAACTCTGCTGCTTCCTCCAGAGTCTCAAAAACTGCCAAGTCGTCCGACAGGCGTTTCCCGTCCTTTTCCCAGCTTTGAAGCTCACTCAAAAGGCACTGTAGCACTTCCTCGCGTGATAAAAACACTTCCTCTTCGCCAGGAGCTATAAAAACGTAAGTGTTGGCTGTTTCGTAGTGTACTGAGCGACCTGCATTTAGCTGGCAGATGGGGACCAGGGGGACCAGGGGGAGGGACCAGGGGACCAGGGGGAATGACCAGGGGGGGCAGGGGGAGGGACCAGGGGGAGGGGCCAGGGGGGGGACCATGGGGAAGGACCAGGGGGACCAGGGGGAGGGACCAGGGGGACAAGGGGGACCACGTGGAGGGAAGGGCACGGGTAAATGGAAGTTGGTTTCGAACAATCAACTGGGAGAAGGTGCAAAGGAGCATATGGATCGAAACACCAGAACATGGTACACATGCAGGAAACTGCCTGGAAACTCTAAAAGGAGGACAACTTAGGGGACTACGTTAAGTTTGACATCTTAGGAGACCGAGAAAGAGAGAGAGCAATCAAGAGAGGGGGAGACAGAGGGCAGGAAGGTTCTTAGTGAAAAATGAAGGTAATGGAGGAAGAGGAAGGGAAATATGAGGAGGGGTAAGCAGCGGAAAAGAGAATGCGGGAAGAAGGGAGAAACAGGGGGAGTGGAGATGCAAAAAGAAGGGAGAAGCAGGGGGGGTGGAGATGCAGGAAGAAGGGAGAAGCAGGGGGAGTGGAGATGCAGGAAGAAGGGAGAAGCAGGGGGAGTGGAGATGCAGGAAGAAGGGAGAAGCAGGGGGAGTGGAGATGCAGGAAGAAGGGAGAAGCAGGGGGAGTGGAGATGCAGGAAGAAGGGAGAAGCAGGGGGAGTGGAGATGCAGGAAGAAGGGAGCATGGCAGAGCAGAAGAGTGACCGTACCCGAGAAGCCCGAGATCTTGAAACTTCAGCAGAAACGATTACTATCCGTGGAACACATGCTGTTACAGGCAGCTTTGCACGGAATGATGGTAATGGTGTCAATAATGCTCTCCGGTGCACCGTTTCTGACAGGCTTCGAACGAACATGCATGATCTAGCGGCTGCTGAAGACGCAGTCGACGTCATCGGCGCTGCTAATGCGGCTGAAGCGGGTGAAAGTGACATCATTGCTGCTGCTTGCAAGTGGGTGGGGATTGGAAAAACACAACAAGAGCACACGAAACGAAGAGAGCAGGCGGAGGAGGGAGAAAGAAATGCAATGCGTGAGACGACAGGTGACAATGGGTTGATGAGAGAAGCGGATCAGAGGCAGGTACGGACTGAGAAGGTCCAGTCTCGGTTTGCAAACAATTTCATATCGAAGTTTGATCACAGCTTTTAGTTAAGAAGTCGCAAACATCAGGCATGACAAGCAACGGGAATACCTGTGCAAGGACCCATGGTGGCGGCAGGGGTTCTAATTAGCTACAGTCTAAAGCCGTGAACTACGGCTGCTGCTGGGATGGAAACGCGCGCTAAAAATGATAGAGAATTTTAGTCTCCTTGGGAACTTGTTGCAGTCAGGGTGGGGACTTGCTTTGTACCCGCTATGTATACCTCGTTTTGAGGGTTGTCGAATATTGAACTGTACTGCAAAACTTTTTGAAAACGGGTTCTGCTGCATGTTCACTGGTACAGTAAAAGCGGTGTCCACATTCCTGAATTCTGGTTCTGGGCCACGTGTCTCTCAGCCATTCCATTTCCTGACCTGCAGGAAGATTTGTCCAACAATGCTTCTGAACCACGGTCTGCTGTTCAACAAACAACATCCTTGTTTCTGTACACTTTAACATGCCTTGAATGCCAACAAAATTTTATAATTTGGGTGAAAACAATTGGAGAATTCAGACGAGTGAGAATTGCTTGGCTATTTTGAAACATCTTACTCGACCACCGAAAATTCCATTTTACGCAAGGTGATTACCCAAGAAACTCCCAGCAATGGCGAAGCTCCCAAGGGACACCATGGCGACTCGATCCATCATCAACCCATCGTCATTATCCCTCCGTCACCACTCCCCCCATGCACCTATCCTCCACTCCACTCCACTAACACCTCGCCTCCCCCCTGCTCCAAAATTTCCACAAGGAGCAAATTCTACTAATCTCTTCACTATGTTACAACACAGTTTTTCCACTTCCCTGTTCTCCTCTGCCTTTTCTTCCACCTGTTAGCTTTCGCGGATCGAAGCGTGTAACGGGCGACGCACGCAAGCGTGCTGTGTTGGTTTGCGACTAGAATCCTCTCCTTTCTGAGAGTAGAATTCGTCTCAGTTCCTAGCGCGCTTTGCAGAAAGTCAGACGTCGCGTAGATAGCCGGCATGGGAGCCCTTTTCACTGGGGCCTCCTCCCTATCCAAGCTCTCCGCCGTCGCACGTGTGTCGCCTACGCTTTCGCCCAGACAGTCTCTTGGTTCGCTTAGCGATCGCCTGATTCCCTCGGGATTGATCTCCACACGCGTTGCTAGAACCCGACTTTACCGATCCAGCCTATTTCCCCATCCCGCCGCAATGGTCGCCGGGATCGACGGTGGAATTGGCGGCCACTCGGCCGATAAGCAACAACCCGCGAGGCCAATCACTGTCGCGTCGGCGGCGGCTGCAGGAGATGGCGGCACCGCAGCTTCCTCGCAAGTGAAGGAGGTTCCAGCTGGCGCCGCAATTTCCGGCGCGAAAACCGGGGTAGCAGCCGCGGCGGGGAGAGGAAACGTGGGAGTGCGGCGATTGGAGGAACTTGAGTGGGAGAGCACGTTTGTTGACAAGCTTCCTGGGGATCCAGTCGAAGAAAACCACGTTCGAATAGTACGTACTAAATGCAGGGAGATTCTTTGTGCTAGTAGTAGTTAGGCACTTCTTTTCTTCTTCTTCTTCCTTTTCTTTTTCTTCCTTTCTTCTTGGCGGCTTGTTTCGTTTGTAATTGGGTATTTCTATCGACTGAAATTTGTTTATTTGATACCTAAAACTGAACCTTCATCACGGTCTTTCGCTGCACGTGTGTAATTACATGCATGGCGTTGCTCTGTCCCTCCTTCGCGCACCACAGGTTCGCAACGCGTGCTACTCGCGAGTGCGACCTTCGCTAAAGCTCAAGGACCCGCAGATCGTCGCCGCTTCGGAGTCTGTGGCTCACCTCATTGGCCTCGATCCGAATGAGTGAGTTGATTTATAAGTTCTCCTTTCGCGAATTAGCTTTCTGCTTTTGCTCAACGTGAATTCAGCCGTGTTACCGCGTCGGAGTTGGTGGCTCACTTTATTGGTCTCGACCCGAACGAGTGAGCTCGTCTGTGAAATTGCCTGAATAGTTCTAGCCTTGGAGTCCACTGGCTATGAAATTCCTAGCCCTAAAGAAATAGGCAACCTTTCATATTGTGCTGGCACTTATATTTTATATCTCCTTCCATTCCGCTTTCCCCCGCCACAGGTTCACGCGTCCTGAGTTTGCGGCGGTCTTCACGGGGGGCATTGTGCTTCAGGGCTGGTGAGTGGTCAGAGTATAGGAACCTTCTCTTTCATCCAGTTTGTCAAGTGCTTCAGGCCTGGTGCGTGCTGAAACCGGTCCTCTAGGGCTGAGGCCAATTCCGGAATTATTCTAGGGCTGAGGCCAATTCCGGAATTATTCTAGGGCTGAGGCCAATTCCGGAATTATTCTAGGGCTGAGGCCAATTCCGGAATTATTCTAGGGCTGAGGCCAATTCCGGAATTATTCTAGGGCTGAGGCCAATTCCGGAATTATTCTAGGGCTGAGGCCAATTCCGGAATTATTCTAGGGCTGAGGCCAATTCCGGAATTATTCTAGGGCTGAGGCCAATTCCGGAATTATTCTAGGGCTGAGGAGTGTGGAGTAGAAACGCGCCTCATCTCTCACAAACACCCCTCCGTCTCTCCTCATCTCTCCTCATCTCTCCTCATCTCTCCTCATCTCTCACAAACACCCCTCCGTCTCTCCTCATCTCTCCTCATCTCTCCTCATCTCTCACAAACACCCCTCCGTCTCTCCTCATCTCTCCTCATCTCTCACAAACACCCCTCCGTCTCTCCTCATCTCTCCTCACATCCTTCTGCAAGCCTCACGCGCAGTGCTACGAGGGCCCCCCCACATCCCCGCCTCCCCTCTCCACTGCCCTTTGCCCCTCCTTTACCGCGCACTCCCCCTGCCCGCTCCCGTTCTTCCCCTGTTTCTTCCCCTCACGCCTTGCAGCAAGCCCTACGCGCAGTGCTACGGGGGGCACCAGTTTGGGTCATGGGCGGGGCAGCTGGGGGATGGGCGCGCCATCACACTGGGGGAAGTGGTGCTGGGGCGGGAAGGCGTGCAGGGGGAGGGCGCGCAGGGGAAGGGGTGGAGGGAGCGGTGGGAGTTGCAGCTGAAGGGGGTGGGGAAGACGCCGTACAGTAGGCACGCGGATGGGCGCGCTGTGCTGCGCAGTTCCATTAGAGAGTACCTCTGTAGCGAGGCCATGGCCGCCCTGGGTGTGCCTACAACGAGGGCGCTCTCTGTTGTCACCACTGGGGAGAAGGTGCTGCGAGACATGTTCTACAAGTGAGTGTGGCTGTGACTGTGTGTGTTTATTTCAGTGTCACCTATGCTTGACAAGTGAGTGTGATCATCTGTGTTGCGTTTTGAGTCGACTCAAAACACGACTTCTTGACAAGTGAGTGTGATCGTCTGTGTTGACTTCGGAGTCACCCGATTTCCATTCCCATCCCTCCATCCCCATCAGTTACATCACCAAGTTTGAACCAGGAGCTGCTGTGTGCCACTTGGCACCCCATTCCCCATCAGGCCTCTCCATTCTCATTGTCGCATCCCCATCCCCCCATTCCCCCATCCCCCAATTCCCCCGCCTCCCCGTTCCCCCATCCCCCAATTCCCCCGCCTCCCCGTTCCCCCATCCCCCAATTCCCCCGCCCCCCCGCCCCCCCCGTTCCCCCATCCCCCAATTCCCCCGCCCCCCCGTTCTCCCATCCCCCTCTGAACGCCAGTGGCAACGCCAAGTTCGAGCCAGGAGCTGCTGTGTGCAGCGTGGCACCCTCCTTCATCAGGCCGGCCCCATATCCTCATCCGTTTCCTGCATCCCCTTCCCCCCATCCCCTCCCATCACCCCATTACCCCATCACCCCATCCAACCCAGTGGCAACGCCAAGTTCGAGCCAGGAGCTGCTGTGTGCCGCGTGGCGCCTTCCTTCATCAGGTCAGTCCTCGTATCCATTCAAGCCGCATTCACACAAGGTGCCGTTTTTGCACGAGGTTGCTTTTTGTTTGCTTAAGATACGCGTATACCAGACTGTGTACTTGACGGTTGTGTTAGAGCATCAGGGCTGTTATTGGAAAAAAAGAGGTTGGTGAAATTTCTCATTATTTGAAGCACGTTTTTCATGTGATGTTCTCGCGCCCATCTATTTCTCATTCTGTTCCCAACAGGTTCGGCTCGTTCCAGCTCCATGCCTCCCGGGGAGGTTTGGACAAGGAGATGGTTCGGGTGCTGGCGGACTACACCATTCTGCACCACTTCCCGCACCTGGCCGACCTCCCCGAGCCTCCAGTGCAGGTCCGGGAGCCAGGCTCGGAGGAGGACGAGGAGGTTGGGGATCCCGATGCTGTGGATGTGACGACAAACAAGTATGCAGGTATGTGGTTGGCGCTTCCGTTCACTTGCGCTTCTGTTCACTTGTGCTTCTGTTCACCTGCGCTCCCTTTCACTTGCGCTTCCTTTCGCTTGCGCTTCCGTTCACTTGTGAACAGCATGTGTGTGTGTGCTTGGTCCCACAATCAACTACGGGCCCTTCGGATTTCTCGACTCCTTCGACCCCGATTTCACCCCCAGCACCCCCTCCTTTTCCCCTCCCTCCCCCCTGCCCCCTTCCTCCCGCCTGCCCTCTCCAGCATGCTTTGCTGAAGTAGCAGCAAGCACAGGCAAATTGGTGGCGGGGTGGCAAGCAGTGGGGTTCACACACAGCGTGCTCAACACAAACAACATGAGCATCCTCGGCCTCACCATCGACTACGGGCCCTTCGAATTCCTCGACTCCTTCAACCCGGATTTCACCCCCAACACATCCTTTTTTCCCCTTCCCCCTCCCCCTCCCTTTCCCCCTCCCCTTCCCCTGCCCCGCCCTGCTCTCCAGCCTGGTTTGCTGAAGCACCAAGGAGCGCAGGCGAGCTCGTTGCAGCGTGGCAGGGGGTGGGGTTCACGCACGGCGTGCTCAACACGGACAACATGAGCATTCTCGGCCTCGCCATCTCCCTGTCCTCCCCCTTCCCATGTCCTTCCCCCGTGTCACCAGCGTGGTTCGCTCAAGTAGCAAAGAGCACGGGAGAGCTAGTAGCAGCATGGCAAGCAGTGGGGTTCACGCACGGCGTGCTCGACACGGACAACATGAGCATTCTCGGCCTCACCATTGACTACCCCTTCCCCTCCCCCTTCCCATTTATCACCAGCATGGTTTGCTGAGGTAGCAGCAAGCACGGGAGAGCTCGTCGCGGCATGGCAGGGGGTGGGGTTCACGCACGGGGTGCTCAACACGGACAACATGAGCATTCTCGGTCTCACCATTGACTACGGCCCCTTCGGGTTCCTTGATGCCTTTGACCCGGATTTTACCCCCAACACGTCGGACATGCCCGGGAGGAGATACTGCTTCCGGCAGCAGCCGGATATTGGGCTGTGGAACGTGGTGCAGCTGGCCAATACGCTCGTGACAGGTGGCATAATTGGAGTGGCCGAGGCGCAGCACGGGGTGTCCAGGTGTGTGTGTGTGTGTGTGTGTGTGTGTGTGTGTGTGTGTGTGTGTGTGTGTGTGTGTGTGTGTGTGTGTGTGTGTGTGTGTGTGTGTGTGTGTTGGGGGATTTTCAGGCATGTTTCAGCCGTAGGGCATTCCCTAGTGGTCAGCACCATCCATCCACCAGGCCCCTTTGGATCCCTCGATTCCTCTGAGTCATGCAACTTCTGAGGCGCCTCAAAATCCCGCGGACATGCCTGGGATGCCTTTCACCCGGATTTCACCCCCAACACGTCGGACATGCCCGGGAGGCGGTACTGCTTCCAGCAGCAGCCTGATATCGGGCTCTGGAACGTGGTGCAGCTGGCCAATACGCCCGTGACAGGTGGCATTACTGGAGTGGCCGAGGCTCAGCACGGGGTGTCCAGGTGACTTTGGAGGGGGATGGCTGTGTGGGTGGGTGGGTGGCAGAATGGCCGTGCCTTGTTGTCTTCAACTAGAATCGAGAATCACTTGGAGCTGCTAGTTGGCAGCGACTGCTTCATTCCCCATTTGCTCACCCCCCTCTCATCTCCCATCACAGGTATGCGTAGTCCTTTCTCTCAGCCTACCAGCAGCGCATGGCGGCCAAGCTGGGTGTGCCATCATACGACAAGGACCTCACCCAGTCGCTTCTGCAACTCATGGCCATGAGCGGAGCACCAACACGTCTCTGCATTCCTGCTGCTGCTGCTCTGCTGCTGCTGCTGCTGCTCTGCTGCTGCTGCTGCTGCTGCTCCGCTCATCCCTCTTGCCGCTTTCCGCTCTCCTCCCTCCCCCCTGCCCCCCTGACCCCCACCTCCCATCACAGTACGCGGAGGCATTCCTGTCAGCCTACCAGCAGCGTATGGCAGCAAAGCTGGGTCTGCCAGCATACGAAAAGGACTTGACTCACTCTCCGCCCTCGTCCCCATGTCCCCCTTCAACCCCCCCTCCCCCCTCCCCCCCCCCCCGCATTTCCCATCCCAGGTACGCGGAGGCATTCCTGTCAGCCTACCAGCAGCGCATGGCAGCAAAGCTGGGTCTGCCATCATACGAAAAGGACTTGACTCAGTCGCTGCTGCAGCTCATGGCCAAACATGGCGCTGACTTCACCAACACCTTCCGTGCCCTTGCTCGTGTTCCTGCTGAACGAGGTGGGTACTTGTGTTGAGGCCAAGCTGGCTCTGCCAGCGTACGACTAGGACCTCACCCACTTGCTGCTGCAACTCATGGCCAAACATGGCGCTGACTTCACCAACTCCTTCTGCTCTCTTGCCCGTGTGCCCGCTGAAAGAGGTGAGTCTTCTAGCGGAAGTGCTGTTGGGAGTATAGGTAGTGGGGGTAGTGAGGGTGTGTGGGCAGTGCGGGTAGTGTGTGCGTCTGCAGCTCATAGCAAATCACGCCTCTGACCTCGCCCGCGTGCCCGCTGAAATGTGAGGGGAATCAGGGTCTGCAGCTCAACACCTTTAGAGCCCTCGCCCGCGTGCCCGCTGAAAGGGATGGGTCCTCTAGCGGATTTGCTGTTGGGAGTAGTGGTCGTGGGGGCAGTGGGGGTAGTGGGAGTACTGGGGGCAGTGGGGCCAGTGGGGGTAGTGCGGTAAGTGCGGGGCATTGCGGGTAGAGCGGATACTGCAGGTGTCTGCACACTATGGCGCTGATACGGTGCTGTGATTAGCCATGATGTGTTGTGCAGACAAAGTGACTTTTGAGTCGACTGAAAAGTCACCTTGAGAAGTGCGGGGCATTGGGGGTAGAGCGGACACTGCAGGTGTCAGCACACCATGGCGCTGATACGGTGCTGTGAATAGCCATGATGTGCAGACATGATGTGCAGACATGATGTGCTGACATGATGTGCAGACATGATGTGCAGACATGATGTGCAGACACCTGCAGGTTCCGCTCCACTCTCCCCATGGTTTTTGACAGTACGAACATCTGATCAACACCTAGTTTTGAGACGGCTCAAAACTACAACAGGCTCTTAGGAGTACCAAAGTCGTATCAACACCTTCGGGGCCGTCGCCCATGTTCCTGTTGTTCCGCTTCCCCCTCTCCCTCTCCTTCCCCTTCCCCTCTGCAGACTTTTCAGACGCTGACCTGCTGGCGCCAATGAGGGGGGCGCTGGGGTTGCAGGAGGGGGCAGGGAAGGAAGGGGAGAAAGAGAAGGAATGGGTGGACTGGCTCCGGCTTTATACTGCCAAGGTGGGTGGGATGGGTGTGATGCGAGTTGTCAGGGAGAGGGAGTGGGGCAACAGGAAGAGAGAGTGGGTGTGTTCTGAATTGACTGGGAAGGGAAGGAGTGGGAGGGGAAGAAAGAGAAGGAATGGGTTGAGTGGCTCCGGCTTTATACTGCCAAGGTGGGTGCAATGGCCTGTCATAGTGTGTTGCACTGCTCTCCGTCTGTGTTTCATCTCCTTGTAATGAGTTGATTTTTTAGTCAGCTACTCCGTCTGTCTCTTGCAGTTGCTACTTTCGGTATTTCTCGGTCGATGTTTTCCTTCAGCACTCTTTCTCTCACACACACACCCCACTTATGTCTAAGTTGTCACTCGCCCTGCATTTCTATACAGTTTTTGCTCCTCGTTTCCTGTGCACCTTGTGAAATGTATTTTCGTCGTCCCCTTGTTGTCCCTGCTTTCAGCTACGGGCTGAAAAGGTTTCAGATGCTGCCCGGCGGGCAGCTATGGATGCAGTCAACCCAGCTTACATCCTCCGCAACTACCAATGCCAGCTGGCGATCGAGGCAGCTGAACACGGAGATTTCAGCGTTACACAGCGGTTACAGGAAGTGTTGCAGAATCCTTATAAGGAGCAAGCAGGGGCTGAGGAATTTGCCCAGCCCCCTCCTGAGTGGGCACTCAAGCCTGGGGTTTGCATGCTCTCGTGTTCTTCTTGAGTGATTTGTATTTCTACGTATTGAGGGGGATAGTGTATACGGTAATAGGACTGGGTTCTTGTGAAACTAAACCATAAAATCCATTTATCCATTGACTCAACATGTTGGAATGATTGAAGATAGTATCATAGCTAACTCTGGAGATAGGGAAAGAAGTGCGGTGCTGTTACGAGTGCAATTGGAGTGAGTGAGCGAGGATTGCACTATCGAGACAGGATACAATGAGCGAAGGAATGAGCGAAGAATATATAGCGAAACTATGGTGGTAACGGTAATGTGGGAAATGGGGTGCGCGACGGGCCTGGCCTGGTGCCGAGGTTTGGGGAACTGTCGAGGCGGAGGTCCGGAGCGCGGGTTACCAACCGGGCCGTGTGGTTGGGTCGCATCGTGAACAGTGGCGGGAATGGTGTCGAGGCGAATGTCGCGAGTGGTAACGGGATATTGTGGGGTGCTGTCAGTGTTGTACGCGCTGAGCAGGGACGCGAACTAGGGAATAGGAATTTTCCTTATACTACCCCCCCCCCCCCCCCCCCCCCCCCCCTTAAGGAGGTCTTTTTACGAGAGCGCGTGTATATCCCGGAAATTTCTGCTGCGCAGGTAGTCGGTGAGGACGGGGTGGTTTTCGATTTTGTCCAAGGGAACCCAGTTGTCCTCAGTGGGTGTACGGTCTCTCCAGCGGATTAAAAATTCGACCTTTCGTGCTCCTCGTGGGTCACGAACTCGGTGGCTCAGAATCTTTTCGGGCATGATGACTGGCTCGGTCGGTGGTCGGGTCATGCTGGTTGGGCGATGTCGGGCCAGTTGGCTGGTGGATGGGATGTAGGGGCGAAGCAGGCTGACGTGGAAGGAGGGGCTGACGTACCAGTCAGCGGGGAGGAGGAGGTGGGCGGTGACCGGTGTGACCATGTGGCTGATGCGGAATGGCCCACAATATCGGGGGCGGAGTTTCGGAGTTATGGGCAGGCGGAGGTTTTGAGTGTCGAGTAGTATTAAGTCGTCGGGTTGGTACGTGACTGGTCGGCGGTGTCGGTCGGCGTTGCGCTTAGCGATAACGTTCGCCTTTTTAATTGCGTCTGCTGCCCTGGTCCGAGCTTCCTGTAAAATTTCTGCGAACTGTTGCGCTCGTGGCACCGGGTTGTCGGGATTCGGGGTCATGGGTACTGTAGGGTCTTGTCCGTAGTTCAGGTAAAATGGCGACTGTTGGGTCGTGGCGGATGGCGAGTTGTTGTACGCGAACTCGATTAGTGGAAGTTGCTGTTCCCAGGTGGTGGGGTCGTCGCACGTGGCCCGGATTAACTGTTCCATGGTCTGATTTGTCCGTTCTGTCTGTCCGTCGGTTTCGGGGTGGTATGAAGAACTGAACTGCAATCTCGTGCCGAACTGCTGCCACAGGTTCCGCCAGAAATTGCTGGTAAACTTCGTATCTCGGTCGCTGATTATCGCTGCTGGTATCCCGTGTAATCGAACAACGGTTGTGATGAAGAGGCGGGCCGTTTCTTCGGCTGTGATTGATTTCTTGCATGCTGCGAAATGTGCCATTTTCGTCAGTCGATCGACGACGACCAGGATCGCGTCGTTCCCACTTGCACCCGCCGGTAACCCCGTGACGAAGTCCATCGTCACCTGCTGCCAAGCACACTCTGGGGGTGGTATCGGCTGCAATTGTCCTGCCGGCCGTTTTCGTGATGATTTCATGACCTGGCAGGTGGGACACGATGTCACGTGTCGTTGCACGTCGGTCAACATTTCGGGCCAGTAGTAGTACCGTTGCAGCTGCTGCCGTATTTTCTCTACTCCGAAATGCCCGGAGGTAACTCCGTCGTGTGCCTCCTGCAACAGTAATTCCCGTAGGAGTGTGTAGCCCGGTACCCAGATGCGATCAGTGCCGGCTTTTACGTAATAGACTCCCCTTGCTGCTGCAAACTGCTGCGAGTTTCCGCCTGTAAAAAATGGATCAGTTTGGTAACCGTGGGTAAATAGGCCTGTTAACAGTGGGCTGGTCTGAGCGAGTAGTATGGCGTGAACTTGGGCTGTGGGTCGGGTTAATGCATCGGCGATGTTCGAAGCCCCTTTTTTGTAGGTAACCGTGTAGTGGAAATTCGACTCGAGGTAGTCGAGCCAGCGGATTTGTCGTGGGTTGAGATGGGGTTGTGCGCAGAGGTACTGTAGTGACTTGTGATCTGTCCGTACTGTCACGTCGGCGCCGGTCAAGTAACAGCGCCACACTTTGAACGCATGCACGATCGCAAGCATTTCGCGATCGTGTATCGGATAATTCTTCTCGGGCGGATGCAGTTTTCGTGATTCGTAGGCGATGGGCTGTAACCCGTTGCCGAAGTCCTGGAGCAGTACGGCTCCGATGGCGATATCGCTTGCATCAGTGACCACTTCGAATGGGCGATGTGGTTCGGCGATGCGCAGTACCGGCGGTGAACAGATAACATTTTTTAGGGTGGAGAAGGCAGCATGCTCTTTCTCCCCCCACGTAAAAGCGACCCCCTTCCTCAGCAAATCCGTAAGCGGGGCTGTTAAGCGTGCCATGTCGGGGACGAACCGGCGCACATAATTAACAAACCCCAAAAAACTCTGCAGCTTCGTGATGTTCGTCGGGGGGTGCCATGCTTTTACCGTGTCCAACTTTTTCGGGTCGATTTCAACTCCAGCCTCCGAAATAACGTGCCCCAAAAACTCGAGTCTGTCCTGAAAAAACTCGCACTTGGAACCCTTTGTCAGTAGTCTGTGTTGGTCTAGGACGGTAAAGACTGCTTCTAAATCAGCTAAGTGCTGCTGCTTATCCCGACTGTAGACTAGGATGTCGTCGAGGTAGATGATTACGCATTTATCTAAGAGCGGCCTAAACGCCTCGTTAATCGTCATCTGGAAAGTCGCCGGTGCGTTGGTCAGCCCGAAAGGCATCACCGTGTATTCGAACGACCCGTACCTAGTCCGAAAAGCTGTTTTTGCGCAGTCCGACGGTTCGACCCTAATCTGGTGGTAACCTCCTCGTAAGTCAATTTTCGAAAAGACTCGTGCTGTGCGCAGTTGATCTATCAGTTCGTCAGCGCGGGGGATGGGGTATCGCGATTTAACTGTAACCCTGTTCAGTGCTCGGTAGTCGATACACATGCGAAATCCGCCGTCCTTTTTCGGTGTGAACAGTATCGGTGCGGCGAATGGCGATGAGCTCGGTCGGATGAACTGCTTCTCTAATAGGTAATCTAACTGCTTCCTTAGCTCATCGAGCTCGGGTTGTGTCAGTCGGAACTGTCGCTGTACGGTTGGCTGTGCCCCGGGCTCTAATTCTATTCAGTGATCGTGTGCCCGCTGAGGTGGCAGTCCCTCGGGTAAGTCGTCAGGGAAGATTCCCGGGAATTTTAACAGTTCCTGTGGTTCCGATGGTACTGCCGCTAGTAGTTTCTGAAAATCACTCGGTTTGTCTGCTTCTTCCACAATCGCGATATCCACTGCGTACACATCAGCTCCAGCAGCGACAGCCCGTTTCATCGTGATGGCGTTAACGTGGACCGTTGAAGACTCAGGCGACTGCCAGCGAGGTAGCTCCACCCAGTTACCGCTGTTTCGCACAGTGCAGCTGCCTGTCGTCCAGTCGATTCGCGGGTTGTATCGTCGCAGCCAATCACGTCCCAGTAAAATGTCGTGCCCATCCAACGTCGTCGCAAGCATTTCCTGTGTAAAACCGAAATTCCCTCCTCAGCGGACTTTTACCCTTTCCACTTTCTCCCGTATGGCCAGCGGCGTTCCGTCAACTAAGCGTGCATCGATCTCCGGTAAGCACCGACTAAGTGTCAGTTGCAGCTTCCTTGCAGTCGCGGTATTAACTAAGCTGTGACTTGCACCTCCGTCTATAAAAATCTTCACTGCTGCTCCCTGCATTTTCCCGTGAATCAGTACTGGGCAATCCGTCGCTGTACCCTCCTTATTCGTCCGAGCCCGATCGATAGCGTGAATCGGTACTGTGACTCGGTGAGGGTCGGTGAAGTTGGGCGAGCAGGCAGTCTCGCCAGTAGTTGACCCAACTTCTACTGACTGCTGGCGTTTCCCGGCCTCTGAGACTCTCGCCCCTGCTCTGTTCCACGGCGCCTTAGCTCCTCTGGGCGTTCACTCTTGCGATGGCCCGGCCTATTGCAAGCAAAGCAGCGCCCCTTAAACGGCGCGGCAGCTGCATTCGTCGCAACGGCGTGTACGGTGGCGTGCTCGGTCGGCCCCCGAGGGCGTTGTCCGTAGTAGAACCCCGGCCTCGGTCGTCGTAGGATGTCGATTTTCTCGGCGAGCGCGAGGATCTCGTTGAAATTCGAGAGCCCGCGTAGCATAATTTCGTGCGATATGTCCGGCTTTAGCCCTCCGACGTAACGGTCCACCCGCTCCGCCTCGTGCATATAGCCGACTTGTTCGCATAGTGCGAGAAAGCCGCTAGTGTAATCTTGAACCGACCCGAGCTGCCGCCAAGTGCGCAGCTTCTGACGCGCCGAGATCGAAGCCGCGATCGGCTCGAAACGCGCCCGAAGCCCTGCGCACCACGCATCCCACGTGCTGTACTGGGCTGTCTCGCAGAATGAACTCCAGGTGACGGCTGGGCCCGTGGGCCCGTCTTCGTGCTATGGTGGCTCATAGGCGCGTGGCGACGTCACGATGACTCGCCACCAGTCCATGGCGGGGCCCCTCAGCAGCGAAACAGCATAGCGAATCTTTGCTGCGTCCGACTCGATGTAATTGGCGTCGAAGAAGACGTTCATCGTGAAGACCCACGACTGAACCGTCGGACCCCCACGCTGGCTTGGGTCGAAACAGGGCGGACGTTGCGGCTTGAGTGGCATTGGTGCCGTGACGGCGTATTCGCCACTTATCGCCGCAAATTCCACGTGTCGACGGGATTCGCGGGGCTCCCGTGGGCTTGGTGCAGTCCTGTTCCTCTCCATGCCCGGCATCGAGTGAGCGGCGCCTTCACTGGCTGCGCCTGAGCGTTGTCCCACGCTGTCATTCTGTGTCGGTGTGCCGGAGGAGATGACAATCGGCTCCTCCGAATGTGCAGGTGTGTGTGTTGGCGGTGGTGCATTCACTGTCGATTGTTGGCGAGCGGAGTCGCGTTCCGCCGTGAGTGTGGCGATTTCAAGCGCCGATTCTCCGAGTTGGCGCATGAGGTGATCTAATTGCTCCTGTGTCAGTGTCGCGACTTTGAGTTCGGCCATGGCAGGGGTGTCGAGCAAGCGCAGCGAGAGCCTCTGTCATGGCCGTGCGTGCTTACGAGAGAGCACTTCGAGCGGCGGTGCTTGATCGCTGAGAGACGTATACCCCCCCCCCCAAAAATTGATAGTGAGGAAGCGAAGGTGTGGGTGCGGTCCGAGAGAAGATCGTAGGCTCTGATAACCAGGTGTTACGAGTGCAATTGGAGTGAGCGAGCGAGGATTGCACTATCGAGACAGGATACAATGAGCGAAGGAATGAGCGAAGAATATATAGCGAAACTATGGTGGTAACGGTAATGTGGGAAATGGGGTGCGCGACGGGCCTGGTGCCGAGGTTTGGGGAACTGTCGAGGCGGAGGTCCGGAGCGCGGGTTACCAACCGGACCGTGTGGTTGGGTCGCATCGTGAACAGTGGCAGGAATGGTGTCGAGGCGAATGTCGCGAGTGGTAACGGGATATTGTGGGGTGCTGTCAGTGTTGTACGCGCTGAGCAGGGACGCGAAGTAAGGAAAAGGAATTTTCCTTACAGGTGCAGTCATCCCGCAACAATAAAAATTCTCCTGCGGACCGCGCAACTTCGTTCATTTTCCCAACGATCTCAGAAATGCGACGCGGAGGTTGTACAAATTTCTCAAATTTCTGTGGGAAATTCGAATTCCGCCAGCCAAGGCGCGAGCAGAAAACCAAGCCGACATTGCGCCCCTTTTTCAAACGGAATGCGGAGACGCACACACAGCAAACTCCTGTCTCTTTCCCCAATTTCATGCCTGTTGCTTTTGCTTCGTCATACTAGGTTGGTTCAGGTCTACTCAACTTGGGCACTTCTTTCCTTAAACGGAAGTTTCAAGGCTCTCCTTATTCTCCACCCGTTGTGTATCCGTTGTTATTCGAATAGGATCGCTGTTTCGTCGAACTCTCTCCGCACTAGCTTTGGCGGCGCACCGTTCTGCTCGCCATATCGTCTGCAGACCGCCGTCGAAGTATCCAAAGCGGACTAAAGTCTCCTCTTGCTCAAGATCTCCGTCCAAACCACCGACGGATCGTCGTGTAGCACGCCAAACTCCCCATCCACCCACCTGGCGTCTCTAGGCCTTCAGCCCCTCGAGTTTTAGGAAGACATTCTTATAGATACTGCCGTTCACTTGAGTAGCTCGCAAGTAAAGACCAATCTAAAGCACATTACTCGTTGAGCAATAGGTTGCTATCCTCGCCAGCCGCCACTGCAGTAACGCCAAGTGGGCCTAGTATCCGCACCTTCCGCAAAGAGCATTCTCTCCCTGATTCCCGCACCAATATTCGCTCTGCCACGTTATCATCTTCACCCGTTATAGCACGTTGCGCTTGTCGATACAGGCCATGGCATCGCTACTCAGAGTTGATGTCTTAATCTCCTCACTCTCTCGCGTACGTGCCTTCCAAACCTCCAGTTCCTCCTCAAACTCCTTCACTTGCGGGGAAAACCACACTGAATCGGCCCCTACCTCCTCCTCTTCCTCCTCCTCCGCCGCCTCTGCCTCCTCCTCCTGCTCTTCGGCGAAGCGCGTCAAGCCAGTCCGCTCTAATCGCATTCCTCTCCACGTCCTCGTCCTCGTAATTTGCGTCGCTCTCTTCCCCGCAATCTCCGCCGCCGATTCTGACGCAGTTCCCGTCGCTTCTCTAGTCCGCGGTCCGCATCGCGACGTGTCCAGGCGCCGTGAGGAAAGCGACCGGCAGCTTCTGCGAAGCTTCGAGGAGCTGTCGGCGGGGACGATGGCGGCGAGCGGGCGGAACGCGGAGGACATGCTTCGCGACGCGATTGAGACGGCAAACTCGCAGCGCAAGACCATCACCGTCCACCTCACGTCCGACGTCTTACTAACTAAGTACGCCGCTGCTTGCCTGGATTCCACCGAATCACCATGCACTGCAGGGTACCAGCTCAAGACTAGCCGTGCCGTTTCTTATTGTTTTCCCCATCTCGCCCTTGCCCCATCCGCGCAGGCCGCTACCTTCTCTCGGATTCAACGCGGGAGTGGCGGTCAAGGGCAGCTGCGCGGGTTCCGCCAAGTGCGTGATCGACGGGCGGCACAAGTACGCCGTGTTTTCCGGCGGCTTCAACTGCTTCATCTCATTGGAGCAGGTCACCGTGCGCAACGCCGTCAACGGCGTGCACACCGGAGGGTGCGCCGTCACGGCGCGCCGAGTCATGTTCATCAACAACGTCGCGCGCACTACCGGCGGTGGCGCCGTGGTCAAGTGAGTACCCAGCTAGTGGCGGGAAGGCGGGAAGGGAACTAGTAGCAGTGGGCCCTAGGGGCTGGAGGCTGGGAGCTGCTCTTTATCTTCTGCGAGTTCGTGAACAGCACCGCCGCCGCAAGAAACCTCTTTGCACCCAGCAAGTCTTAGCTTTTACCCCTCTCTCACCTCTCCCTTCCCCGTTTGCGCTTGCCCTTCCGCCTCTCTCTGCAGTTCCCGCGCCGCCTCCCCCACGTCCGGCGCGCTGCTCTTCACCTTCTGCGAGTTCATCAACAACACCGCGGAGAGCGGCAACGGCGGCGCGATCAACGTGGGGCAGGAGCCCGTGGGCGGCCCGCGCGTGCAGCTGGCGGGGTGCACGTTCCGCGGGAACCGCGCGGAGAAGGGCAAGGGCGGGGCGATCTATAGCGAGGATAATGTATTCTACATGAATTCCGTCAAATTCGAGAAGAACTATGCTCGTGAGTGTTGCTGTTGACATGGCTCGTGTTCAGACAGGCGAACAGGGATAGGGACGAGTTGACAAGGGAATATTGCGATCTTTGCAAAGTTCTTGCCGCCTTTCCTGCTTCCTTACCTGCCCTTTTCTTGCCCCCTGCCCTGCCGCCTGTCCTGTGACCCCGCATCTAACCATAATCTCCTCCTCTTTCCTTTATATCCCCCCTTTCCCTCTCTCTCCCCTTTGCTCCCGTGTACCCTTTTCCACATTTCCCTCTTTTTTCCCCTTTTGCCCTTCTTACCTGCCATCAGTGGTGGGCGGCGGCGCCATAGCAACGACGGCCAAGAGCCTCACTATAGTCAAATCCATCCTTCTTCCCCCTCTACTGTCACCTTGTCTGCTGTCACATGCAGTGGTGGGCGGCGGCGCCATAGCAACGACGGCCAAGAGCATCACTATAGTCAAATCCACTTTCTTTAGAAACGTCGCGGTTCAGCCGCCCACAGGCCGAAACAACGGCGCCGACAGCGGGGGAGGGGCCATCCTAGTCTCCTCTCGAGATACCACACTCTCCCTCTGCTCCACCTCCTTTGCTAGTAACCACAACAACATGCGCTCCCAAGCCGGCGACATTGCGGTTCGGCAGCTCGCGGCAGGCTCGGGAACAGGCTCGGTGAGCTTCTGCAGCATGTCCGCGCCTGCGAATGTGGATCGCGCTCCGGGGCTGAAGATCCGAGCCAACTGCAAGGGCTGCACGGGGTGCGCTAACGACTGTAACGGGCACGGGACTTGTGTTTATAACGCGGATTTCACCCCAAGCTGCCAGTGTGTGCGACGGTGGGACAACGAAACGGCGTGTGCGACGTGCGTGACGGGTTACACGCGGTTGAGCAGCTGCAGGGCGTGTTCGCCGGGGTTCGTGGCGACGGGGAGGAAGAACCAGTGTGCTCCGTGCGCGGCCCTCGACAAGGTAACATCTACCTCTGGTGCTATGTCGCTGGGTAACTTCTCTTCATCTTTGCACGCCGGCACCTGCGAATGTAATCCACGCCACTCACTCATTAGCCAATCCCACTCCCTTGTGTTCCCCGCAGGTGCCTGGTCTGCGCGACAACCTGCAGCACATAACAGGAATGGTGCGCCTCCCCTCCTACAAGCAGGGCCAGCAGCAGTGCCTCGCCTTAACAACCCTCGTCCTCTCTCTCCTCCTCTCCCCCTCCCCCCAAACAGGTGCCTGGTCTACGGGACAACCTGCAGCACATAACAGGCATGGTGCGGCTCCCCTCCTACAAGCAGTGCCAGCAGCAGTGTCTCGCCTTAACAACCCTCGTCCTCTCTCTCCTCCTCTCCCCCTCCCCCCAAACAGGTGCCTGGTCTACGAGACAACCTGCAGCACATAACAGGAATGGTGCGGCTGCCCTCCTACAAGCAGTGCCAGCAGCAGTGCCTTGCAACACAAGTCCAGCAGGCAGACTACTGCAACCTCTGGGCCTACGTTGCCAACAGCGCTGCCAACGGGGAGTGCGGCGGAAAGTGTATTATGTTCCACGACCCTGACGATTGCGGGGTGGGGAAGATCGTAGCGAATAATAAGCTCGGGGTGTGGTACCAGTATGCGGAACCTAGCTTCAATGCCTGCAGCTAGATTGGAGAAGGTTGGGAGCGGTGATATGCAGCTCAGGGCAGTGTCAGCATAGTACCAGTGCCCGACCCCAGCTTCAATGCCTGTGCTGCTGCTGCTGCTCCCCAGCTCCCCTCCCACCTTTACACCCTACATTGCGGGATACGGTACAAGCCTGTAAGCCCGATATCACTTGATCATGCTTTAATGATCATCATCACATCATCATGCCTCATGGCTACTTAGACTGATGGCTCCAGCATATACGTAGAAATTCTGTTACCGGTAGTAGTTATGTGATGTTTTCGCTCCAATCCCAAGGGGGATTGCGTCATGCACCATTGACTCCATGACCAATTCCCCCCTGACAGTGCTTCTTGTGATTTCTTATGCTACCGTACTACTGTTGCACAGCAGGCCCCTAGATTCGTTTTGAGGTAGTCTGAGGCCTCAGAGTACACCCCTCCTGGAACTCTGTCTGTCAGAGGTGCCTCAAAATTTTAGTCTGAAAATTCAGACAAGCACATTTTTTTTTGTCTGAACTGTCAGAGTTACTTCAAATTTTAAGATGTTCATGCAGTTTCGTAAAAGCAGTTATAATAGCATTGAGGCTGATTACAGCCTACCATACCAACGCATCAGGCAACGTGCTCGTGCTCGTGCATCGCCTCTGCTCATGTCGGCGGCGTTCCAGTGTTTTTGTCACGTGCAGCGCATGGTTGTTTCTGCTCTGCTGATCTCATTTCGTTTTGTCGTGTGTGTGATTACCGTTCTGTACCCATTTTCTCGCATGTGTGCCGATTTTGTCAGTTTTGGATTTGCTTTTCAAGCGATTCGATCGTTCACCCGATCTGTATCAGGTGGGCCAAGTGCCACGCAGCTGAGCTGGCAGCAGGCAGAACTGTTGCTTGGCGTGGCATGTGAGGATCAGACAAGTGCCACACGAAACTTTCAGTACGAATCAGGAACTTCGCAATTCACACCAGTGCGTGCTGCAGATGTTTTTACAGCGAATCAGCATCAAAGTCGCCTATTCTTTACAATACATTAGCGATAACTTACATGTGACGAGATTTTGTCTTCAGAAATCTCGTAATCACGCAACCATTTCCTCAGCGAAACTGGAAGATATTCTCGACGAACGAGTGTATTTGGATGTCCCAGCTGTCGAAGTGAGCGTTGCTCACGTCCTGGCACTCCACTGCCATCTCGGAAGTGGGCATATCGGAAGGAAACTTCCAGGAAACTTTCCTCCGATAAGCGCGCAGAGTGTACCCCCGATACAAGTCTGAGGCTCAGCCTACCCTAGTAAAATTAGGCTGAAATTTCAGACAACTCATAAGAAAAAACTCTGGAAAATCAGACAAGGTACATAAATAAATTCTTGGAGTTCAGACTAGGTACAAAAAAAAAGTCTGAACGGACTCTGATTCAGACTCCAAAGTCTGATATCTAGGGCACTGTTGCACAGTACCACTTGCATGGACTCACGACAGAACGACCTTTCTTGCAACACACCACACGTAGCTAACAAAGAGCACCGAAAAGCTTCTAGTACAGCTTTCTCTCTGCCCCTCTATATATAACTATATAACAGTTGCAGTACGAGCAATCTGATACTATTACACAAGCTGGCCATACTATCCGGTCGTACAGGCCACTGCCCATCTACCTTGTTAAGCCTTGCTCTGATTTCCCCCTCCAGCACTCGCTGCTGCAGCTCCGACAGTCTCATCTGGGTTGACGGAGAAAGACAGGTGTGCACACAGAGTAGGACCAAGATACACCAGAGAGGCTAGAACACACACGTTGACCAACTGTATGGTGCGCCAGAGCCGCCATTGGCAAAATCTACCTGTTGAGGCGTGCTCTGATCTCCCCCTCCAGCACTCGCTGCTGCAGCTCTGACAGTCTCATCTGCGGGGACAAAGACAGGTGTGCACACACCCGAGCAAGAATACGAAACACCAGAGACGTTGACTGCCGTATGCTCCAATGCCAATCGACCACTGCCAATTTACCACTCTCAATCTACCTGCTGAGTATTGTCCTGTTGCACGACTTGAATGCAGTTGACGGCTCCTACTATCCCAGGTCTTGCATTCAACTGCCAAGGGACCCGCATGTCCAGCAAGAAGCTTCACAGCTAGCATACCTTTTTGACAAGGAAGCTTAGCGGCTAACAAGTAGTGTACCTGCATGACTTCAATGTAGTTGACGGCTCCTTCTATCATGGATCCCAGGTCTTGGTGTGGACCCAGCAGGTCCAAAGGCACAGTCATTCTCAACCGCTTCAGTGACTCACTGCCACGGGAAACGTTGAAACAAGGGAACATGCAGCAAAGAGGAAGCGGAGAGGATAGAGAAAAAGGGGGCAGAAGGATTGTTATCAGGCACGTGCGCGCAGAATGCATTGAAACTTTACGACTTTGCTTCCTTCCGAAACAGCAGAAAGAGAGGTAGAGGAGGGTTAGCGGGCAGAGAGCATGCAAAAAGGGTCGGTAAGGCATCATGTGCCAATGCCATTTGTACGTGGGGCAACCAAGGCAGAGTCTGGCACAGCTACAACGGGGCAGCTTATTGGCTTTTACCTGATTCTTTCTCTCCTGCGCCGCTCTCGCACCGACCTCGGCTTGATGTTTGCCTGCTGCCCTTGCCTGTGCCGCCCACCACTGCCGGCACCAGCACTGTTAGTGAGACCACCACCACCACCGCCACCACCATCACTGCCAGCACGAGCAGCACCACCAGCAGCAGCACCATCAGCAGCAGCACCACCAGCACTGTCGGCATCACCACTGCCAGCACCACCATCGGCTGCTTGCATGCCCCCTCTCTCCCCAAACACAAACCCCCCTGCAACAAAAGCAGGAGTGTCAGCAGCAGCAGCAGCAGCAGCAGCAGCAGCAGCAGCAGCAGCAGCTGCAGCGCCATCAACAGAAGCAGATGCGGCAGCAGCAAAAGCAGCAGCAGCAGGAGGGCCAGCAGCATTGGGACCATCAACCGCCATCCATGCCGCCGCTCGTCCATTCTCTCTCCCCTCCTTCACACCCCCCCTTCCCTCCCCACCATCTCCCTGCTTCATCATCACGTCGTCTGTTCCCTCCTCCCCTTCCCTCCCCTGGTTTTCCTCATCCTCACCCGCCCGTTCTTCTCCCTCCCCCTCCCCCTCCTCCTCCCCATCCTCCTCCGAGTTAGCGGCCATAAAAGACGCCATCATCTGCATTCTCTCCATGCCAGAACTGCCTCTGAAACATTCGGCTGTGGCGCCAGCTGTAGCACCGGCTACTGCACCAGCTGTACTAGCACCGGCTGTGAACCCCCCTGGAGCGAACCCCCCTGCGACTCCGTGCGACTCTCCCATCATGACCGCCTGTAACCACTGCGAAATGTCGCCAAGATCTTCTCTTTCGCCGTTCAGCGGCGGCGCGCATGGAGCAGCAGCAGTTGCCGCCGCAGCAGTTCGAGACTCGAATAGCAAAGAGCCGCCGCCTGCGCCGGAAGCGCCGCCACCTGCGCCGGAAGCGCCGCCACAGAAATCTTGTTGAAGAGATGATCTTGAGAAAGCCGCTGCCACGGCGTCGTCAAATGCTGCCATTGTCATCATTACTTGCCTCTGAGACGTCTCAAAAGCCATCATCGTTTGCACCATCATGCGGTGCGACTCGTCGTCCATTGCCGAGGCCGGGAACTCTCCGTGATACGACGGCGGCGGCGGCGGCGGAGGCGGCGCTGCGGCCGTGTCGCCTCGTGGCAGCGACGGGAACCGCGTGACGATGCGCTCCAAGCCGGATAAGGCAGCGGCGGGAGCAGAGTGGGGCGACGATGGCTCCGACCCTGCCGCGTTTCGCGCTCGGGAGAGCGGCTGCGACTGCCCCGACTGCCATGAGTGCAGCGTTTGATTCCCTGCTTCAAGCTGTTCCGGCATTTGCGCGAAATCTCTTGTTCTTTCCTCCATTCTCACGGTAGCTTTTCGGATGAAGCAGCAGCGAAAGAAGTCGCGAGAGTAGCAGGGGAGCAGCGAAACGAGAAAGTGAATCGGGAGGAGCGAGAGGAGCAGCGGAAGAATCAAACAGCTGGCCTTTCGGATAATAGCGCGGCCAATGCCGATGCTCCTGCAGCAGGTTGTTTTGTTCCGTCGCGTCGCGGCAAGCGTCAACACAACGATCGTACGGTGGCAGATGCGGCGGCGAGTCTGGCTGGGGGGAGAACCGGCCTTCAGATCCGGACTTGCTGCACCATCAGAATCATTTCGGAAATGTCACGCTGGCAGTGTGCGGCGGCGCAAGCGACAAACGCGCTTGTAATTAGCTGTATTATGTGCACCAACGCGCTACAATGCGTACGCGACAATGCCTCACGTGCAGCTTTTTCAATCGCGCTTTGTCTTGTCGACTAACTAGAAGAGCTTCACGCTGCAGCAACCGCCCGAGTTTTGCCAGATAACCGGCCAAAATCTGACATGGGAATGCAGAAAGTCTTTCACGGATTCCTACATCTGTCATCGGGATTTTACAGCGAGCCTCTCGCACGGAAAGAACTCCATGAGGCGGCATCTCTGTCGTGGCGTCTAGCTGTACAGAAGCGGACAAGGGAAGGACAGGAGGACTGAACCTCGAGCTCGGATTGGGTGGTCTTTTAATGCGGTAAGCCTGAGGTATTTTAGAGCGTGCTTCAGCAAGGGTGCAAATCCCGGGGAAATCGGAAGCTTCCGAGCCGCCCAAAGTGAGGACAAGACAACGCAGTGGCGCTGTAAAATGTGATTCGTGTTGTGTGTGGGAATGAAAGGCACATGTTTGAGTCGTTGATCTAGGCCAGGAAGACAGACCACAGTGACTGCTGGTTCAAAACTTTTGAAACAACAAAAGGATACAAATTACCATGTTTCTCAGAACTAGGCCACTACGCACGATAGGCCGAAAACTACGTAGATAAGCAGATCGCGATTCAACAACCAGCGCAAAGAACCCCGTTTCCGACACAAACAGCGACGTAACTAGACGTATAGAGTCATTACGCGTCCGCACCAACGCCAGTTCCGCCCTCTCACACTCGCCTCTCCCGCATCACACGCGTTCGACATTGAAATAGCACTAGCCGCGCCCGCTAGCTTTCAAACGCGGCATCCCTCCACCTACCACTCTCGTCGCGCCGCATCAAACCGCTGCTTGTGGCCTAGCCGGCGCCGGTTCTAGTCACCTCGCCGAGCCGATCACAACGGACCTCCTTTCATTAGCCTCGCCTCGTTGTCCGTCGCGGCGTCGCATCGCCTCACCTCGCTGCCTCCTCACACCTCCTTGAACACGCACGCTGCATCTGAAACTGCCGAACAGCGGGATCTCGCACGATCACAGTCGCCTCCCGCTCGCGCAGCTTTGTTACCCCGTTTCCGCACTAGCCACGGCAGCCGCACTTGAGGTCGCGACGGACTGCCGAAACGGTCTCCTTGACCAGCCAATTCTTCTCCCCTTCCCAGCGCCTTCCCATCTCCCCTTTTCGCCTCCCTATTTCGCCTGCGTGGCTCCGTATCTCGCGTTAGTGCCTCCGAATTCTCACTTTCTGCCTTCCGATCTCCCTTTCTTGCCTCCCTGTTCCGATCTTCCCTTCCCTCTTTCCCCATTTCCCCTTGCCTTCCCGCATCCCCAATTCCCCTTTCCTCCACCGCAATTCCCCTTCCCGTGTCATGATTACCCCTTCCCGCCTCCCCGGTTTTCCTTCCCGCCGCGCATTTCCCCTTTCCGCCTCCCCGATTCCCATTCCCGCTCCCGGTATCCCATTCACACATTTGCGTTTCCCCTTCCCGCACCCCATTTCCCCTTCCCGCCTCCCCGTTTCGCATTCCCGCTCTCCCACATTCGCGTTTCCCCTTCACGGTCCCCATTTCCCCTTCCCACCTCCCCGTTTCCCCTTCCCGCTCCCCGTTTCCCCTTCCCGCTCCCCGTTTCCCCTTCTCGCTCCCCGTTTCCCCATCCCACCTTCCCGTTTCCCCTTCCCGCTCCCCATTATCCCTCCCCGCCTCCCCGTTTCCCCTTCTCGCCCCCTCGTTTTCCCTACCCGCCTCCCCGTCTCCCTCTCGTTTCTCCACCTTCTCCCTCTCGATTCCCCCCTTCCCCCTCTCGTCTACCCCCCTCCCCCCTCTCATGTCCCACCTTTCTCCTTCTCATTTTTCCCCATTCTCCGTCTCATCCCCCCCCCCCCCCCCCCCCCCTTCTCAAGCTCACCTACCCCCTTTCTCCCTCTTAGCTCCTCTCTTCCTACGCCCTGCTTCCCCCTTTACTCTCTCGTCCCTACACCCTTCATTCCCCTCTCCGCTCTCTGCCTTATACCCTTCTACCTCCTTTCCCCTCTCTGTCTTACACCCCTCTTGATTTATTCTCCACTCTGCCTGACTCCCTTCTTCCACCTTTCCCCTCTCTACTCCACACCCTTCTTCTCCCACCATGCGTTCTCCCCCTTATATCCTGCTAAACCCCATTTCCCTCTCTTCCCTACACCCTGCTTCCCCCTCTCTCTTCTCTGCCTTACGCCCTGCTTTCCCCTTTCCCCTATCTTCCCTACACCCTTCTTCCCTCTTTCTACCCGCGCTGCTTCCCTTTTTCCCTATCTCCCTTTCCCTCTTTCACCCTGCTTCTCCCGTACCCTGCGACGTGGTAAGGACGCGAGGCGACACATACGACGTCGTTTCGATTCTGGACGAGCTAGCTGGCGAGCTGGAAGGATTCTGGTAACCACACAACCGTCCGAACGGCTGGACGTCCGGACAAAACAAAGGAAAAATGTCACACGCCCTAAGGGCTGAGGCGCCGCAGCGGGTTCGGCGATAAAGGGCCATGGTGCGCATCGGGTGAGGCGCTAAGTGGGAAAGGCGCGCAGCGGGTGAGGAGCCAAGCGGGAGAGGCCACCTAGCGAGTGTTGAGAGTGGCGGCGTGGCCAACGCATGAAACGCGCATCCGCTCAGTGAACACGGCCCCTAAATTATCAATCGCGTGACGGCTTACTCGAGTGCGGCGACCCAGCGTCGTGATGCAAACCGCTAGCCTCGGTTCCTCTATCTATGCTTCGGCTGGTGAGTCACTGCAAGGTTGGGTGACGGGGGAGTTTCCCGTGTTTGGAACCCTCAAAGGTGCAAGTTTTCGCAAAACCTCTCGCCACCCTCATTTGGTTTCGTTTGAGCGAATTTTTTTGGGATACTGTGCAACCGTGAACAGTACTTGCAAATGTATACGAAAGCTTTAATGGACGGATGGGTTCGTTGCGGTGCTGCTCTGCATGTGTTGTTGGCAGCACCGGACTGCCACTGCACGTGCTTCGAGATACAGTATTTGCGGGCGACCAGTTCAATGGGCCCTCTTCGTAAACGCTTCGCTTCCATTGTCACCCATGCTTTATCTGACACACACACACACACACACACACACACACACACACACACACACACACACACACACACACACACACACACACACACACACACACACACACACACACACACACACACACACACACACACACACACACACACACACACACACACACACACACACACACACACACACACACACACACACACACACACACACACACACACACACACACACACACACACACACACACACACACACACACACACACACACACACACACACACACACAGACACACACACACACACACACACACACACACACACACACACACACACACACACACAAAGGACGAGCTGTAGGGTAAACCGAACCGAAGTGACCGTCAACAAAGTTAGGGAGGGGTCTCGTCGTCGTTCATCCGATGCTGTCGACACGCAACAGTGTGTGCTTGAAGACACTGACGAGGAATCGTATCCAGACTAAAGTCAACGATTCAATTGCATGTGAACTGTACAGTGCGCACAGTGTGCTGTACAGACAAAGCTGCATTTGCACTAAGTTTCAGATGGGAGTTCGCAATTCCCGGCTCAAGATTCAGATTGGTTCCGGTCCGGAATTAGTGATGGGTGCATGAGGGGGACGAATGGGGGGAGAGGGGAATGAAGCGGAAGGACAAGCAAACGAACTGGTGAGGGAAAGTCAGCTAGATACACCTCTCCCTCGCCAATTTCAACACCTGAGAGCCGAATCGCGTCTTTGTCGTTTAGCCCTCATGTTGAAATTGCCCGGAACAGAGAAGTTCCGATACTCAGCGCGGTTTCAATCGGTTCCGTAATGCCCAAAACCGTGATACAAGCGTTGTAATCGGTTCCGAGCTTTATCGAGAGGTCCTGGGTCTAACCGTGCTCGGCCCAGGACCACAGGTCGAGACAAGGGTGTTGAAATTGCCGGGAATTGAAATTAGCGCGGGACAGGTGTATGGAATTGGGGAGGGAAGAACCTCAACCCAAAACTGAACTTGTTTCAAGAACCAGCTTATACTGCAGTGTACCATGTAATATCACTACAACAGCAGATGGCCTAATTGTAGGTCTAGCATTATGGAGAAGTTTGAAAGGTAATTGGGCTATATTGGAGTTGGCAAATGAAGATCAAGAAAACGAGGACCATGCTAGAGAAAGCGACCCGAGAAAAGAGCATGGATACAGGACAGGGAGGGTGGGTTACAGACAGCACTAGTAAGCCTTTTTCTAGCGTAAAGGATGCAGATGCATGATTTTGAGTAGAGTGTGAAGTACAAAAACATATTGAAATGTTACCCCCAAACCTCATAAAAACAATTTAAAACAGGTAACATTCAACACAAGAAAGTGTCAACACTATACACACAGTTCTGGAACGAACTATGCAGTCACATCCTAAACATATACGGTACCGTGGAAACTGCCTGGGTTGAAGAATGTCCAGCCCACATTATGAACATGCGCTGCCATTGGGTACGAAAATGCACGCAGCACACAATCATAGGAGCAAAATCAGGTGACCCAAGGTTGTGACAACAATGGGCTGGTTATGACAACGACTAAGGCCTCGTTACAACAACGACCAAGGCCTCGTTACAACAACGACTAAGGGCTCGTTACAACAACGACTAAGGGCTCGTTACAACAACGACTAAGGGCTCGTTACAACAACGACAACGGGTCGGGCTGCAACAACGAAAGTTGGCTTGTTACAATAGTGAATATATGAAAAGAGGTGCATGGGCCAGGAACACGAGAACTGTCAGCGGCCAATGCAATGAGTCGTGTTTGGAGTCGACTCAAAACACGACTCATTACAAGAGGGGCATGGGCCAGGAACATGAGAATTGTCAGAAGCGAATGCAATGCAAGAGGTGCGGGTGGGCCCGGGTGGACCCGGTGGGATAGACACAGAGCAAGAGGACGGGGCCATTGCGTTGAGCTTCATTGTGGTGAGTGCGCCGTAGCTGGTGGGGCTGACCGTGAGTTGCAGGAGAGAAACAGTGACTACCAGAAAGGAGCTCGTGCAAGAGTAGGAAGAGGTTCGACCGGAGCAAGCCTACAGATCTCGCGCGTTCAGTGAGAAAACACTAAGACTATTCTCCGCGTACTAGGGGTAGTCTAGGTAGAGCTTGAAAAAACAGGCAGAGTAGAAGACAAGTAGTCAACTAGTCATTCTGAGGCGTACGCGCATTTCGGCCGGAGCGTTCATCAGCGCCGTAGCTGGTGGGGCTGACCGTGAGTTGCAGGAGAGCAACACTAATTACCAGAAAGGAGCTCGAACAAAGGGAGGGAGGGCGGGACTCACGCAGAGCAAGAGGCGGGCGAGGAGGTGTTGAGCGTCATGGTGGCGAGCGCGCCGTAGCTGGTGGCGCCGACCGTGAGTTGCAGGAGAGGCGGGGAGGAGGAGGAGGAAGAGCAGAGATACTCCTTGTAGGTCTTGTACTTGAGGGCTCCTGTGCACGGGCTGGGGGAAATGGGAGAGAACAGGAAACAGAGGACGAGGGGTGGGGAGGATGAGGAGGAAGAGGAGTGGCAGAGATACTCCCTGTAGGTCTTGTATTTGAGGGCTCCTGTGCCGGGCTGGTAGGAAGAGGGGACAAAAGTGAAAGGGCAGGCGGGGGAAGGATGAAGGAAAGCAGATGAGGAGAGAGGGGCAATGAGAGGGGCAATGAGAGGGGCAATGAAACACACAGCTTGAGAAAAGGTTGGGAAGAGGGCCGGGATATGAAAAAAGGAGCACAGGTCGTAAAGAGGTTCAGTATATGCCAACAATACGCAAAGACTGGGGGAGGTTCGGGATAGCCGAACGAGACTCCGCATCGGTGGCGAACCACTGAGTGGTTTGATTTGATCTTTGGCAACCATCTTGATCTTCAGGCCCCCCCCCGGTGTGCACAATTGGGGAAGAGAGAGCAAAGAAGACTCACCGGCAGGGGCTGGGGGTGGAATAAGGCAAAGAGATTTGCATGCTGGGAGCATAAGTCAGGATGGGCAGAGGGAGGTGAATGACAGGGTGAAAGCAGAGAGGAAGAGAAGGGGAGACTCACAGGTTGGGAGCATCGGTGGCGAACCATTGAGACCATTGAGTGGTTTGGTCTATGGCAACCATCTTGACCTTCAACACCCCCCCGGTTGCTTTTGAGGCGCCTCAAAAGTGGGGAAGAGAGTGCAAAGCATCGAGAGCAGAGAGGAAGAGAAGGGGAGACTCACAGGTTGGGAGCATCGGTGGCGAACCATTGAGTGGTTTGGTCTCTAGCAACCATCTTGATCTTCAGGCCCCCCTCACAGCCGCCCTTGTCGTACGACCACAGCTGCAGTCAGCAGCAGGAGAGGAGAGGACAGGGGGGGAGAGTACTGCTGTTTGGGTGCCTTGATCGTGAGGAGAGGCGAGGAGAGCATTGTTGTTGAGGTGCCTAAAAATTTGACTTCATCCTGAATTTCAGCCCTTCCTCACAGCCACCCTTGTCGTAAGGCCACAGCTGCATATGTTTTTTGAGAATTCTCAAAAAACATACCCTTGTCGTAAGGCCACAGCTGCAGTCAGCAATGAAGCGAGAGAGAAAGAGGAGAGAAGATGATATGCGAGGGGAGGATTGTTTTTGAGGCCTCAAGAAATGATTTCATCTTGTCCCTTCAACTCTCACGTACAAACATTCTTGTTGTATGCACATTACCGTGGTCAAACATGAAAGCAGACGAGAAGAAAGGAGAGGAGAGGAGAGGAGAGGAGAGGAGAGGAGAGGAGAGGAGAGGAGAGGAGAAGAGAGGAGAGGAGAGGAGAGGAGAGGAGAGGAGAGGAGAGGAGAGGAGAGGAGAGGAGAGGAGAAGAGAGGAGAGGAGAGGAGAGGAGAGGAGAGGAGAGGAGAGGAGAGGAGAGGAGAGGAGAGGAGAGGAGAGGAGAGGAGAGGAGAGGAGAGGAAGGGAAATGCATTCATTCACACTAGTCAATCACGCTCAATAACACTGAGCGACTCACACTTACTCAGACATGGACACGCAGTCACGCTCACTTATACCCACTCACACTCACTCACTATCACTCACTCATACTCATTCATTCACACTCACTGTCTCACTCTCACACGTGAGTTTAGGTGGGGTGGAAGAGGCTGTTGTTGGGGGCAGGCACAATGGAGAACCGGTAAGTTTATCCAGCCATGTGCACTCACACTCAACCACAATCCCTCTCACTCACTCTCACTCCCTCAACTACACCCTACACACATGAGTTTAGGTGGGGTGGACGAGAATGCTGGTGGGGGCGCGCTGCTGGTTGGAAACAATGGTGAACCAGTGAGTGTACCCAGCCAGCAGCGACGCGGTAACCTAAGCTAAGAAAGAATCTGTGTTTTGAGAATTCTAAAAAAACAGCTTGGCCTTACGCCCGTGTACTCAAACTCTCACCCTCACCCTCACACTCACACTCACACTCACACTCGGTCACAGTCAATCACCTGAGCCCAGGTGGGGTAAAAGAGGCTGTTGGTAGGGGCAGGCCCAATGGTGAACTGGTGAGTGTATCCAGCCAGCAGCGACGCGGTAACATGGAGAAGCGAGACAGGTTGGCCTTACGTGTACTCAAACTCCCACTCTCACACTCAGTCAGTCACAGTCACAGTCAATCACCTGAGCCCATGTGGGGTAGAAGAGGCTGTTGGTGGGGGCAGGGATGATCGTGAACCGGTAGGTGTAACCAGCGAGCAGCGACGCGGTAACGTAACGGTAGGCGGTGCGCTTGGGGTCAGCAGGGGGGCTGTCAGGGTTGTCGTTGTCCGTGCCGTACGCTGTGAAGGTCTCCCCGTCTTCTTCTCTTGTGATGTTGATGTAGCTGGTGGTGGGGAGGAGTAAGTGGAAGGGGGAGGGTGAAAATGGGATGGATGGAGAACGCATCACACACCATTACACACACACCATTACACACACACCATTGCCCGATACTGGCACAGGCAGGGGCGCACAGAGGCAGGGGCGCACAGAGGCAGGGGCGCACAGAGGCAGGGGCGCACAGAGGCAGGCCGCAGGATGGGGGAGAAGGGGTGTGATGGAGAGATGGGGAACCGACGCTCACCTGTACGGCCGGAAAACTGGTAGGCCTCCCATCCCGTTATGCCACACGCCTGGCACATAGTAAAACACACCAGTTTTCTGGCCGTACAGGTGAGCGTCGGTTCCCCATCAAACACGCCTGGCACATAGTAAAACACGGCCACTGTACTGCGCTGTAGCACACCAGTTCGCACACCCCCACTTCCGTTCACCTGTAAGGCCGCAGCGCCTTCGAAGGAAGCCCGGTGTCGTGAAGTAGCTCCCCTCCTTCTGCTCTTCCGACTGTTCTTCTCTTCCTCTTTCTCAAATTCCCTGTTTCTTCCTGACAGGTACTTCCACCTCCTCTCTCACCCTCATCCTCTCATGCCTGCTTGCCTGTCCCGGTGCCGCCTGTCTGCCTCTTCTTCCTCCTGGTGTATGTGATGATGCTGCTCCTGCCTTCTCCTTGTTTCTCAGGCTGCAACAAGTCTAAATCCTCCCTCGCAAGGGCTCCGTCAGTTTGCTGTTAGCTTCTCCTAGCTGCTTGCCTCCTTGGTTGGGAAACGAATTGCAGTATTACGAGAAACAAACAAGCAAAAAGCACGGAGCAGGTATCCTCCCCTGTCTAAGTCCCAGCCATCCTTCTGCCTAGGTTGCTTGTCCCACAAGCTAACTCTAGTTGCCAAGTCGCATAGCAGCAGTGCTGCTCGCGATAGCTTCTAGGTGCTAGCTGGGTCCTAGTGGCCCACTAGGCATGCACCGACTTCCAGCTGGAATTGCATTCTCTGAATCGAATTCCCAGCCTGGAACCGAATTCCCAGCCTGGAATCGAATTCCCAGCCTGGAATCGAATTCCCAGCCTGGAATCGAATTCCACCCTGTCCCCACCAAATTCCTCGAGCTTCTCCACCCTGCTCGGCTCCATATATGTACAGTACATTCCAAGCACACAAACGAAAGTATGAGTACAAGAACCAAACAGCAATATAGTACAACCTCACCTTAAGCTGCTGTGCAATTCACACTTAGCCGCAGGCTATGTGTTAATAGCGCGACAGCTGTCGTGAAGTAGCTCCCCTCCTTCTGCTCTTCCGACTGTTCTTCTCTTCCTCTTTCTCAAATTCCCTGTTTCTTCCTAACAGGTACTTCCACCTCCTCTCTCACCCTCATCCTCTCATGCCTGCTTGCCTGTCCCAGTGCCGCCTCTCTGCCTCTTCTTCCTCCTGGTGTATGTGATGATGCTGCTCCTGCCTTCTCCTTGTTTCTCAGGCTGCACTGCCCCCTCCCGAGCCTGAGTTCCAGCACAGGCAACTCTGGCTTCGGGACCCTCAGCCTGACCCTTCCCTTTTCCAGCCGCGGCCACATTGGTAACGTGCTCCTTGATGCGCCTTCCTCGCTCGTCCTCTAGCACCAGCACCCCGGACTGCCTCATCTCCTTCACCTTCCAGCGTTCTGGTCCGACTGGCAGGTCTAGCGTATCTCGCTTGGGCTGCCTCAGGTACACTTCCTCCCCAGTCTCTACTCCCTTACGTCTGCATCCCTCCTCGCCTGCCTTCCTCTGTTGGTAACGTCTAGCGTCCCTCAGCTGCGCCACGTGGAGGTTGTCCAGCGCTGCCGGCGTCAGTTCCTTCAGGTAGGCCGCCCTCTTCCTAGCCAGCTCAGCCCACAGGTGTGGCTCGTCTGCATCTACCGTCGGACTTAGCAACTTCGGTGCATCCACGGGTAGGATGGGGTGCCTCCCGTACAGCAGATGGTAGGGCGACATGTCCTTCAATGCCGCTTGCTTGGCAAAGCGATAACCTGCAAGGATCCAGTGTAGCTCCTGGTCCCATCCTCTCTTGTTCGTCTCCCCGTAGGCCCGCAACCCTCTCTTCAGCGTCTGAATCAGCCGCTCCGTTAACCCATCCGACAACGGGTGATACCTTGATGTCACACGGTGAGTGATCTGCAGCTCCTGCAAAGTCTCTTCAAAGCAGCCCTTGAACTCGGTACCCTGGTCAGTTAACACCTCCCCGCACGCCCCAAACCTGGTGATCACTTGCTCCACGAACGCCTCGGCAATCAGCCCACTGTTCTTGCTTGGCAGTGCCCTGGCCTCTACCCACTTACTAGTGTGCTCTACCATCACGAGTATGTATTGCTTGCCTTTCTTGGACAGAGGTAATTCCCCAGCCAAATCTAGCGACCAGCGGCAGCCCAGTCCCCGAATCGGCAGTGACTGCAGCTCCTCCCTTGCCTTCTCCAGTGCTGCTTTGTTACGACTGCAGGCTGCACACTCATCTACCAGCTCCTTGACGTCCCTCCTTATCCCTGCCCACCAGTACATCGTGCTCAGCAGTTGATTGGTGCGTGCCGTTCCGTAATGCCCCAGCTTCCCATGCACCCGTCGCATGATCCTTTCCCTGTCCTTCTTTTGTGGCACTATCTTCCATCCCTCACTGGTGCGAAGCTGCAGCTGCTCTTGGTACCAATGGTAGTGCTGCCCCCTGGCCCTTGCCCTTTCACTGGCCTCCTCGCCCTCCGTGCTCCCTCTCTTAATCCACTCCAGAGTCTCGGTATCCTCCCAGACATCTAGCTGCCTCTTCTCAACTTTCTCTTGCCCCCAGCCAGCTGCCGGCACCTGTGCTACGGCTGCCAGCTGCGCCACGGGCTGCACAGGTGGAGGGTTCCTAGACAGACCGTCAGCATGCTGGAGGGTCTTGCCCGGGCGGTGGCGAATTTCAAAGTCGTATCCTAGCAGCTTGATCGCCCAGCGGGCATTCCGTCCCGTCAGTTCCTGGTTTGTCATCAGCCACATCAAGGGCTGATGGTCGGTTACCAGCACGAACCTACGCCCCTGCAGGTAGACCCTGAAATGGTTGATGCCCCATACAGCTGCCAACCCCTCGCCTTCATACGAGCAATAATTTGCCTCGGTGGGGCTGCAGCTGCGGCTGGCAAATGCTACCACTCGCTCCTCTCGCTCAATCTGCTGGCACAGGACTGCCCCCATCCCCATGCAGCTCCAGTCAGTGTAAAGCGTAAAGGGAGCATCTGCCCTGGGTATCTGTAGCAGTGTGCCTGTCCGTACTGCCTCTAATAGATCCTGTCTAGCCGCCTCTTCCTCCTGTCCCCACTCCCATCGCTTTCCTTCCCTGAGCAGTTGATTCAGGAGATTCGCTCGCCGGCTGAAGTTCGGCACGAACTTCCTGTAGTAGTTCAGGAAGCCGAGCAACGCTCTCAGCCCTGACTTGTCCTTCGGCGGCGCCAGCTTGTCCAGCACCTTAACCTTCGCCTCCTGAATACCCAGCCTGCCCCCTTTCACCTCAAATCCCAGAGACGCCACCGTCCGCCTTGCTATCTTACACTTCTCTGGGTGGCAGGTGAGTCCTGCTGCTGCTATTGCTTCTAGTGTCCGTTTTGCTCAAGACCAGCACATCATCAATGTAACACGCTGCTGCTGGTATGCCTCGCAGTACCTGATCCATTGCTCGCTGGAACACGGCAGATGCGTTCCGCATGCCGAATGGCATCTTGTTGTACTCATACAATCCGTCCACCCCGTGAAAAGCGGTTTTGCGCTTGTCCTCCTCCCTTATGGCAATTTGGTTAAACCCCTGCCTAAGGTCTAGCGTGGTGAAAATGACTGCCCCTTCCAGCAGGTCAAATATATCCTCTGCTGTCGGCATGGGATAGCGGTCAGGCTCCGTGATCTTATTCAAATCACGGTAGTCCCCGCACATCCGTCGTGACAGAACCGCGCCGGTCAAATCTTTCCTGGCTGCGACCACCGTGGCAGCTGCATAACTAGACTCGGATGGGCGGATGATTCCTGCTGCCAGCAGCTCCTCACACTTCTCTTTGCAGATGGCCGCATCTTCAGCATTCATGCGCCTCCTGCGCTGGTAAGTCGGTATCTCCGTCGTGAGCTTTATTTCTAATTCCCCGCCCTTGTACTGCCCCAGCTCCTGCAAGTTGTATGCAAATGTGCCCCTATGCGCTTTCAGCAGCTGCCTGATCGCCTCTGCAGCCCCTGCCTCCACATCTGCCCCTATCTCCCATTCCTTCTCTGGCCCCTTGCTGACATTCAGCTTCTCTTGCCTCGGCTCCGCCCTTACTTCCTTTTTCAGCTCCACCGCTGAGTACGCTGGCTGCTTCCGCAGCCCCCTTTCCCCCCCTGCCTTCTTACCTCCAGGCCCCTTTGCCCCCTTCCTCATTTCGCAAATCAGCCATCTCAGTGAGTGCTGATCAATAGCTCTCCCCACCGCTGCCCTCTTTGCCTCCTCACTTACACCCGGTGCTGCGGTCGCTCCCGCTAGATAACCCATAGCCAATTCTCTCTCCAAAGCTGTCGGCTCCTCCCACCTCTTCCTTTTGTGGTCATATATCATCCCTGGGCCAGGCTGGCCATCTGCCTCAACGAACCCCCTTGCTCCTGGGTAGGCGACCAGCGTCGGCAAGGCTCGTCGTGCCTCTCCTCTCCTGTTGCACTGGTGCTGCAGGGGATGATCTGGCTTCCACACTGGAGCTGCCACTCGCCCGGGTTCCAGGATGTCCTCCACTATCCTCCGATCATCCCTCTCCACCCTGGACAGTCTTGCGCGCAGATCTTCCTCTGGTAGCACGTTCTGCCAGTAGCACCGTGTCCGGTGACATCGTGCTCCGTGCAGGGCCGCATCCCAACTCACTCCCTTCCCTAGCTGTGCCTCTACCATCTCCCTCACAGCTCGCACCGGTTCTCGTGGATCGCCCTTCATATCCACGTGCTCCAAGATGTACGCGTATTCTTCTCCTTCTTCCCTCATCCAGGCCATGACCTCCAGGAGCTTCTTGATTAACCCCGTGCGCTCATCCTGCAGCCCTCTTCCCTTGCCTGCCCGAGAAGTGCCCTGGCACTCCCATCCGGCCACCAGTAAGTCCACCTTTCCCCAGCTCCTCACTTCCTGCCTGCTGATCTCCCTTACATCCCAATGCTCTCTCTTCATTGCCTCTACTATGACTTGCTTTCGCAGCTGCGCTGGATATCGCTCCTGCAGGGCCCTGGCATGACTCCACGCCATCTTACGCACCTCCGGGTCTAACTCTATGTAATGCCACTTCTTAATCTCCAGGCCGGCCTCTAAGGCTGCTGCAAGCCCCGCCCCTATGCCTCCGAATAGCTCCACTAGCATCACACTGTATTCACTCAGCTTTGCCCCCATTCCTGCCAGTGCGCTTTCTCCATCCCAATTCTTCCTCTCTCCCTTGACCGCCCCTGCTCTCCAGGCCCTCTTGGGTTCTGTCTTAACAAACCTGACCGGCAGTTCGCCCAGCTCACCTCCTTCCCTCCAACGTTCAGTACGGTACTGCACCCGCTCCTCCCAAGTACATATTGTCGCCCCCACCCTAAACAGCAGCTCCATGCCTAGCAGGATGTCGTAGTCATCTGATTCTGTCATCCCGCACTGCATTCGTATCTTGGTCTCACCCCTTTCCCCAGGCTGCAGCGTAATCTCTATTGGCTCCTTTGTGCACGGCATCCATTTGGGTGCTCCCCCTTCCGCCGTCATGATGAGTAATCCCCGTTCCACTAGCTCTAAGTCCCCTTGAGCCTTCAGTTGCTCCCCCAGCTTCCTCCCAATCAGCACACTCTGCGCCCCAGTGTCCACCACCGCGTTATCCACCTGTATGCCTCTTACAGCCACCGCTCCGGGTTCAGCTACCAACGCCGTAGGCTGACACACCATTCTCTCGTCAGGCCGTCGCCGTGCTGTCCGCTTCTCATCTCCACTCGGTTGTATCTTGGGGCCTCTCCTCTCGTAGGCCTTTTCATTGGCTCTGCCGTCTACCCCTTTGCTCCTCAGCCCCAACTCTTCCCGCGGTCTAGGTTGTAATGCCATCGTACCATACTCCGGTTCCTCCTCATCTGATTCTTCTTCGTCTTCCTCCCAGGCTAGCAGCGCTTTCTCAGGATCCTCACTGACTTGAGTCTTCTCCTTCTGTGCCTTTAATTTCGCCAGCTCCCTTTCCAGCTGCAGCTCTCTCGCGGACTTCCCTTTCTCCTTCTCTCCTCGGCTGTAACACCTTTCTTTCGTGTGTCCCTTCTTGCCGCAGTTGGTGCAGGTGGGAGCCTTGGGGCAGTCTCGCCTGAAGTGCCCCTACACGCCACAGGTGTCGCATAAAATGCCCACTGTGCAGTCCTTCCATATATGCCCCTTTTCCCCACACTTATGGCACCGCCTTGGGTCTTCCCAGGGCTTCTCTCTTCGTTCTTCCTCCCCCCTCCTTCCTTCAGCTGCTGCCCAGGCTGGTCTCCTTCGCTCGTTTGATCGGCTGGAGCTTGCTCCTCTCAAGCCTTCAAAGAACCTCTGCCCTTCCTCCACTTCTTTCGCCACTTGATACACCTGCCTGAGTCTCGCCTTCATCCCCAAAGCGTACAGACGTGTTTTCATTTCATTCATCAGCTCCTCCTCCAACCCCCCCAGGAATTTCGTCACCAAGGTACGCTCCTCAACGCAGCCCATATCCTCAGCCAGCTCCAGCAGCCGGTTGTAGTATGCCAGCAGCGACTCTGCCCGTCCTCTTTTAAAGTCTTGGAACTCTATCATACGCTCAGCTGAGTGCCCGGGGAACTGCTCACGCAGCGTGTCCAAAAATCGGTCAGTGATCTCTCCCTGCGCAAAATCCCCATTCTTGCACTGCATCAGCAGCCCCTGACGCTCCACTCTATAGTGTGTCAGTGCCTCCCCTTTCAGTGTCCTTCCCAATCCTCTGAAAAATTCTATCGGATCTAACCCCTCTCTCTCCCAGGTGTACCGTATATCATCAATCATCATAAGGTAGTTCTTCAGTGTTGGCTCTTCACCTGGTGCCCCTGAGAAGCGGTCTAGTATCTCGATCTTCGGGGGCGCCGTGTTCAAAGACCTCCCTGTCCCCCAGCTTGCGGCTTCCCTCTCTCTGCATCCTGCAGGCCAACCCCCTTGCTCGGGCCCCCTGGTGGTACTGCGCCCTCCGGATAGACCACGGAAATTCTCCTCTCTGAAGTTCTGCTCTGCTTCCCGTCTGTGCGCCTCACCACGCTCAGGCGTTCCTTGCTGCGATCCTTGCTGCCCAGATCTCGCCTCGCTCTGTCGTCCTGGCGAGTTGTGCACCGAGCTGGGCAATTTCTCCTGACGATTCCCACCCTCCTTCGGCAGATCAGGGCCCTTTCCTCCCTGCGTTTCATTAACTCCTCCATCTGCACGGAATCCAGGCTTCACAGGCGGCTCTTCCCGACCTTCCATAGTCCTAGCGGGATACCTCTGTCCCGACCGCAACTGATGGATGTGTAGATCTGGATCCGTATCGCTCATGCCTCACGGCCCTGACGCCGTGGCTAACACCGGGCCTCTGCGCCCGTACGCTTCTCTACCGCTACCTTTTTGCTTGTTTGCAACAAGTCTAAATCCTCCCTCGCAAGGGCTCCGTCAGTTTGCTGTTAGCTTCTCCTAGCTGCTTGCCTCCTTGGTTGGGAAACGAATTGCAGTATTACGAGAAACAAACAAGCAAAAAGCACGGAGCAGGTATCCTCCCCTGTCTAAGTCCCAGCCATCCTTCTGCCTAGGTTGCTTGTCCCACAAGCTAACTCTAGTTGCCAAGTCGCATAGCAGCAGTGCTGCTCGCGATAGCTTCTAGGTGCTAGCTGGGTCCTAGTGGCCCACTAGGCATGCACCGACTTCCAGCTGGAATTGCATTCTCTGAATCGAATTCCCAGCCTGGAACCGAATTCCCAGCCTGGAATCGAATTCCCAGCCTGGAATCGAATTCCACCCTGTCCCCACCAAATTCCTCGAGCTTCTCCACCCTGCTCGGCTCCATATATGTACAGTACATTCCAAGCACACAAACGAAAGTATGAGTACAAGAACCAAACAGCAATATAGTACAACCTCACCTTAAGCTGCTGTGCAATTCACACTTAGCCGCAGGCTATGTGTTAATAGCGCGACACCGGCCATCCCATTGGGTCGCACGCCTGGCTCGTATTAAAACATGCCCACTGCCCTGTAGCAGACCGGCTGGCACTGCCACACACATGACCCTCTCCCACAGAAGAAAAACTGCTACCAATGCTCACCTATAAGGCCAGAGCACCTTCGAAGGAAGCCCGGTCATCCCGTTAGGCCGCACACCCGGCTCATAGTAAAACACGCCCACTGCCCTGTAGCACACTGACTGGCACTGCCACACTGCACTCTCAGCCACAAGATACATTGCTCTGAGTGCTCACCTGTAAGGCCGGAGCACTTTAGCAGGTAGACCATCCATCCCATTGGGTCGCACCCCCGGCTCATAGTAGAACACGCCCACTGCCCTGTAGCACACCGATTGGCACTGCCACACGGCGCTCTCAGCCCGGTACTGGCACAGGCTGGGGCGCACAGTGGCAGGCGGCAGGATGGGGGAGAAGGGAGCGACTGCGAAGGCGCCCGGCGTGCCGAGGAGAGAACCGTCGAGATCCCTGAGGGCGTAGAACCGCGCGATGAGTCCCCCTCGAGGAGGAGTGGCGGCAGGCTGTTGGGTTGTGAACGAGGGGAAAGAGGATGGGCGTGAGTTGAAGTCTTGTGGCGTGCCGAGGAGAGAGCCGTCGAGATCCCTGAGGGCGTAGAACCGCGCTATGAGTCCCCCCCTGGGGGGAGTGGCGGCAGGCTGTTGGGTTGTGAACGAGGAGAAAGAGGATGGGCGTGAGTTGAAGTCTTGTGGCGTGCCGAGGAGAGAGCCGTCGAGATCCCTGAGGGCGTAGAACCGCGCTATGAGACCCCCCCTGGGGGGAGTGGCGGCAGGCTGTGGGTTGTGAACGAGAGAAAGAACGAACATGGGAGATGGGAGGAGAAGGAATTCAAAGATTGGAGACCGAGGCCAGAGGAGAGGGGAGGGAGGGAAGTGAGTTGGGAAGGAGAGGTAGGCAGGTGGCAGGATGGGGGAGAAGGGGGCGACTGCGAATGCGCCGGGCGTGCCGAGGAGGAGAGAACTGTCGAGGTCCCTGAGGGCGTAGAACCGCGCTATGAGACCCCCCCAGGGGGGAGTGGTGGCAGGCTGGGGAGGGGGGAGATGCAAGGAGAGAGAGACGATGGGATTAACTCCAAAAGAGCCTTGTGAAAGTGCCTGGCGTGCCGAGGAGAGAGAGAGCCGTCGAGATCCCTGAGAGCAATGAGACCCCCCCTGGGGTGAGTGGCTGAAGGCTGGGGAGTGGGGGGGAGGGGGGTTGGGGCCTAATGGGATACACTTGGCAAGGAGCTGAAAATGCTTTTGCAGGGTGCTTTTGCAGGGTGCTTTTGCAGGATGCTTTTGCAGGGTGCTTTTGCAGGGTGCTTTTGCAGGGTGCTTTTGCAGGGTGCTTTTCCAGGGTGCTTTTGCAGGGTGCTTTTGCAGGGTGCTTTTGCAGGGTGCTTTTGCAGGGTGCTTTTGCAGGGTGCTTTTCCAGGGTGCTTTTGCAGGGTGCTTTTGCAGGGTGCTTTTGCAGGGTGCTTTTGCAGGGTGCTTTTGCAGGGTGCTTTTGCAGGGTGCTTTTGCAGGGTGCTTTTGCAGGGTGCTTTTGCAGGGTGCTTTTGCAGGGTGCTTTTGCAGGGTGCTTTTGCAGGGTGCTTTTGCAGGGTGCTTTTGCAGGGTGCTTTTGCAGGGTGCTTTTGCAGGGTGCTTTTGCCTTTTGAGAATTCTGAGAGAATTTGCGTGCTTTTGAGAATCATATAAACCAACCCTACACGAGGCAAGGTGCTGAGAATGCCCAACCCTACACGAGGCTAGGTGCTGAGAATGCCCACACGAGGCTAGGTGCGGAGAATGCCCACACGAGGCTAGGTGCGGAGAATGCCCACACGAGGCTAGGTGCGGAGAATGCCCACACGAGGCTAGGTGCGGAGAATGCCCACACGAGGCTAGGTGCGGAGAATGCTTGTATCACGGGTGTTTTTACCGGGTTTGGCGTGGCCCAGAATTTCTTGCTGCCTGACGCGAATGAATTGTTCTGAGAAGGGAAAGGTTGAGAGAGGAAGAGGGGAGAGAAATTGAAGGATGGATGGAGGGAGAGGGAGAGAGGAAGGGGGGAAAAGAGAGAGGACGTTTGGCGTGGCCCAGAATTTCTTGCTGCCCGACGCGAAAGAACTGTTCTGTGAGTGGGAGAAGGGGAAGGGAGGGGGGAGTGGAGAAGGGAGAAGAAGGGAGAGGAAGGGAGAGGAAGGGAGAGAAAGGGAGGGGAAGGGCGAGGAAGGGAGACGAAGGGAGAGGAAGGGAGAGAAAGGTAGAGGACGGAAGGGTGTGGGTAATAGGAACGAATACACATTGAGTAGGAAGGTGACTCTGAGCAAGGATGCATTGGCAGCAGATAAGAATTTGCAGATAAGAATTTGGGGATTGCGGTTGTAGATCGACAGCACTACATCCACCATTGAGTAGGAAGGCGACTCTGAGCAAGGATGCATTGGCAGCAGTGAGAGCTAGCCGTGGTGAGTGAGTGGGTGTGAGAGGACGCACCACACCTGCACAAAGAAAGCAGTGTTCCAGTAGCCACCAGGCTAATGAAACCAACCAAAGAGTGTTTTTTAGAATTCTAAAAAAAAAACCCTACACCACCGGGCTTGTTGGTCACGAGAGCGATGGCAAAGCTATTAGTGGTGTACGTGATGGTTGCGGCAGTGGCAGTGGCAGTGGCAGTAGCAGTGGCAGTGGCATAGCAGAGGCAAAACCTCACAGCACACCTGCACATAGAAGGCCGTGTTCCAGTAGCCGCCTGGCTTGTGAGCGGAAGCAGCAGCAGCACACCCACCCACCCAAACCTAACAACAACACAACCAGGAACACACCTGCACATAGAAAGCTGTGTTCCAGTATCCGCCCGGCTTGTTGGTCACGCGAGCAATGCCAAAGCTACCAGTGGTGCACGTGATGGTTGCGGCAGTGGCAGTGGCAGTGGCATAGTAGAGGCAAAACCTCACAGCACACCTGCACAAAGAAGGCTGTGTTCCAGTAGCCGCCCGACTTGTGAGCGGAAGCAGCAGCAGCAACACACCCATCCACCCAAACCCAACAACAACACGACTAGGAACACACCTGCACATAGAAGGCCGTGTTCCAGTAGCCTCCCGGCTTGTTGGTCACGAGAGCGATGCCGAAGCTATTAGTGGTGCATGTGCCGTAGCCTGAGAAGCTGAGAAGGGGGGAGGCATGGGACGGAAGGAGGGGGCTGAAAATGGGGAGGGGAAGAAACTGACGACACATAGAGCGATGCCGAAGCTAATAGTTAGAGAATCTGAGCAGGGGCCACACGAAAAGGGGAGTTGAGGAAAGGAAGGCAGTTGAGAACAAGGAGAAATGAAGGAGGTGGGTGGGTGGGAAGGAAGGAAGGTCAACCCGGTCTAGTTTTGAGGCGCCTCAAAAGTCATTGAGGAAAGGAAGGCAGTTGAGAACAAGGAGAAATGGAGGAGGTGGGTGGGAAGGAAGGTCAACTTTTGAGTCGACTCAAAAGTCATTGAGGAAAGGAAGGCAGTTGAGAACAAGGAGAAATGGAGGAGGTGGGTGGGAAGGAAGGTCAACTTTTGAGTCGACTCAAAAGTCATTGAGGAAAGGAAGGCAGTTGAGAACAAGGAGAAATGGAGGAGGTGGGTGGGAAGGAAGGTCAACTTTTGAGTCGACTCAAAAGTCATTGAGGAAAGGAAGGCAGTTGAGAACAAGGAGAAATGGAGGAGGTGGGTGGGAAGGAAGGTCAACTTTTGAGTCGACTCAAAAGTCATTGAGGAAAGGAAGGCAGTTGAGAACAAGGAGAAATGAAGGAGGTGGGTGGGAAGGTCAACCCGGTATCTCTACCGAAGATAGGAAACAAAGCAGGTTGTCAGCAGCGTTGCTCCTTTGAAGGAACTGCGTACTACCAGCTCTCAAAGCAGGAACTTACAGGGAATGTTCCACGGAGGAGGGGCGCAGGATGTCAACAGGGTTGCTCTGGCTCAGCGTGACTCCAATGGGCGAGTCAAAAGACCCATCCCCTATCTCCTTCTGTGGCACCACCACTGCTGCTTGCGCCGCTACTTCTGCTTGCCCTGCTGCTGATGCTTGCACTCCTACTGCCTGCACGGCTGCCTTCAAAGTCCGAGTCAACTGCTGCACTGCTGCTTGCCCCTGCCCGGCCACTGCTGCTTGCCCCTGCCCGGCCACTGCTGCTTGCCCCTGCCCTGCTGCTGCTGCTGCTGCTGCTGCTGCTGCTGCTTGCATGGGCTCGTCCCAGTAGCCCAGCCAGAAGCTCTCAGCCCACGGAGGCACCTCGCCTGCCGTTATGTTGTATGCCATCTCCGCCTCTCCACTGCTGCTGCTGCTGCTGCTACTGGTGCTGCTGCCGCCACTGCTGCTGCCTGTGCTGTTGCTACTACCAGTCCCACCCCCCCCACCAACCCCGCCATAATCCCCATAATCATCATAATCACCCCCATCCTCACCATAGTCTCCCCCATCGTCACTGGGAAAGGGATAGAGGAACTCAGCCCATGGCTTGATGGCATCTGCCATGCCTGGTGGTTCCCACTCTGTGGTGGGGCCGTGGAAAGAAAGAGAGAGAGGGGCAGGAGCTGTGGCTGAAGGCTGGTTGCTCTTGTTGGCGATACTGCTGCTGCCAAGGCTCATGCTCTTGCTGCTGCCGCTGCTTCTGCTAATTCTGCTGCTGCTGCTGCTGCTGCTGCTGCTGCTGCTGCTGCTGCTGCTGCTGCTGCTGCTGCTGCTGCTGCTGCTGCTGCTGCGAATGGCAGCCATAGCCTTAGCACTGGGAACACAGGGAAAGACGGAAAGAGGGATAGGGCGACAGAGGGGAAGAGGGATAGGCGGGGAGGGTGAGAGCAGAACAAAGGCACCAATGGATAGAGACAGAGGGAGAGGGGAGACAGGGGGAGAGGGGAGACAGGGGGAGAGGGGAGACAGGGGGAAAAATAGACATGGGGAAAGACCAACAAGAATCACCGATCCTTGGCCGTCAGATCGCCATTAGAAACCGAGTTTTGAGACGTCCCAAAACACCTTCACAGATACGTGACGGCCACTCTCACATGCAAGCAGAAGTCACTCCCTTCCGTTCCCTTACGTGGGGGTGGAAAGCAGGGTGCCTCGAAGCGGCATCCCTTGCCCGTCACCCATGCACTACACCGCACGCACATACGCTGCACCCCTCGCTCATGCGCTGCGCTGCCCGCACGCCGCACCGCCCGCACACTGCACCGCTCGCCCATACGCTGCACCACACGCTCATACTGGAGCTGCAGTCCCAGCTTGGGGACTGGAGCTGCAGTCCCAGCTTGGGGACTGGAGCTGCAGTCCCAGCTTGGGGAGCTGCAGTCCCAGCTTGCGGACTGCACCGCGCGCTCATACAATGCACCGCCCGCTCATACGCTGCACTGCACGCACATACGCTGCACCGCACGCATATACACTGCACCGCACTGCACCGCATGCTCTTACACTGCACCACACGAATCCGCACCCCTTGACCATCACCCAGCCGTTGCGGCTGATATCCATCCCATACGCGTTCGTTTTCCTTACGTGCAGGTCCAATGTGACCTCCTCGTCCCCTTAAGGTGCAAGTACAACTCACTCCCTTCCCTTCCCTTCCCTTCACTTACGTGCAGGTGGAGGGGAGAGTGCCCACGAAGCGGCACCCCTTGACTGTCACCCCACCGTTGCGGCTTATGTCCATCCCATACGCATTCTCCACAAATGCACCGTTCTCCACCACTATGCGATCCGTGTTCACAAAGAGGATGCTGGGAGGAGGGAAGAGAAAGGAAGGTCAAGAAGGCCAAGACGGGACAGGAGAAACATGTGGCCTTGCGTCAACACACAAATGCTTCATTACCCACTATGCGATCCGTGTTCACAAAGAGAATGCTGGGGGGGAGGGGAATTATCGAGGAGAGAAGACCAAGAAGGTCGTGAAGGGACGGAAAGGGACAGGTGGGCTTGAGTCAATTCACAAATGCACCGTTCTCCACCACTAAGTCATCCGTGTTCACAAAGAGGACAAGAACAAGGGACAAGGGAGGACGGGGGAACGAAGGATGGATGTTGTATTCTCCACAAATGCACCGTTCTCCACCACTAAGTCATCCGTGTTCACAAAGAGGACAAGAACAAGGGACAAGGGAGGACGGGGGAACGAAGGATGGATGTTGTATTCTCCACAAATGCACCGTTCTCCACCACTCTGCAATCCCTGTTCACAAAGAGGATGCTGGGAGGAGAAGAACAGGGGACAAGGGGGGACGGGCAAAGGGGCTTTTAGTGGAATGATAGAAATGCGCACTGTCAGGTTTAGTTTTGAGGCGCCTCAAAACAAGGGAGGACGGGCAAAGGGGCTTTTAGTGGAAAGATAGAAATGCGCACTGTCAGGTTTAGTTTTGAGGCGCCTCAAAACAAGGGAGGACGGGCAAAGGGGCTTTTAGTGGAATGATAGAAATGCGCAGCGAGTTTTGAGTCGACTCAAAAGGCACTGTCAGGTTTGACTCACCAAGCCTAGTTCCAATAAAAGAGAGCGTGTCCATGAGGTACGTGATCACCCCAGTGTAGTTGAATAGCGTGTTTTGAGACATCTCAAAACAAGCCTAGTTCCAATGAAAGAGAACGTGTCCATGAGGTATGTGATCACGCCAGTGTAGTTGAGGTAGCGGATTTCAAGACTCCAATTGTTCAGTAATGAAGGCTTTGACTCACCCAGCCTTGTTCCGATAAAAGAGGGCGTCCTTGAGATACGTGATCACCCCAGTGTAGTCGGGGAAGCGGGACTGAGAGCCGTGGGGGTATGTGCGGAAGCCAAAGAGCGAGGAGTGCGCGACATTACCCACATATTCTCCCCAGTTGAACCTGCACATTCGAGGTGAGGAGGGGCGAAAAGAGTGTGTCCTTGAGATGAGTAATCATGCCAGTGTAGCCGGGGAAGCGGGACTGCGAGCCGTGGGGGTACATACGGAAGCCAAAGAGCGAGGAGTGGGCAACATTGCCCACATAGTCCCCCCAGTTGAACCTGCAGATGCATGCACGTGGGAGAACGGGTGCGAGGAAGCAGGGGCAATGTGATAGGCAGGGATGTGAGTGAGACAGCAGGAAAACGGATAAACAAGGGTGAGCGACCCAAAGGCGTTGCCGATGGCAGGCAGCAGGCGCGAGATGCCCCGCACGGTGGGGTGCGCACCCCCACATACCATGCTCACATACCATGCTCACATACCATGCTCACATACCCACATACCATGCTCACATACCATGCTCACATACCCACATACCATGCTCACATACCCACATACCATGCTCACATACCCACATACCATGCTCACATACCCACATACCATGCTCACATACCATGCTCACATACCCACATTCCCCCACGCCCGGACAAAACTCACAACCCCCACGCCCCCACGCCCACCTGTCAGGCCGTTTGTTGCCGATGGCAGGCAGCAGGCGGGAGATGCCCCTCATGGTGGGGTTGGCCTCCAGCCAGAAGCTGAGGGGGTGACAGGGGGAAAGACAAAGGGGAGCGACAAGGCGGTTAGTGAGAGGAGGAGGTGCTGGGAGATGATGTTACTCTTGAGAATTCTCAAAAGTCACATCAACGTAGGGAGATGCCCCGCATGGTGGGGTTGGCCTCCAGCCAGAAGCTGGCACGATGGGAGAAGAGAATGTGGGGAGAGGGGGTTTGGGGGGTGTTGACAGTTGGCAATGGAAGAATAAGCTCGACTTGACTCAAAATATCTCGAATCGTCTCGATTCCACTCACCCGCTGTTCTCCGACCCAGCAGCCACGTCCCCATAGAAGCTATTGAAGGGCGTTGCCAGCCAGAACCTGCTTGGCTGCTTGTCCGTGTGAAACCCATACCGGTCCGTCGTGTCCGGGGGAATCGTGAGTGAGGTGTTTGAGGTGCCTGAAACAAAACACAACCTCCCCACTCCACTCAACTCCACTCCACTCAACTCCACTCCACTCCACTCCACTCCACTCCACTCCACTCCACTCCACTCCACTCACCCGCTGTTCTCGGACCCAGCAGCCACGTTCCCATAGAAGCTGTTGTGAGCTGTTACAGGGAGTGGCCTTCCAGAACACGCTCGGCTGCTTGTCCGTGTGAAACGCCAGCTAGACTCAACCCTACTCCACTCCACCCCACTCCACTCCACTCCTCTATTCTCAATCCCACTCACCCGCTGTTCTCCGAACCAGCAGCAACATTCCCATAGAAGCTGTTATAGGGAGTGGCCATCCAGAACACGCTCGGTTGCTTGTCCGTGTGGAACCCATACCGATCACTTGTATCCGGGGGGATCTCCTTCTCCACCTTCCTCACACTCATCCCCAGGTTCCTCCGAAACACGTTCCCCATCTCCGACCCCTCCTCCACCACGTAACAGTGCCCCTTGGTCTCATAGGTGATATTATCCTCTATGTTCATGTTGCTGGTCGCGTGGATCACCATGCACCGTTGCTTCGAGTGCACGATCGCGTTCTTCCGCACGATATGCGGCTGAGATGCGTCCGCGGGGAGCCCGCAGACGTGGAAGTGGAGGGGGTAGCGCCCGAGCGTGCCTTGGTTGCCGAGTCCCCTGAACTGAACACCTTCGATGGTTTGAGGGGTGCGAGTCATATAGATAATGAAGTGCCCGCCTGGTGGGGGGGAAGGAAGACCACGAGGGGAAAGGAAGGGTGAAAGGAGGATGCGTCCGCGGGGAGCCCGCACACGTGGAAGTGGAGGGGGTAGCGCCCGAGCGTGCCTTGGTTGCCGAGTCCCCTGAACTGAACACCTTCGATGGTTTGAGGGGTGCGAGTCATATAGATAATGAAGTGCCCGCCTGGTGGGGGGGAAGGAAGACCACGAGGGGAAAGGAAGGGTGAAAGGAGGATGCGTCCGCGGGGAGCCCGCACACGTGGAAGTGGAGCGGGTGGCGGCCGAGCGTGCCTTGGTTGCCTAGTCCGTGGAACTGAACACCTTCGATGATTTGAGGAGTGCGAGTCATATAGATAATGAAGTGACCGCCTGGTGGGGGGGAAGGAAGACCACGAGGGGAAAGGAAGGGTGAAAGGAGGATGCGTCCGCGGGGAGCCTGCACAAGTGAAGGGGGTAGCGGCCGAGCGTGCCTTGGTTGCCTAGTCCGCGGAACTGAACACCTTCGATGGTTTGAGGAGTGCGAGTCATATAGACCATGAAGTGCCCGCCTGTTGGGGGGAAGGAAGACAACGAGGGGAAAGGAAGTTGTTTTCCGCGGGGAGCCTGCACACGTGGAAGTGGAGCGGGTAGCGCCCGAGGGTGCCTTGGTTGCCCAGCCCTCGGAACTGAACCCCCTCGATGGCTTGAGGGGTGCGCGTCATGTATACCATGAAGTGCTCGCCTGGTAGGGGTGGGGGGGTTGGCGGGGAGAGGAAGGGGGGATCGGAGGGGGAAAAGAGGGGACAACAGGGGAAAGAGGGGACAACAGGGAAAAGAGGGGACAACAGGGAAAAGAGGGGACAACAGGGAAAAGAGGGGACAACAGGGAAAAGAGGGGACAACAGGGAAAAGAGGGGACAACAGGGAAAAGAGGGGACAACAGGGAAAAGAGGGGACAACAGGGAAAAGAGGGGACAACAGGGAAAAGAGGGGACAACAGGGAAAAGAGGGGACAACAGGGAAAAGAGGGGACAACAGGGAAAAGAGGGGACAACAGGGAAAAAGAGGGGACAACAGGGAAAAGAGGGGACAACAGGGAAAAGAGGGGACAACAGGGAAAAGAGGGGACAACAGGGAAAAGAGGGGACAACAGGGAAAAGAGGGGACAACAGGGAAAAGAGGGGACAACAGGGAAAAGAGGGGACAACAGGGAAAAGAGGGGACAACAGGGAAAAGAGGGGACAACAGGGAAAAGAGGGGACAACAGGGAAAAGAGGGGACAACAGGGGAAAGAGGGCACAACAGGGAAAAGAGGGGACAACAGGGAAACGAGGGGACAACAGGGAAAAGAGGGGACAACAGGGAAAAGAGGGGACAACAGGGAAAAGAGGGGACAACAGGGAAAAGAGGGGACAACAGGGAAAAGAGGGGACAACAGGGAAAAGAGGGGACAACAGGGAAAAGAGGGGACAACAGGGAAAAGAGGGGACAACAGGGAAAAGAGGGGACAACAGGGAAAAGAGGGGACAACAGGGAAAAGAGGGGACAACAGGGAAAAGAGGGGACAACAGGGAAAAGAGGGGACAACAGGGAAAAGAGGGGACAACAGGGAAAAGAGGGGACAACAGGGAAAAGAGGGGACAACAGGGAAAAGAGGGGACAACAGGGAAAAGAGGGGACAACAGGGAAAAGAGGGGACAACAGGGAAAAGAGGGGACAACAGGGAAAAGAGGGGACAACAGGGAAAAGAGGGGACAACAGGGAAAAGAGGGGACAACAGGGAAAAGAGGGGACAACAGGGAAAAGAGGGGACAACAGGGAAAAGAGGGGACAACAGGGAAAAGAGGGGACAAGACAACAGGGAAAAGAGGGGACAACAGGGAAAAGAGGGGACAACAGGGAAAAGAGGGGACAACAGGGAAAAGAGGGGACAACAGGGAAAAGAGGGGACAACAGGGAAAAGAGGGGACAACAGGGAAAAGAGGGGACAACAGGGAAAAGAGGGGACAACAGGGAAAAGAGGGGACAACAGGGAAAAGAGGGGACAACAGGGAAAAGAGGGGACAACAGGGAAAAGAGGGGACAACAGGGAAAAGAGGGGACAACAGGGAAAAGAGGGGACAACAGGGAAAAGAGGGGACAACAGGGAAAAGAGGGGACAACAGGGAAAAGAGGGGACAACAGGGAAAAGAGGGGACAACAGGGAAAAGAGGGGACAACAGGGAAAAGAGGGGACAACAGGGGAAAGAGGGCACAACAGGGAAAAGAGGGGACAACAGGGAAAAGAGGGGACAACAGGGAAAAGAGGGGACAACAGGGAAAAGAGGGGACAACAGGGAAAAGAGGGGACAACAGGGAAAAGAGGGGACAACAGGGAAAAGAGGGGACAACAGGGAAAAGAGGGGACAACAGGGGAAAGAGGGCACAACAGGGAAAAGAGGGGACAACAGGGAAAAGAGGGGACAACAGGGAAAAGAGGGGACAACAGGGAAAAGAGGGGACAACAGGGAAAAGAGGGGACAACAGGGAAAAGAGGGGACAACAGGGAAAAGAGGGGACAACAGGGAAAAGAGGGGACAACAGGGAAAAGAGGGGACAACAGGGAAAAGAGGGGACAACAGGGAAAAGAGGGGACAACAGGGAAAAGAGGGGACAACAGGGAAAAGAGGGGACAACAGGGAAAAGAGGGCACAACAGGGAAAAGAGGGGACAACAGGGAAAAGAGGGGACAACAGGGAAAAGAGGGGACAACAGGGAAAAGAGGGGACAACAGGGGAAAGAGGGCACAACAGGGAAAAGAGGGGACAACAGGGAAAAGAGGGGACAACAGGGAAAAGAGGGCACAACAGGGAAAAGAGGGGACAACAGGGAAAAGAGGGGACAACAGGGAAAAGAGGGGACAACAGGGAAAAGAGGGGACAACAGGGGAAAGAGGGCACAACAGGGAAAAGAGGGGACAACAGGGAAAAGAGGGGACAACAGGGAAAAGAGGGGACAACAGGGAAAAGAGGGGACAACAGGGAAAAGAGGGGACAACAGGGAAAAGAGGGCACAACAGGGAAAAGAGGGGACAACAGGGAAAAGAGGGGACAACAGGGAAAAGAGGGGACAACAGGGAAAAGAGGGGACAACAGGGAAAAGAGGGGACAACAGGGAAAAGAGGGGACAACAGGGAAAAGAGGGGACAACAGGGAAAAGAGGGGACAACAGGGAAAAGAGGGCACAACAGGGAAAAGAGGGGACAACAGGGAAAAGAGGGGACAACAGGGAAAAGAGGGGACAACAGGGAAAAGAGGGGACAACAGGGGAAAGAGGGCACAACAGGGAAAAGAGGGGACAACAGGGAAAAGAGGGGACAACAGGGAAAAGAGGGCACAACAGGGAAAAGAGGGGACAACAGGGAAAAGAGGGGACAACAGGGAAAAGAGGGGACAACAGGGAAAAGAGGGGACAACAGGGGAAAGAGGGCACAACAGGGAAAAGAGGGGACAACAGGGAAAAGAGGGGACAACAGGGAAAAGAGGGGACAACAGGGAAAAGAGGGGACAACAGGGGAAAGAGGGGACAACAGGGAAAAGAGGGGACAACAGGGAAAAGAGGGGACAACAGGGAAAAGAGGGGACAACAGGGAAAAGAGGGGACAACAGGGAAAAGAGGGGACAACAGGGAAAAGAGGGGACAACAGGGAAAAGAGGGGACAACAGGGAAAAGAGGGGACAACAGGGAAAAGAGGGGACAACAGGGAAAAGAGGGGACAACAGGGGAAAGAGGGCACAACAGGGAAAAGAGGGGACAACAGGGAAAAGAGGGGACAACAGGGAAAAGAGGGGACAACAGGGAAAAGAGGGGACAACAGGGAAAAGAGGGGACAACAGGGAAAAGAGGGGACAACAGGGGAAAGAGGGCACAACAGGGAAAAGAGGGGACAACAGGGAAAAGAGGGGACAACAGGGAAAAGAGGGGACAACAGGGAAAAGAGGGCACAACAGGGAAAAGAGGGGACAACAGGGAAAAGAGGGGACAACAGGGAAAAGAGGGGACAACAGGGAAAAGAGGGGACAACAGGGAAAAGAGGGGACAACAGGGAAAAGAGGGGACAACAGGGAAAAGAGGGGACAACAGGGAAAAGAGGGCACAACAGGGAAAAGAGGGGACAACAGGGAAAAGAGGGGACAACAGGGAAAAGAGGGGACAACAGGGAAAAGAGGGGACAACAGGGAAAAGAGGGGACAACAGGGAAAAGAGGGGACAACAGGGAAAAGAGGGGACAACAGGGAAAAGAGGGGACAACAGGGAAAAGAGGGGACAACAGGGAAAAGAGGGGACAACAGGGAAAAGAGGGGACAACAGGGAAAAGAGGGGACAACAGGGAAAAGAGGGCACAACAGGGAAAAGAGGGGACAACAGGGAAAAGAGGGGACAACAGGGAAAAGAGGGGACAACAGGGAAAAGAGGGGACAACAGGGAAAAGAGGGGACAACAGGGAAAAGAGGGGACAACAGGGAAAAGAGGGGACAACAGGGAAAAGAGGGGACAACAGGGAAAAGAGGCGACAACAGGGAAAAGAGGGGACAACAGGGAAAAGAGGGGACAACAGGGAAAAGAGGGGACAACAGGGAAAAGAGGGGACAACAGGGGAAAGAGGGGACAACAGGGAAAAGAGGGGACAACAGGGAAAAGAGGGGACAACAGGGAAAAGAGGGGACAACAGGGGAAAGAGGGCTCAATTTAAACAGCGGTGAGTGGGCTGGGATGCGTCCGCGGGGAGCCCACAGACATGGAAGTGGAGGGGGTAGCGGCCAAGGGTGCCTTGGTTGCCCAGTCCTCTGAACTGAACCCCCTCGATTGCTTGAGGAGTGCGAGTCATGTATACCATGAAGTGCCCGCGTGGAGAAGGGGAGAGGACGGGATGACAGGAGATGAGAGGGAGGCCGCACACGTGGAAGTGTAGTGGAGGGGGTAGCGGCCGAGCGTGCCTTGGTTGCCTAGCCCTCGGAAGTGAACCCCCTCGATGACCTGCTAGGTGCGCCTCAAAAGCCTGCTAGGTGCGCCTCAAAAGCCTGCTAGGTGCGCGTCATATCGACCATGAAGTGCCCGCCTGGGTTTGGGGAAGTGAGGGGGGGAGGATAGGGGGAGACGAAGGGGCCCGGAAAGGAAGGAGGGAGAGAAAAAAGGGAGAGGAAGGGGAAAAGGGGGGTGTCATTCAAAGAGTGGTGAGTGGGGTCAACAGGGAGGCCGCACACGTGGAAGTGTAGTGGAGCGGGTAGCGGCCAAGGGTGCCTTGGTTGCCCAGCCCTCGGAACTGAATCCCCTCGATGGCTTCCTGGGTGCGAGTCATGTATACCACAAAGTGACTCCCTGGGTATGAGGTAGAGAGGGGAAGAGGGAAAACACAGGGGGAGAGGAAGGGGGTAGAGGAAGGGGGTAGAGGAAGGGGATAGAGGAAGGGGGAGACAGGAAGGGTGCGAGTCATGTACACCATGAAGTGAGTGTGACTCCCTGGGTTTGGAGTTGTGAGAGCAAGGGGGGAAGGAAAAGGGGACAGGATAGGGGGGAGTAGAGGGGAACGCAAAATGGGACATGAAGAGGAAACAGGGGGAGTTTATTCAACAGGGAGTGGTGAGTGGGGTCAACAGGGAGGGTGCAGGCGAGCAAGTGCAGGGTGTAGCGAGCAACCACCAGGTGACTTTTGAGTCGACTCAAAAGGCAAGTGCAGAGGGTAGCGACCGATCACCAGGTGACTTTTGAGTCGACTCAAAAGGCAAGTGCAGAGGGTAGCGACCGATCACCAGGTGACTTTTGAGTCGACTCAAAAGGCAAGTGCAGAGGGTAGCGACCGATCACCAGGTGACTTTTGAGTCGACTCAAAAGGCAAGTGCAGGGGGTAGCGACCGATCACCAGGTGACTTTTGAGTCGACTCAAAAGGCAAGTGCAGAGGGTAGCGACCGATCACCAGGTGACTTTTGAGTCGACTCAAAAGGCAAGTGCAGGGGGTAGCGAGCGACCACCAGGTGACCTTTGAGTCGACTCAAAAGGCAAGTGCAGGGTGTAGCGACTGACCACCAGGTGACTTTTGAGTCGACTCAAAAGGCAAGTGCAGGGGGTAGCGAATGACCACCGACTGAGTTGGTGTGGAGCAGGCTCGTCCGTGCCCTGAATGACAAGCAGGCTCGTCCGTGCCCTGAATGACAAGCAGGCTCGTCCGTGCCCTGAATGACAAGCACGTGTGTGCTGCTGCACGGACAGCCTAAATCCCAGCCTAAACTCACACCTAAATTCACTGCCTAAACTCACAGCCTAAACTCCCAGCCTAAACTCACAGCTTAAACTCACAGCCTAGACTTACAGACTCTATTACTGTGCCCAAAAGCAGCCCAAGCGTGTGTGCCCCTCACATACCGTCGTACTGGTGGGGAGGAATCGTCCGTGCCCTGGATGACAAGCGCTTGTGTGCCGAGCTGACAGCGTAAAACTAACAGCCTTACCAACTGAGCCTAACTGACCCCTGAGTGTGTGCCCCTCACATACCGTCGTTCTGGTGGGGAGGAAGCTCGTCTGTGCCCTGAATGACAAGCGTGTGTGTTACGCACTGACAGTCCAAACCTTCAGCCTTATAGAGGGGGCCTAACTAACAACCCAAGTGTGCGCTTCACGTACCGTCGTACTGGTGAGGAGGAAGCTCGTCCGTGCCCTGAATGACGATCTGCCTATCAAGCAGCGCCACCTCAGCACGGATATCCACTGTGCCACCAAAGCCGTCCGGCACCGATGTGCCCTCATGCGTGTGGGCGAGGGGCGATGTGAGGGTGATGCGGGTGGTGGGTGGGGAGGTGGCTGGAGAGACCAGGGCGACTGTTGTGAGGGGGGGTGGGGGAGATGGGAGATGGGATGGGAGGGAGCGGAGGGGCGGTGGCCGCAGTGATGGTGCGAGGAGTGACTAGGGACGTGGCTCGGGAGACTTTCTGAGAATTCTCAAAAACTCCCTGCTATGGGGTGCGCAGTGATGGTGATGCAAGGAGTGACTAGGGACGTGGCTGGGGAGACCAGGGCGACTGTTGTGAGGGCGAAGAAGAGAGAGGGAAGGAGAAGGGGAGGGTGGGGCACTACTGATGTTGGTACCACCAAAGCTATCGGGCACCGATCAGTTGCATGCCCCTGCATGCCCCAAAGCACACACACATACTGCTAATCGGGCCCACCTGCTTCGATCTCTCGGCTCTCTGCCTCATCGAAATCCGTGCTGGTCAATGCAGGCAACAGCAACAGAGAGCCCCGGGCGCCACCCCCTCACATCGCCCTCAACAGTCAGCTGCCTCTGCCCCGCTGCTGCTGTCCCTGCATGCCCCTGCATGCCCCTGCATGCCCCTGCATGCCCCTGCATGCCCCTGCATGCCCCTGCATGCCCCTGCATGCCCCTGCATGCCCCTGCATGCCCCTGCACGCCCCTGCATAACCTCAGAGCACACCCAATGACTCACCTGATCCGATCTCTCGGCTCTCTGCCTCGTTAAGGTTAGTACTCGCAGAAGCAACAGCAATAGAGAGGCCTGGGCGCCACCCCCTCACATCCCCTTCAACAATCAGCTGCCTCTGCCCCGCTGCTGCTGTTGCTGCCAGTCGCACCCACGAGGGGGTGTCAGCTCCCCCCGGCATGCCATGCAAGTCCACCTGCCCTCCCACCTGGTTTAGCAAAAAGAGAAACACGGACAAGCATAAGTGGTTGCATTCAGGGGTGCGTGTTAGTGTTTGTATGCCACGACTCCTCCTCCTCCTCCCTCTGCTGCTGTTGCTGCCAGTCGCACCCAGGAGGGAGTGTCAGCTCCCCCTGGCATGCCATGCACGTCCACCTGTCCTCCCACCTGGCATGTGTGACAACACAGATACAGGCAAGTGTGAGTCGGTACATTCAAGGGTGTGAGTTTCCGTGCCTCTCCTCCTGCCCCGCTGCTGCTGTCGCTACCAGTCGCACCCCCCACGAGGAGTTGTCTCCTCCCCCCGGCATGCCATGCAGGTCCACGTGCCCTCCCACCTGGTCGTACGTGGCAGCACAGCACAGACACAGGCACACACAGGCAAGCGTGAGTGGGTGAATTCCGGGGTGTGGATTTGTATTCCTCTCCTCCACCTCCTCCTCCCCCCTGCTGCTGCTGTTGCTGCCAGTCGCACCCACGAGGGGGTGTCAGCTCCCCCCGGCATGCCATGCCGGTCCACCTGCCCTCCCATCTGCTTAGCAAAAGACAGACAAGGCAAGGGTGTGCGTTCAGGGGTGTGTGCTCGTGTGTGTGAGGGACAACTGATAAGGGCGAGTCTAGGCGCATCAGTGTGTGATTGGGCGTCGTCAGGGGTGCATTCACACGTACCACAGCAAACGCTTTGTGCCCCAGGTCTCGGGGGTTTCTCGCGTCAGCAGGCGGCACTTTTCGGAGCTTGTACGGCTTCCTGCCGCCCGAGAATCCGGTGTTGGGGTGCAGGGTGACCGTGAGATGCGAGGACAGCTGGCGGGACGCGGAACCTGCAGTGAAGCGGCCCATAACGAGGATGAAACGGGCCCTGACGCGGATGTGAGGGAGCTTGGGCGAGTCTAGGACCCTGGAGAGAGGAAGTGAAAGGGGGAGGTGGGAGGAGGGGGAAAAAAGGGAAGGGGGATTGAATGTGAGTCAATGCTGGGAACCAGTGAGGCGCCTCAGAACAACAGCCAAATCTACAGCACACTCACACTCAAATAAGCAACCACACTTTGATCTTGAGCTTCCCAACCCTCACTTGAGGAACACCCCGCAGGATGGCTGCGCCACACGAGGGAGGAGAGAGATGAGCGGAAGGAGAGGGCGAGGGAGAGATGGGGAGAGTTACCATTGAACCTACAGCAGTCAGACTCACAGCACACTCACACTCACGCCCAGACTCACTTGAGCCACCCCCTGATCTTGAGCCTCCCAACCCTCACTTCAGGCACATCCAGCAGGATGGCCGCGCCACACGGTATAGTCACGTCCCGCCACTGCAGCAGCCCGCGCCCAGGCACGCCCAGGCGGAAGGGCCACCCCTTGGGCTTCTTGTCCCAGGGGAGTAGCGACTGCTTTCCCCATGTGCTGGGGTCGCTCCACCGCTTCACCAGGTAAGACTATCAGCTTCTTGCCACACACCCACCCACGCACGCCCAGGCGGAAGGGCCACCCTTTGAGAGACTGCTTTCCCCACGTGCTGGGGTCGCTCCACCGCTTCCATCCTGGTTGAGGAGCAGCGGAGGGAGCGGAGGATTGGAAAGAAGAGAGTAAGATAGCCTGCTTTCAACTTCTTGCGCCACACACAGGAGAGCAGAGACTGTTTCCCCCCCCACGTGCTGGGGTCGCTCCACCGCTTGCAGCCTGCGAAACACAGAGAGGAGGGACTAGGGAATTAAGGAGAAGAGAGAAAGAGAGTTGTCAGCTTCTTGCGCTGCTCCCAGAAGATCAGGGACTGCTTTCCCCACGTGCTGGGGTCGCTCCACCGCTTCCAGCCTGCGTGAAGCATGGAGGGGAGGGGACAGGGAGGAGACGCAGCGAAGGGACTGGGACATTGGGTAGGACGGAAACACTCACAGACGGGCTTGTAGGCCTCACACACGCGGAATGGAGCAGACGCGACCAGACGGGCTTGTGTTTTGAGGTGCATTGTGTAAAGTACGCACCGTGACGTGGGGGGTTGGCAGGGAGGCCCCCACAGACGGGCTTGTAGGCGTCAGTCACGCGGAACGGAGCAGCCGCGACCAGACACACTCCGGATGACAGACGGCCTTTTGAGTCGACTCAAAAGTCGACCCGGCGCACTCAGCGCAACAGGCGGCTGGGGAAGCCGGGAGGAGAAGGAGAGGGTGGGACGAGGAGGAAGAGAAGGAGAAGAAAATGTACGCACCGTGGCGAGGGGGTTTGGCAGGGAGGCCCCCACAGACGGGCTTGTAGGCGTCAGTCACGCGGAACGGAGCAGCCGCGACCAGACACACTCCGGACGACAGACGGCCATGGAAGCCGGGTGTGGGTGGGACGAGGAGGAGGAGAAGGATGGGGAGGAGGAGGAGGGTGTGTAGGGACGGGAATGCAGCCTTTTGGCGACGGAGGGATTGGAGGAGGTGTTTGCGACGATGTTGAGTCGGTGGGTTCACACGATGCTGGGACTGGAGATTGCGACCGTCAAGACAAGGATCGGAGACTGCCATGAGCGTAGCTACTGCTGTACGCGTTTTAAGGAGGTTTCGTGGCTGGTGGTGTTGCTGCTTTCGCAAGCGCGTTATTTTATGGTAACACCATGTAAGGTGTTAAGAATAGCTAGCTGGTCTAGCGAAGGACTGTCAGACCGGCAACAGACGATTCGACTATATATCCAGCATATTATGTTCTCCTAGCTTTATTAGATGGTAATAATGCTGGCTTATTTGACTAATGAAGCTTGCCTAGAAAAACTCCGAAGCTGGTCCTAACGGTCAGCTTATCTGTATAATCTGGCGAGGCTTTCTATATTGAGGTTCATATGCGCGGCTGTCGCGGAAGTCGTCTGGAACGTGGTTATAGACGTCGCGAGAAACAGCTTCTACAGCGTGGTACGTGCGACCTGTGCGTGCGACTACCGCGGTAACCACCGAAGAGAGAGGGACCGTTACTATTGAAGGGTCGAAAATCCATGGCCTTCCGCAACAACCGGCTTGCCTTGGTCTAGCAAGCGTGAAGCAGAGCGAGAGCCGCGACTCGGCATCTCAGAGCTGGACGAATCAACGGTCAAGCAAGAGGCACCAGTTCAGATGTAACTAATCAACGTTCAAACGACGATTCGCGAACAGACGTTCAAGCAACATCTCGGCGTGAATTGACAGTCTTTATAATGGGAGTCTGAACGAAAGCGGTCGAAACGCTACTGCAGTCATGGCAGTGCTCAGACGACAGCAGAATTGTGCAGGAGTGCATGAGAAACGCTATCAGCTAGCACTCCGATGCCTGCCTACTGCTAGAGACGCCTGATAAGCAGCAATGGCTGTAAAGGCTATCCTTCCTGATTTGCGTGCTCACTATCAGCAACACTCTCTGGTCAGCACACACATTAGTGTAGTCGTCGTGACGCTGCTGGCGGCTGTTCTTGCACTCTCTGCACTATCAAGCTTCATGGTGGAAAGGAGAAAACATTCCCGCAAGTGGTTCAAAGCGGTGAAGCAATGGAACCAGTCTAAAGTGCACATGATCTTTCTCAACCGCTCCGCTTCAACTCAGCACAAATGACTTTCACTACTTTGACGGGGACTTGTGCTCCCTCACCATCCTACAGCAGCAATGTCCATTTTATTCCCGTTACAGGTCGTCGTCGGTCAGAACCTGGACTCGTTATGCGCACCGCGATGACCCAGAATTGCCGGTGCTGTTGCTGCACTCACAATGGCTCGCCGTGTCAGACTCGGTGGCACTCCGGGTCTTATGGATGGAACGATTGGTTCGTCTGGTGCTTCACGTCGCATTGTTGAGGCTTATCATCATCACCACCCCTCGAAATTGCACTATTAGTTCGAGTATTCATGTTTCAATCGCTTAGTACAGCGCCACATTTAACTCGAGACCATTCCTAAACCAAATATCATCCAAGAATGAAAGTTTCGGAAAGCTCTGTGCTTATTACCAAGCTGTTGTATAAAGTATTAGTAGCCTACATATCAGGTTACTTGGCAATGCGCTCTCTCAACACATCCATGACACTTCCCAAGTTGTCCTTCACGCTCACAGGAGGGTTGGCAAACGTCGACACCATGCCAGGGATCTCATTCGAGTGATACGCCACCTGAACGCATCACAAAAAAAATGATACAGGTTATCCAGAGCAGACAAGGATTTCCATCAGCAGTCGACCCCAAACGTCACTCTCCATTTTTCCCTGGTTGAGCTTCAGTGCTTTCCAGGTTAATTGCCTTACCTTGGATTGGGCAAACTTGAGGCCGTGTGCTGTGCTGACCACCACCGTGCGATCATTGGGACCAATCACTCCCCGACTGCGCAGCTTCTTCAGAGCTGCCAGAGCCACCTGCAGGAGGGAAAGGGAGGAGAAAAGAGAAAAAAATCAGCATATCCAGTAAGTGCAACCTGAGGGGGAAATGAGCAAAAAAACTTACAGACAATACAAAAAGTTCACGTAGCATTGCACTTTGGAGGAGCAGATACAAGAGAAAAAGGGCACTCACTCCTGTGTGTGGGCAGTTGAACATGCCAGTGAGATCCGCCTCTGCTGCAGCGTCCATGAGCTCTTGCTCGGTAGCCTCCTCCACTATGCCATTGGATGCCTGGTCAGGGAGAGGAGAGAAATTTGGGAAGGGAGAACGGACACGAGGGAAGGCGGTTGAGAGGGAAAAAGCAGGGAGGCATCATCTGCTTCTGCCACAGCGTCCATGAGCTCTTAATCCGTAGCCTCCTCCACTATGCCATTGGATGCCTAGTGAGGGCAAGAGACAGGATCAAACATGCTTGAATGGAGCAAACATACCCAGCACAGGCCCAGGGAACATCCCACCACTCCCACCAAACAGTTGAAATATCAGAGCATATCAGGGCCAAGATTGAGTGCATCAGAGCTCAGCCTACCTTCAGCGCAAAGATGGCTCGGTCGATGGACACAGGGTCGCCAATCTGGATGGCAGGGGAAAAAACTTCTGTACCCACCTTCAGCGCAAAGATAGCTCGGTCGATGGACACAGGGTCGCCAATCTGGATGGCAGGGGAAAAAACTTCTGTACCCACCTTCAGCGCAAAGATAGCTCGGTCGATGGACACAGGGTCGCCAATCTGGATGGCAGGGGAAAAAACTTCTGTACCCACCTTCAGCGCAAAGATAGCTCGGTCGATGGACACAGGGTCGCCAATCTGGATGGCAGAGGCGAAGGTCTGCGTCGCCCGCACTGGCTCAAACTGCTCAAAGCCCTTCTGAAACGACAGGTAGAGCGGATTCGCGTTGGCTGCCTGCGCACACACCTGTTGAGGGAGAGACAGAGGGCGCGACAGGGAGAGACACATAGAGATGCCAAGTTACAGGCCATTCGGGCTGGGTGAAAGGGCATGATCGTACACTTGAAACGAGAAGCACTGAAGGGGTCAGCACCGTAGTAATTCATGAGTCAACACGAAAGTTCAGTCAGGGATAACTGTGATGAAAGTGTGCTCATCATTCCCCTTCCAGAAGCAAGGAAAAAAATAACAGTTGCAGGGAGACAGATACAGAAACAGTTGTAGAGCGTAACAGCAGACAGCAGGTGGGTCTCGTGGCATCAGATAGGGGCGAAAATAAGCTTTTCACGGACACAAATGTGTCTCATCTGAACTATGCATAACTTCAATCAACATTTGCCTTGCTCCCACACCCACCAAAAAAACTTCTCAACCCAATCCACCCCAACACAACCCAGACAAGACCTAGATAGAGCAAACTGAAAGCCTTCCCACACCTACCGACTAAATCAGGAGGGTCAGCACCGTAGTAATTTTGAGTCAACACGGAAGTTCAGTCAGGGATAACTGTGATGAAAAAGTGCTCATCATACCCTCCCTCTCTAGTCCTCTCATTATAACCTGCTCCTCCCTACCTGAGCTCTAGAATCCCACCTCATCTCTAGTGACAATAACGAGGGTCAGCACCGTAGTAATTCATGAGTCAACACAAAAGTTCAGTCAGGGATAACTGTGTGAAAGTGTGCTCATCATACCCTCCCTTCTCCTCTCCAGCCCCGTCCCCTCCTCCCTACCTGGCTATTGAATCCCACCTCATCACAAGTAACAATAACAAGGGTCAGCGCCTTTGTCATTTTGAAGTCAACATGAGAAAATCTTAGTGTGATAAGAAAATGCTCATCATGCCCTCACTCAGCATCCCTACCTTCAAACTATCCCAAACATCACTCAAACCCTTCAATGCATCAACCAATGTACAGAGACGACGTACTAAGAGACGCACAGGAGGAAACGAGGGAAAAGAAACAGGGACGGAGAGAAACGAGCAGCAGAAGTAGCGGTGACAGCTGAAGAAAACGGGGGGTTTGTGGCATCAGATAGGGGCGAAACAAAAGTTTTCCCGGACGCACGAGTGCGTCTCATCTGAACTATGCATACTTCAATCAACATCTGCCACGCTGACCGCCCCAAGGGAGAGAAAAGAAGACAAAAGACAGGATGACCACCCCGACTGACCCCTGGTTTCACTCTCGTCTCCCAAAGCTTCAAATCATCAGGCCTCAGTAACGTGGTTTATCAACAGGCGGAGATTCAGCCATATGCTTGTCAATTATTTTGAAATCATCCACGGCCGCACTATACGAGGGTACCAGTTGAGAGGTGTAATAGAGCCTCGAACCCGCTCAACACCAGCACAAGATAGGCGGCACAAAGACCGGAAGAAAATGGAAGAAACCATCCCACACTGGTAACCTTACCAGGGGAAGCAACGAGAACGACGCTGGAGAAACTGAACGGGCAAAACATACGGCTTCTCTCGACTAGAGCTTCACGACAGAAGCAGCAGGGTCTCAGTGACAAAGTTTATCAACAGGCAGTGATTCAGCCATATGCTTGTCAATTAATTTGTAATCATCCACGGCCCTCGCAAGATGAAGATATCAGTTAGACGTGCAATAGAGACTCAATCTCGTTCTTACAGCCAGCAGGCGGTAGGACGCAAAGGCAGGAAACACATAAGTGGGAATATCTTCCCAAACTGGTACCCTTACCCGGTTAAGCAAGAATAAAGGGGCTAAACTACGGCTTCTCTTGACTAGAGCTTCACGACAGAAGCAGCAGGGTCTCAGTAACAAGGTTTATCAACAGGCGGTCATTCAGCCATATGCTTGTCAATGTTTTGAAATCATCCTCGGCCCCGTTTACAGCGTGGCCAATTCGGCGATAAAGTCCCGAGTGAAGGGAGAGGGGGATGGGAGAGAAGAGGAGAGAATGGGACAAGCGAGGGGAGAAGGGGCATGGTGCACGGAAGGGAAAGCGCGGCGACGAGAAGCTCTACTCACCAGGCGGGGAATGCGGTCGACGAGGCCCATCTCCTTGCACATGTAGAAGCCCTTGTAGAACGCGTAGATGTTGCCCAGATTGCCTGCGAAGGGATACCACAGAGAGAAGGTCAGATGAAAGCCAGTGTTAAAACTCGGTTAAAAAAAACGCACGCTTGTACAAAACGTGGATGTTGCCCAAATTGCATGTAATGACAAAAGCAGAGGGTAGAGCACGTTAGAAACAGCAGGAAGATTGAGAGAAAGTCAGAGCAGAGGAGCAGCACTAATATCAGACGGGGGTGCTGGGATAGGGGCGGGAGCAGGGGTGGGGGTGGGAGAGGGGTTGGGGGCGGGATGGGGGAGGGATTGGGGATGGGTGGAAGGAACAGGCGAAAAGCAGCAGGTCAACGAGTCAACCCAGTCAACGCACCTCCAGGCACGATGACCCAGTCGGGCACTTCCCACTCGAACTGCTGGCAAATCTCGATGGCGGCCGTCTTCTGGCCCTCGAGGCGCAGCGAGTTGAGCGAGTTGGCGAGGTAGATGGGCAGCTGCGCCGTCACGTCGCGGATCAGCCGCATGCACCCGTCGAAGTCCGTGTCGATCGACAGCACCAGCGCGCCGTTCGCGATGGGCTGCACGAGTTGCGCGAGGGAAATTCTGCGGGGAGGGTGTCAAGGAAGAGGGGGAGGGGAGAGGTTGGCGGAGGGGTGAGATTGCATGCACCCGACGAAGTCCGTGTCGACGACAGCACCAGCACGCCGTTCGCGATGGGCTGCACCAGCTGCGCGAGGGAGATCCTGCGGGGATAGATTGGAATACCAGCATAAGGGTGTCATGTCAGACGGACGGTTGATGTGGTCACATGCATTTGTGGAAACTCGTGCTCGCTGACTAGGCAAGGGAAAACAAGCCAACGAGGCAGATCCGTGACGTGAGAATGCGGATTTATTTTAAAATGCACGGCGGAAAAGGATCAGGAAAAACAGAAGATTACGCACTTGTTAGCAGGGAGGAAGACAATAGCGGGGATGCCGGCGGCAGCGCAGTAGGCGGAGAGAGCAGCGGAGGTATCGCCGGTGGAGGCGCATCCGACGGCTGCGAGCGGCATGTTCTTCTTCCGCAGCCGATTCACTTGACTCACGAGCACTGTCATGCCCAGATCCTGTGGTCACAAGACAAGCACGGAGGTAGAGACCGGGAAATGGGTACATTAGGAAATCATCATGCAAAAGAAGTATGAACTACTCATGCTAGCCTGTAACTTAAAGATGAACAAGGCAACATCCACGGAGAGAAGGGCCTTTGGAAACAGGGAGTGAACAAATGAGCCGTGTAACGTACCTTGAAGGAACCAGTGTGGCTGTTGCCGCACTGCTTGACCCACAGATCGGTCATTCCGAGCTCCTTGCCGTACCGCTCGGCCCAGAAGAGGTTGGAGTTGCCCTCGAACATGCTCACGATGTCGTCGTTGTCGATCTCCTGCACATCCATCGCGAATTACGTTAAGAAAACGGTCGTGAGTACGATACGATACGATACGATACGACGGATGGATACACACGCAGCAATATGTTTCAAGGCAGAGCGACGACCACATCGGAATGCCGATGGAAACAATCAACCAATGTTAAGACAATCATTGTCAAGACTTACCGGGAGAACCCATTCCTTCTTGCTCCACACCCCAGATCCGTAAGGCCACGTGTGCTTCCCAACCCGGGAGTCGAAGAGCTTCTTCCAGTACGCAGCGTCGTAGCGCTTGAGAGCCTCGTAGTCATGCTGCACGTCCAGCAACAGACCTGCACAGATTACCACAGTGAAGATGCCGGTCAGATTGGCTCAAACAAAAACAGTGCATACTTCCAATGTAAATCATGTCAATCTCATCTCAGCCTTGCCACGTTGGAATACTTTGCGTCGACAAGCGTGCCACTAACGAACAGAAGGAAAAGTTTGATTTAGGTAAGAGTTCGCGGTTGCGTACCGTCCTTGCTGGTGTAGATGACCTCGTCTAGAGAGTACTCTTCAGTTGGCTTCTGATCCGGAGAGAAAGGGACGTACTTGGCAGAAAACACATTCTGAGGGCTTTCGAGCTCTGAAACAGATTCAGAGCGAAGGGAGGAAGGGCGCACAGACTTAGACAAAAAGGCAGCAGGACAAGACAAACAAGACAACGCGAACATCATGCTAGGTCGGAAAGGTACGATTCCATTTCGCTTCCCACTAGCAAATTCAGTGGGTGAGAACTATGCTTCTGGCTGACCTTCAATGTCGAAGGATGGAGCATGGTTTGACCCATAGGTACCTAGCGTAACCGGGGTTTAGGCCATTCAACTCCCAGAAAAATCAGGGAACTGTTATGCACACACAACGTGCAGGCGAAAATCGAAGGCCTACCCTGTCGAGGAGCCTCGTGCCGGAAATCCCCTTCTTTCTTTTGGGTGACGACAGTTGAATCTGCCGCCTCTGCAACCACTCGCACGCCGGTTGACACAACCGCTCGGTGCTTCGATTGCCGGGCTAAGGCCTTCTTGGAAAGCACCAGAGAGGTCTTTTTTAGGCCATCGAACGGCACGAGTGTGGCGGAGGAGTTCAGGAATGGGGACTCTGAACTAGCTCCTGCACGAGCTAGTGCGCAAACAGAAGACGACGCGCGTGCAGACAAAGTGGCGGCCATGCCACTAATGGGCTAGGAGAATAACAGCCACGGAAGGAACTTAATGTCGTCTGCTTAGAACCGAAGTAGGTCTAGTCGACCGTACTGCAATACCAGCACGAAAAAAATGGCCCACAAATACACCATAGCCAGGCAACTCCAGACCTATAAAGTGCCAGGAAGCACTGTTGTGTCAGCAAATGGGACTTCTGCCTTAGTTGCTGCTGACTGGCTTGGTGTCACACTCCGAGGAGAAACATTTCTGGCTGATTCCCCTTGGTGATGCTCCCAAGGTGGTGGGGAGCAGGGGCTTCGGCGGAGAAAGGGTTTTCAGGAGCAGAGGGGTCCGGGGGAAAGGGTTCTCACTTCAGGCATACGGGGAAGGGGATGGGGGAAACGGTTGCGGACGGCGTGGGCGGAAGGATTCGACGGGGAAATGCGCAACTTTTCATCGGGATTGGTTGGGGAGGAAGGAAGCAAATCCCGTAACAATTGCGTGAAGCATGCGGACACGGGATCATGATGGCGAGCTGAGGTGGTTTGGTGTGTGCGCCAGTGGATCACTCTGCTATGGTCCCAATCCAGTTGATCTGGAACGCTCGTGGCGGCCGCTGCGGTGGGGAGCTGCGATTGGTTGATGAGATTTAAATGAGAGACTGATGTGGCAGTGTGACATGCAAGTAATCGTGGAGTTCTTATATCTGGTAGATGAAATTGTGCTGTAGCTTCCTTCACAAATACTCTCCCTAACATGTTTGGCAGCCGACAATGAAAAAGAAAGCATTTCTCTTTACCAACCAACATTTTAGGGTCTGGCCTGTGGAATTTATTTCTGTATGCTCTGAATGCGTAAGTACAGATAAATTAATAAAAATACCTGACCAACATGCCTTCACGAAAGGAAGGAGCCTGAATTCTCATAACCCAACCAGTCTGATGGTCTCTGTTGCAAGGCCAATGTGACCTCCACAGGCAGTGAGTTACCCGGCATCCACTACCTCTAACTGTCTTCTACTACCACCCTTCTCTCACCGATAACTTCATCAATGCATGACGTCTCCTCCCAACGCCACCCTTAACTTGCCTATCAGTCTCCTGGATTCCACTTCCAGGAACTACCTTCTTTTCCCTGACCCCCTTCTTCACCTCATCCCTCCATCGGGTCCGTCCCTCTCTCTGCTCACCCTCACTCCTCCTCTGGCCGCCATTCCCTTCCTTCTCCTCTCTGCCACTCTCACTCCTTATCTTCTCCAACTCCTTTTCCACATCAGCATCGACTGGAAGATCATATCTTATCCGGGCGGCCTCGGTCTGAAAATCCTTGAGCATATCCCGCGTGATCTGTGAGCTGATCCCTCTCAAGTAGTGCGACAAAATGGGCGGCGGAGTGAGTGCAGGCTGCACTACCTGACAAAGCTGAACGCTAGTGGCCACCCGCATTGGATTCTGGGGATGGTGGTAGTGCGGTTGGCGTTCATTTAGCAAATAGCCGAAAAAAGCCCGGGGAGAAGAGCTGCCAGCTGGCTCCTTCCCATTGGTTGCAATGACACCAGAGGATAAATCGGCAGTAGACTTTGATGAGTGTGCTAATGAAGAGGTTGATGTGGGGGTGTGGAAAGTCAGTCGGGCGGATTGAGGTGTGGAGGGGCGAGGGGAGCGGGCCGTGGGGGAGTGAGGAGAGGGGGAGGAGGAAGAAGGAAGTGTGGTGGAGGGAGGAAGAGAGGAGGAGGGAGGGACAACCAGCGGCTCTAGTTGCCAGTAGCCTTCAAACTGCTTCATAAATCCGGGCCTTATAAGTTTAAACGACATCTGGTAAACAGAAGGGGGAGAGTGGGGAGGGAAAAAAAAAAGACACAACAGCACACAGCGAAAGTGAATGCTAAAAACATGAACCGCCATCTAAGACATTAGCATGTGACACATGAAGGTCAGGTAAGTGGCATTATTCTGGCGATTCTATGTACCTTGAGGTTGGGTCGGTCCTGCTTGACTCTCAGGCGCACGTCAAAGGTTCCTGAGAGGAAGAGGAAGCGCCACCTGGCTCCCTGCTGCAGCTCCACCTCCTGCACGTCACCATCGTCGTACAGCACGTTGCGGTAGCTCACATCCTGCCATGTGCCATGTGTCATGTGCCGTGTGCCACGTGCCATGCCATGCCATCACCCGTGCCATGCCATGCCCCCCATGTCGTGGGTCCCATACCATGCCACGCCATACCATGCAGTCTCAGGTCATCCCAAGAGATTCAGCTTGATTGATGGCATGCTATCAGATAAACTGAGGAACAAGGGCATGGTCAGGCGCCTTGAGCATAGAGAGGTTCAGAGCCGAAACAGGAGAGGGGTGTTCGTACATTCAAGAATAGTAGCAGTCAAAGCACTTGGCTTCATGGATTATGCACCTTGCAATTGGCTCACAACACATGCTCCAGTTTCACAATGCCCCAACCCTCCAACGCCGCCTCCAACCCTTCCTCCCTTTTCGGTCCCTTTCTTCCTCCCTTTGTTTATCCCTTTACTCGGCCTTTCTTTCGTTATCTTCCTCCCATTTTTTACTTCAGGCACATAGGCGCATACATGCACACAGCTGTTCATACATACTTGGTCACATTCCCTAGCTTTCATTCGTTCCCAAGCCCCACACACCCGACCCACACAACCATCCATTTGTGAAAGACTACACCCACCCACGCACCGTAATATTCTTGAAGACTCTTTTATTGCTGGGGTCGCAGAGTGTGCTATAAACGAGGTCCGGGGGCAGGGCAAGCAGGAACTGCGCGTCCATTCGGCAAAAGGAGCCCTTTGGGACCGACACCTTCAACAAGGTGGCAACACAGAGGGGAGACAGAGGTGGCAGATTGTTCGTGCTTAAAACGGAATGCTACGTTCAAGCGGGCATAAGAAGGACTCTCTGAATGCAAGACATTTAGCAATGCAGTGACGGTGGGAAAAGGCTGGGTGAATGGGAGGAGGTTACAGAGTACCAACGGGGGAGCAGAAAGAGGGGAGAGGGAAGGGCGATTGCGGGGACGGGAACGGAGAATGGAAAAGGGGCACGTGGCAGCAGTCAGTTGTGAAGCGGAGGTACCTTCTGCCGCAAGGGGAGATGGCAGTGACGACACTCACAATTGCACCGATCATGAATAGGCTACCGTATTTTCCGCTTCCGCTACAGCATTCGCTATGCTCCCACGCCCTCACCTCGAGTTTCGGCTGCTCGTCTTCCCATTCGGGATCGGCGCGCCAAACTGCCAGTTGCTGGCGCATATTGTCCTCCCAGGCGCTCCTCTGTCCGGCCCCGCCATTGCTGCTACTACCTGCACGACCCCTAGGACTGTCGCTTTTTCCAGTACCACTAGAACCAGCCCCTCGATTCCAGATGCTACCGCCGTTCCCATTGCTACTTTTGTTCGGAAACAGGCCCCTCCATCGGGCTCTAGTACCAGAAGGTTCAGGCGTTTTTGCAGTAGCGGCTGTTGCTGAATCTTTCTCCGAAAGCTCAAACGGCCATTTTATCGCAGAGACATCGGGTAATGTGAAATTGATGACGGCTTTTTGGAAATTGTCTGGAATGCCAGCTGCCACCGTGGTCGTCCAATCCGAGACATGCTTTCGAAGAGACTCGGGAAATGACATGATCTGGAGACAATGTATGCACTGGAGAGAGAAATGCGAAAGATGAAACTCAGAGAGATATGGCTGCTTGTCGATCGCCAGACATAGAGATTGCAGATGATGGTAGGTTGACAACGTTTGGCAACAATGGCTGGTCTGTACTGTAAACTTTCTCCCTTCATCTACCATGCTGGTGGCTGGACCAGGCTGACAAGAGCTGACGGAAGACGCTCATCAAGTTACGTGGCTGGATTGGATATACACCCTCTGTACGCACGAGAAGTGGTTCGTAATATCAAATACATTCCATAAATGTTTACAAGGCATGTCAATCAGTGCACTGATCCATGTAACACTGGTTTTACAAGTTTGGAACTATGACTTAGCAATATACCATATCCCTTTCCATCTACCCCTTGGTGATTTCATCAGGATTATTGCTTGAAGCACCCACGGCATCTTGGAAGTCGTTCTTCGCTGAATCGTACAATGCTGTCAATGAGTATGCCTGAAGGTCTTGAACTTCGTACCATGATTGCAATGGCTTCTTATCCTTATCAGTTCCGGAAAATGCCACGTTGATCTGTCAAAGGCGGCTCTATGTTAGCAAAGCGAAAAATACTGGTAGCAGACATCATAGTCAAAACAGCTCCCTTACTGCAAGGCGGCAAGTTTCAGGGTCAGAACTGGTTTTCATGCTACTGCACTTGTCTTCTGTAACAAGACAATTGCTGGTGTCCACACACAGCGGGCTCACAGGCTGGCATGTTGACTCTGAGCAACCCATATCCTTCCTGCACAAATATGACTTCACAAATGTTTTGCAGAGATAAAAAATTGTTGCAGCGGATGACGTCGGACTTTTACCACACAAATGAATCAAGAACGCCTTCTTTGAAGTTTATAATAAGGATTAGAGAAGGAAGCCGTCCCTGCATGGCAGTCCAGGACAATCTGGTAACTAGCAACGGCAACTAAAACATCATCAGGTGTTGCGTAGGTCAATTCGTTACCAGTGGGGATAAGAATTGTCGAGGAGAAGACACGATACCCTTTGCTCCAGAATATACAATCAAAGAGCTGTTGACAAACTGCATCGTTTCGAAAAGGGTTAGGACGGCAAATGCGAGCATGAATTCTGCGTTTTACCACTTACAGTCGTGTTGATTCTTGCCATGCTAACGTTGTTAATTCTCAGAAGAGAAAGCTCATCGACTTTAGGTCGAAACACGGCCACTTCCACGCCTGGAGGTAATATCTGCGCGGACACTGTTTTTACCTCCATACCCAGCGTAACAACAGTTTCTGAAAGAAGCTGGTTTACAGATAGATACCCTGTCGCATGATATTCCTGATACCTGCAGAGCCTCGGCAAAGCACGGAGAGGATTTATTCCATGTCGCTGACATTCCACCAAAGCCAATGGCAAAGGAAAATCCATCGCCCTTCTGGACAGGATCAGCATCCTTGCATGGATCGTATACAGTGTTGCGATCTCCGGCTTGGACCAAAACAAGTGCCGCAAACACAACACCGAGAGAGAGGAGAGAGGCGTAAGAGCCAGCCATGTCAAAAGCAGACGAGGGAATTAGCAGTACGGCTAGGAACTCCTGGTCGTTCTAGCGCTGGCTCAGGCTAACAAATCAGATATGCAGTAACCTAAGGAAATGAGAGCCTCCGACAAAAAGAGCTGAACGGACTAGCTCAAGGCGAGCAGACTCTCCAAGTGCGGCTGTCAGAAGGAACCGTCAAGTCGCTTCACAGATCTCCGCGCAATTCTGCTGAAATCAACAGCCCCTTCCGCTAGAGACATCCCACATTGACCAATGCATGCTGTTCGAAAAACATTAGTTCACGGTTCATCACGGTACGGTTCGACATAGTGTGATGTAGTGCGTTGCAGCTCGAAAATACCTGCTCGAACAAAGGTCCACGTAAGTTGCATACATGAAATAATTTTACTGGAAAAAAATCACGACGCCATGGAGGTACTCGATGCATAGTATAAAGAGGTTTTCATTGATGTCGTTTCGCTGACGTTATCGTTTCCAGGGAATTTCCCCCAACCCTACAATTTATCTCCCCTTTCCGCCTTTTCCTTTCTCCCCTTCCCTTCGTTCCGCGCCTGACACAATTGCCCGCAGCATTTTCACATTCCCCTGCCCCACAGCCAACTCAAATTCCCTCCCTGCTGGCTCTGGCTCCTCTAGCCAGCAAGGATGCTAATCTCCCGTATGCTATTTTTAACGCAATATACTTCGTAAAACGGCTTCTCTTCGCTGGCAGCGGTATGCATCGACACGGCTTCCGCCCTTGTCGCTCGGCCAGGCTCGCAGCACGGCAGTGCGTACTCCCAGATGTGGCATTCCCTAACCCTACCCTCATACGGCTCTGTTCTCCTTCGTGCTATTCGTTGGCCAACGACGCGAGTCCCGGTCAAGCGCATAATGCGGCGTTTAGTGCGCGTGAAAGCGTTAAACAGTGTGACGGTCGATTAGGTGGTGTCTCCGGTTCGAATCCTCCATCTGATTCTGCTCTACGCGCTACCTGGCGAGAAATCCTTGCGAGAAACAGTACTTGTCTAGCAACGGGCTGCCGCAGTGGTGTTTTTTCTAGGTTGATTCCCCATCATGTACTCAGCAGTCGGCGCTCCGTTACAACCACCGCTGGCAGTGACAAGCCGTTGCACTTCTGCATAGTGGGGAGTGGCCCGGCAGGCTTCTATACTACAGAGAAGGTACCGCGAAACGAACAGGGAGGGTGTTGTTCATAACGTGACCCAAGGAGGCTAAGAAGGGATTGCATGGAAAGTGAAACAGTACTAGGCTTGAAGACGTGTGAAGCAGCCTCAGTATAAAAGCAGTTTTTCTCAAATAAATTCAAGCTCCAAGCGCCATAGAATCCCTCCTCACATACAGCAGTGAAACTTACACCAGAAGAATTTGCAATGACTTTCCTTACTGTGCTCTATAATGTCGTTTCATCTGGCCTTTTTCCTCTGCTCTCCCATCTGACCCTTGCAGCTGCTGAAGCGGTTTGACACGGCACGAGTGGACATAGTGGAAAGGCTCCCGTCTCCCTTCGGCTTGGTGCGCACAGGAGTTGCTCCGGACCACCCTGAAACCAAGGTGCAAGGCCAACAGCTGGCAGCAATGGCGGGAAGCTAACGGGATTGTTTGGGGTCTGGTTTGATTGCGTCAGCAACTTTTTCAGCTTCTTTCGCCATCCTACATGAGAATGTGACTGGCCTGATGATTCGATCTTTAGATAAATTTGGTCGTTTTTCTACCAAATTGGCATGTTACTGGTTTATTAAAGCCGGAAGCCCAAATTGCACAAGTTTTAAACGGATGACGCGAGGGGTTTTTTCTGGTTTGGGTTTTGGCGAGTGATTCCGATTTCGGGCATTTCGTTTTTTTCGCCTAACCCAGCCAACCCACGTATTTCGCCCTGGGGGTTGTGTCAGCACCCGAAAGTCCCAAATTGCAGGTGCGCTGCTTTTCAAAGCTTGCACACTGCACTTCGTCAAGTTTTAAAAGCATGATCCACACGCCTCGCAATCTGGGATTCGGGCTTTAATATGTGCTAATATGTGATTGTACTCGTTTTTTTGTGTGTGTTTCTCACCAGAATGTGATCAACCAGTTTACTCGTGTGGCCCAAAATCCCCGCTGCCAATACTTTGGCAATGTTCTGGTCGGCCCTGTGGCGTCCACATCAGCAGCAGCATCCTCCACGTCAGCATCAGACCCGTCACCATCTTCAGCCTCACCATCACCAGCAGCAGCAGTGACATTGCATGAGCTGCGTCAGATGTACCATGCTGTCATCCTGGCGTATGGAGCAGAGGGCGACCGCGATCTCAACGTGCCAGGGGAGGTGAGGAAAAGGGAAGTTTCTATTTTTGGAAATCTCTCAAAATCCAGCTCACCACCCCCATCAGCAGCAGCAGCAGTAGTGACGTTGCATGAGCGTTGGATGTACCATTGTGAGGGCAATCGAGATCGCAAGGTGCCTTGGGAGGTGAAGAAAGGAAGCTTTTCTTCCTAAGAAAGTCTAAATGTTGAGCTTGCAAGCATCACCAGCAACAGCAGTTGCAGTGCATGAGTTGCGTAGGATGTACCATGTCATCCTTGTCCTCCTATTTTTCCCTCCGCTCCTTAGCACCTGAAGGATGAATATTCCCTGCCAAAGAATCCCACATATGCTGGTGTGCCTCTTCTCCTTCCTTCCAGCCACTTCTCCTCCTCTCTGCACCTCCCCTCCTCGTGTCCACATTTGTTCCTCTTTTCCTTCCTCCACAATCCAGCACCTGAGAGGAGTCTTTTCTGCCAGGGAGTTCGTGTGGTGGTACAACGGCCATCCCAACCACACCATCCCGTCTCCCCTTCTCTCCCTCCCACTTCTTACTCCTGCATTCTTCCGCTCCTCGCCACCAGCACCTGAGAGGAGTCTTCTCCGCGAGGGAGTTCGTGTGGTGGTACAACGGCCATCCCGACTACGCCAATCTTCCAGTGGACCTCACCTCTACTGACACCGCTGTTGTCGTTGGCCAGGTCTGTGCTTTCTCCTTTCTCTCTCTTTCTTCTCTGCCGTTTGCTGAAGTTGCTCCAAACGTGGTGTGCTGCTCTGCTCAGATGGTCTCCTGAGCCACCTCTCCTTTTGCACATCGATTCCTTCCTACCTCTATCTCCTCTCCCAATCACACCATCACATCACACCATCACACCATCCATCACACCATTTCACCATCTCACCATCACGCCATCACAATGCGCCCCTAGAGAGAGGCGCCCTTGCGCTTTTGCTCTCGGCGTCACCATCACTGCGGAAGAACGTGGCACTGGACCTGCACAGCCTTGTTAATCACCTTTTCTCCCTGCAACCTGCTCTTTCTCTCCACGTCACTTCCCCCATTCCCCCATCCATGGCACTGTAACCTGCAGGGTAACGTTGCCCTAGACGTGGCAAGAGTGCTGCTCCGACGACCGTGCGAGCTTCGACCCACTGACATTGCAGAGCATGCGCTGGAGGCACTTGCAAGGAGCCAAGTCAGGTGAGCGGCAGTGACCTTTTGTTCCTATGCACGAATAAGTGCTCAATGAAGGCTTCACCCCACCGACATTGCAGAGCATGCGCTGGAGGCACTTGCAAGGAGCCAAGTCAGGTGAGCAACGGTGGTGAGTTTCTATGCCTGTGTGGTCTAAGGCACGTGTGTGCGGTAACTTCTCAAGAATCATAGGCTTCAACCCACCGACATTGCAGAGCAGAGCATGAACAGGAGGCACTGGCAAGGAGCCAAGTCAGGTGAGTGATGGTAGGCGCTTCTATTCCTGTGCGGCTTGGTGCACGGTCTTGTGCTAACTGCTCCAGGCGTGTTGGTCTGTGAAGGCTATGAGGGGCAGCAGACATTGCAGAACATGCGCTGGAGGCACTGGCGAGGAGCCAAGTCAGGTGAGCAGCGGCGAGCAGCGGTGAGCAGCGGCGAGCAGCGGTGAGCAGCGGCGAGCAGCGGTGAGCAGCGGTGAGCAGCGGTGAGCCCCCATTGCTGTGGCACGTGCCTCAGGCCTACACGTGCCACAGTAACTCAAGGCTCACGACCAGTGTAGAGGTAGGTAGAGGTACTGCCAACGTGATTGGTTAGGGAAGCCACTACTTGTACCCTCGTCACGATCCTGTACTCTCTTCACAATCTCATGATTCCCATTTGTGAAATTTCACAATCTCCTTAGGCATGACGTGGGGAGTCCATCCTCCTTTCTTCCATCCCGTTTTCCCCTTATTCTACAATTTTCACAAATGGCACAAGCATACCCGTCTTACCCCGTTCCCCTTCAAATCAACGTTACGCACTCCTCCCCTCCCCCTGCCTCCCGACCTCTGCCTGCCTCTCCCCTTCTGTCTTTGAAAGGCGAGTGCATGTGGTGGGAAGGCGGGGTCCGGTTCAGGCCGCCTGCACTGCCAAGGAGGTTCGCGAGGTGCTAAGTATGTTGCTTAGTGCTAAGTATGAAAATTTGAGCCGAGTATCCTACTCTGTTATGAATACGTTGCTTAGTGCTAAATAATTTTTCTGTGCTAAGTATGCTGCTAGTGCTCTAAGTGTGTCTCATAGTGCTGAGTATGCTTTTCATGCAGAGTATGTTGCCTAGGTTTCAAGATTATCTTAATATTTTCATATATGAATCGTCTGGTCCAGAAGCCAAAACCCGCTTAACAGTTTTCATCTGGTGATGGATCTCTTACCGAATCACCTGTTTCTTCCACGTGTGTGTATGCACTGCACAGAACTTGATGGCATTCATGTCATGCTCAAGCAGGAGGACTTCGCACTGACTCCAATGGATGAGGTAAGAAACGAATGAGGTAAAAAAACGAAGTGTGGTTCGTGGAAGGTGAGCAGCGATAGTGGGATGGGTGAGGAGGAATGGGCGGTGGAGATGCACTGCACTTGATATAGGTGCCTCGCTTCATGTCAATACATACCCTAACCAATCACCACTCAGATAGCACATAGATTGGTAGGATTGATGGCATTCACATTGATCACACGCGGAATGATTTTGAGCTGATTCTCGATCCATTTCCTTGTCAGCATTTCTCCCCGGCTGTCTGAGCCACTCTCCTCTCGCTTTTTCTTCATCCTCTCCTCCTCCCTCATTTTATCCTCCTTGACCCCCTCTCCTCACAGGGCGAGCTCAAGGCAAGTCGCAGCCACCGCCGCGTGTTTGACCTGCTCTCCAAAGCAGCATCTGCATCGGCAGCAGCACCACCATCAGAAGCACCAGTGCTCTCAGTTTCTCCTCCCTGTCCCTCCCCTCACAGAGCGAGCTCAAGGCAAGTCGCAGCCACCGCCGCGTGTTTGACCTGCTCTCCAAAGCAGCAGCCGCCTCTGCATCAACACCAACACCTCCACCATTAACATCATCAGCAGTGACCTCCACCACCAGCAATGTATACAGAAGCAGCAGCGGGAGTGACAGCAGCAGCAGCAGCAGTGACCGCCGTGAGCTGGACTTTGTGTTCTTCCGCTCGCCTGTGGCTGTGCTGCCTGCAGTGGATGCGAAGGGGGGAGCACAGGGACGTGTTGGGGCTATCCGGCTGGAGAAGAACGTACTCACTGGTCAGTACCTGGGGCTTTATTGTGCTGCTTTTGATGGCAGCTGATGCTGCTGGATTCTCATAGCATTGAAAGGGTAGGGGCGTGTTGGGGCTATCCGACTAGTGAAGATCGTTCTCACTGGTCAGTGCTCTGTGCTGCTTTTGATGCATGAGTTTTTTTTTTTAGTTTTTTTTTTTTAAGAAAGGTCATGTTCGGCTTGAGATGAACTATTGCTAGGGTCGTTTTAAGTCTTTGTGGCAGAGGCTTGTTGTCTAAGAATGACCAACTAGCAGATGTTGTTGCGTTTTTTAACCAGCAGACACAATTTGGTCGATTCGGGCCCATACGATTGAGACTTTTTGTATCGTATGGAGAAGAATAGAAGGTGGCTTACATCCATTCAGCATTCCATATTGTGGACATACTTCTATGCCAGTCCATACTTTCTTAAATGCTGAATGGATAGCTGTTACAGAAGCTTTGGCCTCTGGTTTTTAGTTCTCTCTACATAGACTGGTTGCTTTCTGTTTCCACTCTTTGCTTGCATGTAAGCGTGCGTACAGGGGACTTCAAGGATGGGCCACGGAGGGCAGTGGGCACTGGGGAGATCTCCGACCTGCCTTGTGGGTGGGTGCTGTCATGTGGGTGGGAGCCAGAGTGCAACAGAGTGGTTGTTTCAGAGTGGTTGTTTTGTGAATCAGAGTGGTTGATTTGTGGAACGGAGTTATGCCGCCAGGCTACCTCTCTGTTCCCGTTGCTCCCTGCCCCTCCCCATCTTCCGTACTGCTTACCCAACCCAGCATTCTTTTGTTCAATGATCAGTACTGCACGTTCCTCCAATCCCAGCCTTGATGAAAGGGTGTTTTTGAGACGTCTCAAAAACACCCCATCTTCCGTACTGCTTACCCAACCCAGCATTCCGTTGTTCAATGATCAGTACTGCACGTTCCTAGCCCTGTGTTCAAGAGCATAATGCTCTCTGGCCCTCTGCTCTCTCTTCACCGCTCTCTGCTCCCTCGTTACCACTCTCTGCTCTCTCTTCACCGCTCTCTGCTCTCTCGTTACCACTCTCTGCTCTCTCTTCACCGCTCTCTGCTCCCTCGTTACCACTCTCTGCTCTCTCTTAAAGCTCTTCTTTGTCCGCTTTCAGTCGCTGCTCACTGCTCACTTCCTCTTTGAAAGTTCGCAAAGGTGACGCAATCCTCCCCACACACCACACCTCCCTGCCTCCTGCTCTCTGCCATCTGTACTGGACCCTCCTCTCCCCCTTCCAGCCTCGTGTTCAAGAGCATAGGCTACCGCTCTCTACCAATTGCTGGGCTGCCTTTCAACCAGCGCAGCGGTGAGTACCCCACGTGTGTAAGTGTGTTGGCCATGTGCATGCACGTTCTTTCACTGTCCATGTGCACGTGTGCAGACCAGTAATACTATATTCTTGCGTGCAGGCATCACACCACTACCATTCTCCCCACCCCAATTCCCTTCACCTTTTCCTCTTGCTCACTTGTCTCTCTAATTTCCTCTTCTCCCCTTCCCCACCACTCCCCATGCTGACTTTTGAGGCGACTCAAAAGTCTTCCCCACCACTTCCCATGCTTCTTCCCTTCTTTGCCTTCGCCACCACTTTACCTCTCCACCCAAACAAGCCTGCTCCCTCCTTCCCCTCCCTTCTCCCTCCTTCCCCTCTCTTCTCCCTCCTTCCCCTCCCTTCTCCATCCTGCCCCTCCCTTCTCCATTCTTCCCCACCCCCCTCCATCTTTCCCCTCCCGGTTCCAACCTCTCCTTCTCTGCTTATTCCCTTCCACCACACATCCTCTCCCATCCCTCACTCATGCAACCCCACGTCCCTCCATTTCCGCCCCATTCTAGGCACGGTACCGAACGAGCTGGGCCGTGTGCTGCAAGCCAGTGGAACCGATCCTGCCAGTGAGGCTCGGTATGAGCCGGGCCTGTATGTGGTTGGGTGGCTGAAGAGAGGCCCCACAGGAATCATCGGCACGAACCTGATTGACGCTGAAGAAACGGTGAGCCTCTGAGCCTCTCTCTTGCATTGCCCTTCATTCCCACGTTTCACAAATACACTGGAAAACAGCTTTTGAGTCGGCTCAAATAGGTGGCTGAAGAGAGGCCCTACAGAAATCATCGGCACGAACCTGATTGACGCTGAAGAAACGGTGAGCCTCTCTTGAATTGAAGTTTGTTTCCATGTTCTACAAACACAATTGAAGCCTCACTGCTGCATCTCCCTTGCTGAGTCCCTCTCTCTCCTCCCTATCCCCTCAACTCCTCCCAAGGCCGACTTCCATGTCCTCCTGAATCTGTTTGGTTGCTCAATCGCTTGTGACGTCCCTAGCACCGGTACATCCTGATTTCCCTATTGCAATTTCATCCTTCAATATTTTTTTGCTGATTCTTACCCTTGTGTCTACTTCCCCGAACCAGGTCTCTAGCATTGCACAAGACGCTCTAGCAAGTGGGTTCATTTCGTCAACATCTTCCAACACAGATGCTAGCAAAGGAGGAGGGTCGGAGCTTGTTGCTCTTTTGAAGCAGCGGATGTGCCCATTTATGACGTTTGAAGATTGGATGAAGATAGATGCTGAAGAAATTCGGCGTGGGATGGCAAGCGGAAGAGTCAGGGAGAAAATTGTTTCGTCAACGGAAGTCCATAGAATTCTTGAAAAATGATATATATTCACTTACCAGTGCTCTTTGCGCCTGCCACATCCCTGCTTCCCATCACTTCTCAACTGTATCCTTTCTCATGCTAGAGGTGGAGTTATGTCACTAATTCAAGTAGATCAGCAAATTCCACTTGTCCTCACCCCTTGTGTTGAATGAACAACACATCAATTGCCTGAGTACTAATACGGAATCCTGGATGAAGCTCTAGCGAGGAAAAGTTTTAGACACTAGCCCACACGTGCCTCTTAAATTTTCCCATCTTCTTGCCGTTCCATTGTCGGCGAGGATCCTGTGTGGTGACGTCATAATCGTAAGCCAATCAGAAACCAAGGCTTCGTCGTGCTGTCGTGGCATGTGTACAGAACACTCGCAGCATGCGAAATGCGACAAGGGTGTCCTAAGTCTTGCGAATGTACAGGTTCGGAGAGCAGGGGGAAAATGTCGCATTAGTCTTCGCCTGTCGTCGAACGTGGGTGTTACAACTGGTTCTAATCGGTTGAAGCTATAACCTCAAACCTAGGCTGCGGTGCCGACAACCACCTTTCTCGAGGAGCCGCAGAATGTGCCTTTCGCTCTGGTACAACAAGAAACCAAAACCCTCTGCGATGCGTACCAATGATAATGCGAAGCTGGGCGACAGAGTTACGAACAGACAATTCGCCGAAGCGCCAACATACTTGGTTCCTCTGTCCCCTTGTCTACACAATGCTGGGTCGACTACACCTTGCTCTCTCCTTCCCATATAAAATCCGCATCTGAAAGCCTTTCACCACCATTCCAACAAAAGTGCACTCCATTCTGAGCACTCCATTGCCTCTAAGTTCAACGCTTCGCAAGCACACCATGGCAGTCAGGCGTCTCCTGCTTTGCGCCGCGTTGTTCTGCCTCGTATTAAATGGTATGACGCTCACTCGTATTCTTCTCAGCTCCGCAATTTTGTTACTTCTCGCGGTATTTCTGAGCTACAGGGCAGATGCTTTGTTGCGAGACGTGATACAACACGTTCAACCAGTAACGCATCTCAGTTTGTGACGTGCAGGTAACGCCGTTCCGGGGAGGCAGCTTCGTCACCGAAGCAAGTATTCGTGGCAAGACTTCGCCGCTTTGGGGAAATTCTCTGGTAAGATACTCTGCAAAATCCTGCTTGAACTCCTATATTTCAGTTTCCGCTGCGGTATCTTGAGTGGTTTGCTTCCGAGCACACGTTCTCTAACGAATTTCTCTTCCGCTTTCGACGCGTAACTGTCGCCGGGCTGTCTCAGGAACTCTCGCCGCTCCCATGAGCGGGAGTCAAGTCAGTGGCGGGAACAAGAAGGACCATGGAGTTATTCGAATGTCGATTTTCTCGTAAGTCACAGCTTTGAATCTATAAAAACATAATAATTCCTGCCTTTTTTCCTCGTTTTTGTACGTTTTGATCGCAAGCTGGTACGTAAGCTGTAACCTGACATGATGTTTTTCAACCCTTTGTTTTACAGGAAAGATGGCGATTACAACGTATATTATAATGGCAAAGCCGACCTCAAGGATTCAGGTTACCCGACAACCGTTGGTATTTTTAAGGGGAAAAAGGGCGAGGCCGGGACGCTCGCATTCGACTTCACGGCCGACGCCACGTGGACGAACGACACGTGGAACCCCGTTTTCCCGGTTTTCCGGCAATTTGTAAACCACTTCGATTACAGCTTCGAGGGCATTTACGAGAAGGCGAGCACCAAGGCCGCGGCGACGGGCACGCTTAAGGATCTTATCGAGGCCATGTTTAACGACGGCGCTGGCTCGTACTACGGGTTGGTGACCTCCGCGGCGCACGCGACTGGGGCGACGCGCGGGCAGTTCCTTGGATTCAAGCTTTCCATTTGAAACAAAATAGAAAAGAGTCTGATTTTTCTGGAGCTGCCGTTAGTCGTTGAATTCGAAATAGGCGTGAGGGCTGTGTCAAATGTTTGGCGTCGTGGTAATAAAATATGTGAATGCGCTTATGTCAAACTTTAACCTTTTGTGCGAATCCTCCATAAGCAGCTCGTTCTCGGAACGCCTCAGCTTAATGATCGTGACATCCAAAACTAAGCCGCGAAGCCGCGACTAAGAGGATTTCATTGGCTCTTCCTACGTACTTACTGGTAGAGCTGGTGGTTGAGAGGAGAAAGCAGACCAGAAGATAGAAACATCACGTCGCGTGAGGCAAATTCCTCCTCCGGAAGTAAGGCAATCCACCACACCAACTGGCTGAGTCGGTCGGTGCATTTGGTGGTAGCACGAAGAAGAACGTGCTAGTTAGAGATAATGCCGAATCTGCTGTGCAACACGCTGCAGGTCGATTTGCTTTCGTCACGTGTCGCTAGGATCTTCGCATGACTATCCACCCTAGACGAAAACAAATTGGTTGACTGGGTAAAGTCTCGCAACGGGGCAGAACACTGCAACCATAGCGAAGTTGATATGTTTGCGCAAAGCTCAAGTTCTCGTGTTGGTGGTTACACACATTGGCGACTCTTGCCAATCCCCACTCCGAACCGCATCTTCCTTGCTTGAAAATGAAGCGAAGCAATTGCTCGATCGAAATTCAACCATTTTCATGCTGGGCAAAGACAGCAATTTCCAGCCTGGACCTAGGGGGTGAAGCAAGCCTACAAACATGGGGACATTGTCGGCGACAGCGGCTCGTATTGTGCATCTGGGACAACCACTCATGTCAGCTTCGACAACATCGGACGACGTTGAGCATCCATTCTATATCATCGTACAGTAGTTAATTTGTCGCAAAAATGGTAACGTGAGGTCGCGATGTCGTGACCAGCCACCAAAATGTCACCGATCGGGACCCCTTCTGTCGTTCCCCTTCCTCACAACCTAATGCTTTCCTCGCAACGCTCCTCATGATGCTACTACATAAGCAACTCGACAACCTTCGAATTCTCATCACTTGGCTGAGAAGATTTCGTGCGCGTCTGAATCTAGACTCCTAAGTGAAGGGCAGAGAAGGAATGCACGAGGCCTGCGAGTTGCATTTTGCTGCCACTTTCAAGCATTTCTTTTTGCTATCGCTACGAGGAAAATGATGATGACTCTCCGGCCTGCCGTAACCTCACTGGTGGTGGCTGCTCTCCTACTTGTGTCATGTAAGCTCGAGAACGCGAGCACCAAACGCAAGCATCGCGTTCTATCAACGTTAAACCGAGTTTGCATCGAGCCTCTCTAACGATTTTATTGTTCTTCCTGGTTTTTGTTTTCACCCAGCATGCCATGCAACACGCCCTGGAGCCGCAGCGACAGTCGCGGACAGCCCCCTTGTGGCGCAACGAAGAGCGCTGGCGAGCGTGAGCGGCTGGATTCAAGACAGATTTTCCAAGGGAATTGGATATCCGTATGGTACGCTTCGATTTTTTTTTTTTTTTTTCATCTATCTAATAAAAAAGCGGCTTGAACACATTCGTTGTACGATCAGCAACTGATGGACGCTTACAAGCTCTTGGCGAATTCTATTTCAGAATTCACGAGCTCTTTGACAATCACAGTTCATTCAAACTTTTTATTTTATACATTTCCCCTTTTTCTCTTCTTTAATGTCGGAACTGGATCGTGGCCGTCCTTGCAGCTGGGTTGGCGGCAGCCATGGATGGTTCGGAGCTCAGCGGCGATCCAACGACTGCTGGAGTCCTCACCTTCGGCATCCTCAAGTAATATTCGCACTCGCATTGGAACTCGAACCACCACTCGAATTCGCACACGCGAAGGTGTCAGGGTGGAAGGGTGTAATTTTACAAGCTCATCCATCATTCTCGTGCCGCATCTTTTACTGATATAGAATCCGCGCCCTAGGTATTCATTCATCCCCCTTATGAGTCTCTCTCTCTCTCTCTCTCTCTCTCTCTCTCTCTCTCTCTCTCTCTCTCTCTCTCTCTCTCTCTCTCTCTCTCTCTCTCTCTCTCTCTCTCTCTCTCTCTCTCTCTCTCTCTCACTCTCTCTCACGGTACAACCCTTGTCCCTGTTGTGAACACCACTGCTGTTCAATGATTGTGTTTCAATGAATGCCACTCAGCTTTTACCATCTCAGTACTATACGAGCCGGAGCCACATGGTGCTGTGCGCTCTCATCCCACCTGATTAAATTCCCGCTTCTCATTGCTTTTATCTCCTCTGTTTCCCCGTGGTTTTGGGATTTTCCAGGATCAGGAACGACTATCATATTCGCTACGCTGTTGCTGTTCGCGTGCCTAGCCCAGGTTACCCAACTGCACTTACCGTAAACACTGGGTTCGCGGGGGAGACAGGTGACGTGGCGTTGGACTTCGGATCTGATGCCACGTGGAAGAATCTGACGGAGCAGGGAGCAGTGGTGTTCAATCTCGCTCTCCAATCTCAGGGGTTGCCACCCATGGATCCTGGTGTTGTGGGTTACATATATGCATTTACAGGGATTTGGTATAATGTGGGTACGAGGACTGCTGCTAACAGGAATACATACAAGCAGGTGGTGGATGCCATGATGGATGCTCCAGATGGTTACTACGGGCTCCTTGGAACACCTGGAAATCCGGACGGCGCTGCTCGTGGCCAGTTTGTTTCCGAGAAGGTGACCCTTGCAAATAAGGTGGCTAACTTCCTGAAGAGGAGGATTCAGAGGCTCAGGAGCAGGAACTGAGATTGAACAGGGTGTCATTTGTTGTAGCCCGGAAGAATAGCACTAAGTATGGTGGCTATATAATGTGTATGTGTGGTGTGATTCTGTTTATTATAGTGATGAGATGTTTTTGTAGAACACTCTGTACAGCGACTTTCTCTGTATTTGAGAGCTACATAATTTACTGCATCAAGATGAAGTGTTTCGTTTGATGCCGTAGAGCGAATACTCTCGCCACGCCTCCACCGCGGATGTTCTGCAACTTCCGGAGCAGTGGATCAGGGCAGGGGCTGAAAATCGGTTCGGGAGTCTTCTGCTTCGAGAAGGGCTGAAAAACGGCAGTTGATTTTTTTGCAAATGGGTGGTTTGTACGTGTACAATTTTCCACTTGCAAGGCAGCAATTTCGGTTTGGTTCGCGATTCCCCTTGCCCAATCGTTCGTTACCGAAAGCTGGGAACGATTTTCGGTCATCTATTTTCAATCAACTTTGAGGAGGTTCAGCTCGGTTCGTTACTGCCTCGGCAAAGCTTGGTGAAGCTTCCGAAGCTTGAGACAGCCAATCAGAGGAGGGACCATCCCAGACGTACGGGCGCCAAGGCTTGCCTAGCTGGGGAATATGCTGTAGGAGGAAACCAAAGCGCCCGCCGCCTTCTCGATCTCGAGCCTACTCTTCCATGCGGCGACAGTTGATTCGACAGAATTGCTGCAAAGAATGAAGAGGAGGTTCGGGGATTCGAGGGGGAAGAGGTAGGGGGGAAGCTGGCGTTGATACAGTTGTATTCCGGGAGGGGGTGACGGGCGGTCTTCCATTCTGAAAGCCCTGGCGGGCGGAGCCAACCCACGGGCGCAGCGACTGGCTTACTCGCGGCGGAACTCCTAGCCTCCTCCTGAACATGGAATCCGTCCCGATTCTCCGAATCACACGCAAACGAGCCAGCTGTTTCCCTTGGTGGGGCACCCCCTACGGATGCCCACATCTACCCCTCCCTAGCTGCGACCAAGGCTGGGTAAACCTCGGGCCGCCAGCCGAACCAGAATGGAGGCTTCCCAATGCACCTGTCGTTCATTGGCTGAAAAATATCGCCGCACTTTCGCGCGTCACGCCCACCCCACCCCACCACACCCCATCCCAACCGTACACCACGCATTTCCTGTGTATGTGGCACACCATCCGTCCCTTGAACTGCTACCAGTCTTGCCCTGTGGTTGTACCAGGACCCTTCCAGGGTGTGTCTTGTCATTTCAAGCTGTGCTCGACTCCATCCAGTCACTGTAAAACGGCAAACCCCTTATCTCGTTTCTACGCTTCACTTCTGTCAGCACACTTCCGACAGCATTTTTCAACAACAGTCCCTTTATCCGCGCGTTTGGCAGTTCACGAATACTTGATCCGAACCGTCGGGGGGGCCTCCCAGATGATTTCAGCTGCCAACAAATAATATACATTGACACGCCTGGCTCTTCTTCCCGAGCGCGCTATTGATTGCTAAAATACTCCGGTTCAAACTTCGATTCAGAAGTCTTTTTGGTCTCCTCGGCTCGACGTTGGTTGCCGCGATTCAACGTTTCGCCGCGCCGCCAGCATCATGAGGCGGTTCGTGTTCTTCTCCGTCGCCGTCGCGCTATGCCTTCTCGCGACGCGTAAGTACGCTAATATGTGACGGAGGCCGCTAAGTAACGCTACGTCACGCCATGTCAGGTTGCAGTCACGTCAAGTCAGCTACATAACAGCTGCGTCACGTCTCGCTGCTCTATAGTGCCTTTTTCCAGCAAGTAAGTGCGAGGAGTGTTAATGTTTTCTTCACACGTTTGTTAATGGATCGCGCAATATTTCCCCGTTCTAGCGTGAAGCATACTGGATTATTGCTACTTGCTGTGTTTTATTTATGTATTTATTTCTTTGATATTAATTTAAGTACACTATAGAAGCATACAACGGCAGTCGTAACTGGGTACATGTGTGCTTATACGTATAAGCTCCCGAGTCTCAGTTTGTATCGACTCTCTTATGCTTTATCCGCGACGCGTCAAAGCTCATCACGCGCTGCTTGAAACGAGTCGTTTCTGCTTCATTTTCAAGCTTGATGCCGTCCCGGTGCTTGTGTGGATGTCTTATCGTCCCCCGTCCTTCCCCCTCCTTACCCCCCCACCCCATACGCTCCTTATGGCCCCTACACCACCCAACCCCACACCCAACACGCCACTGCATTACCAATGCTTTCAACCCATCCGTTTCAACGGACTCCGTTTCCTCTAACTCACAACCCCCCATCTCTCCCCTCCGACCCTCTCCCCACCGCGCCCTTCCTCCCTTTCCACCTTTGCAGTGCCCGTGAAATCGGCCAACCCGGTACAGCAAGGGCTGGATAAGCTTACAGCGGGTCTGAAGACCAACAAGTATTACAGGGGCTTTCAGGCGAAGCTGAAGCAGCTGCAAATGAACCGGATGCGGACCGAAATGAAGAATTACGTGGCGAAGCAATCCGCCAGCAAGATGGCCAGCTACACTAAGATGCGAAGTAAGTCCGGCAATTTCTTTTGCTTGCACAGTGAGTCGGTCAATTACAATCGCTTGCAGTGAATCGGCCAATTACATGAGGGGCTGAGTGTTTCCGGAGCTGTCAACTGTGGGTAATAGTACCCATGAGCACAGTTCGCAAGGTGACTTTTGACTCGAATCGAAAGCCACGACTTAAAAAAAAAATCATCTCGTTACATTGCAAACCGTCCACAAGTTAGCCAGCTACGCTAATATGCGAAATATGTTGGGCAAATACCACAGCAAGTCGGTCAATCGCATTTGCTTGCACAGTAAGCCCGCCAAGACACTGGCTTGCACAGTTAGCCAAGCGGTTTGCAGACACGAGGAGAAAGGACTCACAATCCCATCCCCTCCTGTCTCCAATCCCCTCCCCTCCTGTTCTCTTTTTCCAAACACCCCCTCCCTCCTTGCAGCGGCCATAATGTGCGTTATGAGGGGGAGGGACTCGCAGGGTAACCAGATTGGGCAGGACCATGCCTTCGGCTTCTTTTACATCCTCCTTTTCAAGAGGTGCGCTTGTCATTGCTACTGCATCCTCGTTATCATCATGCGCGCTCGTTTGAAACTACCCCATCCTCATTTATTCTCATTGTTTACACCTGTTTGCATTGCATATCGTTTATAAAGAGCTCATCCATCCTTGTTCTTCATACGTTTTCTCCTTTTTCTCCCCCTCTCCCCCTCTTCTCCCCCCTCTTCTCCCCCTCTTCTCCCCCTCTTCTCCCCCTCTTCTCCCCCTCTTCTTCCCCTCTTCTCCTCCTCTTCTCCCCCCTCTTCCCCCCCTCTTTCCCCCTAACTCTTTCCCTCCCTCCCCTCAGAGACGACGGTGATTTCGACGGCTACTACGGGGGCTTTGTGAAGCTCAAGGACCCTGAAATCCCGCGTTCTCCTCTCTTCCCCTTTCACCCTCCCTGTTTGCCCCTGTCCGCCCCCACTTTCCCTCCCCGCAGAGACGACGGTGATTTCAACGGTTACTACGGGGGCTGTGTGAAGCTCAAGGACCCTGAAATCCCGCGTTCTCCTCTCTTCCCTTTTCACCCTCCCTGTTTGCCCCTGTCCGCCCCCACTTTCCCTCCCCGCAGAGTCGACGGTGATTTCGACGGTTACTACGGGGGCTGTGTGAAGCTCAAGGACCCTGAAATCCCGCGTTCTCCTCTCTTCCCCTTTCACCCTCCCTGTTTGCCCCTGTCCGCCCCTCTTTCCCTCCCCGCAGAGACGACGGTGATTTCGACGGCTACTACGGGGGCTGTGTGAAGCTCAAGGACCCTGAAATCCCTCGTTCTCCTCTCTTCCCCTTTCACCCTCCCTGTTTGCCCCTGTCCGCCCCCACTTTCCCTCCCCGCAGAGACGACGGTGATTTCGACGGCTACTACGGGGGCTGTGTGAAGCTCAAGGACCCTGAAATCCCGCGTTCTCCTCTCTTCCCCTTTCACCCTCCCTGTTTGCCCCTGTCCGCCCCCACTTTCCCTCCCCGCAGAGACGACGGTGATTTCGACGGCTACTACGGGGGCTGTGTGAAGCTCAAGGACCCTGAAATCCCGCGTTCTCCTCTCTTCCCCTTTCACCCTCCCTGTTTGCCCCTGTCCGCCCCTCTTTCCCTCCCCGCAGAGACGACGGTGATTTCGACGGCTACTACGGGGGCTTTGTCAAGCTCAAGGACCCTGAAAAACCCATCGCAGCTGTTATCAACACGGGCTACGAGGGCGAAGACGGGTCCACAGTGATCGATTTCGGTGCCGAAGTCACCTGGGGAAACGCGTCCCGATCCAGCAGCCTCGGGATCGTCTCCTGGTTCCCGAAATCCACCGCTCCGCTCGGGTACAACTACTACTTCCGGGGGTCATGGATCGGAATGAGCGCGCTTACTGCTGCTGACGGATCTGTTCTTTCCGATGCGATACTGGCCATTGGGAAGAAGACTCAGGCGCATTATGGCGCAGTGGCAAATTCCAATTTCCCAAGCGGGGCCGTTCGCGGCCAATGCGGGGTCGACACGTCGGGAATCGGCTTCTAACTGCTCGGGGTGGATCAATGGAGTAAGCGCTTGGGATCGGCCAATGGCTGCTGGTGTCTGCAGGGAAGTGCAACGACTAGTTGCAAGGGATCAAAGGCCTGTTCAGGGGGGGGGGGGGGGGGGGGGGGGAGTGGGGGAGGGGGGTATTGTGGCACATCGGGTTTTTATAAGGCATATGCAGGAAGATTTCGTTGGGCAGAGGGTCTCCATTATCAGATGGCATGAGTCTGAATGGATATACATTTGAGTTGACCTTAGGAACTGAGTATATCTGTCACAGTTGATATGCTTTCATTCAGCTGTCACTTCAGCATTGATGACTGAATTTGAAACTCTATTGTATGCGTTAGTGCATGGGCCTGCAAATTGGTCAACCACAAATTCCGCGTCGCATATGCAATTTGGCATTTGGGGCTTGGGGCACAAATTTCCAATTTGTGGTTGACCAATTTCCTTTCGAACCAATCGTACGCAGCAGAAAGCTACAGATGATGCCCACCCCATGCACGCGAGTTCGCTCTGTACCGGATGGAAACGCTGCACCCGAGGTTTTTTCCCCAGCCTGTTGCACCCACGGTACAAGCGCGTCGCGTGGCTATGAACCAATTGTATCGAACAGACCGAAGTCAAACTGAAGAGACTGAAGTCAAAATGTCAACGAATAAGGTTACAGATCCTTTACATAAGCACCTGCGAATCCTTTTTAGCTAGCTGCGAATTGACGAAACTTATGCGAGAAACACGATACTGCTTATACGCCCCCTTCACAAGGCAACCGGGAGGGGCTCAATCAGGCATCATGTGTACATGAATGGCACTGGGTGATGCTTTCGGTCGTCGATTTTCATCGAGGAGGTTTGGCTCGGTTCTGCCTGGGTTAATTTTTCTGGGGCTAAGAACACCCACCATTGGTGTAGACCATACCGAACTTACAGGCGCTGGTTGTGGTCTGGCCTACCTAGCCGGGGCAGATGTACCAGGGCTCGGCTTGTAAATATCCCAAGCAGGCCTGTCGATTGACGGGCATATGCCCTTAATGCCCTGAAATTCCGGGCTACTTTCGCTCCAGCTTGATTGCATAAAGTGTTAGGATCGCCCTGTACCCGTGCCACTAAGTGCTTCGTTCGACCCTTCCCCGGATGTGTTAAGTGCTCCAACCAGGCCTTCCCCACCCACAAAGTTTTGATTTCCGGCTCTAGGACCCCCCCCCCCAAAGAAATTCTGCCTGACCCCCCCACTCCCCCCCCCCCCCCCTTTTCTCCTTAGGTTGCACGAGAGCACGCCAAGGGGATTTTTCCCTTGGCGTTTTCTAGCCAATCCCGTGTTTGTGATATCTCTAAGTCAGCTTTGGAGCAGCCGACCTTTCCCTTAGCTAAGATAGTGTGAGTGCAAGCCCGGATATCAAGTTTTCACTTTGGCCTGCGCCCGTGACCGTTAAGAGCGCCAAAACACTCAGCTACGGCCAATACAGGGTCAGATAGGGAGGAGCTGGGGGCTCCAAGTATGGGCCCCAGGAACTTCGACAGGCCTGTCGACAAGGGAACATTGGTATGCTGGAGGGGGAACGCAGGCGATAAATGTTATTGTGGGCGGAGCGATGGCCCCGGCGCAGCGCTGGACGATTTCGCGAAGCCTCACCCGAACGTACCTTCGGTCCAGAATCATTCGTATATCTCCGCGAAGCACCCCTTCATTACCCACCCAACCCCTTATTCACCTGCCCAAGTCGTATTGTTGCCAACCAAGGGTGGTTAAGACTCGCGCCGCCAAACCATAGCGTGGGTGTGTACGGCCACCTACTGACGCTAGCTTCGGCATACTGTACCGCCGCCGTATCGCCTCGGCCTCAGTCTGGTTTTCTGTGCCCGTGGAGCTGAGCGAGATGTGCATGGTGAGTTGGGGTCACCCTGCTATCGAACAGGGCCAATGTTTGTCTTGCCCATGTTCTTTGCCCTTGTCTTGCCAAGGGGAACAATAGTTTGTTGTGGTGAGTGAATGAAGGTGATACAGTATCAAGACCGTCCGTGTCACTCACTGCATGAGCGCGATTCTCTTAGCTAATCACTTGGTTTCATTCTTCGCATTCCCGAATCGCCGCACCTACATAGCACATAAAGTTTCGCCATCCACGGCAATCTTCTACGCCCGTCCCTTCATGCGCGCGTTTGGCGAATCGTCCCGTGTGAAAAAACTGTCACGAATATCCGAACCTTCCGTGGGTCAGACGTAGGCTGCCCCAGATAAAAAAAGAACAAAACATATCACTTGTTTACTTCCCCCCAGAGCGCGCGACCTAGTAATAAAATTCGTATCGGCTCCATCGGAAGTATTCTTTCGCTTCTTCGACTTGACATTGGGGGGCTCCATTCAGCATCACGCCGCGCCAGCATGAGGCGCTTCGTGCTCGTCTCCGTCGCCGTCGCTGTCATGGTCGCTCTATGTCTTCTCGGGACGTGTATGTTCGCATCTCATTGCTAAGAATCACGCTATATCAATTCGTACTAACGTTCAAGCTAGGTTATAAGGCGGCTCATTCCGTGCGCGGCTATTCCGCGGTTATTGCGTAGCTATCGCGCGGCCATTGCGCGTTTATCGCTCAGCTATCACGCGGCTATCAACCCTGCAGTAAGGGTGCTGTCAACCCATCCGTTCTTAACCGTTCCACCCACTCACAACCCCCCACTACCTCCCCACCGCGTCTCTCCTCCCGTTCCCTCTTGCAGCACCCGTGAATGCAGCAGCCAACCCGTTACAAGAAGGGCTGGAACAGCTCACAGCGGGGCTACAGAGCAACAAGTATTACGCGGGATTTCAGGCGAAGCTGAAGCAGCTTCGGATGAACCGGATGCGGACTGAAGCAAAAAGTTACGTTGCCAAGCAATCTGCCGATAAGATGACCAACTACCTCGGCTTGCACAGTAAGTCGGCTCACAATGGCCTGCGTCGCATTGTCTTGCGTCTCAGTGGCTTGAATAGTAAGCCGTGCGATTCACACACGAAGATTATGCTAGGCTTCCCCTCCCCTCCCCCGCTTCCCCCCCTTTCCCTCCTATCTCTCTTCCTTTGAGTGGTATACGTGTGTGACATCTATGGTTCTGGGACATTGACCTTTCCCCATTGGGCAGGCATGACATGGTAGTTCTGACCTTCCTTACAGTGATTTTTGTGAATGCCAAGCCATTTACCTCGTGATGAAGGGTTATACCGAGAAAAATATAAATTAAATCGCTCCATTGGGTATGCTGGGATCTTCTTAGAAGCATAAGGGTTTTCCCGAGAAGATGCAGATTACACTTTCTACACTGGCTAGAAAAGTACCTACTTTCTTTGCCCTCCCCTTTCACTTCACCCTTCCCTTTCCCCTCATGGAGTCCCCTCTGCAGTGCCCATAACGGGCCTCATGAGGGGGGAACAATACTAATTAAAATAGCAACAAATGTTCAAGCTCTGATCCCCGTCTCCCACCTCTCGCTCCCTGTTTGTAACCCATCTGCAGCGGCTATTACGTGTGTCATGAGGGGAAGGGACTCAAAGGGGAACAAGATTGGGGAGGATCATGCCTTTGGCTTCATTTCCATCCTCGTTTATATGAGGTGCGCTTGTCCTTTCCCTTGCTTCTTCATGCGTCCTCATCACGGTTACGATGTGAACGTGCACCTCGCTCATTACCACCCCATCCTCGTTAAGAATAAGCCTACACTTGTTCGCGTTGCAATCTTTGTTTCCCTCTCCACAGAGACGACGGTGATCTCGATGGGTACTATGGCGACTGTGTCAAGCTCACGGGCTCCAGACTCAAAAGTTCCCATCGCAGCGGTTATCCCCGCCTCTCCCCCTTTTACCCTCCCGCAGAGCTGACTGCGATCTCGACGGTTACTACGGGGGCTTTGTCAAGCTCAAGGAACCTTGATTGAAAGCGCATGTGATCCCTTCTCCCCTCTTCTTCCCCTCTTTCTTCCCCTCTTTCCTCCCTCCTGCAGAGACGATGGTGATCTCGACGGTTACTACGGGGGCTTTGTGAAGCTCAAGGAACCTGAAATCCCCATTGCAGCCGTGATCAACTCAGGCTACGAGGGCGAGGACGGGTCTACAGTGATCGATTTCGGCGCGCAAGTCTCCTGGAAAAACGCGTCCCGGTCCCAAAGCCTCGGGATTGTCTCATGGTTCCCGAAATCCTCCGCTCCTCTCGGGTACAACTACGTGTTTCGCGGGTCGTGGATCGCGATGAGCGGCCTGACTGCTGCAGATGGGACGGCCATGGATCATGCGATCGACAACCTTGCGGCGAAAACTGACGCGCATTATGGCATGGTGGCGAATTCCGCCTACGCCAGCGGGGCCGTTCGCGGCCAGTGCGGGATCGACAAGTGAGGGTAGGCTCGTAACGGCTCACACGTGACAGGGTAACCGCGTGGGATGGGATCGGCCAACGACTGCGGGTGTCAGTCAACTCTGGTGGAATCCTGCAACGACTGGGTGAATCTGCTCTGCAAGTGCAACGGCTAGTTGCCATGGGCTGTAGAGAGGTGGTTCGGGGAAGGACAGGGGTAAGGTTGAATTCAGGGGGATTGTCATGCGATAACCACCATTGCGCAGTACCCTCAGGTGCATTATGGCTCAGTGGCGAACTCTAACTATGGGGCAATTTGTGGCCAATGTGGGATTGACAGATCAGGGTAGGCTCGTAACAGGTCAAATGTGACAGTGTAACCGCATGGGATGGGTTCGGCAAATGACTGAGAGACGGTCAACTCTGGTGGAATCTGTAACGACTGGTTGGATTGGTAAGTGCAACATCTAGTTGCTATGGCGTGTATGGGGGTGGTTGATGAGAGGAAGGGGTGGGGGGGGGGGGGGGGGGTGACGGTTGGATAGCGGGGATTATCACAGGCTGAGGAACTGTATTGACTGGGTTGTGCGTAGAGCTTTCTCTTCACAGCTTCCACATCTTGCAGATAGCAATAGTGGGGGAACTGGATCAACTGATTGCACTTCGGATGTTGTGACGGCAGAGCAGGGTCTGTGTAGCCGAATATTGTCTGAATGTAGTTTAGTACGTCTGAGTTGGTTTGGTGTGCATTTGGTGCAATTGGTTTGGAGATTTTACTGCAATCTTGGTTGGAAGCATGTAATGGTGCGTGGAGACTTCACTGTACTTTTATATGTAAATCTGTAAACTCCTAGCGGATTCTCGAGTCGCATTCTGGATTTGGCAATTTGGGTTTGGAGCACAGATTTCTTCACGCCAGCCGTACGTTCCCGGTAAGGTGACGACAACCTAGGGTGTTGGGAACTGCTATTGGTCGTCGAGGAGGTTCCGGCACCTCTCCGCACCTGCGATTTGAGGAGTTTCGTTCGGTAAGCAGTTCAAGGTTACCGAACTGGGGCACGCTCGGTTCGTAAGGTTCCTAGCCGGCCGCCCGCCGCCTTCTTCACTAATCGAACCTGTGGGCAAGAAAATGCGTAGATGCTGGGGGATGCGAGGGAAAACGGTGGGTTATAGATTGGTTTTGGGAGAAGTAAAGCGACGAGGGGTCTGGTCTGGCCTGGTTGTCCCCTTCGAATGCACTTGGGGGGGCGACGCAATGCCTTGGGTGTGCAGTGTTGACATTTTTCGGTGGGTGAGGGGCGATGCACAAATAGGGGGCACGGTTGACATTTTTCGGCGGGCGCAGTGTTTGACATTTTTTTTGGAGCTCGATCGAAGCCTCCCCCTACCCTACATTCCGTACAAAACCATTTTCAACAGGCCAACCCAATTCGCTTATCTTATTAGAATTCAACTTCCAAGGCCATGTCGTTGCCAAAATCGCGCCGCCAAACCGGGGGTGTGCCACACACATTGTCGCTGCGATGGGCAAAACGCTGCAAAGTTGTCTCGTCTCGTTCCCTCCCTGTCCAATTTCTCCTCCCATGTGTGTGTGGTGGTTGGAGAACTGTCCACGAGCTGTGCGGGCCGAGAGTCCAGCCAGCGCAATATCAGCTTTGCGCGGGTGACTAGAGGGGTGTGATTTCAAGTCTCCCCATGATGTCAGCGCCGCATGCCAGCGCAATCCTCTTACGTAGCTCTTAATTTCGCTTCTTTCTTCGCATTCCTGAACTGCCGCGCCGCATAACGCACCTCAGCTGTCAGCACGCCACCCTTTTTTGCTCGCACTTTCATTCGGGCGTTTGGCGATCCGAATGAACCATTCACGAGGGCCTTCCAATACGTTTACCTTGCCGTGACCGCGCAACTAGTAGAGTCTAAATATTTCCGTTGTTATCAGAAACATTTTTCGCCTCCTTGCGAGGAGGCTCGACATTTAGTGCCTCCATTTAGCGTCACGCGGCGGCGGCGCCAGCATGAGGCGCTTCGTGCTCGTAACCGTCGCCGTCGCTCTATGCCTTCTCGCGACGCGTAAGTTGGCCTGTAATTGCTAACGAAGCACTCTATTGTGCGGCGACTCGCTCTATGCCCTGCAAGGGTTCTCATTTATTTTAAAGAAAGCTAAAAGTGCGAGTACCTATTAATGACATATGTGTAACACCCTATTCCTCCTTATACGGACGTCGTTTCACAGCTTGTATCGAGTCATTTATGCTTCACTTGCAAGCTCGATCCGGACCCGGCGAATCTTTAATAAACGTCTTGTCGTCCATCGTCATTCGCTCGCCTTGTCCCCACACCCACGGACTCTGCCTCACGCCCCACACACCCCACTTTCCCAAGCTCCCCACATCCCCAGGCTCCCCATGCCCCACACGCCCCTGCATTACCCGTGCTGTCAAACGTTTCCAGTGACCCCTATACCGTTTGTAACCGTTTCATAACCTACCCCCCACCCGCGCCTTTTCTGCCATCCCCCCTTTCGCAGTGCCGGTGAAATCAGCCAACCCGTTACAGGACGGGCTGGAGAAGCTTACAGCGGGGCTGCGGAGCAACAAGTACTATTACGCGGGCATGCAGGCGAAGCTGAGGCAGCTCCAAATGAACCGGATGCGAAACGAAGCGAAAACGTTCGTGAAAAGACAAGCCGCCCACAAAATGGCTCTTTACATCGGCTTGTACAGTAAGTCGCCGAATTACATTGGCCGAGTCGGCCAATCACATAAGCTTATACATACCACAGGGAACCGAGCAATTGCAGGGATGAGGAATGTGTTTCCTGCACCTTCCTTTTGAGTGAATTGTATGGTGACCGATGTGTGGTGCAACTTGCAACGAGCGCGCCAATTGCGCCGGCATGAGGAGTAGGTTCAAACGTCCGCTCGCCCCCCTTGTGAGTAATTCCGGCCGAGCAATTCCTGGTGTGACGAACGAAGCAATGATTGTGCCTACGCAAAGCAAGCGGGGAGGACCCAACAAGCAGGCATGGACACCGTTCTTCCGCCTTCCTCCTGCCTCCCTAACTCCACCCATCGTTCCCTCCCCCACCCCAACCCACTCTTCCTGCCCTTTCCCGAACACCAATGCCGCTGCCACAATGTGTGTCATGAGGAGGAGGGGGCTTGAGGGGGGAGCACTGTTTGATCCACACTTACTTTCTCCTTCCCTCGTGTTCCCCTTCCTTCTCTTCTCCCTCCATACCCCACTCCTCCTTGCAGCGACCATAATATGTGTCATGAGGGGGAGAGACTCCAAGGGGAACAAAATTGGGCAGGATCGGTCCTTTGGCTTTTACTTCATAATCGTTTACAAGAGGTGCGCTTGTCGTTGCTAGCTACTGTGTCCTTGAAACCATAGTTCACTTTTACTCCATTCGTCCTCATTTTTTCCCCTAGTGTTTACGGTTGTAAGTGCCGCATTGCTTTCTTGTTATAAATACCGCCCCCATCCTTGCTACTCAACCCCCCACCCCCCCCCCCAGGAACGACGGCGATTTCGACGCTCATTATGGCGGCTTTGTGAAGGTTAAAGACCCTGGGTTTCCCATAGCAGCCGTTATCAACACAGGCTTTGAGGGAGAGGACGGCTCTACATTGATCGATTTCGGCGCCCAAAACAACGAATGGCACAACGTGACTCGAACCATCAGCTTTGGGATCATCTCCTGGTTCCCGAAAGCCCCCTATCCTCTCGGCTACAACTACGCGTTTCGTGGGTCATGGACCGGAATGAGGTCGATGACTGCGGCTGACGGGTCAAACCTATTCGATGCGATCGAAATCCTCGCGCGGACGACGCAGCGGCATTACGGCTTACTGGCGAATGAAAATTACCCCAGCGGCGTCATTCGTGGCCAATGCGGGATCGACAGGTCAGGGTAGGCTCGTAACGGCTCAAAGGTGACAGGGTAACCGCTGACAGGGTAACCGCTGACAGGGTAACTGCTGACAGGGTAACCGCTGACAGGGTAACCGCTGACAGGGTAACCGCCTGGGATGGGCTCGACAAATGACCGATGAGAATGCTCAAAAGTCAGTCCAATATAGCTGAGGTCGGTCCTATCTGGTTCTGGTGAAAGCGTCAATAGCTGGATGAATCTGCATGTGCAGTGCAACGGTTCATTCCTAGGTAGCCGTTGTGGAGAGGTGGATTGGAGAAAGTAACTGCTTGGGACGGGTGGGATCAGCAAATGCAAGTTTCAGTCACCTCGGGTGGGATTGCGAATGACTGGATGAATCTGCAAGTTCAACGGCTCACTCCTAGGTATCTGTTATGGAGGGGAGGATTGGAGAAAGTAACTGCTTGGGATGTGTCAGTCACCTCTGGTGCGATCTCTCTCCAATGGCTGGATGAATCTGCAAGTGCAACGGCTCGTTGCTAGGTATCTGATGTGGAGAGGTGGTTTGGAGAAAGTAACTGGGATGGGATGGGATCAGCAAATGACGGCAGGTGTCAGTCACCTCGGTTGGGAGGGAACTCCAATGACTGCAAGTGCAACGGCTAGTTGCTAGGGCAGTAGAGGCATTGAGGGGGAGATGATTGGGGGGGGGGGAAGGGGTTCACAGGGTAAGGAACTGCGACAAATGGTTACCGTAATTTGCTGAGTTTTGGTGCAGCTCTTTGTCTCAGCATCCAGTTCTTGTGAAAAGATGTACCGGTATGTACGGTAGCATTCAGTCCCAGAAACCGTGTTGAAAGAGCTTTTCCGCACAAATTTGAACAGCAACAAGACCCGACACATCCTCAGAGCATATCACAATCACATAGCTTTTTCAGGTTGTGTCTGCAACGGTACGTATGCATGATAGGCTGCCTGCCAAAACACCCCTTGGTTGGCCAAAGCTTTATTTCAGTAGCCAGTGGAGGGGGTTCGGTGTTGGGCTGAAAAAAGCCCTTAGGATCTTTGCAGGGGTGAACTCTGAGTGGAACTTGTTGTAATAGCGGAAGCTTTTAGTGAAGAATTTGTGATCCACCTTGCGCTAGTATGTGAGGGCAAAGTAGATTAATTAAAGCAAGGAGATACAGGATTATATAAGAGTACAAGGAATACGAAGAGATATAGTTATAACTACTTTACTGTTGCTGTTGCGGTTCGATACAGTGACGACTCGGGCAACTGCTCTGTAACGAGTCAGTTGTGTGTCCTTGCTGTCGCGCTGTACTTGTCAGGTCAAAGGTCGCTGACCTTTGACTTTCGCGTAACCTCCAGCAGTTACTTCAACCTCCGAGGGTTGACTCGCGAGTGCTCCGATATATCTTGCTTCACTTGTGTCTCGGTGTTTCGACACGACAGAGGCGTTTAAGATCGATTGTTTCCAACACTCCCCTTCGCTTCTGGAGTGTCGCTGGTAGTGACGTGGCTCTGTCCAGTCAGCAGCATGCAGTACTCGAACTTCTGCTTTCCGAGCTTCTTGGTCAGGTAGTCAGCTGCCATCTCGGACGTGGGGCAGTATGACAGCTCAAGCCTCCCTTTCTCGATCTCGTCCTTCACGAAGAAATATCGCAGGGCGATGTGTTTCGTCCTGTTCGCGAAGCCGTTCTTGTTGGCAATGCGGATTGCCGACTGGTTGTCGCAGAACAGAGTGAAGCTGGGTAACTGGGCCAGCTTCGCTTCTTCCAGTAGTTCGCGAAGGTAAAGTCCTTCCTTGGTGGCTGAACAGAGTGCAATATATTCTGCTTCAGCTGACGAGAGGGCGATTAATTCATGCTTGCTCGACTGCCAAGAGATAGGTCCGATAGGTTCGAGGCGGTAGATGTAGCCGGTGCGAGAACGCCTGTTATCGGAGTCGCCAGCGTGATCGGCGTCGACGCAGCCGATTAATTTAGGCGGTGTAGTTGCGTTCTTGTAGTAAGTTAGGCCGATCGTCGGAGTGCTGACGAGATAGTGAAGAGCGCGGTCGAGCTCAGCCAGATGTTCCACTTCGGGCTTCTTGAGGTAGGTGGCGAGTTGACTTGCAGAGTACGATAGGTCCGGGCGGCAGGTGACGGCTGCGAAGAGGAGGCAGCCCAGTTTCGTTTGGTAGTCGCGTATGCCGGCGGGCTTAAGTAGAGCGGAGCTTCCTTTGCTGCTTCCTGTCGTGTAGCGGTACGGTGTGGAGATGGCGGTCGGTGTGAGTGCGAAGCGCTTGGCGATGGTGTCGGCATACTTCGCGGCGTTGAGGTAGATCGCGTCCATTCTTCTCGTATGTTGAGGCCGAGATACTGTGTGACGGTGATGAGACAGTGAGCGTGAGGTCCTTCTGTAGCTCCCCTTCAAACCAGCTTGTGATGCCGTCAGTCGAGCCGATGTAGAGTAGATCGTCTACGTAGACGATTAACAGGATGTAGTCGATGTTCTTCGTGAGCCGGTACATGCCCTGATCATGCGGCAGTTGTTTGAAGCCGATGCGAATGAGGCGAGCATGCAGGTATTGTTGCCATAGCCGCGGAGCTTGCTTGATGCCGTAGAGCGACTTCAGCAGCTGACAGACTTGATTAGGATCTCCATTGGAGCCGTGCGGTAACTCGACGAAGATTTCTGCGTCAACAGGTGCGTAGAGAAATGCATTTGCAACGTCGATTTGTCGTAGCTTTTTCTTCTTCATGGCGGCGATCGCGAGAAGGATTCGCAGCGAGGTGTGTCGGCTAACCGGGGCGAATGTCTCGGTGAAGTCGCGTCCGTGTTCTTGGTCGAAGCCGCGTACGACCCAGCGAGCTTTAAACTTGTCGATGGTGCCGTCAGCCTTTGTCTTCACACGGAAGACCCACTTCCCGGTGAGTACTGTTTTATTCCGTGTCACGCCGATAGGAACTACTTTCCACGTGTTGCGTTCCTCCAGTGCCTTCAGCTCCTTGTCCATGGCTTTGCGCCATTTTTCCTTATGCTCCCCCCCCAGAGCCTGCTGAACCGTCGCAGGCTCTTTAGGAATGTCCGCTCCGTAAACTGCGGTGATGAGGCCAAGGATTTGGAGTCCGCTCTGTGTGTATCGAGGGAGTGTTGTGTCCGCGGGATAAACTGCTTCGTCTCCCGCTTCTGGGTCAGGTGTGAAATTTGGCCCTACGCGTTCTGCTTCGTTGGTGTTGACCCGTTCAGGTGTAACGTAACCATCGTCGGCGAAGTGATAGAAGACTTCGGCGTTGATGCTTTCGCGTGGATTTTCGTCGTCCATGGGAACATCCACCCAGCAGTAAGGGAGAGGTCCGGCTTCTTCCGAGGCTCTGTCCACGTTCTGCTCTTCCCAGTCAGCTTCGTCTTCTGCCGAGGCGAAGGCTCGGGTGCCGAGAAAGCCAGCGGAGCGATCGGGGTTTTCTTCTTGCAAGTTGGCGAGGTAGTACCGGAGGGTGAGGTTTTCGTAGAAAATGACGTCACGTGCTGCCACTGTCTCTTTTGTCTCGACGTCGAAAATTTTCCATGCGTTGTAATGCTTTTCGATGCCCAGGTGTAGTCCCCACTGTGCGCGTTGAGAGAATCGACCGGCTCGTGCAGATGGGGGCCGGTACTGTACCATGCAGCCGAAGACCCTTAACATTTTTGTGCTGCCCAGTTTTCCTGTCCACAGCAGATGCGGTGATGCGTTGTTCGGGAGCGATGATGACGAGAGTAAGTTGTGCAGCATGACGGCGTGGTCCATTGCTTCGGGCCACTGGTGGTTGGGCAGGTGCATGCCACGTAGCAGCTTTCGCATGGTGTTCTGGAGGATCCTGTTCATCCTTTCTGCTACACCCTGCTGTTGGTGAGCGTAGGGAAGGGAGATGAGTCGCTTGATTCCTCTTTCTGCCAAGTAGTCCTTGAACCTCGTTGAGGTGTATTCTCCTCCCCCGTCTGATTGGAAGCTTTTTAGTTTGACGCCCGATTCGCGTTCCGCTACTGGGAGCCACGCAACGAAGGCTTCGAAGGCCATGTCTTTGCTCGGGAGGTTTAGGTGCCAGACATATCGTGTGGCGGCGTCGATGAAGGTGATGGTGTAGTTGTAGGCGTTTTGTCCGGGCTCGCGGTTGTACAGGATGTCGCTGTACACCTTCTCGAGTGGTGCGTAAGCTGGTGCGCTTGGATTGTGGTGAGATGCGAACGGTTGGTGCGGTAAGTCAGCTTCGGGACAGGTGAAGCATGTTCCACGGGCTCGCTGAAGCTCTCTGCCATCAGTTAGGAGTAGAGAGTCTTTGTCGAGTACGCCTGCTCTTATCGTGTTGTTTAACACCGTGTTACTTGGGTGTCCCATTCTTGCGTGCCAGGTTCCTTCAGTGGCGCGATGTCCGGGTGAACGCCGATACATGTCGGAGTTGGAATAGAAGCTGGCGGTGAAGTTGGCGCTTCGATGGACTTCTCGTGGTGCCGGTTTTAGCTGCTGCGCGGGTGTCGGTGGTGTGTCGTCAGTGAAGATCGGTGCCGTTGAAGGGCCAGCGATTGGTGTTGATGTTGCCGCTGCTACCGATGTTGTCTCTGCTGCTGCTGATGTCGTTTCTGCTGCTGCCGATGTTGTCTCTGCTGCTGCTGATGTCGTTTCTGCTGCTGCCGATGTTGTCTCTGCTGCTCCCGATGTTGTCTCTGCTGCTGCCGAATGTTGAATTGTCGCTAACGCTCTTGTTCTTTCTGCTTCAGGGATGGTGTGCGAGTACCAGAATCCTTCAGGGCTGAAGTCTGGGTCGAGATCTGGTGGGTGCGTCCAAGATGTGAAGGTGACGATTCCGTCGCTGTCGGCGGTGCCAAGGTCTGGAACGAAGTCAAGAACGAAGACGTTGTTCTTCAGAACTGCCTTCCCGATGTAAAGTCCTCCTCTTCCATGATATAGCTTGAATTCTTGGGTGGTGCTGTCCGCTTCAAGGTGAATGCCTTTTGCCATCAGCTGGCTGACACTTAGTAGGTTGTAGCCGAGTCCCTCCGCGATTAGTACCTTTGACATCTGCAGTATAACGTTTGTTTCCCTTGACTGAAGTTGAACTACGCCTTGTCGTCGTGTGCGCAGGTTATGATTGTTGGCGACTGTAATGACAACTTCGCGTTGAAGTTGGTGTTCTCGTTGAACGAAGCGTCCCGAGGAGCACATGTGCTGTCCACAGCAACTGTCCAAGAACCAAGTGTCTGTCCCGGATGGCTCGCTTTGGGCGATGGCTGCGTATGTCGGGTTCGGCTCCAGTGTCTCATGACGAGGAGTGGATTCTTCAAGTTGTTCTTCTGGTGAGTAGTACGGTGGTGATTCAGTGATGCAGGAGTCTGACAATCTTGCCATGCAGCTGATGATATTTCTTGCTCCTTGTGCAGATTGTGTCGTTGAAGACTGCGACTGGCTTGTGGGGTTCGCCTGCGTTGATGCCACTTGGCTGCTTGAAGGTCGAAGTTGTCGTTGCGGTGGATTTGACTGTTGTCGATTCGGGCAGTGTGTGCGTGGATGTCCTGACGTCTTGCAGATGTGGCAGAATGGAGGTACGGGCTTTGGCTGTTGTCGGTTGTTGTTGTTGTTGTTGTAGCGTCGCTGAGTGTGAAAGGGTGCGCGAACTGCGATTGAACTTGTAGCGCGTCCAGTGTCTTCTCTTGTCCAGGTGCAGGTTGTGGCATGAAGCTGACGGAGCCGCGCTGGGGCTCGTATGGAGCAAAGGTAGGTTGTTGCTGTTGATTTCCACGTGCGTAGGATGAACCATCAAGGCTCATTGGAGTCACGTCGTTGTTGTTGTTGCTGTTGTGTGACTGCGCAGGTACCGATTGCTGGTGTTGCTCGTAGAAGGACATGAAGGAGAAAAAATTATCCATCATGTTCTGGTCGAGGCCTGCAGGATGATTTGCTGGAGTCTCAGTAGATGTTGCCCTTGGTCTTGTTGCTGTACCTTCCTCTGTCTGTAGGCCAGAGGCAGGAGGTGGAGTAGGAGTAGTGCCGGGAGATCAAACAGAGGAACTCCTTTCCTTCTGAGTAGCCATGCCTTCTGATGTTGTAGGTGTCTTGGTAGTTGAATTCCCCCTGATAGCTCTCATACCATGTTGGGCTGAGAAAAGCCCTTAGGATCTTTGCAGGGGTGAACTCTGAGTGGAACTTGTTGTAATAGCGGAAGCTTTTAGTGAAGAATTTGTGATCCACCTTGCGCTAGTATGTGAGGGCAAAGTAGATTAATTAAAGCAAGGAGATACAGGATTATATAAGAGTACAAGGAATACGAAGAGATATAGTTATAACTACTTTACTGTTGCTGTTGCGGTTCGATACAGTGACGACTCGGGCAACTGCTCTGTAACGAGTCAGTTGTGTGTCCTTGCTGTCGCGCTGTACTTGTCAGGTCAAAGGTCGCTGACCTTTGACTTTCGCGTAACCTCCAGCGGTTACTTCAACCTCCGAGGGTTGACTCGCGGGTGCTCCGATATATCTTGCTTCACTTGTGTCTCGGTGTTTCGACACGACAGAGGCGTTTAAGATCGATTGTTTCCAACATTCGGGACCAATTGTGGTATGGGACGCGAATTTTGACATGCAGCACCAAGGTCCACAACAAGCCCCACAATATTGTTTTCCGGGGATGGAGGAAGAGAAACCAAAACCCCACTATCTTAACATCACATTTACGAGGATTTCTTATCACGATCCGAACAGTATACCATAGACCTAGTCTACTATCCTATTCTCGAAATAACACAGCCATGGTGACAAGAAAGTCAACGCTGCACTGTTACTGGTAACTCAAGAAGGCAGGCACAACAGGAGATGGGGGCGAGTGGGCTGCGTGAGGAGGTAGGAGTGGTGGTGATGGGTGGTAATGGTGATGGCAGTGGTGATGGACGGTGAAGGGGGGAAAAAGGGTGTCAGTAGGGACGACGACATCCCCATTCAGTAGGGGCGCGGCCTCCCCCTGTCAAAGTCCCTGCGGTCCGGCCCCCCTCCCCCTCTGAAGCCTCCCCCTCCCCCGAACCCCCCTCGCCCTCCCCTGAAGCCTCCACTGCAATGACACAAGGCACAGGACACATGGGGGACACAGAACACATGGGGGACACAGGCCACATGGGGGACACAGAACACACAACAGCAGAGGACACATGGGGAGGGGTGAGTGAGTTGCGGAGCGGAGAATGGAACGTGCAAGGAGTGAGGAAAGGAGTGAGGGAAGGAGTGAGGGAAAGGAGTGAGGGAAGGAGTGAGGGAAAGGAGTGAGGGAAGGAAGTGAGGGAAGGAGTGAGCGAAAGGAGTGAGGGTAAGGAGTGGGGGAAAGGAGTGAGGGAAAGGAGTGAGGGAAAGGAGTGAGGGAGGAGAGAGGAGAGAGGGAGGAGAGAGGAGAGAGGGAGGAGAGAGGAGTGAGGGAGGAGAGAGGAGTGAGGAAGGACAGAGGGGAGAGGGAGGAGAGAGGAACGAGGGAGGACTGGGCGAGAGACAGGGAGAGAGCGCAGCACGGTACAGCAATGGCAACAAATGACAACACAACACAGATAGCATCATCAAGCCGTAAAGCGCCGCTTCGATCACCTTTCCCCTCAGCATTCCCCATCCCCTGTGCCACTCACCCTCCTCTCCCCCCCCCCATGGCGCCACTCAACATCCTCTTCCCAACCCCCAATCCTCTGCCCCCTCTCACCCTATCTGCAAACCGTCAATCGCCCCCACTCGTCCTCCTCTCCTCCCCAAATACCCCCCCAAACCCCACTGCACCACTCACCCTCCTCGTCCGCCTCCTCCTCCCGGCCGCGGAGCTGACTTTTCGGCCATTCCCACTTTGATGGTGCTGCCTCGCAGGGTGTGACCTGGGGCAGGAGGAAGGGGGGGAATAAGGGGAGAAGCAGGAGAGAGAGGTCAGGAGAGGCGGGAGAGAGACAGGAGAGGGGTGGAAGAGAAGTAGGACAGAAAAGCGGTGAGAAGGGAAAGCAGAGAAGGAGAGAGAGAAACAGAGGAGAAGGAGGCAAATGGGGGGTGCAAGGGAGGGGGGAAGCAGAAACAACAGAAGCGACAGGAAAAGCCGAAGGGGTGGAATAGGAAAAATCAGAGTGCTGGTGGATTCTCCTCTTGCTAACCACAAGTACCCATCGCACCCAAAAGGGTCCCAAAGCAACCCATCACGAAGCACCCATCACGAAGCACCCATCACGAAGCACCCATCACGAAGCACCCATCACGAAGCACCCATCACGAAGCACCCATCACGAAGCACCCATCACGAAGCACCCATCACCAAGCACCCATCACCAAGCACCCATCACGAAGCACCCATCACGAAGCACCCATCTCACCGTTGAGGAAACCACCGGCGCTGTGGGCGGCCTGGGGTCCTCGTAGGTCAGGACGCCGTCGCCCTTGTTCTGTCCCCTCTCGTCCGTGTAGAGCTTCACGCCTTCAACCCACCCAAGCACAACCCACCCAGCACACTCTCTTACAGCAACCCACCAAGCACACCAACCAACCCACCAAGGAGGGTCCCACGGGCGCCCATCTCACCGTTAAAGAAGCCACCGGCGCTGTGGGCCGCCTGAGGGTCCTCACATGTCAGCACGCCGTCGCCCTTGCTCTGCCCCCTCTCGTCCGTGTACAACTTTATGTTGAACGGCCGTTTGCACAAGCACCCATCTCACCGTTGAAGAAGCCACCAGCGCTGTGGGCGGCCTGTGGGTCCTCATAGGTGAGCACGCCGTCGCCCTTGTTCTGCCCCCTCTCGTCCGTGTAGAGCTTCACGTTGAACGGCCACTGGTCCTTGTACCCGCGCTTCTGCTTGATGCGCGCGATCTGGGCAGAAAAAAGCGCGGAAGCGGGGACCGGTGGAGGGGAGAGGGGAGGGGGAAGGGACGAGAGGGGAGGGGGTAGGGAGATGGGGCGGGTTGTGTAGGTAGAGGGTCATAAGTAAGAGGCAGAGTCCACTGGTCCTTGTACCCGCGCGTCTGCTTAATTCGCGCGATCTGGGCGCGTGGATGAAGGGGAAGGGGAAAGTTGGAGGCGCCTAAAACATTCGTACATTTCTTCTCTCTTTTTTTGTCTTCTCGTTTTGCTATAATGTTTCGTACTCGGCCGCGTACGTGGAACTCTGATTTAGATCATGAAACCCCTCCTTCCATCTCCATCCAAAACCCCTCACTAACCCTCTCTCAGTTACTTCAACCCCGCTAAACCCCTCACCAACCCTCATCACCCCTCACCACCCCTCTCCATCCCTCACCACCACCCATCACCACCGCTCACCATCCCAATGCCGCCGAACAGGTTGCACAGCTCGTCAACAGTGACGTCCTTGGGCAGACCGGAAATATAAATCCGCGCATTGTCGCAATCCGGGGGGCAATTCTCGTCGCACTGCTTCACCCCCGGCGCTCCCCCCCCGACCCCACTGTCCGCCCCGCCGTCCTCCCCATATCCCCCTCCTCCGCCGTATCCCCCGCCCGCGGAACCCCCTCCCCCTCCGCCACCGCCTCTGTCGTCCCGCGCATAGTCTCCCCCACCGCGCCCGCCATAATCTCCGCCCCCCCGGCCCCCATCCCCACGCCCCCCGTCGCGGTCTCCTCCGCGAGACCCGTAGTCCCCGCCGCGCCTGTCATCCCCCCCGCGCCTATCGTCCGACCTTCCCCTGTCATCTCTCCCGCGGTCATCCCCCCTCCCCCTGTCGTCGCCCCTGCCCCTATCGTCCCCTCTCCCCCCACCGTAACGATCTCCCCCCCTGTCGTCGCTTCTCCCACCCCCGTAGCGATCACCCCCCCTGTCGTCTCTTCCGCCGCAATACCGATCCTCCCGGCCGCCGCCGCCGCCGCCGCCACCGCCGGCGCCCGCGTCGGCGGGACGGGCCGTACCGCACTTGAAGCACTCGGCGCGGCGGGCAAAGTTGTTGTTACCGCAACTGGGTGGGAGAAAACACGAACGGGGAACGGCGAACGGGCAAACGGAGAATGGGGAACGGGAAACCGCGGGCGGGGGACGGGGGAAGGGGGAATGGGGAACGGGTGAGCAGAGGATGGGGAGCAGGAACGGGGAACAGGGACCGGGGGAACGGGGAACGGTGGACGGGGAACGGGGACGGGGAAGAGGAAACGGTTCAAATGGAAACCAAGAAGCTGGTTCGTGACCGTAATTTGCACGAAAAGAAAGAACGGATCTAGCGCTATTGATCCTGAAGACGACTGGAGCACTGTGAACTGGCCAGGGTTATAATCACAAAAATTATCCTTCACCACACCGGGGGAAACTCACCCCGGACAATCCCAGTCGCCGGGCCGAGGGGGCGGAGCTCCGCGCCCGCCTCCTCCGCCATACCCTCCGCCTCCGCCTCCGCCGAAGTCTCCGCCTCCGCCGCCGCCGCCAGCTCCGGCAGGGCGCGCGGTGCCGCAGCGGTTGCACTCAGAGCGACGTGCGAAGTTATTGTTACCACACCTGCGACAAACACGCCACCGGCGGAGACGAGGGTGAGTGGTTGAAGGAACAGGATACGCGAGAGGGAGGGCATTCAACAAGCTGTAAGATGAGGACGACTAACTCATGATGAGAACAGCATAGGACAAGAAAGAATCGCGGTTAGAAAATGAAGTTTGTTTGCGCCTGGAAGCAAGCAAGCTGCTTTAGCGCGCCTTTTGAAACAGCAACCGCCACTCGTCTATGGCGTCTAAAAGACGTCACGATACTACTTACAGCGATGTTACATTAGAGCGAAACCTATGCGAATAGCAAAAAGAGCGGCGACACCTACCTGAATTAAAGTGAGAAAATTCGAGCAGACCACCCCGGGAAACGTCCAAGCAACCAAAAACCTTTCGCCAACCCATGCGACAGTCGCCATAGCGATGCGAACACCACGTTACAGATTGCGAGCCACGACCGGCATTGGAGGAGGTGGTGGTTACTAAAAAGCTAAGGGCGGTCCGTACGATGGGTTCGGGCACAGCCAATCACCGTCGCCTCGACCTCCTCCGCCTCGTCCGCCGAACCCTCCGCGGCCCCCGCCTGGGCGATTCGATCGAGGTTTCCACGCCATGGAGATAACGGAGGAAAAATTGCATGTGAAGTCAAGCAGAGAGAGACAGAGAAAAGAAATGGGAATGCCGATTAGCTTACGTTGCAGATCTGATGTGTGACACAATAAGATTTAGGGATGAAAAGCCTCCTGGATGTTCTATTGTGCCTGTAAGACCAGATCTGTGCTTTCCGACGCAGAAAGAAAGAAATCTATCGTTTTGAAAGGAAGTAAAAATTCATCTTACAGGAGGGAACTGCTAGCAGCGTGATATCTTACCTCCGCCATACCCGCCTCCCCCTCCATATCCCCCTCCTCCTCCTCCACCCCCACCACCTCCTCCATCGCCGTAGCCCTGGTAATCGTACCCAGACATCGCTGCTGGTCCAGGAAACGGCTGTATGCGATGCTAAAATCAGTCACCCACAGCACGTTAGTGAACCCTAGACGAAGTCACAGACGCAGCAGAAATTACCTAAAATGCTCGAAGGGTTTTCCCTAGTTCAACGAGGTAGACTTCTGATGAGTCTGATCCTCATTCACTACACATTCTCACCCAAATCCTCGAGTCACTCTGGGAGCCATTTTCCCGCCAAGTGTGCAACCCTCCGATTGGGTTTCGGGATTCAGGGATTTGTCAGATGGCAGGCAGCGACTGGCAGAGGGGTTTGTGGTTGTGGTTGATATAGGCGGTTGCGGTGCAAAAGTCGTGTTTTGGTTACGTCGCATGAAAGGTAATGCAGTTTCAGGCCAGGCTAATGCGAAAACGATGTGATTTGTATCGCGTATTTTGGGAATGGCTGCTTGCTCCGACAGCGGAAACTGACCAACAACCTGGCGGTCTCGCCCAGCACCTGATTTTGCCAGCGGTTCATACAGCAACAGACTGAACCGTCCGATTTATTGGAGTTGCTGCCGGCCAGACCGTCCACCCACTGGCGAAATGTGGCATTGCGATCCAATCGCATTCGTAAAGCCTTTGTGTAACGGCTTCGCCGAAAAAGACGCACTTGTCGGCAGAAGCCGTGCGATGTGAACGGCGAAACATTCCAAAACGCACACATGTTTCATGCGTGTCGCAGGTCACCGCCGTTTGTCACATCTCACCCCCAATCTTCTGCTCACTAACACTTGTGGAGTTCGCTAGGAGCGTGAGTGCATTTGCGAAACGGGAAACCGGTTCGCATGCCACCCCTGACATTCCATGCCATGAACAGTGTCGTGCGGCTTGTAATCAACAGAATCAATGGGTTTTTACAACAGATGACCAGGTCCACTACATTACCCTTCTCCGTTACCCCGACAGAAATCATGACTTCTGACATTGATTACGCTACAGTGGAAGGAACTCACGAGCCCAGCATAACACCTTCTCGGGACGTTTCCAGTCATTCACTCGTTAAAGAGTGCTCGTAAGAAATTCGGGGGTTCTTATTCATATTCACCTGAAAATCCACCAAACTAAGGGTTTGCTGTATATTGATGGATTCCCCGCCAGCCTCTCCGCGTGGGGGGTAAGCGTTCAGCTTGCCAGTGGAACGGCGCAGCAGGGAACGGCGGGGATGTGCTGAGTGTGATGAGATGCGTCAGTGGCGTTTGCTGCCGCCACGGAAGTACTGCACTACTGCCCTCCGACCAACCATGCGCATCTCTGCACTTGGAACCGCGCTGGCTGTTCCCCTCTTCAACCATTTCCCCCCAGCCCCATCCCCCATCCCCCCAAACCACCTAACTCCCGCTGTGACTCCGCACTGCACAGCAACACATTCCCCCACCACATCGAACCTCGCGTCGCGTCGCTCGCGCCCCCTGCGCCAATTGCGCCCCTAAAAAAATGCCAAGCCCAATCTCCAAGCATAAAAGGCTCCCACGACCAGCCCAAGTTGTCACCTGCACTTCTCTCAGTTGAACCAATTTTTCTCTCTACAGTCACGAGTTCTAGTGTCGTGCACTTTTGAGATCGCACAACGCGAGTTCCGCCTGCAGCAAACAGCCCTATTCTCACCATATTCAAAACTTGCTGGCCTGACTCGTTAGCGACTTCGGAGCCTACTCGTTAGGGGCTTTGCTCCATTTTCGACAGTGACGCACAAGGTTATCGTAATGAGGATCACTCGACTGCTTCTCGTCTCTCTGCTCCTGGCTCTTCTCCTCGCCACCAGTAAGCCCCCTCCGTGAAGATTCCGCTTCCTCTGTTGAGAACATCCGCTTTCGCATCTGACATAACCGTCTGTTGCAGAAATTCGGTGACCCCGGAAGAAAAACACCTCGAACAGATAGGTCTGTTGAAAAGCAGATAACTTACGTGCTCTATATTTCTTTTTCTTGCTCGTGTGTCAGGTGCGCTCGGAAAGAAGGACGGGGGTGAAGGCGGTGGCAATGGGAAGGGCAAGGGCGGCGGCAACGGAAAGGGCGGTGGCAAGGGTGGCGGAAAGGGCGGCGGAAACGGCGGCGGCAACGGGAAGGGCGGAAAGGGGGGGGGATGGAAGGGGCCCAAGAAGGGGAAGCAGAAGATCGCGGGAGCGGCGTCGGCAACTTTGCGCGGGGATGAGGTGGTGGACGCTAACGGGAACCCGATCGGCGACAAAAAACGCCACAGGGGTCATAGATCTCGTGCTCGTCCGGTAAGAAGCGCTCTTGATTTCGGAAGTGGGCGATGGATAAGAAAGGAAGGGGGGCCCATGCGCGCTTGACAGGCCATTTTTAGATCCGCGGGTGGGTTGGAGGATGGGGAGGGGGAGAGGCGGGGCAAATTCAGTCTTCCGTGTCTTTCGGCCGTCATTTGACCGCGATTACGAGACCTTCTGACCCCTGTTTGAAATCTCCCGTTTATGTCCCTCTTGTTACAGGAACGACACCGTCTACGACCTCCACTTCCAAGTAGGCATCGCGCTGACGGATTCCGGCGAACCGACGTCCGTCACCGTCAACGAAGGCGCCGAAGGAACTAACGGAAACGTGGTCATCGACTTGACGGAAGACATCACGTGGACGAACACCACCGGGACTGCCGCGGGCCCGCGCTACGGCCGGAAGAAGAAGGGCTGGGGTTGGGGGGGAGGCCGCATGTTCCGGGGCCGAGACAACTCTCTGAGGGACATGTACTCGTATTACACTAGGGGAGTTATTCGCGACGCGTCGTCGCGCACTAATGCGCAGGGCGACACGTACTTAGTGGCCATGCAGAACCTTTTGGACTCGCCCGGGTCGTACTATGGGCTCGTTAAGACTGACATGTATCCCGAAGGCGCGGCACGAGGGCAGTTCAGGAAGGGGCCTAAGGGATGGGGAGTGTGGCGAAACCGGGGGTTCTGCTTTAAGTTCAACTGCTGATGTGTCCGATCGTGTTGCATGAAGCTATTAGTGTACAAAGCGTAGCGGGGGCTCCTAGAAAGAGCTGATGGGCTGCTAGTTTCAGCATGTTTTATCTTACCTTAGCAGGTTGTACAGATTTTGTTATCAACATGTAAAAAACATACATATCACTTGAAGATCAGATTCCTTGTAAAGTACTCAAAAGCAGGAATATTCACACTGAAGCAACAGGTCAAGCAAATTTGAAGCCAAATAAGTCAAAATGCGGTTCTTCTATTTGGTGCTAGATGAAGATGGGTGTTACTTATACACTGAGTATATTTTTCCAAACATCTTATTCAGATAGCACTTCTGCTCTCCACTCAGATGTGTGATGGAATCCTTGTGTGCCATCCAAGAGTAAAATAGAACATGTTCAAACGAGTCACTCACTCAAGCCTCCGAACCGAAGAAAACAATGGCTCACCAAATCCGCATGCAAACAAATCAGGATTTTCCCACTCGCTACATCCAGGAAGAGTGACTTGAAATGAAACGGAAAGGGAGGCCTGCCCGTGGGGAGATGGACGGCGAAACATTCCAAAACGCACATCCAGGTTCGCAGGTCATGGTCGTTTGTCACATCCCTCCCCCAATCTCCTGCTCACCAGCACTTGTGCCCTTCGTTTGGAAGAAATCCGCATCGTCAGCAGCGCGCATGCATTCGCGAAATTGGTAACCTGCTTCGCCTGCACACTCCTGACGTGGCATGTCATGAACAGTGTCGTGGGGCTTGTGATGAACAGAATCCATGGGCCTCCACCACCACTCCACAACAGCAGCACCACACCGACCAGGCCCGCTCAAACAGAGATCGTGACTCATGCAGTTGAGTTCGCATTTTGTATTCCCGAATTAGAATAAAGCATGTGGGGCCAGTTTATTACTCCCCCCATTGCTGAGAAAGGAACTCACGAACCAGCATAAACAAGTTTGTGGTTCCCAGAACGCGAAACAATCAAGCACTGTCAATTTCTCGCTCCATCATCTTGGACAGTTTTCGTTACAACTCGGGGAACGTCTCATACTAACCCAAGAACTCACAAAAGTGAAGTATTTACTCAAACATTTGTCATGGATTTCCCAAACCAAACCTCTCCCTGTTGGGAAGAGAAGGTGAGATGCATCCATTGGCAAGTGGGACGACGCGGCAGGGCACGGCGGGGGTTTGCATCGATGTGATGTGAGTGTGCGGGTGTGCCAGTGCTGCTTGCTGTTGGCACGGCAATTGCTGCCCGCAGTGCTGCACTCCTGCCCTCCTCTGACCAACCAGGCCGCGCGCTTGGTACAGTAGATTCACTGCACTTCGCACCACGACACGCTAGCTCTCCCGCTCCTCCCCTCCCCCCTTCAACAACCTCGCTCCGCTCTCTGAACCGACTTTCCGACCACCAATTTCCCCCCCACCCCATCCCCCTCAACCCAACCCACGCAACTCCCGCACAGCAACCACCCCCACCACATCGAACCTCGCTCGCGCCTCTCGCTCCTCTTCCGCCACCAATTGCGCCACTCGAAACAAGGCCAAGCCCATCTCTATCAGCATAAACGTTCCGTTCCGTGAATCACAGCACTTCTATCTCGTGCAGCTGCGCTTCAGCGAATTACCCTGAATATTTAAAACTTGCTGGTTTGACGCGTTAGCGATATCAGGTTAGCACTGCTTCGTTTTCGTCAGTGACGCAATCTATCGCAATGAGGATCACTCGGGTGCTTCTCGTGTCTCTGCTATTGGCTCTTCTCCTCGCCACCAGTAAGCTCTCTCCGCTACTATGGTCCCGCTCCCTTTATTTAAGTCGTTCGTTTCGCATCTGACGTAAGTGTATGTGTCGTGTGTCAGGTGCGCTTGGAAAGAAGGACGGCGGCAACGGCAGCGGAAAGGGCGGCGGCGGCGGAAAGGGAGGAGGATGGAAGGGGCCGAAATTCGGAAAGAAGGGGAAGGGCAAGATCGCGGGAGCGGCGTCCGCGACGCTTCGCGGAGAACAGGCGGTGGATGCTAGCGGGACCTCGATTGGCGATAAGGACGCCACAGGGGTTATCGATCTCGTGCTCGTCAAGTAAGAAATACCCCTGCGCGCTTGGAAGATTTTTTTTTTTGTTATTATTATTATCATTTATTATTTATATTAACGCGTCGCTTTCGCGCGTCGTTCGACGAAGAATGCTTGTCGTTTTGACCTTTGTCTGAAACCCTCCCATTTCTGTCACTCTCGTTACAGGAACGACACCGTCTACGACCTGTACTTCCAAGTCGGCATTGCACTGACGGATTCCGGCGAGCCGACGTCCGTCACCGTCAACGAAGGAGCCGAAGGAACTAACGGAAACGTGGTCATGGACTTAACGACAGACATCACGTGGACGGACACCACTGGGAAGGCCGTGGCGGGTCATCGCTACGGCAAAAAGAAGAAGGGTCGCGGTTGGGGGGGGGGCTTTTTTGGCGGCGGCAAAGACAACTCACTTGACAATTTGTCCTCGTATTACTCCAGGGGTGTGATTCGCGACGCGTCGTCGCGCACTAATGACCAGGGCGACACGTACTTAGTGGCCATGCAGAACCTTCTGGAAGCGCCGGGGTCGTACTATGGGCTTGTTAAGACTGCCGCGTTTGCGGACGGCGCGGCACGGGGCCAGTTCGTGAAGGGGCCTAAGGGATGGGGCGTGTGGCGGAACCGGGGGTTCTGCTTCAATTGTGTCTGATCTGATCTGATCTGATCTGATCACATGCGCTAAGTACATATCCGTACGTTGCTTAGTTGGAACTGCGGAGTTGTGTCGTTCTAGGTGGGTTTCTAGAATATAATGGTTCTGGCCAGCTAGTTTGGGGTGTTTTAATTTTCGTTATACAGTACCGCCTATAGCGGATTTGGATCGCCGTGTGTCCTGCGTTTCTGTGGAGCTGACCTATACAGATTCTGTATGTGACTAAATATACAAATTACGGATCTTTCAAATGGGAAAAGGTGTAAGATAATATTGCATCTATACTAGATAAGCACAAAAGCAAATAAGGCGCTTGAGCAATCTCCTACAGAGGCATCCTCTTTGGTTGGTACCCAGCTGGCATTGGCAGTACCGGTACCTGCCTGCCTGACTGACTGAAAATTCCAAGGCTTCACATTAGCTCCAAGTCCCATACCTGATGTTTATCTCACTTGTCAAACAGAGTGCTGCAGTACTACTATATTTAGACTAGTCACTCTGCTACAGAGAAAACTATAGGGCCAATCCTTGACGAAAACATCTTGCTCAAAGCAACCTGAATCTCCGGCGACCCATGCTCGCTGCTCACTAAATCCGCCAGCAACGGGAAGAACCTCGCCAGATGCTTCTTAAACGCTGCATCCTTCAATGCCGTAACCGCCTGCAGTGTGGCCACCACCAGCGGCGCCCGAGCCACCAGCTCCCGGCGCCGAGCCGAGCCGAGAGGTACGGCGAGAGGAATGGGAGGGAGGGGCGGGGCGTCTGCTCCTCTTGGGTCTTCAGTCATGAGTGCGAGCTTGCCTTGAGACGTTCCCACATATACCTGGAGAGAGAAGGGAACAAGGGAGAAACAGAGGGCGGAAAATGGATCATACAAACAACCCCGGGATGAATCCAGATTGCACACACGAAGAGTGTCGAAGGGGGACAAAAGGGGGGGAGAGGAGGGGGGGAAGCGGAAGACGAAGAAGGGAGGACCCTCTTGAACAAGAAAGAAGGAAGCACGTACCAGGAGAACCTCTTCACAGAGGATGACAAGCCTCAGTTCAACATACACCTCCTTAACCAGCTGTGCCTTCTCCCGTGGCAGGCGCTGCAGCACTCTGAGATACGCATGCAGCGCCTCACTCTCTAGCCTACCTTCCCCGCATAAAATAAAACCACCCTTCTGGACAAAGAAACAAGGAAGCGTGTACCCGGAGTACCTTTTTGCAGAGGATGACAAGCCGGAGCACTCACCCGGAGAACCTCTTCACAGAGAATCACCAGTCAGAGCTCCACGTCCACCTCCTTAGCCAGCTGGGTCACGCATGCAGCCCCGGCAAGACCATCCACTAAGGGAGAGAGGAGCACTCACCCGGAGAACTTCTTCACAGAGAATCACCAGTCGGAGCTCCACGTCCACCTCCTTAGCCAGCTGGGTCACGCATGCAGCCCTGGCAAGACCATCCACTAAGGGAGAGAGGAGCACTCACCCGGAGAACCTCTTCACAGAGGATCACCAGTCGGAGCTCCACATCCACCTCCCTGGCCAGCTGCGCCTTCTCTCGGGGCAGGCGCTGCAGCAGGCTGAGGTACGCATGCAGCGCCTCACTCTCTAACCTCAGCAGTGGCGGGTCGGGCATCTGAGTCGCCAGGTGGAGGGCTTGCAGGCCTGGCGAGCCCGTGCCCCTCTGCCTGACCCACAGCCTACCTACTTCCCACGCACAGAAAGACCCACCTCGGGCACAGAAAGAAGAGAAGGAGAGAGAGAAAAGCACGTACCCGTAAAACCTCTTCACAGAGGATCACCAGCCGGAGCTCCACATCCACCTCCTTAGCGAGTTGAGCCTTCTCTCGGGGCAGGCGCTGCAGCAGGCTGAGGTACGCATGCAGCGCCTCACTCTCTAACCTCAGCAGTGGCGGGTCGGGCATCTGAGTCGCCAGGTGGAGGGCTTGTAGGCGCGAGCGCAGCAGGCGATCGGAGTTGATGGCGTGGGCGTGCGTGCCGACTCGGTGGAGCGAGTCGAGGAGAATGAGGGTGTGCGGGGCGGAGAGGGCCGCTCCGTGCATGCTGAATATCTCCGTCATTGCCTGGATGGGAACAAGAAGGGGGATTGGAAGGAAGGGAACAGGAGGGAGGAGGAGTGGACGAGGATGAGGGTGTGCGGGTGTGCGGGGAGGGGAGGGCTGCTCCGTGCATGCTGAATATCTCAGTCATTGCCTGGATGGTTGTTGGGGAATGGTGGGGGAAAACGAGATGGGGGGGGAGAATCGAAGGTGGGAGCGAAGGAACGGTTTGCATGTGCATTCTTCAAGGCAGCAGCCTGAGTGACAGCAGTGGCACACAGTAATCAAAAGACCCACCTACACACAGTATGCAGAGTGGTTACCCTGCACCAGCAGCCATGTGTTTGAAGCAGTGTTTTGAGACGTCTCAAAAGTGACAGCAGTGGCACACAGTAATCAAAAGACCCACCTACACACAGTATACAGAGAGCTTACCTGCACCAGCAGCAGCTGCACTGCAATCTTGCACCGCACATCCGCCACAGCTTCTGCCAACGCAGTGGCTATCGAGTCAACTGATAGGAGGGCCTACCTGCACCAGCAGCAGCACCTGATAAACAGAGAGCTTACCTGCACCAGCAGCAGCTGCACTGCAATCTTGCACCGCACATCCGCCACAGCTTCTGCCAACGTCATGGGCCTCTTGACTTCCACTCCCTCCTCCTCTCCCCCGTCCACGCCACCACCCCCAGCAGCAGCACCGACCGCCTCAGCAACCGCAGCAGCCAGCTGCTGATGCTGCTGCCTCTGCTCCTCTTCATCCTCATCCCGCGTGAAATCGAACCTCCTGGCCTCCTTAATCTGCTGCTGCCGCTCCAACTCCCTCTCCTCCTCGTCCTCCAGATCTGCAGCTTTCACCACCCCAGCCAGGTCAGGAAGGGTCGTCCCTGTCGTTTCCTTAAGCGCTGTCAGCACCTCATCCCACTTCTCCTCAGAAAACAGGCCTCCCGCGTTGCTCATAAGCCGCACAAATGCCGCCACGCCAATCGCCGCTAGGCTCTGGTGCGGCCGGCGAATGAACGACGTCAGCAGCGCGAGAATCTTCCCTAGAAGCGGACTCACTTTACTGTAAAACTTCACAAAGAGATCGACTACTAGCTGAAGCGCTAGAGTACAGGTTTCATACAGCCATGCATCCATTTCCAGCTCAGATACGGGATCAGGACTGCCGCTTCTTGCCACCCGGAGCCGCTCGTCTTCTGACGTGGACGGGTGGCGGGAGAGCGGCGCGCCCTTATGGTGCGAATGCTTGTGAATCGGCACATCAACTCCTCCTCCTGCCCCCTCTCCCCCTCTCCCTCCTCCCGGCACCCCTCCCACTTCTCCCTTCCCTCCTTTACCTCCTCCTTCCCCTCCTCCTCCCCCGCCGCCGACTCTCTTGGCTCCTAGCATCACCCCGCCATGCTCGCCGTGCTGGGGTTCGGAGGCGCGGCGAACATAATCAAAGATGGGGAAGAGGACAGACTCGAAGACGCGCTCCCAGAGGGCGGCGGAGAACATGTGGCCGTGGAAGCGGAGGGTGTCAAAGAGGACCTCTAATGCGCTCTTTCTGATGTCGGGCCGGGGATCAAACGTGAGCTCCGACAGACCTGTTCGGATTGGGGTTAAGGGGAGAGAAGGGACAAGGAAGAGAGGGAGCGAGGGAGAACATGTGGCCGTGGAAGCGCAGAGTGTCTAAGAGGACCTCCAATGCGTTCTTTCTGATGCCCGGACGGGGATCAAAGGTGAGCTCGGATAAGCCTGGTGGGGATGGGTGGCAGAAGGCAGGGAGGAAGCGCAGAGTGTCAAAGAGAACTTCCAATGTTCTCTTTCTGATGTCTGCCGGGGGGTCAAAAGTGAGCTCCGAACAAAGGAGAGAGGGAGTGAGGGAGAGAGGGAGTAAGTCTTCCAGACCCCAAACACACCCGGACTCGAAAGCGGCGCAAGGAGGCGGTCGGAGTGGAGAAGCAACGAGAGAGTATTAACCTGCCAGAATCACAACTACCATGCACGGAGCTGAAACATAAGTGGCGAGGGACATGAGCGGGCCTGCAGGATTGAGAGCAAGGAGACTTAGCAGCACAAGCACTCACAAGCAAGCAGTGGGAACCAGAAGTAAAGATGATCGTCCTTGTCTGTAAACTCCTCCCCATCCGGATGCCCCGGCAGGTGTGTCCTGAGTCGACTCAAAAGTCATCCCCTTACAAAGGTACACACAACAGATTCTAAGTCTACCCTACTCCATCGGCGCTCACCAGCAAGGAGCGGGAACCAGAAGTAAAGATGATCGTCCTTGTCTGTGAAATCCTCCCCATCCAGATGCCCCAGCAGGTGAGTCCATAGCTGACTCAAAAGTCATCCCCTTACAAAGGTACACACACACAACAAATTGTAAGTCTACCCTACTCCATCGGCACTCACCAGCGAGAAGCGGGAACCAGAAGTAGAGGTGGTCGTCCTTATCAGTAAACTCCTCCCCATCCGGGTGCCCCGGCAGGTGCGACACCTTAGTGGGGCTCAGCCCTTTCTCCCTCTCCAGTGCCGTCGCTCCCAGGTCCCCCTCGGCAAGTTTTAGCGCGCAGAAGCGCAGGAAGGCTATGGCATTAAGGGAGACGTCTTTATTGAAGCGCGAGTTGGTGAAGGCGATGAGGCAGTTGACGCAGTCGGTGAAGGTGGTGGTCTCGGTTTCGGTGATGTAGGGGAAGTACTCCCGCACGACCTTCTCGATTGTCTCGAAGGCGAGAAGGACGATGTTCTTGTTGTCGTCGGTTGCTGCTGTGGTGAACACCTGAATGGGGAGACAGACGGGCACGAGAAGGGAAGAGAGTAGAACAAGGGTAAGAAAAGTACGAAGATGTAGGGGAAGTACTCCCACACGACCTTCTCTATTTTCTCGAATGCGAGGAGGACGATGTTCTTGTTGTCGTCCATTGCTGCTGTGGTGAACACCTGAATGGGGAGACAGACGGTGGAGAGGAGGGGGGAGAGTAGAAAAGTGGTAAGATGTCAAAAAGTAGGGATAGTACCCTCGCACGACCTTTTTGATTGTCTCGAATGCGAGAAGGACAATGTTCTTGTTGTCATCGGTGGCTGCTGTGTTGAACTCCTGAATGGGGAGAAGAGTAGCGTGAGGAAGGGATAAGGACATAAAGCTGTGAGAGATCTCAAGGAACCAATGCCCATTTCATCAATCTAAACCTGTGTGTAGTACGGCGATTGTTGAGGTGCCTCAAATATCGCATCACTAGCTGTGGAACATCTCAAGGAGCCGATGCTCATTTCATCATTCTAAACCTGATTTTCCACCAAAGCTTCACAATCAACCCTCACCCTAGCCTCCCCAAACCGCCCCACCACATTCAGCATCCATCCATACAAGCTGCAGAATCCCCTTCCCTGCCCCTTTCGCGAATCCTCATGCTGGCTGTCCGTCGCATCACCACCACGAACAGCTTCAAGTCGACTCAAAAGCCACTGTTGTGACTCCTCTCCCCTGTTCCCCTCCCCCTTGACTCACTATGAACATGATTCTCCACCTTGACTTAACATCCCCACGCAGGCAAACACCATCTGAGCCAACTCAAAACTCGGTTTTTCCCTGTCCCCTCTATCCACCCCCTTTCCGACTCACCATGAACATGATTTTCCAGCCGGACTTGACGTTCCCCACGCGCGCAAACACCATCTGCGACACACAGCGAATAATCAGCTCCCGGATCTCCACGCTCGCAGTGCGCCTCATCACAACCACAAACGGCTTGAGGAACTCGTTCTGGAAGTTGTAGTTGCTCAGCTCCTCGCGCTCCAAGAACTTCATGGCCAGCTGGCGCAGGCTGTCGATGGCATACATGGCCACTGAGAGGTTCGGCATGCATCCCACCGTCACGAAGTAGTCTGCCAGCACGGCCCAGATTCGCGACCAGACGAGCCGAATGCGGCTCATGTTGAAGTGGCTGCGTCGGGGAACAAGGAGGGAGAAATTGGGAGGGAGGCGGGGGTCGGGGTGGGGTGGGGGCTAAGGGAACTCGTTCTGGAAGTTGTAGTTGCTCAGCTCCTCTCGCTCGAGGAACTTCATCGCGAGCTGGCGCAGGCTGTCTATCGCATGCCGATTGAGGTATTGTCTCTTCTAAGGTGCATTCAAGGCGGGGAAAGCTTACGCAATCTCGACAATCTTGGCCAAAGAGAAGACTCTGGGTTCGGTGGGCGAGCGCAGCTCCTCCAGAGACACCTTGCAGAGGGCTTTCACGAACTCCACTATCGCCTGCCCGTTGAGGCGCTGCCTTTAAAGGTGCTTTCTAGGGGAGGAGGGCGGAAGAATGCTCACGCAGTCTCGACAATCTTGGTCAGGGAGAAGACTCTGGGTTCCGTGGGCGAGCGCAGCTCCTCCAGAGAAACCTTGCAGAGGGCTTTCACGAACTCCACTATCGCCTGCCCGTTGAGGTATTGTCTCTTCTAAGGTGCATTCAAGGGGGGGGGGGAGGGGGGAAAGCTTACGCAATTTCGACGATCTTGGTCAGAGAGAAGACTCTGGGCTCCGTGGGCGAGCGCAGCTCCTCCAGAGACACCTTGCAGAGGGCTTTCACGAACTCCACTATCGCCTGCCCGTTGAGGCGCTCGCTGCGGGAGAAGAGACGCGATACCTCGTCCGATCCCACCTGCTCCAGCAGACCCAGGTTAGCCACCAGCAGCTGCACCTGTAGTTGTGCAGGTGATGAACAGGAATGTTGGAAGGGGGAACGAAGTTAGGATGTGGACACATGGTTCAATAGAGAGGCCTGATCTCATCCGACCCCACCTGCTCCAGCAGACACAGGTTAGCCACCAGCAGCTGCACCTGTAGTGGTGCAAGTGATAAAACGGGGACACGAGAGAAGGTGGAGCGGGGTTGGGAAAAGGGACACATGTTTAGAGAGAGACCTCGTCTGACCCCACCGGCTCCAGCAGACCCAGGTTAGCCACCAGCAGCTGCACCTGTGATTCACAAAGATGGACGGGGACGTTGCAAAGGCGAATGGAGTTGGGATAGGGAACACAAGGTTAGATAGAGAGACCTCGTCCGACCCGCTTGCTCCAGCAGACACAGGTTAGCCACCAGCAGCTGCACCTGTGATTAAGAGAGTAGGGGGGGAGGGGGAGTGTGGGAAGAGGGAGTGACGCTAGAAAGATGCATATATTGCCAGAGAGAGAAAGCAACCTCGTTTGACCCCACCTGCTCCAGTAGGCCTAGGATAGGGACCAACAGCTGCACCTGTGATTCAAAGAACCGGAGGGGAAATGAGGAAAGTAGAATTTGGGACAGAGAAGGGGGCATATGGCATCTCACATAATCTATCCCTGTAGGCCCTGCTTGTTAGAAATAGGCTGTCAACACTTTGTGTACTCTATTTTATATGCTGTAGGTCATTTGTGGGTTGGGTGTAGATTTGTAATCCCAACCCTATCTGGTTAAGATTCCCCCGTAATCCAACAAGTCTGCTAACTCACCATTGAAAATTTGCTTGGAATTCCCATCCCATCCTTTCCCTAGCTTTGCTCAACTCAACCCTCTTTGTACTTAAAGGCCTAGTGCCTTCTATTGTAATCAATCAGTTCAGCTCCATTTCTATCACTGCTATCTGGCAGGAGTATTGAGAGGGGGAAACAGTTCGTGCCGTATCTCAAGGCACTGTAGCCCTGCTATCTGGCAGCACAGGGGACTGACTGAGGGAGCGACACGAAAGAGAAATTCATCTGTTCCCATCTTCCCACCCCTGTGAACGCAACATACATCTCCCACGGACTAGCCCCATCTGGCTTCTCTCTAAAAGCACTGACCTGGTCGGGGGAGAGGTGCGAGAGGGACACGCCCACACCCACCCCTGTGGGTCCTCCGGCGATCATCCCCTGTGGGTCGTATGACCCTCGCCTCACTAGCTTCTCCACCTGGTTCAGCTTCCCAGTTACCTGGGGGTATTAGAAAGGAGGGGAGGGAGGGAGAGGGCAGGCAGGCAAGCAGGGAGTGGGGGGAGACCATGTCACATAAACAGGGCACACACATCGCGCGATCTTTTAAGCGCCCCAAAAGCCATAAACAGGGCACACACATTGCGAGTCATGCAGCAAACTCATGTTGCAAGCCACTTCCACTCACATTCTTCCAGGCGGGGGCCTCGCCTCCCTCGCCAAACCTCTTCGCCTGCCCCCTTGGCCACTTCTGAGGCGCCTCAAAAGTGAACTACAAGTTGCAATTCACATCAAACTCACATTCTTCCAGGCAGGAGCCTCGCCTCCCTCGCCAAACCTCTTCGCCTGCCCCCTGGGCGTCCCAGCATCCCCTGCACTCCCCTGCGGCGTCCCAGCATCCCTCTGCCCACCCCCAACCATCCCCCGCCCCTCTCCGCCCCCATACACCGACGCCGCCACCCCCCTCCCCCCGCCCCTCTTCCCCTGGGGGTCCAGCGGCTGCGGGCGCTGCTGCTGGGTGAGCGGGGGAAGCTGCGGCGCGGCGGAGAAGAAGTGGGAGTCGGTGGGGGCGCCCTCGCCGATGAGGTGGAGGTGCTCGTAGCGTGAGACGCAGGTTAAAACGTGCTCCCACGCGTCCTGCAGGTAGTTCCCATCGTCCTCTGCTACCAGCAGTAGGCTCTGTATGGAGGGGAATGGGTGTGGGTGGGGGGTTGGGAAGGGGTGCAGAAAGGGGAGGGACGACAGTGGAAGGGATGAGAGGGCGAAGGTTGGGGGAGGGTGGTGTTTGAGAGAGTGGGGAGCTGCGGCGCGGCGGAGAAGAAGTGGGAGTCGGTGGGGGCGCCCTCGCCGATGAGGTGGAGGTGCTCTTAGCGTGAGACGCAGGTTAACACGTGCTCCCATGCGTCCTGCAGGTAGTTGCCATCGTCCTCTGCTACCAGCAGGAGAGACTGGATGTAGGGGAATGGGTCGGGGGGGGAGCGCAAAGGGGGAAGGGCGAGGGGGAAAAGATGCGGCGGAAAGCGGGAGGTGAATGGGGTGGTTGGAGGTGACACACCCACCCATCCACCCCCCCACCTCACCCACCCACCTGACACACCCAACCATCCACCCCCCCACCTCACCCACCCACCTGACACACCCACCCATCCACCCCCACCTTGATGGCGTCCAGATTCTTCAGCTTGAGGTCTGCTGAAATTTGCAATTGTACATCGCAGGTCCGCTCATATTACACCTGCCCAAGCCCACCCACCTGTCCACCCAACCGTCCACCCACCCACCCACCCACCTCACCCACCCACCTGACACATCCACCCATCACCCACCTTGATGGCGTCCACGTTCTTCTGCTTGATGTCTGCTGCGGAGTGCAGCGACGTGAACTACTGCAACCTGACTCATGATACACCTAGAACAAGCCACCCCACCCCACCCCACCGCACCCAACCCCACCACAACCCACCCCGCCCACGCACCTTGATGGCGTCCACGTTCTTCTGCTTGATGTCTGCTGCGGAGTGCAGCGACGTGAACTTGGCCAGCGACGTCACAAACGCATCGCGTTGCATCTGGGGGGCCGGGCAGTGGGACGGTGGAGAAAGGGCAGAAGGAGGAGGAGGTTAACAAGGGCAGGTAACAATTGATGTCTGCTGCGGAGTGCAGCGATGTGAACTTGGCCAGAGATGTCACAAACGCATCGCGTTGCATCTGGTGGACCGGGCAGAAAGGCGGTGAAAAAAAGGAAAGGAGGTTGATGAGGAGTAGATAGGAGACCTTTCAATTGACTCACAAGTTAAATTGCATACTGTCCCCACATGCACAAGGTAAGCTGTGCTTTGCCACACCCCCACAAGTCCAATGCCCCTCACATGGCCCAGCCTAACACACCATCCCTCACATGCTGCTCATATGGCCCCTCAAGTGACCCTCACGTGCATGCCGAGAACAGCAGAGACATGCACGGCGTGCCCCTCCAGGATCTGACTGCTCTGTCGCAGCCTCCTCACTCGTCACCGCATGCCCGTGCCACATGCCCCATAGCATCCCTTCCCTCACATTCCCCCTCACATGCCCCATAGCATCCCTTCCCTCACATTCCCCCTCACATGCCCCATAGCATCCCTTCCCTCACATTCCCCCTCACATGCCCCATAGCATCCCTTCCCTCACATTCCCCCTCACATGCCCCATAGCATCCCTTCCCTCACATTCCCCCTCACATGCCCCATAGCATCCCTTCCCTCACATTCCCCCTCACATGCCCCATAGCATCCCTTCCCTTACATTCCCCCTCACATGCCCCATAGCATCCCTTCCCTCACATTCCCCCTCACATGCCCCATAGCATCCCTTCCCTCACATTCCCCCTCACATGCCCCATAGCATCCCTTCCCTCACATTCCCCCTCACATGCCTCATAGCATCCCTTCCCTCACATTCCCCCTCACATGCCCCATAGCATCCCTTCCCTCACATTCCCCCTCACATGCCCCATAGCATCCCTTCCCTCACATTCCCCCGCACATGCCCCATAGCATCCCTTCCCTCACGTTCCCCCGCACATGCCCCTCACCTGCATGCCGATAACAGCAGTGACATGCACGGCGTATCGGAACCCCTCCAGGCACTGCTCCGTGACAGCCTCCTCATCCATGCATGCCCATACCACATGACTCTCACCATCCCTTCCCTCACATGTCACTTACGTGCATGCCGATCACAGCAGTGACGTGCACGGCGTATCGGAACCCCTCCAGGCACTGCTCCGTGACAGCATCCTCCTCCGTGGTCTCCAGGGGCACGGAGAACGCGGCTAGCATGGGCGCCCACACCACGTCGACCATGGGGCGGATGATCTGCACGTCTGAGGCGGCGTAAAACACCGACCTGAGGGAGAGGGTGGGCAAGTCAAGGGAGAAGGGCGAGGAAACGTGCACAGATGAATGACACTGTTGCTAGCATGGGCGCCCACACCACGTCGACCATGGGGCGGATGATCTGCACGTCTGAGGCAGCGTAAAACACCGACCTGAGGGAGAGGGTGGGCAAGTCAAGGGAGAAGGGCGAGGAAACGTGCACAGATGAATGACACTGTTGCTAGCATGGGCGCCCACACCACGTCGACCATGGGGCGGATGATCTGCACGTCTGAGGCAGCATAGAACACCGATCTGGAAAATTCTAGATAAGGGAGGGCACAACGAAGCAGGAGGGATGCTTGTCGGGGGCTGAGATGCAGGATGGAGAGGTGAAGCAAGAAAAAAAGTGAAAACTGCATTCAGGTATCCCCGTATTGCTGCTCACCATGACCTCCTCCAGTGGCTGCTCACCCTGACTGCTCCCCATTGTTGCTCACCCTGACTTGCCCGCCTTGGCAAGGAACTGCTGCTGCATGTGCTTCACCACCTCGTCGCTCGTCTCCCAACCTTGCTGCTGCTGGAAACATGCCCACGCTTACCTACTGACCTTCCCACACTGACGCTCACCCTGACTTGCCCGCCTTGGCACGGAACTGCTCCTGCATGTGCTTCACCACCTCATCACTCGTCTCCAGCTCCGTGGTGGCTCTCGTGCGTCCCGACATGAGGTTCAGAATGCTCTCCAGCCCCAGCAGCGCGTTGCCCGCTGCGCTGCTCACTGCTGCAGCCTTTGAGCACCACTTGCCCTGACCTGATTCCCCCCTCTTACTGAGCTCACCCTGACCTTCCCACACTGCCGCTCACCCTGACCTTCCCCCATTGCTGCTCACCCTGACTTGCCCGCCTTGGCACGGAACTGCTCCTGCATGTGCTTCACCACCTCGTCACTCGTCTCCAGCTCTGTAGTTGCCCGTGTGCGTCCCGACATGAGGTTCAGAATGCTCTCCAGCCCCAGCAGCGCGTTGCCCGCTGCGCTGCTCACTGCAGCCTTTGACACCACTCCCCCTGGCCCCAGGATCTCCGGCTTCATCTTGATCTCGTTCCGTGTGATGCGGTCGTACAGCCCGCCCAGAAACTCCTCTGGTATGTCCTTCCCGTCGTCGATTCCACGGTTGTTCTTCAGGAAGTCGGCTTTACTCATCTGGGAAGGGAGGAAGCAGGATGTATGGGTGGGAAGGGGGTGCATGGAAGAGGAGGAGGCGTGGAAGGGAAGGGGGGGTGGAAGAGAAGGACGCCTGGGTTGTGTTGGGTGCGTCTGTGTTGAGCATGAAGCTTGAGTGCGAGAGACTAAGCAAGCAGTAACGCTGTATCCGCCTCTGTGACAGCTTTTTGAGGGGCTACATCGATCATATCATCACGCGCTCTCACCTTGGTCTTGACGCCAGGGTTATGCGCATCCGTGTTGAGCATAATCACAGAGTAAGCGAGCACGTAGGCAGTATCGGCGCTGGTGAACGCCTTGGGGTTGCAGCGGCAGTAGCGCTCAGCAAACTTCTCCATGATGCGATCAATCTTCTGCGCTTCGCCTGGCAGCCTGAACCCCAGCAGCACTGCTCGAATGGCCTCGTCAAAGTCCATTCCCTGGGGGAAAGGGGAGTGGGGGTAAGTGTTGGAGGGAGGAAAGGGGAGAGGGGAGAGGGAGGTGTTAGTGAGTGGCACTTGAGATGCCTGCAGCCCAGCAGCATAGCCACCAGTGAGCCTTGTCAAAGCCTAGAGGGCAGTAGCGCTCAGCAAACTTCTCCATGATGCGATCAATCTTCTGCGCCTTGCCTGGCAGCCTGAACCCCAGCAGCACCGCCCGAATGGCCTCGTCAAAGTCCATTCCCTGGCGAGGCAATGGGGGTAAGTGGGGTAGACGGCAGAGGGTGGAGGGGGGAGGGGAGAGGGGAGAGGGGAGAGGGGAGAGGGGAGAGGGGAGAGGGGAGAGGGGAGAGGGGAGAGGGGAGAGGGGAGAGGGGAGAGGGGAGAGGGGAGAGGGAGAGGGGAGAGGGGAGAAGGGAGAGGGGAGAGGGGAGAGGGGAGAGGGGAGAGGGGAGAGGGGAGAGGGGAGATGAGAGAGGGGAGAGGGGAGAGGGGAGAGGGGAGAGGGGAGAAGGGAGAGGGGAGAGGGGAGAGGGGAGAAGGGAGAGGGGAGAGGGGAGAGGGGAGAAGGGAGAGGAGAGAGAGAGGAGAGGAGAGTTTACACATCTTCATGTGGAATGTATCGCGCACCTGCATATGACCTTTATGCATCCCACACTCCCACTAGCAGAGTGCAACCTACTGTTTGGGAAAATATGCCGTTTATGCCACTTACAGAGAGGTTGTATGAGTCCATGTAGGCATGCATGATCTTGATGCTCATGTCGTCCCTGTCCCCTAGGAAATCTCCAATCATCGTCTTATCCAGCCCCTCTGTTTTGCGCAGGAACGCAACAATCTCCTCCGCACCCTCGCCCAGTTTCTTCGCCTTGATCAGAAAATCTATCCCCTTTTTCGGCTTCTTGTTGAACAGGTTTATCCCCTCCTGCAGCTCCAGCTTATAAGCCCGCCTCTGCTCCAGAATCGAAGCCTCTGAAATCTCATTTCCACTGCTCACCCCAGCCGCAGGCATCCCCCCAAGCGCCTCCTCCTCCAAAGCCTCCTCTGACTTCGCAACAGGCAACACCCCAGTCCTGGGATTTACAAAATCCGGTAGCAGATCCCCCGACAGAAGATCAGGCACAGCCACAGGAGCCGCCCCTTCCCCTGCCGCCGCCGCCGCAGCCGCTGCTGCTGTTGCTGCTGCCGACACGGCTGCCGCTGCAGCAGCAGCGCCGATTTCCGCGGCGACCTTGGGGCCTGCGGTGACGCAGAGCTGGCGGTTGGTCCAGGAGCCCATGGAGCGCAGCACCCCCACCATGCACTTGATGGCGGCCAGGCGCAGCTGCTGGTCCTGGGCCGCGTTCAGCGTTGAGTCCGCGCCGGGCGGCACTCCCTGTGCTGTCTTGAGCAGCCCGCTCACCATCCTGGGAGAAGGTTGAACCGTACAAGAGAGGGTGGGGGATGAAGATGAAAAAGAAGGGAGTAGTTGATGGGAGCTCGAGTGCACGAGATGTGTGAGGAGGATCATTGCTGATGGGGGATGCAACGCGGGAGGAGGGAATGGAGGAAAGGGGGGCTAGGCGACTCTGAATCTACGTTGAATTCGATTCTACCCTTAATCTGCTTCTACCCAGCTCACCGTTCGAAGATGCTGACAGTGGACTCCACGTCGCAGTCATAGTTGGCAAAGATATCCACCAGAATCTGCGGGTCCACGCAGAGCCTCTCCAGGAACCTCAGCACGATCATCTTCTGCTGGAAGTTGGCGTGCGCGACGTTCTCCAGCACGCGCAGCACGATCATGGGGAAGAAGACGCCGATTTCGGCCTTGAGGACGGAGCGGAAGCGCGTGAGGAGGGAGAAGAAGATGGAGCAGGAGAGCTGGAAGACGGACATGAGGGAGGACGTGCAGTTCTTGAGCAGCGACAGGCACAGGTACTGCTTCACTGCGCCCACGAACCTGGTGGAAGGGAGGGATTGAAAGCGGGAGCCGAGCGTGAACGAGGGAGTTGAGGGGAAGGGTTGAGGGGCAAGAGCACGTGACGCGTAAACTTGAACAGTGGGGTTGGGGTGTTCAGTTGCATCATAACATGCCTGCCACGGGCACTTCCTCACTGCCCCTTCAGACTTGTCGCAAAGGTGTGACAGCAGGGGACAAAGATGATGGGGGGGTTGTGTGGGAGGATTCCTTCTCGTTTTCAATGCCACCCCTATTTGAACTCTCATTCGAAAAACGCCACACTCAACTTATCTCTCGGAAGATGCGATAAATGGCTTTGGGAAAAGTACGAGCCTCCCTTTGTACCCAACATGGCTCACCTCTCGTTGGTGCGAAAGACAGCGCCAGAATTCTCAAGGCAGATTTTCAGCAGCTCCAGCGAGACCACCTTGCCGCGCACAGCGAACGGATCCACCACCCCCTCCGCCGGGGGAGCCTTCATAGACAGCTTGCACAGCGCGCGGAACACCAGGAACGCATCGCGCCGCAGCTTGTTCGTTATCTTCACCTCCGACTCGCCCTCCTTCTCCGGATCCACGTCAGGAATGATCACTCCGCCTCCCGCCATGGTTCCCACGGGATTTCCGGCGCCATTTGCGCTAGAACCAACAGGAACAGTGGCCACGGCGCCTGGCGGAAGCCCTATAGCGGCAGTCGCGCCGGCTTTCACGGTTACTACTTTCCCGTCTCCGCCTAAAGTCTTGGCTGGGTCGGTAACTGAACCTGCAAGCATGTTCACGTCCCAGTACTTAACGTCTAGCATATCCTTATCTTCGACTAGGCTTCCGTCGGTGGCTGCCGAGTTGATGGGTGCTACTGCGAGGTCAAACGCGCCATCGTCGAGAGATTGAGTATGCGCCGGGTTAAAAGCGACCTCGATATCCTGCACTACCTTGGTAATGAACGACTGAACGAACTGCGTTACATTCTGGTCCGACGCTAGCCTATCCGAGGGCTCCATTAAATCCGCGACCACGATTGGCTGAACCGGAACTGTCGACGAATCCGCTTCCATCCTCCGAAATACTATAACGAGCATCTGCGTGAGGGACGCCTTGGCTGTGGTTTGATTAACGGGGACCTTACTACCGAGGTAAATGTTGTAGCAGGTGCGGACAGCCTTAAGTACGCACTCGCCGTGAACGCGGAGGGAGGTGGATGTGACAGCAGATAGCATAGTCTTCAGGACTAGTAGCTCCACTGCTTCGTCTGCTATATCGTAGCACTTGCACACGGATTCCATGACCTGCACACGAAGGAACGGACACATTCAACCATTCATGAATGTATGCATTCAGAGCGCACAGATAGGGAATTCGCGATGAAGCTTGTGTGATCTCGCCAGATTTACAGCCATCGCAGATGTCCGCATCAATTCGAGGTGAGCACCTCATTAGTCTAGTGTAAATACTCCCTCACGATCTGCGATCGATATTCTCCATTGTGACATTACTCCATCAGAAGTTACCTTGCAAGGAACCTTACCTTCCTGCTCACCTCCCCTCTACTTCCTGTCTTCTCTTAAGCAACGTACCCGCGTCAGCAGCTTGCTTTCACGCGTGGTCCCTCCAACGTCCATCTCTCCCCTCAAATGCTGATGCGCAACCATCTTCTGGAGGCAATCCAGCGTCGGCTCGACCACCTTCGCCGCGAGCGTCTCGCACGCCGTATGAAGCGGCGCCATGATAAACTCCGCATCCTTAATCTTCAACACCCGGTTACCATCGTCGAACAATCCAGCCGGAAACGCTGCGCCAGAAGATCCTCCCCGTGAAGCGGATTCGTCAAAGGGATTGACGCCAGGCGGGTCCTGAGCCGGAGGTTGCCATTCCACGCCTGGGTTGGGATTCTTCGCGAACCATTCTATCAGGCCCTTGCAGTCTTGTACGAGCCTCTGGTGTTTCCGCCATGACGCGTTCTTGATGATTTTCTCAAGTGTGGGGACGACTAGCTTGGCCAGCCGACCGGGTTCAGTCTGCGGTGGCTGTGGCGTCGCCATGGTGTAAGGCGATTAGTCACGGTACCAGGCGAGAGGGGAACAGATATACACCTAGCAATGTGACAGAAACACGAGGTCGGCGGGAATCGTGATGCCTGGTAGCAACTGATCTGAAACCGAGATTGATTTTAGGTTAGTGAACGAGATCCGCGACAGCACGAAAGCAGTGTGCCGATCAAGCATCGAGCCGACCTTGTTCAGGCTATGAAAATCTACGGAGCCTGACGAGACCAATCCATAGCAAAGCCTCTGAGCCACCCTAGAACACACAAACCACTGAGGACTTCACGAATCTGTGAAGGATGCAAGTTTTGATGAATGGATTTCCTGCCAACCTCCTTCCCTCCGCCTGCACTATGGCAGGTCGCCTGAAACATCTGTGTCAGGGAATGCAGCTCACGTCGTACCTTGGGATTGGCCAGGTGAAGTCATCGCATCCAACGGCTACTCCTAGCGTTGGGGTGTGCAATGAACCATCGGGATGTGCGCGTGGTCAAACCCGCCAACCTCGAGGGCACCAGCGCCAGCGCACCAAGCCTAGAAAGATGCGCGCGGGATGTGCGAAAACCGAGGGGAAACCTGGTGCCCTCGGTTTGAGTGGCAGATCCCACTGAAATTTGTGAGGGAAAATATGCCATTTGTAACCATAATGGGACTCAAAAAACATTTTTGGTAAAACAATAAAGGGTACGGTCACTGCAAAGGGTGTTTTCACGCGACTGATAAAGCGTTTCACGGAATCAGTCACAATCAACTGGTAAAAAAAAACGCGAATGGTCACGGATGAAACTCTTGCCAAAACAAAATGAAACCCAAAAAGAACCTGGATGCATTTTCGGATGGTCAACCCTAAACACGTAACTTGTTAGGTGTTTAGGGTTGATCCGTTCCCAAACCGCATCCGATTCCGATTGGGTTTTAGTTTTTTAACAAGTTCGCAGATTGGTTGGACGCGAGCGGGAATTTTGTTGAGTTTCAAGTTTTTTTGGCGGGAGTTACATGTGTGACCATTCGCGTGATTTTTTACCTGTTGTTAGTGACTGAATCCGTGACCCCGCTTACCAAACCCGTCAGAAAACCCGATATAGTGACCGTACGCGTTTTGTTTAACCATTCACGTTATCGAGTCCGAAGTTGGTTACTTGTGGCATATTTTCCCAATTTGTGAATCTCTGGCGGACTTCGTCACTGTAACAATCTCAAAACTCTCTCAAACCAATGGATAAGAATGATTCCTACCTTCATTTAAGAATGATACGAATGGTTTTTAAAACCGGAGGTCCAAGAGTTTCTAAGTTAGGAAGGTTGAAAGGGGAGAGAAAGGTGACTGGCTCGCGAGCCAGGGTGGTGTCGAAATCAGTGGTAGCGGGTCGCTAAGTATGAAAAAGTCGCGAGTCAGAACTCGTTCGCTGACTGTTTCGGACGGGCTGCAAATGTGTTTGCGAAGTTGTCACCGCTATCGTCCTCGCTTGAACAGTAATTTCGCTTGGCGAAAATCGTCCCAACAATTTGCGAGGAGAGCTCGGTATCAACTGGGTCACACCCAACCGAAGTTAGGAAGGTTGAGGCAGTTTCGGGCTGTTTGGGACTCTGGTTTTAAGAGCTGACATGAACTGATAACTTGACTGGATCAGGCATCCTCCACTGGTTGTACATAATAGAACCTTTATGCAACATTTTGTGATTTAAGTGAACGTAAGCCTCTGCCAGGCACAAACGCTCACATCAGCCTGGTTGACTAGAGCCTTGCTTAAGTTCTTGACACTCAAATTCAAAAGAGGCATATTCAGCTTCTAACTTGGCCGTCAGTGTGGCAACCTGCCCACACACACAGACAGATGCAAGTGAAAAGGAATAGAGTCAATGCGACTGCATAAATAACATGGAATAGAAGTGCTATGTGATGTGTTGGTTTGTAACAAGGTTACTGCTGAGCTGTCCCCGAAGTCAGTGCACTTCACCCCCAACTGCTTCATGGCAGCAGCACGTGGCAGGTAGCCCTTGAGCATTTCCAATATGGCAGAAACGTCTGATGACAGGATTACCTGCTTCCTTGCAGCAGCTATGGCAGTCAGCTCTTGTTCGTCTGAGAACTGCAGAAACCACTGCGACAACGGATGGTCTAGAGTGTCCCCTCTATTCTCTCCTCGCAAATCTGATTCCAAGTTACGTGCATCTGCAGGGGCCGAACTGGAGCCATCTGCACAAAGATGCGCAGAAAAAAGTGGATTATGAATTAAAGCAGGGAAAGTCTCAAATTCTGTCACAAGCCACAACCTCCAGATGTTTAGAAATTCACTGAAAAGAAAAGGGCTCAAGCGTGAAACATCCAAAGATATTTTTTTCCTGGACATTAGTCAGTTGTGTAAGCATTTGAGATTGTGATCTCTACCTTGTGGTATCGCTGCGTGGTTGCCAGCGGCGGTGATGGCCTCCTCACTGCCGTGAATCCTTACCATGGGGTTGGAGCGGATGCGATGGAAGAACGCGATCTGGAGACACGCATAAAGTGGTTATTAGATACAAATTGTGAGCCACAGTTACAAGAAATAGCTTTTGAGGCGCCTGAAAAAAAAAACCAGAAATTCAAACAAAAGTTGTTGCCAGAAACACAGTTTGTGAACCACAGTTATAAAAGGAACGGTATCTGAGATGACTGGATAAAAAACATGTGAACAAGACCTGCTGCCCACCACTGTACCCATGGTTCAAAAAACCACTTACCTGCATTTTAGATCCCCATAAGTTAACCCGTACCTGTGGCTCGCAGAACACTAGCTCATCGTATTGCTCAGCCACAACAGGCCGCTTGGTGCTGAGAGGCTGGTTCGGAGCGCTGCCTTCTGGGTACAGCCGAAGGTGATGGGTGCTGGGCGGGGGAGGAAAAGGGGGAGTGGGTAAGGGGGAGTAGTTGAGAGAAAGGGATGGGGGAAAGGATGAGGAAAAAGCAGGACGATTTCTCAAAACTGGATGTTGACAATTTCTCAAAACTGGAAATTGACACCTAAAATGGGAGAGAGGGCTGCTTTTCGCATATAAGCACATTCAGAGTGTGTGTGCTGGAAGAAATAACAAGTGCAGTGGAGTCTCCTCGGGCCATGTGAGGGTGGGCGGCATGGTGATGAATGACTGTATTTCCCGGCACGCCTACTCACTGTCGGCGTGAAAGACAATGGTCATAACAATCTCAAACTCGGCCCAGCCAATCTCCGACAGCTGAGATTCTTACAAGTATAATGTTCCTAAGAATGACTTTTGCAACAAGATGTTTAGAGCCTGTAAGTAAAGTGGATCAGACGGAGTTGTTACAAACAGAACTGTTACCAAAACCTGGCCCAAGTTAACTCACAGCTCAGCTGGCATTTCAGAAGCATCGGCGTGGAACACAATGGTCATGGCGATCTCAAACTCGCCCCAGCCACTCTCCGACAGCATGAAGGGCGGCCGCTCCACAATGCGCGTCGGATTGGAGAAGCTCGGGTGCAGCTGAAACACCACCTGGTCATTGGGGTATTTGTAGGGAGAGGATGTGGAGGGTAAAGACAGCAGGAGGGAGGTGTGTTTCGGAAAAACAGCAGAAGGAGAGGGAGGTCGAGGAAGCATGAGTTTACGACATGCGGAAAGAGGGGAAAGGTGTGAATCTCAAACTCGCCCCAGCCGCTCTCCGACAGCATGAAGGGCGGCCGCTCCACTATAAGGGAGGGATTGGAGAAGCTCGGATGCAGCTGAAACACCACCTGGGGTATTGGGGAGAAAAAAGGGTGGGGGAAGAAAAATGCGGATTGGATTGGAAAAAGCTCGGATGCAGCTGAAACACCACCTGGTCATCGGGGTATTGGGAAGAAAAGGCGTGGAAGGTGCTATACTCGGTTAAGAAACTCTCTGGAAGAGGCAGACTGGGTGCATGCACACAGGCCTACCTGGCCCACGGGCGCACCTTCCCCACAGCCCTTTCTGTCACCAGCATACCTTCTTCACCACACTACCAAGGTCGCCATTGTCAGCTGCCCGCACAACCTTCACTCATAGCAGTGATTCATATATCTTAATCAACCCACCGCCCTCTCTGGCTGGCACCAGCATACCTTCTTCACCACACTACCAAGGTCGCCATTGTCAGCTGCCCGCACATACACTGTCCACTTGTGTGTGGCGTTCCTGGTGATGGGATTGTACGGAGAGGATATCCAGTGGTGGTGATGGTGGTGGAGACAGAGTGGTGAAGAGAGGTTTAATACAGAAGGGGAACTATGCCAAACAAGTGTGAGTCCAGATGAAATATTCTGTGCAAGCTGAACAATCACAAGGTACGACCAGTGAAGTTACTGAGTGATATATCTTGAGAAAGACTTTAAGATAGAACGGTAGGTTGCAACTCACTCATCGGCCTTCTTCCCCAGCCAGAAGGCACAGCTGCCGAACACAATAGGCAGCACCACCTCCACGTCCCGAGCTCTCTACAAGAAGGGACACGCACGAGGGGAAGAAACGAGAGAGAAAACTAGGAATGTGATTGGGAATATGACTTTTGAGTCAGCTCTGGGAAAACAGCGAACATGGAAGAGCACTATTCCAGTGGGGAAGGCTTAACCAGGGAAGTATGAGAAGATGGAGGCAAGAAAATACGGAACATAAGGAAAATAATACCTTAACAACATATTGTTGACGCTTATAAGCTTACCCTTTCGTTCTGGTCTGCTTTTTCTCAAACCACCCAGAAGCATAGAATGGATGGAGTAAATATACTGTCCTCTCTTTGCCAACTTATCGACAGGATCACAAAACGGCCATTTTGCGTGTTCCAAAACCACACTCACGTCCAGCTACACTATCCCAACGTCCAGCTACACTATCGCAACGTCCAGCTACACTATCGCAACGTCCAGCTACACTATCGCAACGTCCAGCTACACTATCGCAACGTCCAGCTACACTATCGCAACGTCCAGCTACACTATCCCAACGTCCAGCTACACTATCGCAACGTCCAGCTACACTATCGCAACGTCCAGCTACACTATCGCAACGTCCAGCTACACTATCGCAACGTCCAGCTACACTATGCCAACGTCCAGCTACACTATCCCAACGTCCAGCTACACTATCCCAACGTCCAGCTACACTATCCCAACGTCCAGCTACACTATCCCAACGTCCAGCTACACTATCCCAACGTCCAGCTACACTATCGCAACGTCCAGCTACACTATCCCAACGTCCAGCTACACTATCCCAACATCCAGCTACACTATCCCAACGTCCAGCTACACTATCCCAACGTCCAGCTACACTATCCCAACGTCCAGCTACACTATCCCAACGTCCAGCTACACTATCGCAACGTCCAGCTACACTATCCCAACGTCCAGCTACACTATCCCAACGTCCAGCTACACTATCCCAACGTCCAGCTACACTATCCCAACGTCCAGCTACACTATCCCAACGTCCAGCTACACTATCCCAACGTCCAGCTACACTATCCCAACGTCCAGCTACACTATCCCAACGTCCAGCTACACTATCCCAACGTCCAGCTACACTATCCCAACGTCCAGCTACACTATCCCAACGTCCAGCTACACTATCCCAACGTCCAGCTACACTATCCCAACGTCCAGCTACACTATCGCAACGTCCAGCTACACTATCCCAACGTCCAGCTACACTATCCCAACGTCCAGCTACACTATCCCAACGTCCAGCTACACTATCCCAACGTCCAGCTACACTATCCCAACGTCCAGCTACACTATCCCAACGTCCAGCTACACTATCCCAACGTCCAGCTACACTATCCCAACGTCCAGCTACACTATCCCAACGTCCAGCTACACTATCCCAACGTCCAGCTACACTATCCCAACGTCCAGCTACACTATCCCAACGTCCAGCTACACTATCCCAACGTCCAGCTACACTATCCCAACGTCCAGCTACACTATCCCAACGTCCAGCTACACTATCCCAACGTCCAGCTACACTATCCCAACGTCCAGCTACACTATCCCAACGTCCAGCTACACTATCCCAACGTCCAGCTACACTATCCCAACGTCCAGCTACACTATCCCAACGTCCAGCTACACTATCCCAACGTCCAGCTACACTATCCCAACGTCCAGCTACACTATCCCAACGTCCAGCTACACTATCCCAACGTCCAGCTACACTATCCCAACGTCCAGCTACACTATCCCAACGTCCAGCTACACTATCCCAACGTCCAGCTACACTATCCCAACGTCCAGCTACACTATCCCAACGTCCAGCTACACTATCCCAACGTCCAGCTACACTATCCCAACGTCCAGCTACACTATCCCAACGTCCAGCTACACTATCCCAACGTCCAGCTCCCAACGTCCAGCTACACTATCCCAACGTCCAGCTACACTATCCCAACGTCCAGCTACACTATCCCAACGTCCAGCTACACTATCCCAACGTCCAGCTACACTATCCCAACGTCCAGCTACACTATCCCAACGTCCAGCTACACTATCCCAACGTCCAGCTACACTATCCCAACGTCCAGCTACACTATCCCAACGTCCAGTTCTGCTACGCCAACGTGTCACAACTCACACATCGCCCCTTCAGCACACCCGTTTATTGTCACAACTCACACATCGCCCCTTCAGCACACCCGTTTATTGTCACAACTCACACATCGCCCCTTCAGCACACCCGTTTATTGTCACAACTCACACATCGCCCCTTCAGCACACCCGTTTATTGTCACAACTCACACATCGCCCCTTCAGCACACCCGTTTATTGTCACAACTCACACATCGCCCCTTCAGCACACCCGTTTATTGTCACAACTCACACATCGCCCCTTCAGCACACCCGTTTATTGTCACAACTCACACATCGCCCCTTCAGCACACCCGTTTATTGTCACAACTCACACATCGCCCCTTCAGCACACCCGTTTATTGTCACAACTCACACATCGCCCCTTCAGCACACCCGTTTATTGTCACAACTCACACATCGCCCCTTCAGCACACCTGTTTATTGTCACAACTCACACATCGCCCCTTCAGCACACCCGTTTATTGTCACAACTCACACATCGCCCCTTCAGCACACCCGTTTATTGTCACAACTCACACATCGCCCCTTCAGCACACCCGTTTATTGTCACAACTCACACATCGCCCCTTCAGCACACCCGTTTATTGTCACAACTCACACATCGCCCCTTCAGCAGCCCCTTGATCTGCCTTTCCTGTGTGTGTTCGGTTCCAGCCACCAGTTTGTAACGTATAAATCATCTTATACCGTTCGTCCCTTACCGGCTTGTCATCTGCTCTCATGAGCTTCCCCTTCTGCTGTCTCTGGATCTGGCTCACATCCGACCGCTCTATCCCAAACCGCTAGACAGAAGGTGATAGTGCATAAGCAATGTTGACTTCTTACCGGTTTGTCATCAGCTCTCATAAGCTTCCCTTTTTGCAGTCTCTGAATCTGGCTCACATCCGTCTGCTCTATCCCAAACCGTTTCCCCACCACCGCCTGCGGTAGCTTCCCCCTCAATGCCACAATTTCGTTGATCTGAGGGATAAGGAAGGGTGAGAGGGGCAAAGCGACGTGGGTTAAGGCAGGGACAGATGAAGGGACAGAAGGAATTGCGTCTCTCTGCCATCAATTTGGCGATAGTCACGTGTGACTGATTTGTGGGGAGAAAGAGGGAACGACGGGGGGTCGGTGAGACGCCAAAGAGGAGGCGACCAGGGGGAAAAGAGAGGGAAAGTTGGGGAAAGAAAAACATCGGAGGAGAGAACGGAGTTTGGACCGTGTTTTGAGTCGAATCAAAACACGGCTCATTTCACGAGGAAGGAGGGAGCGACGGGGGTTGGGACGCCAAAGAGGAGGCGACCAGGGGGAAAAGAGAGGGAAAGATGGGGAAAGAAAGACAACGGAGGAAAAGAAGGAGTTTGGTCAGCCAGCCCATGAAAACGAGGATATCAGGAACACCTAACGGGTTACACACAGTGACGTGAGTCACAGGTGAGAGCTGCACTCTCACACACCACACCTCCACCAAGAAACACATTTCAGCACGGACCCCCTCGGGTGGGAGGTCCACCTTTGAGGCACCTCATATAGTGATGCGGTTTTTTATACTTTTCAAATAACAAGCTTCAGCACAAACCTCCTCGGGCGTGAGGTCCACCAATCTTTTTTTCCGCTTTGACATGTCCTCTCCGCCTCTACCCCAGCCTCCGCCACGCCCTCCCCTTCCCCCTCCCCCTCCCCCGCGCTCTACCGGAGGACCCTCCGCTCCCGCCCCTTGCATGTTTCGTCAACTGGCGGTGACTGCCGAAACTGCGTGTGCTGGCACTGACACTTAGCGAGATATTAGTTGAGTAAATTAGGTCAACGGAAATCAGTGGGAGTGTCGGTTAAGAGGAAGAAAGGACATTTTGCATCAGCGAAGCTAGTTGCAAGTGCAGTGAAGTGGTGACTGTAGCGAAACCGCTTTAGGAGTTGCGGCAAAGCCTACTACAATATCGTTCGCTGTAGCCACGTGCAGTAGGCCGACGGCGAACTTGATAACATTGAGTCTTTGCGCTTGCACTGACACTACGAGAAAATTCGCCGCGTAGCCTTAGGTCTACAGGTCTACGGGAATCAGTGAAAATGTCGTCTAATGGCGGTGACTGGCAGTAATTCCCGGAAAGGGTGAGCTTGCCCTGACACTGAGAGAAATTCGTCGCGTAGCCTTAGGTCTACGGGAATTAGTGGGAACGTCTTTTAAGAAGAATAGGGCTTCAAGATTCAGCTGAACTGGTTACGGCTTCTTGCGAATGCACGGAAGTCGATAGCAGCAGCAAAAGTGCGAAAGCGCTAACCGATGTTGCGTAAGCAAAACTGCTGTGTCTCTTGCGCCAAATCCTTTACGATCTCGTTCATGCTTCTGGTGTGAAATCGCGCGGGCCACATGTACACATAGCAGCACAAAGAACCCACGACGTACTTCAACACAATCAGCTTTCGCAGGACAAACTCCCTCAGCGACAATGAACTAGGTTACCGTCCTTGTCGAGGGATTGAGGTGATTCGCCAATGACCGTATGGGACGGCGGATCGTGCTGACATCCCATCAATGAGCACTCATTGGTCGGGCGGGCGCCTACTTTGCGCCAACCCGCAATTTTTGGAGCCGAAAGGCGCAAACCCCCAAACGGGGGACTGCCTTCATCAAGTACTGTGAGTGACCGCTCCGCTTGTAATATTGACTCGGCTGAAAGTGAACAGTAACTAAATGCAAAGCCCATTTCAATCTCCATATGGAAAATGAAAGAATTTCCAGGTTTGGGAATTTGGACACAATTTGCATGCTGAGCTGATTAGGTACTCCTCATTTATTTCGTTAATGATGTACAAATTCTTTCTCCAGCATCAGCATACGGTAACACCATTTACACCTGCAAGAGGGAATGAGTCAAATACATGGCAGCATCAACAAGATGGTACCCAACCGGTCTCAATTCTCACCAACGAGGTGAATATAGTCACCAAAGGCTTCTCGAGCCTCTTCTACAGTCTCAATAACCTCCATCTTGTTATTCTCAGGAAGAGCCATGGCATCTGTTCCGTCAAACTTGGCAAAAAGCTCCGCATCTGTCAGGTACAGCACACGGTGAACGTCTCCTCCAGGCGTGGACAGAAAATCTCCTGCGTTTACTTCCAGAGTGGTTCCTTTGGTCACATTCTGAACAATCTGGCGACCTGAAATCAGGTATACGTCGTGGGTCAGGATGTGATGGTGAGCTGGCTCTATGAAACCCGCTTTGAACTTGAAAAACGCCGTTGTAGGACGGAGAAACTTAAGAGTTACACCAGGATACCCTTCCACGGGGAAGAGCTCACGATCACCAGCACGGTCATAAATCATAGGAAGGCCTTCAGTATCACTTGCTGAGGTCTTCGTTGCTTCGTTTTCCACAATAACGTTCCCAGTATTGTTGTCAGAAGCATTACATTTCGTCGACGTCGCTCTGCATTCGACTGCAGCCATGCCGTATTTCATCTTCCTGGCTTCACAGACACGATAAACACCCTCCTGATGCAGGCGAGCTGGAGCTTTGAAAACGTTGCTAGGCTGATTGAGCTTCACAAATGAAGGACGATGAATAGCTGAAGCTACCAGGCCTTTGCCGGGATAAACACACCTCTTCATCTGTAAAGAAATCATTGTTGTTAACCTCCTTTTGAGAAATGAACTCATGAAATCCTTGCGAACTCTTTATGCGTGAGGTGATAAGTCTTCACGACGGTTTTGAAGCCACCGGAATAAAACGTGGATTGAGGCGCATCCTTCCACACGCATACGACAGGCCAGCAGCGAACTCGGCATTCCCTTGCGTGTAGGTTATGCTAAGAGAAAGAAACTGCGGCTTACACTACAAATCAGAGTCTACAAGAGCTCGATGTTACCAACTGAAATGCAGAATCACAGCGATAACCCGACAACAAGCTGAGAGAGACCTCCCTGACGTTCACGGAAAGCATGACCAGTAGGAAATCACTGCTGCTTGGCCCACTCCTGTCTGGGGGCACCATGAAATCTGAGAACCTCGATGTTAGCTGACGCGAGACTGTAGGTGTTTCGACGCCCCAGAACGACCATAAGGGCGCGTGTCTTTTGGTGTAGATTGTCAAAGTTTGAGCCTAATACCGCTTTGTACCGTGGCGACACGACTCTCAACTGTATCCTACCGTGTACAGCCTTTCTAGAAGTTCTAACTTTGGCAAACGTTCGACCTCAAGGACACACGCCCTAATATCTTACCATAAAACTATGTTTCCGTGCAAAACAGAACTAAGAATTTTGATTATTGAGCATCTTGGTAACGTCTTGGCCCGCAGAAGCACATAGTAGTACAGTATGCAACATGCAACCCGTTCAGTACGGCACACATCGCTCCCTTCCGTTCAGTTCTCGAAATGGGGTGTACTGAAAGCTAAACTTGGGGATTTATTGGGGGTTGAAGGCGCAGGCCTGCTCGAAGATGAGCTGGCGGATGCGGGGGATGTCATACTCCTCCTGCTCGAAGCTCAGGTCGAACTGGAAGGGGTTTGGGTGCGGCGGGTCCTGGTTCGCCTTGTGGTAGTGCGCCAGGTACGGGTGGGCCAATGCCTCGTCAACTGTGATTCGCCTTCTCGGGTCGAACACGAGCATGCGCTGCACCAAGTCAGCCGCGGGTTCCGACAGCTTGGGGAACACGTCCCTGATGTTCCGCGCGGGGAAGCCCTGTAGCTCTGAGAGCAGGAAGGTGCGGGCGGCATCGTTGACTATGAAGGAGGCGTCCTCTGCAGATGGAGATCCTATCAGCTGGTGTGGTGACAGCAATGCAGGGGGAGATGGAGAACAAGTGGGGGAAAAAAGCACAAGAGGGAAAAAGATAAGGCAAGCCCTGCAGCTCTGGGGGCAGGAAGGTGCGGTCGGCATCGTTGACTATGAAGGAGGCGTCTTCAACTGATGGAGATCCAATCAGCTGGTGGGTGAAAGGAGAACAATTGGGGGAGCAAAGCACAAGAGGGGAAAATGTAAGGAAAGCCTTGTAGGAAGCAGGAGGCCCTGCTCACTCTCACCCCTACCCATACTCCCCTCTGCTGTCCCTCCTCCCTTCAGCCGCACCTCGCAGGTCTTGCGGAGCTGGTCCACGTAGTTATCGCCTCTGAGCACAATGTGCCCCAGCACGAGCTCCAGATAGATGAGCGCCACGGACCACACGTCGATGGAAGCGCTGTACTGCTGGTTGTTCACCAGCAGCTCGGGAGCGCGGTAGTATCTGGTAACCACATATTTCGTCAGGTGGTCGGTGGTTTCCACACGGGTTCGCGCAAGGCCGAAATCGGTGATCTTGATGTTGCAGCGCCCGTCGATGAGGATGTTGGGGGGCTTTAAGTCGCGGTGCAGGATGTTGGCGGAGTGGATGTACTTGACTCCCTTCAGTAACTGGAAAAGGATGCGCTGGGGAGAGAAGAGGGAGGGGGAAGAGATCGGGGTAGAAGCATGGCATTTTTGTGCCGGGAGAACGAAAAAGGGAAGGGAAAAGAGGGATGTTGGCCGAGTGGATGTACTTGGCGCCTCGAAGCAGCTGGAAGAGGATGGGCTGGGGAGAGGAGGGGAAGGGGGCACACACTGCCACACACACACCTTGCACTGCCACACACACACACCGTGTAGTGCCGTTCATCCATGTCCTGCCCAGACCGAATGATACCATGCAGGTCCGTGGGCATGAGCTCATACACAATTGCACCCCAACAACTGCTGTCATACCTTGTATTCCCACAGCTCACGTTCTATTGTTAATACCTTGAACTGCCTCCCACACACACACCGTGTAGTGCCGTTCATCCATGTCCTGCCCGGACCGAATGACCCCGTGCAGGTCCTCGGGCATGAGGTCATACACGATATACACGTCCTGGAAGCTCTGCGGGTTGGGCGGACGGATGACGTCCTTGATGGCAATCACCTGGGGGGGGGGGGGTGGCGGTGAATGGGAGGGGAGTGGGATGGGCGTGGGAGGGCAACGCAGGCATGAGCTCAAACACAATTTACATGTTCTGTTGCGGAGGAGCACAGTCTGACTTTCCAATAGTGTGAGAGTGCTCACCTAACCACAGCGACTGTTTTTTGAGTCGACTCAAAAGCAACGCAGGCATGAGCTCAAACACAATTTAGATGTTCTGTTGCGGAGGAGTACAATCTGAATTTTCAAGAGTGTGTGCCTAGGAGTGCTCATCTATCCACATAGTCTGCTCACATTGGGGTGGTTCATGTTGCGGAGGATCAGAATCTCGCGGAGAGTCCGCTTGGCATCTGTGCGGTCGTTGAACGCGTTGCCGATCTTCTTGATCGCCACCTCCTCCCCGGTCGTCTCATCTCGTGCAGAGCTGATGGAAAAAAAAAAAAAAAAAAAAAAAAGAGAGAGGCAAAAACAACCATATTCGTTATCTCCTTCCAAGTTGTTCAGGCCCTTCCAAAAGTGAGGAAAAGGTGAAATTTCAAAAAATGACATTCATAAGAAATTCGCTCAGAGCTCAGAATAGGTCGATCATAAAGAGGGGAAAGAAGTGAACGGAATTGGGTGAGATCAATACTCAAGTCCGGTAAGCAAGGAGTGGTAACGAGTCAAGAATGTGATTCAAATGAAAGTTAGTGATGACGACTAGAATATCGCTTTCTTATAGCTCCCAGTGATTCTAATCATACCGCTGACTCAACATTCCAATAATTCGCACAGTCGCGCTGGCGTCACGCTTCATTCTAATACCCATGACTCACCAAACAACACCATAGGCTCCTCGGCCAAGGGGGAAGAGCGGGACGTAGCGCACGGGAACCTCGAAGTTGATTCCGGAGATGCTGTAGCGTCTGTAGCGGCCATCGTACGTCAGCGTACCCTCACTGACGATTTGCACGCCGTCTAGCGGCCCTTGCGACGCGTCTGATTGGTTCATTGTCGCGTCGTCCTGCCGCGAAATGGATGAGATCAGAAGGGATCAGAAGGAATTTGTGAGAATGGGCATTTGAGACGCATCAGAGCTTGAACGCATTGTGTTTCGTGTGGGGCGCCTTTCCCGGTGCATCGTCTCGTCTCCCTGCGGCGAGATGGACCGGAAGGGAAGGGTGTGGTGAGCATAAGACGTGTCTTAGACGTGTCAAGGCTTGCGAAGCGCTGCTATTAGAGCATTATCACGTATCCCTGCCGCAATATAAATCGGATAGGAAGAGTAATGGTAAGATTGTTTGAAAACAAAATCATTCCATTGAATCAACATTGCGATTAGCCGGAAATAATTGTATCCATCCTGCTAGCATGACATCAATTTCGGAATACAGCTGGGATGTGTAATTGTCACAACACGATACTGACCGGAAATTTCTACGACTTGCGTGAACCATAGCAGGATATTTTCCAAGCACAACTTAATGCACATGAAATGCGAAAGAAGAAAGTTAGTAATATTATTGGGAAGAGCCAACCTGCGGCCGTAGGACTTCGGAAGCCATTATTGATATGCAGCGTGATGGCAGGACAATACACAACGCCGAGCCTCGTTCTCGTTCCCTAAGAAGTCACGAAATTCGGAATGCGAAACGCTGAAGTCTGTGTGGAAGCAAGGCGCGTGGATGCTGTGAATGAGAACACAGCGATCGTGTAATGGTGGCCATTTGTAGAGGTCGCTTCACGAGTACAAGCTACGTAGAGGAGCAAATAGCTTCTCACGAAATGGTAACTCGTGTACAAAACTGGGAAATGCTTCAAGCTGCAAGCTTCAAGCACAAAAGACGGGAGTCCAGAAAGTCTGGTTGTAGCGGAATTTCATGTGGGAAGCCTAAAACATTCGTACCGTTCATTTGTGGTTGCGCAAAACGATTCCACGCGGTGCACAGCGGTTATCAGGCTTTCAGTTTCAAACCTTGACGCAACGAGAGGAACCGCACGTGATGAAATGAAACGAACTGCGCTGACCTCGCCCCCGCCTCAAATTCCGAAGGGAAGTGGACTGAATAAATATGATTTGACCTTTTTGAACCGCAGCGGAACTTACTGAACCACATTCAATCGTGCAATTACGACACCCGCCTCTGTTCAGGAACATCGACTTAGGGTGCATTCCTGGTTGGTGGCAGGGCAACTGTTCACATCGAGTTGGTGGCAAGTGTACCCAAAAATTCAGTGGGCCGGACAATGCGCCTGCCACCAACAGTGCGATGAACAGTGCCCTGCCACCAACCAGGAATGCACCCTTAGCCGCATTGGAGACACCATTGGCGTGTGTTTGCTTGCGTTTAGGTGCTTGAAGTGTTCCTTCCTCGTTATAAAGGAATGGAGGGAGGTAAAAATGCTTTTATGCGCCTGTGAAGGAGACTTCCAACTTTTGCACTGCGCCTATAACCGTGGAGCGGCAGTGCTCAAAGTGCATGTGCCTAACATGCGCCCGCTCCTCTGTCCGAGGTCTGGCAGTAGCTGGTCCTGAAAATCCATATTGCCGCAATTCCCCATCTTTTAACCAGGCAGTCCATTACCCCAAGTACTGACGGCATCAATCCTGATTGTCCTTGATGCAGCAGGTATTAGATTTGTCTAAGATGCCTTGGATTTGAGCCAAGAAACGATATCATCCCCATCTCGTGCCAGCCATGCTGCACGAGCCCTGATCGTCTCAAGTGTCCGATCCAGTTCCATCGCCGCAGCTGGGACCGGATGGGCGGCGAAGAAAGCCTCCGCATCACGAGCCTTGTCCTCAGTGGCAAACCCCTTGAGGGGCAGAGCTGGTATGCGCTGCAAGCAACAGATTCACGTGTTGGCAAGATACAAGAAATAGAGATGGATTGATTGTTGAAATTGCAACAAATTCCTCAGCAGGCCTGTTATCTGTGGCTACGCCGGTTGTGTTTTTGAGAGGGGGGTACCAGAACAGAAACATAAATGACGTCACAAGGTGACTATATCAGCTATCCGGCAAGGTATTGACCTGACCTTATAATGCACAAACCACAAGACAATGAGATGTTGACCAAACTGAGAAGACAACAGAAAACAAAAAGAAAACCTCACAGATTTCACTGCAGAAAAAAAAGGCCTCACCGCAAACAAGGCAGCAGCAGAGGCGAAGCGAGCATGAATGGCATCGAAATGCTCCTTGAAATACTCCCATGCGTACTCGCGGTTGTCAGCATTGCCAGCCATGGTCATGAAGACAATGCTGTGAGGGGTTGCATGGCATGGGGGAGCGGCCACGGAGGAAGGGGGGGAAGAGGAGGGGGGAGGGGGTGGGGTGTATACAGACTTGGTTAATAGAGTGGCTCACCTTGAAAAGGGCAGCAGCAGAGGCGAAGCGAGCATGGATGGTGTCATAGTGTTCCTTGAAATACTCCCATGCGAACTCGCGATTGGCTGCGTTGCCTGCCATGGTCATGAAGACAATGCTGCAGGGGTGGGGGGGGGAGTGGGGTGATGAACCCAACAGAATGATCCTTGAAACACTCCCATGCGGATTACCAATTGACTCCATTGCCTACCATGGTCATAAAGACAGTGCTGCAAGGAGGATAGGGAACAGAGGTGAATTTAGAGTTGGCTCAGAAGTTGCCTGCCGCAATCACGATTACCCAGAGATTGCTTTCCATGATATGACCACATGTGGACAGGATGGGGAAGCAGGGTGTTCATTCAACTCGGACTTTGCCTGAACAGAATGCCGAGTTGGGGGTTAGAGGGGGGAACAGAGGGAGGAAACTGAAAATAATGCCTCCGACATGGGATTTCAGGGTGCATAGAGTCGTGAAATCCCATGCATGATCCGTTTGCAGTTCATGATCCTTGACGTGGAAAAAGGATTAGAATTCTCTAAATCCTGAGATACTTACTATTGGTCCTGCGCCTTCACTTCAGTCTCGTCAAGGGCGAACGCCAGGAAGTCCTTGTATAGCTCACGGTCTTTCACAGAGGAGAGTGCTGCTCATAGGGTATATAGGCATTGGTGGCATTGGTGAAAAGGGAAACAGAGAGGATGGGAGGGCTAAACGTAAGGTATATTGAATATAGCAGTTAGAACGCCAGGAAGTCCTTGTAGAGCTCACGGTCTTTCACAGAGGAAAGTACTGCTCATAATGTGTGGGCATTGATGGGAAAAGAAGCAAATAGTATGGAATTAAAAAGGGAAGCACATTATAATTTCCCCGCAGAGCTTCCCTGCAGAGCTTGCTAGCATTGCACACATCACGAGAATGGCTCGGGCAGCTCAGATGATTTCCTGTGTCGCGCTCAAACACCTATTTCTCAAGTGCCTCTACGATTGGTACTTTAGGTTACTCCCAGAAGCACGTACCAACGAGGCAGTGGATCTTGAAGTCAGGCGTGGTTGCCTCCCTGTAGAGCTTCTTAGTGGCCTCCATCTCCGCCTTTCCTCCGTACTTCACAGCAACAGACATGACCACCCGACGCAGGTCAGGGTTGACCGAGCTGAAGGGTGACAGACAGGGGGGGGGGAGAAGGAGAGAGCAGTTGCAGATAGAGAGTGGTCTGGCCTCCATCTCCGCCTTTCCTCCGTACTTCACCGCCACAGACATGACCACCCGACGCAGGTCAGGGTTGACCGAGCTGAAGGGTGACAGACAGGGGGGGGGGGAGAAGGAGAGAGCAGTTGCAGATAGAGAGTGGTCTGGCCTCCATCTCCGCCTTTCCTCCGTACTTCACCGCCACAGACATGACCACCCGACGCAGGTCAGGGTTGACCGAGCTGAAGGGTGACAGACAGGGGGGGGGGAGAAGGAGAGAGCAGTTGCAGATAGAGAGTGGTCTGGCCTCCATCTCCGCCTTTCCTCCGTACTTCACCGCCACAGACATGACCACCCGACGCAGGTCAGGGTTGACCGAGCTGAAGGGTGACAGACAGGGGGGGGGGAGAAGGAGAGAGCAGTTGCAGATAGAGAGTGGTCTGGCCTCCATCTACGCCTTTCCTCCGTACTTCACCGCCACAGACATGACCACCCGACGCAGGTCAGGGTTGACCGAGCTGAAGGGTGACAGACAGGGGGGGGGGAGAAGGAGAGAGCAGTTGCAGATAGAGAGTGGTCTGGCCTCCATCTCCGCCTTTCCTCCGTACTTCACCGCCACAGACATGACCACCCGACGCAGGTCAGGGTTGACCGAGCTGAAGGGTGACAGACAGGGGGGGGGGAGAAGGAGAGAGCAGTTGCAGATAGAGAGTGGTCTGGCCTCCATCTCCGCCTTTCCTCCGTACTTCACCGCCACAGACATGACCACCCGACGCAGGTCAGGGTTGACCGAGCTGAAGGGTGACAGACAGGGGGGGGGGAGAAGGAGAGAGCAGTTGCAGATAGAGAGTGGTCTGGCCTCCATCTCCGCCTTTCCTCCGTACTTCACCGCCACAGACATGACCACCCGACGCAGGTCAGGGTTGACCGAGCTGAAGGGTGACAGACAGGGGGGGGGGAGAAGGAGAGAGCAGTTGCAGATAGAGAGTGGTCTGGCCTCCATCTCCGCCTTTCCTCCGTACTTCACCACCACAGACATGACCACCCGACGCAGGTCAGGGTTGACCGAGCTGAAGGGTGACAGACAGGGGGGGGGGGAGAAGGAGAGAGCAGTTGCAGATAGAGAGTGGTCTGGCCTCCATCTCCGCCTTTCCTCCGTACTTCACCGCCACAGACATGACCACCCGACGCAGGTCAGGGTTGACCGAGCTGAAGGGTGACAGACAGGGGGGGGGGGAGAAGGAGAGAGCAGTTGCAGATAGAGAGTGGTCTGGCCTCCATCTCCGCCTTTCCTCCGTACTTCACCGCCACAGACATGACCACCCGACGCAGGTCAGGGTTGACCGAGCTGGTAGCGGTGTGGTGGGGCGGCAGAGAAGGGGGAGATAGTAGAACACCTTCATATGCGAAGCATGGACGCTCAAACGAAGGAGTGCGGCATAGATGCTCACACTCACCCTTAGCACAGATGAGGCATGCACGCTAAGCCTCTCAAGGCCATTCACTCACAAGATGTCAGTGGTGAGTTGATTTAAGAGCTCCTGGCAAGGAAATAGGATGGAGGGATGCACACTCTGCAAAGTCTTAGACTGAATGAGGTGTGCAATCCAGCCCACTTATAGAGGTTTATTCACGAGACGTCAACAGTGAGCTGCTTGAAGAGCTCCTGGCACTTGGCGATGGTGGGGGCGTGCCAAGGCAATAGGATGGAGGGATGCATACTCTGTAAATTCTTGGATTGGATGGGGTTTGCAAGCCAATCCACTTATACAGGTTCACTCACGAGACGTCAACAGTGAGCTGCTTGAAGAGCTCCTGGCACTTGGCGATGGTGGGGGCGTGCCAAGGCAATAGGATGAAGGGATGCATACTCTGTAAATTCTTGGATTGGATGGGGTTTGCAAGCCAATCCACTTATACAGGTTCACTCACGAGACGTCAACAGTGAGCTGCTTGAAGAGCTCCTGGCACTTGGCGATGGTGGGGGCGTGCCAAGGCAATAGGATGAAGGGATGCATACTCTGTAAATTCTTGGATTGGATGGGGTTTGCAAGCCAATCCACTTATACAGGTTCACTCACGAGACGTCAACAGTGAGCTGCTTGAAGAGCTCCTGGCACTTGGCGATGGTGGGGGCGTGCTAAGGCGATCAAAGGGAGGGATGCACACTAAGCAAAGGCTGACTGATGGGGTGTGCACTCTAATCTCCTCACAGCCTTTCACTCACGAGACGTCAGCGGTGAGCTGCTTGAAGAGCTCCTGGCACTTGGCGATGGTGGGGGCGTGCTGATAGCTGCCCAGCTTGCCCAGTACCAGGGGCCGCAGCATGGAGTCCAGGTGAGACTCGCCCTGCACTCATGACGGTTGGGGATCGAGGGAGGTGGAACACAGGGTGCACGAAAGAAGGAAGGTGAGCCTCACACCCTGACATAGTGGGAGTGTGCTGGTAGCTCCCTAGCTTGCCCAGCATGGAGTCCAGGTGAGACTCGCCCTGCCGTGAACGAGGTGGAGGGTGGGAGAGGTGGGACACAGGGGGGGGGAGACTTGGCGATGGTGGGGGCGTGCTGGTAGCTGCCCAGCTTGCCCAGCACCAGGGGGCGCAGCATGGAGTCCAGATGAGTTTCGCCCTGCGGTTAGTCATGGGAGGTGGGAATCAGGGCGCACGAAAGAAGGAAGGTGAACTTCACATTCCACGATGGCGGGGGCGTGCTGGTAGCTACCCAGCTTGCCCAGCACCAGGGGGCGCAGCATGGAGTCCAGATGAGACTCGCGCTGCAGTGAGGGAGGTGGGGATTGAGGAAGGTAGAATGCAGGGTGCACGGAAAGGAAAAAGGAGAACTTGACACTCTGTGATGGTGGGAGAGTGCTGGTAGCTGCCCAGCTTGCCCAGCACCAGGGGCCGCAGCATGGAGTCTCACTGCCGATTTAAGCACAGGCATGGGTATCCATGGGCCAGGGTACTCACCGCTTTGGGCTCCCAGCCCAGCTTGTCGGCAATGGAAGTGAAGAGCTGCATGCCCACCGCCTCCAGGAGAGGCTTCTGCTGCAACGTGCCTGGGGCCACCTAACCAGAAAAACAGATCTACGTCTCTCTCTCAGACAACTCACCGCTTTGGGCTCCCAGCCCAGCTTGTCGGCAATGGGGGTAAAGAGCTGCATGCCCACCGCCTCCAGGAGAGGCTTCTGCTGCAGCGCGCCAATCAGGATCTCCAGCTCGCCAATGTCCCCTGCTATCTGCGCCCATACGGTGTATCTGGTCACATTTGAGAGAGCACATGGACACATAGTAAGGCACACGAGTTTTTATGAGGATCTCCAGCTCGCCTATGTCCACTGCAACCTGTGCCCATATGGTGTATCTGGACGGGGAGCGGGAGGAGGAAGGAGCACATCGAAGCTTAGTATGGTACATGCATTTCTCTGAAGGATCTCCGGCTCGCCTATGTCACCCGGCAATCTGCGCCCATACGGTGTATCTGGACGCGCGGGGCAGGGCACATGGAAACAAGTGCTTGAGAATGACCGATTCACATCAAAACAGTTACCAGTCTGTCCCTCACTTCCCTGTGCCCCTCATGTCCCATCAGCTCACGGAGTTGCCTCACCTATCAACCCTGTGAAAACCTCTACTCTATGAAAACTTTACCAGAGGAAGTACTCATATCCTATGATGCTTGATAAAGATGCATGGTAAGTAACCCGGAATAAAGACTCACTCCGTTTCGTTCTTGAACGCCCATGCCAGCTGCAGAGCCTGGCTGGTCTTGATTATGCCCGCTTTTGCCAGGGCAAAGGCGTCCATAACAGAGCCTGGAAGTTGGGATAGAGAAGAGCGAAGGGAGTGAGCACAAGAGGGAGGAGGGCACGTGATGACAGCTGAAATACTGCCTGGCTGGTCTTGATGATGCCCGCCTTGGCCAGGGAAAATGCGTCCATGACAGAGCCTGTGGATTGGATAGAAACGAGGGAGGGGAACGCGAGAGCAGGGAGGGGTGTGGAGAAGAGCGGGGGGTGCGAGGTGGCTGAAAAGTGGCAGCAACTGGCTGGTCTTGATGGTACCCGCCTTGGCCAGTGCAAATGCGTCCATGGCCGAGCCTGTTGATAAGAACGGCGGAGGAGAGAGTGGAGCGTGAGAGAAGGAGGAGGAGAGAAAAGGGGAGAGAAGAAAGCAGAGAGTGTGAGAAGAGAAGACGGAGACGAGGGGTAACGCGACTTTTTTTGAGGCGCCTCAAAAAGGGAAGAGTTTTTTGAGGCGCCTCAAAAAGGGGAGAGAAGAAAGCAGAGAGTGTGAGAAGAGAAGACGGAGGCGAGGGGTAACGCGACAGGTGATCGACATATGGTGGTGAGTCGTGATGCGTATTATGCATGCATCACAATGGGCATTTTCAACAACACACCCACACCCACATGCACTCACCCAGTCGGTCGATAACAGGCAGCTGCAGCGCCTCCACAGCAGCCGAAATCCCCTTCCACTGCTCCTCTGTGTAATTCACCCGGAAGATCCCCGTCTGCCCCGCATTCACCCTCAGCCATCCGCCCTCCCCTTCTGGCACCACAAACCCCTCCGCCTCCCCTTCCTTCTCCGACAGAACCACCGTATCAAGCTTCTTCCCCTCGCCTCCGCCCACTCGCCCTGTCGTTGCAGTCACAGGCACCCACCAGAGCTGCTTGTCCTCTGCTTCGCTGGGAGGTCCCTTGGAGAGGAACCGGGTTTGCCTGAGACGCACTCCCTGCTTGCCTGGGCTGGGGGGCAGGATGGAGATGAGCGGATAGCCCATCTGGGCCGTCCAACTGACCATCATCTCACGGACAGGCTTGCCCGAGGCCTCGGCAAGGGAGTTCCAGAGGTCGTTGGTGATGGTGTTGGCGTAGGCGTGCTTGGAAAGGTACGAGTGCAGACCCTGGGGAGGAAATGGGAGAGGCAGGCATTAGGCTAAGAAACAGAACCCGACCCTCCATCCAAATCTCCCCATGGTGTGATTATCGCCTCTGTGCGACCCCCCCTGTGCGACTCCCCCTGGGCGACTCCCCCTGGGCGACTCCCCCTGGGCGACTCCCCCTGGGCGACTCCCCCTGGGCGACTCCCCCTGGGCGACTCCTCCTGGGCGACTCCCCCTCGGCGACTCCCCCTGGGCGACTCCCCCTGGGCGGCTCCCCCTGTGCAAACCCCACTGTGCAATTCCCCCTGTGTTACTCCCCTTGAGTCACCGCTCCTGTGCAACTACCCCTGACCTGAGCAGCTTCTCCTGTGCAGATAACCTTGTCCTCCCCCCCTGACTTTTGAGTCGACTCAAAAGTCCGCTCCTGTGCAACTACCCCTGAGCACCTTCTCCTGTGCAAATAACCTTGTACTTCCCCCCTTTGTGCGAGCATGCACCGGCGTTCCTTGAAGACCGTTGGCTCCGATGGCGGCTGCCTCCAGCTGCCGAATGACACATGCGCCCTTGGAGTAGCTCAGCGCGTCAGCGCGAGAGCTGCACCCTCCCCCTTCCGGTGCGACTCACTGTGAGTGCACGCACAAACTCACCTTCTTGAAGGCGTCGGCTCCAATGGCGGCCTCCAGCTGCCGAATGACACATGCGCCCTTGGAGTAGGTCAGCGCTGAAGTGACAGCAACTAGTGCATGCATGCAACCTGCACTGCCTGCGCAAATACCCCCATGCTATCCCCCCCCCCCTCCCGCGGACCTCCCCGGGCAAACCCCCCTGTGCAAATCTCCCTATTGCTCGACCCTCCCTGTGCAAATTCCCCAGTGAGGAAGGTAAGCACACACGCACGGACCTTCTTGAAGGCGTCGGCACCAATGGCGGCCTCCAGCTGCCGAATGACACATGCGCCCTTGGAGTAGCTCAGGGCGTCAAACACCTGGCGGGATGCGCATAGGATAAATAAGAAATAAGAAAAAAGGTAAAAAACAAATGTTCACTCCCGTCCCATCTTATCCTATCCCATCCTATCCCGTCTTACCCCATACCATCCCAGCCAATCTGATCCCATCCCCACCCACCCCTCCCAACCCCCATGCACACCTGATCAATCTCCCAGACCTCATTTCCCCCACCCACCCCATCCCATCACATCGCCCCCCTCCCAACCCCCCCGCACTGACCTGCTCGATCTCCTTGGGGTCGTTGATGGGCACTTCAACGGGGTGAGAGCCCAGCACGGCGTCAGTGTGCAGGCACGTGTCCATGTCATTGCAGGCGAACTGCGTCCACACGTCCCACTCGGGGAAGATGTAGTCCACCCCCAGCCAGCCCCCTCCCCCACTAGCCACTCTCACCGCATCCCACCGCATCCCACCCCATCCCACCCCATCCCACCCCAACCCACCGGATTCCACCGCTCCCAACCCTCACAGCGCTCACCTGCTCGATCTCCTTGGGGTCGTTGATGGGCACTTCAACAGGGTGAGAGCCCAGCAGGGCGTCAGTGTGCAGGCACGTGTCCATGTCATTGCAGGCGAACTGCGTCCACACGTCCCACTCGGGAAAGATGTAGTCCACGCCCAGCCAGCCCACCCACGTGGCGAAGCCCTCGTTCAGCCACAGGTCGTTCCACCACTGCATGGTTACCAGGTTACCAAACCACTGCAGTAGTGACGTGTGGTAGAGGTTGGGATTGGGGGTTGACGGGAGAAAAAGGAGAGGCGGGAGAGGGTGGGGGGTGGAAAGGGCAGGGAGGAGTGGGGAGAAAGGGGAGTGAAGGGCATATGAGGGGAGATCCAGGCATAGGACATGCGGGGAAAGATGTAGTCCACCCCCAGCCAGCCCACCCACGTGGCGAAGCCCTCGTTCAACCACAGGTCGTTCCACCACTGCATGGTTACCAAGTTACCAAACGACTGCGGAGCGGTGGGAGTTGAGATGGGAGGAAAAGGAGGGGTTGGACAATGGGGTTGGGGAAATGGGGAAGCAGAGGCAGGGCGACGAGGGGGGAAATAGAAATGGGATCGGATGAGGGTAGAAATTAGCAGGGAAGTGGCAGACGTTGGTGTATGCAGGATATAATTCTTTCTCCCATATCATTTTTTCTCCATGGTTGGCCCCTCCTTAGCCTACCTGGTGGGCCAACTCGTGAGAGATGACGTAAGCCACACGCTGCTTGGTGGCAGCAGGCGCGCTGTTCTCGTCTACCAGCAGCGCCGTCTCCCTTACTCCACCGGAGGCATTAAAACACCGAAAGAATCCTGCTGTTACACTCACCTGGTGCGCCAGCTCGTGCGAGATGACGTAAGCCACACGCTGCTTGGTGGCAGCAGGTGCGCTGTTCTCATCCAGCAGCAGTGCCGTCTCCCTGAACGTGATGAGGCCCCAGTTCTCCATGGCTCCCATGGCGAAGTCCGGGATGGCTGCATGCACATGGTACAAGGGGCCGAACACATACGGAATGATGAGAGTGGGAACGCATGAGAGAGCCGTCTCCCTGAACGTGATGAGGCCCCAGTTCTCCATGGCTCCCATGGCGAAGTCCGGGATGGCTGCATGCACATGGTACAAGGGGAAAGGAGCCGAACACATACGGAATGATGAGAGTGGGAACGCATGAGAGAGCCGTCTCCCTGAACGTGATGAGGCCCCAGTTCTAAATGGCTCCCATGGCGAAGTCCGGGATGGCTACACAAACATGGCATGTGGAGAAGGGAGTCAAGTAAGGAACGGCGGGGAGTCAGTGAGAAAACTCACCAATCAGGTCGGCCTTGGGCAGAGGGTACTTGATTCCGAAGTAGTCCTCAAAGAACGTGATCACCTTGCACGCCACTGACAGGGCGAACCTTCCTTGCTCCTTCCTCCCTGGCGTCGTGTAGATGTTCACCTGGACGCACCAACCAACATAGGAACAGTACAGCATGAACATGTGGGCTTAGATGCATATACAATCACACCCCATACTATCACATGATTCCTAATCCACTCACATACAGTCACCAAGATCCCACTGATTGCAAACAAACCCATGATATCTTTTCCACTTACATGCAATTACATATCCCCTTCCCACTCTAGCCAGAGTGCCATTGCTGGTCTTTTCTGACACACACTCCACCTCCCCCACCACGAATGCCAGCAGGTAAGTGCTCATCACAGGGCTCTCTGCAAACCGAACCACACCTGTACAACCACACCCCCCCCTGCAATCATGCCGCAACAAGCTTTCCCATTCTCACCAGAGTGCCATTGCTCGTCTTGTCAGAAACGCACTCCACCTCCCCCACCACGAACACCAGCAGGTACGTGCTCACAACTGGGTTCTCAGCTAATCGAGCCACCCTCATACCACACCCTATCCAACCGTTCATCCCCGCCTTTATCCCATTCTCACCAAAGTGCCATTGCTTGTCTTGTCAGAAACACACTCCACCTCCCCCACCACGAACGCCAGCAGGTATGTGCTCATAACCGGGCTCTCTGCGAACCGAACCACCTCGGACCCGTCCGCCTGCTTCTCCCGCCCAACCTCGTCCATGTTGGACAAGCCTTGCAACCCGGCCGGCACGCGCAGTGACACCTCAAACGTGGCTTTGGCAGCGGGCTCGTCCCAGCAGGGCAAGGCTTGGCGCGCTCCTACTGGTTCGAACTGCGTGGTTACCATCCACTTCTTCTGGCTGTCTCGGGTGTAGGATGCACCTGAAAGGGGAAAGTGAAAGGAAATGGGGAGCGCGGACGGTTGTTTTCATCAGCTTCTCTCAGCAAGAAACGGATTGGCACGTTCCTACTGGTTCGAATCTAATGATCACCATCCACTGCTTCAGAAAGCACTTCAACTGAACTTCCTCCCCTACTTACTCCGATCGACACTCACGGTAGAAGCCGACCATGTTGTCGTTGTGGATACCCGTGTACTCAAATCCTGAGCTTCGCAGGCCCCGTGCTCAGCGTCTGCCTTTCCCCCAGCACCAACTTCCCTTCCTGCCTCTCCTTACTGTTTCTGGCCGTCACACTATGTACCCAAAACAGCACTTACGGTAGAAGCCAACCATGTTGTCATTGTGAATGCCAGTGTATTCGATCCTGAGCTTTGCAGGCCCCGTGCTCAGCGTCTGCCCTTCCCCCAGCACCAACTTCCCTTCCTGCCTCTCCTTACTGTTTCTGGCCGTCACACTATGTACCCAAAACAGCACTTACGGTAGAAGCCGACCATGTTGTCGTTGTGAATGCCAGTGTATTCGATTCTGAGCTTCGCAGGCCCCGTGCTCAACGTCTGCCCTTCCCCCAGCACCAACTTCCTCCTGCCTCTCCTTACTGTTTCTGGCCGTCACACTATGTACCCAAAACAGCACTTACGGTAGAAGCCAACCATGTTGTCGTTGTGAATGCCAGTGTATTCGATTCTGAGCTTCGCAGGCCCCGTGCTCAGCGTCTGCCCTTCCCCCAGCACCAACTTCCCTTCCTGCCTCTCCTTACTGTTTCTGGCCGTCACACTATGTACCCAAAACAGCACTTACGGTAGAAGCCAACCATGTTGTCGTTGTGAATGCCAGTGTATTCGATTCTGAGCGTCGAAGGCCCCGTGCTCAGCGTCTGCCCTTCCCCCAGCACCAACTTCCCTTCCTGCCTCTCCTTACTGTTTCTGGCCGTCACACTATGTACCCAAAACAGCACTTACGGTAGAAGCCGACCATGTTGTCGTTGTGAATGCCAGTATATTCGATTCTGAGCGTCGCAGGCCCCGTGCTCAGCGTCTGCCCTTCCCCCAGCACCAACTTCCCTTCCTGCCTCTCCTTAATGTTTCTGCCGTCACACTATGTACCCAAAACAGCACTTACGGTAGAAGCCGACCATGTTGTCGTTGTGAATGCCAGTGTATTCGATTCTGAGCTTCGCAGGCCCCGTGCTCAACGTCTGCCCTTCCCCCAGCACCAACTTCCCTTCCTGCCTCTCCTTACTGTTTCTGGCCGTCACACTATGTACCCAAAACAGCACTTACGGTAGAAGCCGACCATGTTGTCGTTGTGAATGCCAGTGTATTCGATTCTGAGCTTCGCAGGCCCCGTGCTCAGCGTCTGCCCTTCCCCCAGCACCAACTTCCCTTCCTGCCTCTCCTTACTGTTTCTGGCCGTCACACTATGTACCCAAAACAGCACTTACGGTAGAAGCCGACCATGTTGTCGTTGTGAATGCCAGTGTATTCGATTCTGAGCTTCGCAGGCCCCGTGCTCAGCGTCTGCCCTTCCCCCAGCACCAACTTCCCTTCCTGCCTCTCCTTGTCCAGCTCCACCGCCGGCACTCCATCCACTCCTGCTGTAAGAAGCTTGCCCCCTGTTGTCAGCTCCACCTGACGAAAAAGAAATAGTGCGGAGGAGGCAGGGCGAAAGAGCATACAACAGCTGATAATCCTCCCTTCCTGCCTTTCCGCATCCAGCTCCACTGCTGGCACTCCATTCGCTCCTGCTGTGAAGAGCTTGCCACCTGTTGTTAGTTCCACCTGAAGGGGATTGTGGCGAGCAGGCAGGGTGAGAGAGCATCCCAGAACAGCATCTGCAATTCCATGTTAGACACCGCTGGTATTCCATCCGCTGGTAGTCACAATCCGCTCACCGTATGTCTTCTTCCTGAGACACTGAAACAGATTTAGCGACAATCCGCTCCGAACGTATGATTTCTGAAACATTGAAACAAATTCAGTGGCCATCCGCTAACCAAATCCAAATTCTGAGACAATGAAACAAATTTAGTGACGATTCCCTCACCGTAGCCTTTTTCCTAAGACATTGAAACGGAATCAGTGACAAACAGCTCACCGTATGCCTCTTTTTGGGACATTAAAAACAAATTCAGTGACAACCTGCTCACTCTACGCCTTCTTTAAAAGTCACTGAAACAGATTCAGTGTCAATCCGCTCACCCTATGTCTTCATTCTGACACTGAAACGAATTAGGTCAATAAATATTTACTTTCAACTTTACTTCAACGACTTAAAAATGAAGATAATAACGTAACTATCGGAACCTTGCGCGTTTCCGTAAGGACATCAAAACCAGTTCAGTTGCTATTCGCCTACCTTATGCAGCTCCAACTCCTGCGCATGGAACCGAATCTCATTCGTCGGCTCAACCACGTCCAAATCTACGGTCACGATGCCCTTGAACTTGAAGGTCTCCAGATTCGGCTCCAGATGCAGCACATACTTTTTAGGCTTCACGGACGTAGGCAGCAGCACCGACGCCATCTTGACGAGAGGGGTAGACTAGCTTCCGAAATAGGGCCTAAGAAGAACACAAAGCGAAATCACCACGGAACGGATTCCGGATTCTGAATTCGTTCTCTGTGGCACGGGACAGTGAAGCCAAGTACGAAGACGGCTGATGAAATACACAAGATGCCCAACCCCTGCGCGCGAATTCGCCCTGCCCGCAATGGAAACTCTGCACCCGTGTATTAGGGTGCAAGCCAGTTGCACCCCATTTACAAGCACCTCGAGCAATACGAACCACAAAAACCGAAGTTTGACAGAAGAGACCAACGTCAAACAGTCAACAAAGAGTTACAAAATCTAATAAAAGCCCTTTTTGCTAAGTGCGAATTGACGAAAACTTAGCGAAAAGCAAGAATCACTTAAGAGCTTTCTTTACAAGGCAACCTTGGGCTAGTCAAACGGGCATCTTGTGTAGTGCTAAGAATTCTCCAGGCTTCCTGAATCTGCCTCGGATCTGGAGACTGGAATTTCTCACTTCCAGAATTTCCCTGGTTCGACGGAATGTGGTTCTGCTGTGCTTGACTCTTGCAGTCATCGAGATGGCGAGAAATTCCGAAACCTGTTGCCCTTCTCGGGCTGATCTGTCCGGATGAAAATAACTTTGAGAAACTCCAGATGCACTACCCAAAAAGACAAAACACAAACATGTATAGTTGAAGTTATCTCTACTAGATTGGTTATTCTTCTATGCCATTTTATTGTTGACACGTAGCGTTTATCAACTTAAGACACCGATAGAGTTTATAATCTGAACTACGCGATAAAAATATGCCTGATAAAATGGTGGAAGTTCTGGCTTTCCATCCATTCCACATCCCGAAACCCGAATGTTGGAATCAGGTGGCGATGACGTGTATTGACCTGAATCAGCACCACCTGTTGCCATCTTCTTGCTTCGTCCTATCAGCACAAGAGTACCCTTTATGGATAACCTTCCAAGTTCCAATCCTCCGCTTCGTATTGCGGTTAACGAATTAGATCACATATGGCTGTATAACATGATCCGCTAGACCTTGCCCACAACACTAATACATTGGACTCCCTGTCCTAAGCTGAGTTCAGCATTCAAACACCAAATTCTTATTTCCTTTATATGGTTTTGTGTGATGAAGCTTTGTAAAAGTATGGGAAATTCAAAATAAGATGATCAGGCTACAACTTCCACTCAGACAACAATCCACCACAAAAAAGAAAAACCCAGCAAATGGAGGGAAATGTTCACCAAGGGAGTGAACTAAGACGTTGCATATGCCTGCACTCTCTACAAATCTTCTCAACAGCTCTTCTTCAGATCCCCGGCCGTGCTTACAGGCGCTTCCACCACGGCTGGATGAAATCAAACGCGCCCTTGGCGCAACCAGCAGGGTTCGTCGCCGTGTTGAAAATCGTGTAGTAGTTCTTAGGGTTCTGAATCATGGCGTCAACGGTGTCCTTAAGCGGGCCAGCGGCGACGGTAACACTGCTGGCCGGGGTCCACTTGCCCTTGAACCTGTACGAGTACGGGACGAACTTCTGCAGGAACTTGAACACGCGGAGCTCGTACGTGGTGTTCTTGTATGTCTGGCCGGCGCCCAGGTCGATAACAAGGCTGTTGTCGGCCGCGCTGTTGATTGTGAACGCGGTGGGTTCCCCGGGCTCCTTGGATTCGGCCTCCGCGCCGTATCGGATGTTGTAATCGTCGCCCTTCCTGGAAGCCATTCGAAACGCGATAAGTACGGATCAGTATCTTGAAAATGAAAATAACTTTTACGATGGGCCATGTAGAAACATGACTCTGAATAAGCGATTGTGATTGTTTTTTGTCTTGGGATGAGGGAAATCTCTAAAAAACATATTTATCAAATCTTACTTGTAGATCGCCATGTACGCATAGCCGTCCGACATCTTGTCGGCGCCGTCCACGTGGTCCAGCTCAGCATAGAGCGATCCCTGATACACTCCCATGAACACGTCATTCTTCTCGATCTTCTGAAGCCCGGCGCGAACGCTCGCCGGCGGACGCGCGAATCCTGCAAACACATTCACGAACGCGTCAGTTTCTGCGTTATGACATATTTCACAGCATCGCTTTCTGATGCATTCACAGTGCATGCACGTAAAAAGAAATCTTGCTCGATGACGTACCGACTGCGGCGAGGCATGCCAACGTGATGACGAAGATGGCGATTTTCTGAGCCATAGCGGCCCTTTTCTGGCTTGAGTAGAAAAGCTGAAAACTTGAGTGTGCTGGCGAATGGATTCGGTGTTCGAGTTGCTCGACAAATGGCTGTGTGCTGCGGAATGTCTCTTTCGAGGCTGAAATGTCGAATTTATGCATTCAGCAGAGTTTGGTTTGGATTTCAGGGACGCAGCGCCGCATTTCGAGCCGCGTTGGTCTATGGAGACGCACGATGATGCCGCCGAACACGCGAGGTGAAATGCCACTTCCTGGGCGCTGATCCTAGGCCGGTGGAAAAACTTTTCCCAGAGTAGTGACGAATATGTGACAGTATCGATATCTCGGCCACTGGGGGGACAATTGCAGTGTGTATTTCACTCAACCAGCGCTTATATCGATTCAAGGCTATGCCTAGCCCTCACCTCAACCTAGAACCTTGGTCGCAAACCCACAGATGCGGCTGAGCATGTTCCAGACGAAATGCACCACCGCAAAGTTCTCGTAGGTGTACAGTGATTAAATTACAAATACGGTACCACTGCCTATAGTTATCTTCAGCAGCTAGATTTTAGCTAATGGCACTAATATTTATAAGGCAACACCACCCTGTCACAACCTGACAACTAGTCCTTTGCCTCTAGTACTACATTCACTGTCACTTCACTATCCCCCCTCAGTACTGTAACAGCAACCTGCACACAATGTGTTTGCAAATCATTAGCAAAAAATCACTATGAATACCGTACAACACCTTGTAGATGACTGGATGTGCACTTACTGTGTCTCCCACTTGGCAATCATCAAGTGCCCGATAGAGGTCCGTTCCGCTCCGCACTTTATGGTTGTCAATAGCGGTAATGATGTCTCCCAATACCAGCCGACCGTAGTTGTCTCTCGATGTGGGCCGGAGACCCTGAGCAAAGAGACAAAAACAAGCACAGAACATAGTATTTACAACAGAATAACTATATGAACGCAGCAAACAAAAGAGATTGGAGCAGTACCCTACACTGTACACACAGACTCACAGCTTTGCCTGCGGGCCCGGAGGGAGGGGCGTCAAGCACGACCACCCCGTCGATGCCCAACTTCACCGCCTCCTTGGGCGCATAGGAGATGCCCAGCAGCGACCAAAGGTGATATAGTGTAAGCTACAATCACTGTACACATGAACTCACAGCTTTGCCTGCAGGCCCCGAGGGCGGGGCATCGAGCACGAGCACCCCGTCAACGCCCAGCTTCTCCACCGCCTCCTCGGGCGCAAAGGAGATCCCCAGCACCGGCCGCACCACCCTCCCATTCTCTATTATCTGCTCCACGATGCCGCTGATCTGCGGGGTTGGGGTAATAGAGCACGAGGGGAGGGAGGCGGTTGTGAGGGTGGGGGGAGGGGAATGACTGTTCTTCAATGGGAGGTAAGTTTTTGCGTCGTAAAAAAAAAATCCCAGCCGGAGGGTGATTTTATAGCCATGTGAAGGACTGCACTCTCGACTAGCGCATCTCGCTATAGGCACAGTCAGCATGACTCACACTGTCGGCAGGAATGGCAAATCCGACACCAGAAGAAGCACCCGAAGGTGAATATATAGCCGTATTGATGCCGATTAGACTGCCACTAGAGTCCAAAAGAGGCCCACCGCTGTTGCCCGGATTTATAGCAGCATCCGTTTGTATCACCCCCTGTATTGGCCGCCCTGTTGCTGCTGATTGGATCTCTCTCCTCAAACCGCTGGTGAGATGGATGGGGAGGCCGGAGGAGGTGGAGGAGAGAAAGGGAAGGAGAAAGGTTGATTATGAGGAAGAAAGAGAGTGGATAAAAGAAAGTGTTTCAAGGCTGCTGTGAAGGGAGAAGATGAAGAAGGAAATTGCATGTCAGTTGCATAGCCTTCCGGGAGCTTAAAGGTAAAACAAGTGACGAGAATCTAGGCTTGCGGGCGTCCCTATACAAACGGACCTGATACTCGTTAGTTACATTACACTGACCTGATGACGCCTGATGTGAGAGTGTGGTCGAGCCCAAACTGTGGGGAACAAGACACAAGCAAGGGCCAAGGGGGGAAGGGGGAGGGAAAGGGGTGGGGGGATTGTAGGGCTTTTGAGCCGTCTCAAGAGCCGCCTTATGTGAGCGTGTGGTCGAGCCCAAACGGTGAAGAAAAAGACACACAAGCAAGGACCAAGCACAACGGGGTGAGATTCTTGGAATCTATTGCTCCTCTTGGTAATGACTGGTGTACGGGACCAAGGATCATGCAGAACAGGAGAGATGAGGTGGGGGAGAGAGAGGGGGGGAGGGTGGAGTGAGTAAGTGAGGGGGGGTTAAGAGTGTGACTCACGGGGTTACCAATGGCGAAGACCCGTTGCCCGACCATCAAATCTGACGACGATCCGATGGTAACCGGGTGGAGCGACTCCTGAGGGGCGTCGATTCGCAGAACTGCCACGTCCTTGTCCTCATCACAGCCCACCACCACCGCTGCATGCACCGAGGAGTCTGAGAGGGTCACTCTGTGGGGTGGGTTGCAGTCACACGGGCAACAATACAAGGAACGCAAATGAATGGAGAGAGGTCAATCGGCAACACTGCCATGTCCTTATCCTCAGCGCACCCCACCACCACTGCTGCATGCACTGAGGAGTCTGAGAGTGTGACTCTGTGACGCAATGTGCTGGGGACATAAAAGGAATGGAAGTGATGGGGAGAGTGGAGAGAGGGGAGAGACTGAGAGTTGATTCGCAGCACTGCCACGTCCTTGTCCTCGTCACACCCCACCACCACCACCACGACGCATGTGCGTGCGTGCCGTAAATAAATGAAGTGAGGAGGTGGGAAAGAGGTTGAAGGGGAGGTGGTAACCAGTGGCACCGCCACGTCCTTGACCTCGTCTCACCCCACACCCGCTGCATGCACTGAGGAGTCTGAGAGGGTTACCCTGTGTGATCAAATGGTTGATTTTGAGAATTCTCAAAATCAACCTCAAACAAAAAGGGTTACCCTGTGTGATCAAATGGGGGAAAAGGAGATGATCAGCAGCACTGGCATTTCCTTATTCACGTGGTAGTTGGCAACGATGTGCCCCACTTCGTCTGACATGAACCCGCTGCCAAGTCCTTATTCCACCGCATTCCACCCATCCACTTACCTGAGGTCAGCGGCATTAGCGATTACGTGGTAGTTGGTCACGATATGTCCCATCTCGTCCCATATGAACCCGCTCCCCGACCCTTGCGGCACCGCCAGCACGTCGAGCGTCAGCGCGTCGCGACCCACGCCGAGGTTCGTAATGTTCACGACGGATGGCGTCGTCTCCTTGAACAATCGGACGGTCGCGATCTCATCTTGGGAAAGCGTGCGCGGAGGCGCCGCCACGTAAGCGAGAGCGGGAATCGGGGAGGAGGAGAAAAGGAACATAGCGATCGACGCTGACGCGGCTAGTTTCCGCCAATCAGAAGCCGCCGATTGCCGGAAAAATGGAACCGTTGATTCCTGGGAATAGGAAGGGAGCGGAGAGGAGGAGGAGGAGGAAGTAGAGGAGGAGCCTACGGTGTCGCAATGCATCTTCCGCGAAAGTTCGTGTCGCCACTGCCCGAGAACCCGACGCACGGCTGTGACTAAAGCGGTTGCACTGGTGTTCTGATGTGTTCCGATATCGGGGTCGAAGTTCAACTTGCTAACATCGCGATCCCCGTTATAAGTAGCTCCACGTGACGAAGCGACGCGCGATGACGGTGTACCAATATCCACGCTATTAGCCTTTATGAGTAAGCTCTTGGCATCAAAGGTAGATGACTCTACTGAAGCTGGTTTTGTTAGCGGGAACTTTTCCACTGAGATTGAGGGGCTACGCGCTTCGGGAGCAACACTGCCGTTCGTTACTGGCACAGAAACTCGCGCTGCGGGTTCTGAAAGTCCAGATGACGCCACGTGGCGGCTTTTGAGTGGCTGGGATGTTCGCAACGCGCAATGGCTGGGATCGGAGGATATAGCGATTAAAGGCTTTAATCGACGGGAGCGGGGCGGGAGAAACGGCCCATGCGACGCTTCGCGAAAGGAGGCTTCGGACGAGGAGCTGGTTACCCTACTGCGCGAGGACGGCACGGACGATGCACCTCGCGCGCGAACGACGTGCGACGCGGGAACGGTGGCCATGGCGGTGAGTCGACCAGGTTCCACCAGCAGAGTTGCTCCCTCCTCCTCCCTTCAGAATTTCCGTTTTTGGACGAAAGGGGGGAATATGATCCCTCCCTCACACTCGAGTTGTAATTTTTGAAAAGTTCGTTTCATGTTTTCCGTCGCTGTCGCACAGTGCATCGACTCGACCGCTTGTGGTTGTTGCTTTGGTTTCTTGGGTTGTTGGTTGGTCGCTGGGTGTTTCGGGCAGGGAGGGAGGGAGGGCCATTGGGTTGGCGCTGCTGCTGGTGGCGATTAGTTGACTCGCTTGGGGACGGTTTCCGTCTGTTTTTCAAATCGCGCAAATTTGCCCCCACCCTCGGTATTCCCGGCGATTCGCTCGTCTATATTCCTGCTCCTCCCTTCTCTGCAAAGTGGGGTAAAGCAGGCGATCCAGAAGCGGGGTGAACGAAATTCGCGACGATGACAAATCCTCGTGCGATTCCACGTGTGTCCATACGACTACGAGCGAAAAACAACAGCAGCATCGCACAGATGCTCCTCACCAATTCCCCCTACTCCCTCCAAACACCCTCCGCTTCCTTCCGCCACCCATGCTAATCGCCGACGTCCAGTACAAATCGATTTGTCGGCAACGAATCAACCAATCACTGCTCAACTCTCAACCTTAACGATAATGTGTGTAGCTGACGACCGAAAATGTGGCGGTAAATTAATGGCTGATGTGTGCTTGCGACGAACCGAGCTGTCGCTGACGGTCCACAATGAGTTCCAGCTTGTCGCTTACTGAAGAAAAGCGCTGCGTCGTCGAATGACATGGCGACTTCCAGCTAGACTCGCCTCAGTGAGAGCCGCTTCACGGCTGTGCATAGAATATAGTGCAGCCTCTGGAGGGACAAATTAGGCAACTCAAAATTGCAGACCAGTGGAATAAATTATGCACACGAACAGTCAGTTAATGACAATGGTTCAACAACCAGTTGTATTGGCTAGTAAGGCATGGCGCCAGATTTAGCAAGGAGCAACGGACATATATTTAAAATTACTCCGGTTTTTTGTCGCGCCCGCTGTCTCCTTTATCCACAGCAAACCTCACCTTCCCTTCTCCCTTCTCCCCTTTCTCCTCCCCCCCCCTTGCCTTCTCCGAATCACTGCTCCTCCCACTCGCGGCCATACTCGCACTCCCAGCAGCAGCAACGGCCAAAGCAGCGGCAGCAGCAGCAGTACCATTAAGCGCACTATTAGCTCGTATCTCCTGTGCTTTGTTAAGCACCGCCGCCATGCGCCTGTTCCGAACCGCTTTAAATACATCCTCTACAGAGAGACCGAGCTTTCGCCTCAAGTACCGCCGGAACGCCAGCTGGATCGTGCGGGCGGCGTGCGTTCGTCTGTTGTAGCATATTTCGCTGGAGGTGATTAGAAGGAAGCACGGATGGGGAGAGGTTGAGGCGGGGAGAGGGCATGTGGGGGGGGGGGGGGAGAAAGCATAGTTTATTTGACGGGCAGAGCGCACGATGTGAAGGCAGCTTTTACGGTTGCGTTTTTGTGACGGAATACACAAGTTTCTGCAGAGATTGATCCTGAATCTGAAAAGCGAAGATGGAAGTTCTTATACACACACAAAAGGAACTAAAAGAAAAGAAAAGAAAAAAGCAGGAAAGAAGACAAAGAAAAGACATCTCACTTAAGGGCGCGCTGAATGGTGTTGGTGCAGAGCATGCGTGCAAACTGCTTGCACACAGACGCCACATCTGCAGCCTCTAACGAGTACCCTTCGACGGGCCCCAGGCAGCGCACCGAACGCTGCGCTGTTGGCAAGACGTCTACTGATGGCTGGGACAGATTGGCAGAGCTGGTGAGCGATGGCGTGGCAGAGATGGCTGGGGGGCGGGGAACGGGGATGGTGGGGGGTGGGAAGGCAGTATTGGGGGGTAAGAGACGGAATGGAGGGTTGTGCTGTGGGCAGCACGTCTACTGATGGCTGGGACAGATTGGCAGAGCTGGTGAGCGATGGGGTCGCTGAGATGGCTGGGGGGTGGGTGGGTGGGGAAGCGGGGGGTTGGGGTTTGGGGATGGGGGAGTATGAGAGAAGAAAGCGAGGGTTGTGCTGTGGGCAGCAGGTCTATAGATGGCTGGGAGATGTTGCCAGAGCTGGTGAGAGGTGGCGTGGATTTTGAGGCGCCTCAAAAGATGGCTGGGAGATGTTGGCAGAGCTGGTGAGAGATGGCGTTTTTGAGACGTCTCAAAAACAACCTCGCTTCACATGGCTGGGAGATGTTGGCAGAGCTGGTGAGTGATGGCGTGGCTGAGATGGCTGGGGGGGAAAGGAACGGGGAACGAAAAAAACAAGAACGAAAACAGAGATACTCACATCTCCTCACACCCAGAGCTTCCCACCGATACTCACATCGGCTCATGGTAATCGATCGCCCCGAGCCCTTCCCGCTGGCAGCAGACAGCCTCTTGAGACACTCCACCACCAGAAGCTCTTCCCCCAGAAAGTCCCCCTTGCCCAGCACCGCCCAGTCCCCTCCCCCTCCAAATGGCAAAACTCACATCGCCGCATGGTAAGGGATCGCCCCGAGCCCTTTCCGCTGGTAGCAGACAGCCCCTCTGGACACTCCACCACCAGAAGCTCCTCGCCCAGAAAGCCCCCCTTGCCCAGCACCACTGTATCCACCATCCCCGTGTGCCCCTTCCATGCGCCCCTTGCCACGCCCCTTCCCATGCAAGGACAGAATCATACTCACATCTTGACCTGAGGGTCTGCCCCCTTCCCACATGGTCCTTTCCAAGCAAGGACAGAAAGAAACTCACATCGCCGCATGGTGAGCGATCGCCCCGAGCCCTTCCCGCAACCCTCCCCTTCCCGTTCAACAAACCCAGACAACAACAGACAGAGACTCACATCTCCTCATGGTAAGGGATCGCCCCGAGCCCTTCCCACTGGCAGTCGACAGCCTCTCGAGACATTCCACCAGAAGCTCCTCGCCCAGGAAGTCGCCCTTGCCCAGCACCACAGTGTCCACCATCCCCGTGTGCCCGCCGAACGTTGAGAAGCTCTCGAGCTCGCCGCGGAGGACAAAGAAGATGCGCGACACGGGGTAGCCCTCTCGTATGATCATTGAGCCGGCTGTGTAGATCTGCTGCTGCAGGCGCGCACAGAAGGCGTCCAGGACTGGCGGCTCCATGGCACAAAACAGCTTGGACTAGAGGGGAGAGGAGGGGGGGAAGGAGGGAGAAAGGAGGGAGGAAGGAGAGGGAGTGAGGATCACAGGAGAATGGGGAGAAGGAGAACGTGGAGAAGCCATCGAGCTCTCGAGCTCGCCGCGGAGGACAAAGAAGATGCGCGTCACGGGGTAGCCCTCTCGTATGATCATTGAGCCGGCTGTGTAGATCTGCTGCTGCAGCCGCGCACAGAAGGCGTCCAGGACTGGGGGTTCCATCGCACAGAAGAGCACGGACTGTTGAGCGGGTGGGGAGGGGGAAGGGAAGGCGGAGGTGGGGAAGGGAGGGGAAGGAGGAAGGACAGGGGTGATGGGATGGTGCATCTGCTGTTGCAGGCGCGCACAGAAGGCGTCCAGGACTGGGGGTTCCATCGCACAGAAGAGCACGGACTGTTGAGTGGGAGGGGAAGAGGTGGCGGAAAGGGGACGGGAAGGGGGGAAGGAGGAAGGAGAGGGGTGTTGGGAACTGGGGTAGCTACTCCTTGCAAGGAAGAGGGGTCCCGGGAGGGAGCTGAGGAGGGGTGGAGTAGCTTTCGAGCGCCGGATGTCAATCTGAATAGAGTCCGAGAGGCTGTCCAGCAGCTATGCCTCACATCTACCATACATTACCATCACTGCACCTTACTGTACCGTACCGTACCGTACCGTTCCGTTCCAAACCACATAACACTCACGCATTGCAGTAACTCCAAGCACAGCGAGCGGCGGAGGTCAATCTGAATGGAGTCGGAGAAGCTGTCCAGCAGCTCTGCCTCACACCCTATCATACAAGACCATTCGACACCATACCGTACCGTACCGTACTGTACCGCTCCAAACCACACAACACTCTCGCATTGCAGTAACTCCAAGCACAGCAAGCGGCGGAGGTCAATCTGAATGGGGTCTGAGAAACTGTCCAGCAGCTCTGCTCCTCACACCCTACCACGTCATACTGTAACATACCGTACTGTACCTCGCTACACCAGGCGGACTCACGCATTGTAGCAGCTCGAGGCACAACGAGCGGCGGAGGTCGATCTGAATGGAGTCCGAGAAGCTGTCCAGCAGCTCTGCTCCTCACACCCTACCACATCATACCGTAACACACCGTACTGTACCTCGCTACGCCAGGCGGACTCACGCATTGTAGCAGCTCGAGGCACAGCGAGCGGCGGAGGTCGATCTGAATGGAGTCCGAGAAGCTGTCCAGCAGCTCTGCCTCGTCCACGCCTCTAGTCGCCGCCCACTGCAGCCGCAGCTGCGCCTGCACTTGCCTGTGTCGGGGAGAGGGGGAGTCCAGTGGGTTGTGAACAAAGTCAACAAAGTCAAGTGGGTTGCACGTGAAGGGTGCCCAGCAACTCTGCCTATTCCACGCCTCGAATCGCCGCCCACTGCAGCCGCAGCTGCAGCTGCGCCTGCACTTGCCTGTGGGGAGAGAAAGTGAATGGAGTCAACAGGTTGAAATGTGAATCGCGTTTGGGTTAAGACAACAACTACACTGCACAAAACCACGGGCACAGACAATCCTAGCCTCTCCAATCTAAGCGTCGGAAAGCATCAGAAGGTTCTGGGAAGCTTACACTTGGAGGTCGACAGGAAGGTTCTGGGAAGAAAGCTTACTTCTGGAGGTCAACGGGAAGGTTCCTGCGCTGCATCCACGAGTCGATGTCGTGGCGCTGAAGCTGATACTCGAATGACCTGCAGAGCGGGAGAGGAGGGGAAAGGACAAGAAGGGGAGGGACGTTGAGGCATGGCACTGCTAGCGTGTGCATCGCAAAGGTTCCTGCACTGCATCCACGAGTCAATGTCGTGTCCCTGAAGCTGATACTCAAAGGACCTGTTGGGGGGGAGAGGAGGGGGGAAAGGACGAGAAGGGGAGAGAGGTTAAGGCATGTTACCACTAGCATGTTCGTCACAAAGGTTCCTGCGCTGCATCCACGAGTCGATGTCCTGTCGCTGTAGCTGATACTCAAAGGACCTGTGGAGAGAAGGGAGGGGGGAGGGAAAGGGAGGGGAAAGGAGAGGAAGGTAAAGAGAACATTTGAGTCGACTTGAAGGTTCCTGCGCTGCATCCACGAGTCGATGTCCTGTCGCTGTAGCTGATACTCAAAGGACCTGTTGGGGGGGAGAGGAGAGGAGAGGAGAGAGAGAGAGAATAGAAGGACCACCCCTTAAGTAATGCAAGGACCATTCGAGAATAGAAGGGTTAGTCCCATATATGTAGTAGGCTTTCCTTGCTCATTCCTTGCATTTGTCTGTACCTCATTTTCTACATCAATGAAAGGACCGTTCGAGAGAGGAGGTCGAGAGGAGGGCCAATATGAGGAGATATTGCTAATGAGGAGCGCCAGCAGCAGCAGACCGATGATGGTGACGACTTACTTGTGTGGTAACCACACCGGTAAAAATTAAACCGTTAACGTCCCCCATATTACTCACCTTCTGTTGAGCGACTGGAGGTAGTTGGAGGAGATGTTGCCAATGAGGAGCGTGAGCAGCAGCAGACCGATTATGGCGACTGCTGGCTACTGATGGCTACTTGTGTGGTAACTGCTATACTGTCAGTAACCGCACCGCACCACACTGCACCTACCTTCTGTTGAGCGACTGGAGGTAGTTGGAGATGTTGCCGATGAGGAGAGCCAGCAGCAGCAGACCGATGATTGTTACGACGATAACGAATAGCACCTCAACGTCCCACCGCGACGGCACCAGGTTTCCACACAGCGTGCTCACTTGCTGCGATGAGGAGGCAGGGGAGAGGAGGTGGAGAGGAGAGTGAGGGAGGCAGGAACAGCAGGAGGTCGATGATGATGACGACGATGACAAACAGCACCTCCACGTCCCACCATGACGGCACGAGGTTACCGCACAGCGTGCTCACTTGCTGTGGGGGGGTTGAGGGGAGGGGAGTAGGAAGGTGGGGGCGGAAGGGAAGGGAAAAGGGGACAGGAGAGTTGAGTGGTGACGAGGATGACGAATAGCAACGGCACCAGATTGCCACACAGCGTGCTCACTTCACTTGCTGTGGTGAGGACAAGGGAGAGGCTCACCTGCAGCCCCCAGCAGAACCAAGGAAAGACGGAGAGGCTCACCTGCAGCCCCCAGAAGAAGGAGTAGAGGTAGTTGGAGACCACGTCCCGGCTCGCCGTGAGCGGGATGGCATTTGCAAACACCCCGTACGGGATGGGCGACTGTGTCGTCTTGTCATCCCCAGGGGTGTACAGGCATGTGGTGACGTTCGTGTTGTTGTATTGCGGTGAGAAGAGGTCCGCAGAGGCGACGGTGGTGACTGGGGCGTTGGTGTTGGAGCAGTAGAGGTAGGTGGGGTTGCAGCCCTTGGTGTTGGCACAGACGTTTTGCAGGCACTCGCTGAAACGCTGGTGGGAGGGAGGACGGGAAAAGGCCCGAAGGGAGTGTTGGGAAAAGAGAAGAGGAGAGAAGGACAGGGAGTGAGAGGGTACGACATGGGCAGTAGTGTTGCAAGACTAGAAGAAGGAGAGAAACAAGGAGGGCAGCACTCACATCGACAGCAAGAATGTACCACACCCCTCCATAAGAAATTGGCCCACGCGGTCTCAAACACAAAGCCCGTCACGTGCGGCGCCGTGCCCGCCAGCAGCGGGAAGGCAGGCAGGCAGGCAGGCAGGAAAGCAGGCAGGCAGGCAGGAAAGCAGGCAGGCAGGCAGGAATGCAGGCAGGCAGGCAAGAAAGCAGGCAGGCAGGCAGGCAGGCAGGCAGGAAAGCAGGCAGGCAGGCAGGAATGCAGGCAGGCAGGCAGGCAGGCAGGCAGGCAGGCAGGCAGGCAGGAAAGCAGGCAGGCAGGCAGGAATGCAGGCAGGCAGGCAGGCAGGCAGGCAGGCAGGCAGGCAGGCAGGCAGGCAGGCAGGCAGGCAGGCATGCAGGCAGGCAGGCAGGCAGGAAAGCAGGCAGGCAGGCAGGAATGCAGGCAGGCAGGCAGGAATGCAGGCAGGCAGGCAAGAAAGCAGGCAGGCAGGCAGGCAGGCAGGAAAGCAGGCAGGCAGGCAGGAATGCAGGCAGGCAGGCAGGCAGGCAGGCAGGCAGGCAGGCAGGCAGGCAGGCAGGCAGGCAGGCAGGCAGGCAGGCAGGAAAGCAGGAAGGCAGGAAACAAGGAAGGCAGCACTCAAGTCGACAGCAAGGCAGCAGGGTGGGGGAAAGGGAAGCACTCACATCAACTGAAAGGATGTACCACACTCCGCCGACGAAATTCGACGCCATGAGGTAGAACACCAGATTGGGCAAGCAGTACAAAGCCCAAACACCAAGTCCGTCACATGCACCCCGTGCCCGCCAGCAGCGGGAAGGCAGGAAGGGTTTGGACTCGCGCTCACACCAACAGCACGGCAGCAGGAGAAGGAAGGGGAAGGAAGGGGACGGCAGGCACTCACATCAACAGCGAGAATGTTGTTAAAATATATATTGTGTAGCATGCCAACACATGTGACTGTACACCAATTGTGGTGTACAGTTGGGTTGGGACTACACCCAACTTTGGGTGTAGTCTTGCACTTTGGGGTGCCAATCCACCCAATTGTGGTGGAGCCCCCAAATGCAACCCTCTTGACTTGTGGGTACCTCACTTCCCACAATTGAGGTTACCCCAAGCAAAGTGGGCCTAGGGTTGCCTCACTTCTACAAAGTGTGGGCAACCCAACCCACTTGACCTATGGTTCCCTCACTTCCCCAAGTGAGGTCAACCCAACCTATGGTCACTTTCATCCTTCCCTTCCAACCTTCCCTTCCAACTATGTATGCTAGGTTGTTCCTCTAATCCAATTACTTGTTCAATTCACAATCTTCACATGGTATAGAGCTAGTTGTTCCTAAGCCTTTTCTCTCCCTCCCTCAAAGTTTTTTCTTCCCCATGGGCCCACCCCACAGCCACAAACCCCCTACGTGTGGCTCAACCTAGCATCTCCTTGGCACGACCTACGTCGTCGCCGCCCTCCCCTCCCTCCGCCGTGATTGCGCCCTCCTCGCCTGCGGATCCCACCGCCGCGAGTGCATCACCGCCCCCCGTCGCCGCGACACACCAGATTGGGCAAGCAGTACAAAGCCCAAACACCAAGTCCGTCACATGCACCCCGTGCCCGCCAGCAGCGGGAAGGCAGGAAGGGTTTGGACTCGCGCTCACACCAACAGCACGGCAGCAGGAGAAGGAAGGGGAAGGAAGGGGACGGCAGGCACTCACATCAACAGCGAGAATGTACCACACGCCTCCCACGAAGTTTGAGGCCATCAAGTAGAAGACCAGGTTGAGGAGGAAATTGGCCCACGCGGTTTCAAACACAAAGCCCGTCACATGCGGCGCAGTGCCCGCCAGCAGCGGGAAGAAGCGCGCGGCACGGGGAAGGAGGACTCGTACTCACTCACACCAACAGCACGGCAGCAGGAGACGGACGGAGAGGAAGGGGCAGGAAGGGGAAAGAAGGCAGGCACTCACATCGACAGCCAGGATGTACCACACTCCTCCCACGAAATTCGACGCCATGAGGTAGAACACCAGGTTGAGGAGGAAATTGGCCCACGCGGTCTCAAACACAAAGCCCGTCACATGCGGCGCCGTGCCCGCCAGCAGCGGGAAGAAGCGCACGGCACGGGGGACGTTCTGAATGCAGAGCGCGAGGAGGGTGAGGACAGCGATCCACGTGTTGGCTGCTGTGGCCACGCTCTTGCCCAGCGCTGGGACGATTCCCAGGATGAAGATCTGATGGGGACAGGGCAGAAAGAGGCGGAAAAGAGGGGAGGGATGGAGGCTTGAAGGATGGTATATGGTGCAGAGGAACAGAGGAAGATGAAGGGGAGAGGAGGGGAGGGAATGGAATGGAAGGGAAGGGATGCGCTGAGGGAAGAAGCGGCCAGCACGGGGGACGTTCTGGATGCAGAGCGGGAGGAGCGTGAGCACGGCGATCCACGTGTTGGCTGCTGTGGGTAGGCTCTTGCCCAGCGCTGGGACGATCCCTGGGATGAAGATCATGTGGTGGGGAAGAGGGAGGGGAAGAGGGAGGGGAAGAGGGAGGGGAAGAGGGAGGGGAAGAGGAGGGAAGAGGGGAAGAGGGAGGGGAAGAGGGAGGGGAAGAGGGAGGGGAAGAGGGAGGGGAAGAGGGAGGGGAAGAGGGAGGGGAAGAGGGAGGGGAAGAGGGAGGGGAAGAGGGAGGGGAAGAGGGAGGGGAAGAGGGAGGGGAAGAGGGAGGGGAAGAGGGAGGGGAAGAGGGAGGGGAAGAGGGAGGGGAAGAGGGAGGGGAAGAGGGAGGGGAAGAGGGAGGGGAAGAGGGAGGGGAAGAGGGAGGGGAAGAGGGAGGGGAAGAGGGAGGGGAAGAGGGAGGGGAAGAGGGAGGGGAAGAGGGAGGGGAAGAGGGAGGGGAAGAGGGAGGGGAAGAGGGAGGGGAAGAGGGAGGGGAAGAGGGAGGGGAAGAGGGAGGGGAAGAGGGAGGGGAAGAGGGAGGGGAAGAGGGAGGGGAAGAGGGAGGGGAAGAGGGAGGGGAAGAGGGAGGGGAAGAGGGAGGGGAAGAGGGAGGGGAAGAGGGAGGGGAAGAGGGAGGGGAAGAGGGAGGGGAAGAGGGAGGGGAAGAGGGAGGGGAAGAGGGAGGGGAAGAGGGAGGGGAAGAGGGAGGGGAAGAGGGAGGGGAAGAGGGAGGGGAAGAGGGAGGGGAAGAGGGAGGGGAAGAGGGAGGGGAAGAGGGAGGGGAAGAGGGAGGGGAAGAGGGAGGGGAAGAGGGAGGGGAAGAGGGAGGGGAAGAGGGAGGGGAAGAGGGAGGGGAAGAGGGAGGGGAAGAGGGAGGGGAAGAGGGAGGGGAAGAGGGAGGGGAAGAGGGAGGGGAAGAGGGAGGGGAAGAGGGAGGGGAAGAGGGAGGGGAAGAGGGAGGGGAAGAGGGAGGGGAAGAGGGAGGGGAAGAGGGAGGGGAAGAGGGAGGGGAAGAGGGAGGGGAAGAGGGAGGGGAAGAGGGAGGGGAAGAGGGAGGGGAAGAGGGAGGGGAAGAGGGAGGGGAAGAGGGAGGGGAAGAGGGAGGGGAAGAGGGAGGGGAAGAGGGAGGGGAAGAGGGAGGGGAAGAGGGAGGGGAAGAGGGAGGGGAAGAGGGAGGGGAAGAGGGAGGGGAAGAGGGAGGGGAAGAGGGAGGGGAAGAGGGAGGGGAAGAGGGAGGGGAAGAGGGAGGGGAAGAGGGAGGGGAAGAGGGAGGGGAAGAGGGAGGGGAAGAGGGAGGGGAAGAGGGAGGGGAAGAGGGAGGGGAAGAGGGAGGGGAAGAGGGAGGGGAAGAGGGAGGGGAAGAGGGAGGGGAAGAGGGAGGGGAAGAGGGAGGGGAAGAGGGAGGGGAAGAGGGAGGGGAAGAGGGAGGGGAAGAGGGAGGGGAAGAGGGAGGGGAAGAGGGAGGGGAAGAGGGAGGGGAAGAGGGAGGGGAAGAGGGAGGGGAAGAGGGAGGGGAAGAGGGAGGGGAAGAGGGAGGGGAAGAGGGAGGGGAAGAGGGAGGGGAAGAGGGAGGGGAAGAGGGAGGGGAAGAGGGAGGGGAAGAGGGAGGGGAAGAGGGAGGGGAAGAGGGAGGGGAAGAGGGAGGGGAAGAGGGAGGGGAAGAGGGAGGGAAGAGGGAGGGGAAGAGGAGGGGAAGAGGGAGGGGAAGAGGGAGGGGAAGAGGGAGGGGAAGAGGGAGGGGAAGAGGGAGGGGAAGAGGGAGGGGAAGAGGGAGGGGAAGAGGGAGGGGAAGAGGGAGGGGAAGAGGGAGGGGAAGAGGGAGGGGAAGAGGGAGGGGAAGAGGGAGGGGAAGAGGGAGGGGAAGAGGGAGGGGAAGAGGGAGGGGAAGAGGGAGGGGAAGAGGGAGGGGAAGAGGGAGGGGAAGAGGGAGGGGAAGAGGGAGGGGAAGAGGGAGGGGAAGAGGGAGGGGAAGAGGGAGGGGAAGAGGGAGGGGAAGAGGGAGGGGAAGAGGAAGTGAGGAAGGCGAGGGAAGAAGGCGTTAAACATGAAAATACCATTACGTCACTGAAAAGGCGTTTAACGGTTTCGACCTTACGTCACTCTTGAGAATTCTCGAAAGGGGAGTACCATATCAGGGGGAATACAGGCCAAAGGCATTGCTGCCAGTGGGGGGTTGGGGGGAGGATGTGGGCCAACACGGCTCAGACCTTCACCTGGGGGATGGGGAAGGTGGCCACAAGGTCAACAACGAACCAGGAGACTTCTGAGTCGACTCAAAAGTCACCTTGTGGGCCAACACGGCTCAGACCTTCACCTGAGGGATGGGGAAGGTGGACACAAGGTCAACCCTTGTGTAACCAGGACTTGTGCTTTTGAGTCGACTCAAAAGGCCAAAGGCATTGCTGCCAGTGGGGGGTTGGGGGGAGAAGGTGGGCCAACACGGCTCAGACCTTCACCTGGGGGATGGGGAACGTGGATACGAGGTCCGCGAGGAACCAGGACTTGAGGTAGCGAATGGCAATGAATGACCCTCGTGTCCATCTCCATGTCCCCCGGCCGGGGGCAGCTGAGAGGGCTCAGCGTACCACCAGCCTTACCTGGACGAGCATATCAATCCTATCCCACTCACCTGGGGGATGGGGAAGGTGGAGACGAGGTCCACGAGGAACCAGGACTTGAGGTATCGCACGGCAATCACTCTTGTGTCTGTCTCCATGTCCCCTGGTTCCAGCTGAGAGGGGTGCCCGGGGCAGGCTCCCAGGCATGAAATGGGTTCACAGGCCTCTTACCTACCAGGGCAGAATACCCAATCCCACTCACCTGGGGGATGGGGAAGGTGGAGACGAGGTCCACGAGGAACCAGGACTTGAGGTATCGAATGGCAATCACCCTCGTGTCCGTCTCCATGTCCCCCGGTTCCAGCTGAGAGGGGTGCCCGGGGCAGGCTCCCAGGCATGAAATGGGTTCACAGGCCTCTTACCTACCAGGGCAGAATACCCAATCCCACTCACCTGAGGGATGGGGAAGGTCGAGACGAGGTCCACGAGGAACCAGGACTTGAGGTATCGCATGGCAATCACCCGCGTGTCTGTCTCCATGTCCCCTGGTTCCAGCTGAGAGGTCTCAGCGTACCACCAGCGCAGGCAGCTCCACCTGTAGGAGCGGTTGCTGGGCGCCGGGACGAAGTAAGCCATGCGGAACTGGTAGGAGAGGGAGGGGGGGGGGGGGGGCGGGAGGGGTAACGGGTAAGGGAGAGATGTGGGGGGCAACAAGTCAAGACTGCTGGGGAAGTGAGCTTAGAGGGCTCCGCGTACCACCAGCACAGGCAGCTCCACCTGTAGGAGCGGTTGCTGGGCGCTGGGACGAAATAGGCCATGCGGAACTGATGCGAGGGATGTGGAGAGGGGGGGAAGAGGGGCAGGGGGAGAGGAGGGGAAGCGGGGGGGGGAATCGCCATGAGTCTAGAGTGGAGGAGGCAGCTCCACCTGTAGGAGCGGTTGCTGGGCGCTGGGGCGAAATAGGCTTAGAGGAAAAGGTATAATTTATACAATCCATTCATGTAATTTTGAGATCCTGATGTTGTTTTGAAATGTATTATGTCAATGTGCTTTTGTTAATTAAAACCAGGGTCTCACGTAGTTCATTTGTTTTGCAGTTGATGAATGGACCTAGCCTAGGAATGCTTGGCGAGGTGTAAAGTTTGACGAGGGGTGTATTGAGGGGCGCGAAGGAAACACAAATCGCAGGGTGCAACCAAACCTTCTAGGTTCGAATTTTGGTTCGGTGCCGAAGCAAAATCACCAGCCAAATGTACCAGGTTCCAGAAAGTCTCAAGTACCCAGCAATTTGTTTTGCACTTGAATCAGGGGCAAAATCGTGAAGGTGTCGCACACTGAATCTGCCTGTTTTGAGACGTCTCAAAACACCTACCACTAAACTTCGCCTACTCAAACAGGGAGACCTAGCTTCAAATGTTTTGCAGTTGAAGGCAGATTCTCTTACATGAGACCCTGGCTTTAACTCGACACCTGTATAATACAAATGCTGAAAATTATTGGGTCAATAAATTCGGCGAAGTTTCAGTACGAGCCACACGCACTGGTATGAAAATGTCGATGAGGAACATAAGATCAACGATTGAGGTTTGAGCATGAATGAACACACAAGTCACACACACCTGTTGCGGTCAATCACACGCACATGTATGAAGATGTTGACGAGATACATGAGATCCACGATTGAACGCATGACAGTGAGCGTGATGGCAGCAGCTCAGGAGGAATGCATGCAAGTTACCTCGCTGCGAGCAACACACACTAGACGTGTCTGGAAGTCTCGCTTACCTGTATGAATATGTTTATAAGATACATGAGATCCACGATTGACCGCATCACAGTGAGGGTGATGGCTGCAGGGTAGTTGATGTCTAGACACAGGGTGACCTGATGGGAGTGAAGTGAGAGGAGAGTGAGATATACAGTGAAGGGTCGCGTGAGGTGAGAAAGAGGGGAGTGAGTGAGAGGGGGGCAGCGTACGAGATAAACGGTAAAGCATCACTGTGAGTGAGGGTGATGGCAGCAGGGTAATTGATGTCCAAACACAGGGTGACCTGAGAATGTTGGGGAGAGAAAGAGGAGTGAGTGAGAAATGGGGAGCGAGAAATGGGGAGTGAGAAATGGGGAGTGAGAAATAGGGAGTGAGAAGTGGGGAGCGAGAAATGGGAAGTGAGAAATGGGGAGTGAGACATGGGGATAGAGAAATGGGGAGTGAGAAATGAGGGCTGAGAAATGGGGAGTGGGAAGGGCAACATCAGAAGTATAGAGGACCACATTAGAGGTACAACGGACCACATGATATGAATGGTAACCACATGCTGGACCACGTGCTGGTAACCACGTGCTGGTAACCAGGTACATTCTAGCAAGCCTTGGAGGGCGAGAACATGGTGTCGTGCGTGAAGAGGAAACAGGTGTCAGTGCAGTGCCAGTGCTGTGCTGCATTTTTTAGGCGCCTCAAAAATGGTGTCAGTGCAATGCCAGTGCTGTGCTGCATGGTGTGCCAGGGCCCAAGAGGTTGACGAGTGCATGTGCCATTGCCGTGTGTTTACCTTAGAGGGCGAGAACACGGTGAGCAGCGTGAAGAGGAACCATGGTTCAATGCAGTGCCAGTGCTGTAGGTGATACAGATGGTAACCACATGTTGGTAACCACGAGCCACGTGCTGGTAACCACGTGCACTTGAACATACCTTGGAGGGCGAGAACACGGTGAGGAGCGTGAAGAGGAACCAGGGGTCAATGCAGTGCCACTGCTGTGGGTGATACAGATGGTAACCACATGTTGGTAACCACGAGCCACGTGCTGGTAACCACGTGCACTTAAACATACCTTGGAGGGCGAGAACATGGTGAGCAGCGTGAAGAGGAACCATGGGTCGATACAGAAGCCAAAGATGCACGTCACCATGAACCACTTGTTCCACTGCGCCACGAACCTGGGTGGGGAGGAGGGGGAGAATGGGGGCAGAGCAACGGGGAACGGATGGAGCAAGACAGGACAGGGGAACCAGGGGTTGATACAGCAGCCAAAGATGCACGTCACCATGAACCACTTGTTCCACTGCACCACGAACCTGGGTGGGGAGGAGGGGGAGAATGGGGGCAGAGCAACGGGGAACGGATGGAGCAAGACAGGACAGGGGAACCAGGGGGTGATACAGCAGCCAAAGATGCACGTCACCATGAACCACTTGTTCCACTGCGCCACGAACCTGGGTGGGGAGGAGGGGGAGAATGGGGGCAGAGCAACGGGGAACGGATGGAGCAAGACAGGACAGGGGAACCAGGGGTTGATACAGCAGCCAAAGATGCACGTCACCATGAACCACTTGTTCCACTGCACCACGAACCTGGGTGGGGAGGAGGGGGAGAATGGGGGCAGAGCAACGGGGAACGGATGGAGCAAGACAGGACAGGGGAACCAGGGGGTGATACAGCAGCCAAAGATGCACGTCACCATGAACCACTTGTTCCACTGCGCCACGAACCTGGGTGGGGAGGAGGGGGAGAATGGGGGCAGAGCAACGGGGAACGGATGGAGCAAGACAGGACAGGGGAACCAGGGGTTGATACAGCAGCCAAAGATGCACGTCACCATGAACCACTTGTTCCACTGCACCACGAACCTGGGTGGGGAGGAGGGGGAGAATGGGGGCAGAGCAACGGGGAACGGATGGAGCAAGACAGGACAGGGGAACCAGGGGGTGATACAGCAGCCAAAGATGCACGTCACCATGAACCACTTGTTCCACTGCGCCACGAACCTGGGTGGGGAGGAGGGGGAGAATGGGGGCAGAGCAACGGGGAACGGATGGAGCAAGACAGGACAGGGGAACCAGGGGCAGAGCAACGGGGAACGGATGGAGCAAGACAGGACAGGGGAACCAGGGGTTGATACAGCAGCCAAAGATGCACGTCACCATGAACCACTTGTTCCACTGCGCCACGAACCTGGGTGGGGAGGAGGGGGAGAATGGGGGCAGAGCAACGGGGAACGGATGGAGCAAGACAGGACAGGGGAACCAGGGGGTGATACAGCAGCCAAAGATGCACGTCACCATGAACCACTTGTTCCACTGCGCCACGAACCTGGGGAGGGGGGCGGTAGGGAGTGGTGGACGGGGGAAGCAAGGGGGGACGGATAGGGGCAGGGACAGGACAGGGGGAACCATGGGTCGATACAGAAGCCAAAGATGCACGTCACCATGAACCACTTGTTCCACTGCGCCACGAACCAGGGCAAGGGGAGGCAAGGGGGGAGAGATGGGCATAGGGGGGCGGATGGGCACAGCACAGGGCAGGGCAGTGAATGAATATATGCACGTGACCATGAACCAATTGTTACACTGCGTCACGAACCTGAATGGGGAAAGGTGGGCAAGGGATAAGGCATATACATACACAAATAGACAGATGCATATTCGTGCACATATACATACATAGAATGCATATATACACCAGAAGCATGCAACAAAGCCCCACCTGGAGTGCGGGTTGAGAATGCCCACGGGTTGCACCAAACCTTCCACGAACCGGAAAAAGCCCAGCATGGGCGACCGGCGCTTGCCCTGCCATTAGGACGGGCGGGAAGAAAGGGGTGTGCGTGGGGGGGAAGGGAAGGGTTTTGAATGACTAGTAGAACCCCAGCATAGGCGACAGGCGCTTGCCGTGCCACAGCGGGCTAGTTGGGGAAGGGGAAGGGGGGAAGAGAGAGGGGAGCGGGGGGACGTTGAATGATTGGAATTGTTCATGAACGGCGGAGGAAACGCGAGGACGAGAGAGGGAGAGGGAGGAAGAGCGGGGGTACGAGATCGGTATGCTTATTCAAAAGGGAGCTGGGTAGCGAAAGAGAGCTGGATAGCGAAAGAGAGCGGGGTATTCTCATAAGGGCAGTGGAAGAAAGCGGGGTTGAAGGGAGGGGGGGTTTGACAACCAACCCGGCTGGTGAAGACAAAGCATGGCAGGCCGCAGCAGCGAATGATGGTTCTCTTCCCGCCCGTCTCCTCGTCATACTCCTCGTCATCCTCAAAATCAAACTCGTCGAAATCGTACTCAAAATCGTCCAATCCTCCTCCGCCACGTCCTCCGCCGTCGCCTCCCCCGTCCCCGGCCCCGTCGCTCCCCCGCCTCCCCCCGCCGCGCCCGTCTTTCGACGCCAGCGGCTGCGGGAACTCGTCAATAGCCGCCGCCATGAGCTTCCGGTTCCGCAGCGCGTGCATCTCGGGGGGGCATTTGTTACACGTCGGATCCATGCACATGATCATCGATTTCTGCACTATATTCGATTTTGGTATGCTCGGCGTGTTCGGGGCAGTCCCCCCCCACGACCCCGACTGGGGGATCGCCGACGGCGGGGGAAACATTCCCGACTGCCCGATCAGCCCCGACTGGCCAATCATGCCCGACTTTCCCATGCCCGGGCCGGGGAACTGCCCGGACATGGGCCCGCCGGGCCGCCTCCCGCCGCGGAGAATCCCGCTGTCGCCCGGGCGGTAACTGGGAAAGGCGGCTTCCGGCATGCGCCCGCGCTGGAGATGCTGCGACGGGGACCACAGCCGAGCGTCTCCGCTCAAATCGCTGCCCATTCCGCGGTGTGCCGCGCCGTCGCCGGGGGAAACGACGGGGTGCGGGCGGGGGTAGATGGCGGAAGAGACGGGGCGGGTTCTCCGCCGAGGGGGGGGTTCCGGCATCTCCATGGATAGATTCCGCCTGTCGTGCTCAGGATCCCGCGGCCGGAAGCCCGGGAAGCCTTGCTGAAGCCCTAACGGAGTCGGAGGGTTAGTGGACGTAAAACTGACGTCTAACGGAGCCGTCAGCGGGCCGCTAGGAGTGGTTGGGTCCGAACCAGGCACGGCTGCTGCGGCAGCGGCGGCGGCGGCGGCAGACGCGGAGGCTGACGCGGCGGCTGTTGCGGCGGCAGCCGCGGAGGCCATGGCGGAAGGGGGTACGGGCGCTCCCGCCGCCCCGCGTGCCCATCTTGGGGTGTAAAGGGAAGTGCTGCCGGTGCGCTCGACCACTCCTCCCGAGGAGCCGGAGCCGCGCTCGAAAATCCCGGAAGTGCTCGGGGCGCGCTCCGCCGATGCGAAGAAGCCGGGAATCGTCCCAACGTCGGTCCTTGGGGAGGGTAAGGCGGCGGCGGCGGCGGCGGCGGCGTGGGCGGAGTCGACCGTTGGAGGCTCTGGTGGGATTCCATGCTCGGGAAGACGTCGGTCTCGCTCCATCGCTGAAGCGGCTTAGCAAGGCCTTTCTTTTCGCAAGCTTTAATTAACAGTTGAATGAACGAAAACGCGCTGGAAACGCGACGGGGTCGAGATGATGGAATGGTGCGTTTAACTTAGGAGGAAACCGAGGGCTTTTGAGACGTCGGAAGTGATAATTAAGTTAACTTAGTTGGATCAAGGTCAATGCGAACAGAGGTTGTCCGGAGGGTACCAAGAAAATGAAGGGGACCAGGGGTAACGCAAACAGAGCAGCACTGAATTTGCTTGTTTACTTCCTCTCTGAAAGGCGGCTGTATTATGGTTGCTTTTGAATCATCTCAAAAGCTACTCAGTTTCGGACGTTATTGCTCCACTAAGGATAGCTCTAGGCTGAGGATTAGACTGGAACGGTCGAACACTGGCGGTTGTGCGTCACGGACGTGCCAGCTAGGCTTGCTTTCCTGGAGTGCGATGATTCTTGTGCAGAAACGGGATGGAGACGATGCATAACGCTAGTTCTTATGAATCTAACGCGGACTAACCTATCACAAGCGGGACAGCAATCGCAGGGAATGGGTCTACTGCGCTTCCATAACGCGTTTCTATAATTGCATGGGACACGGCTGATAGAGAGGGAAAACGGCCGTGGATGAGGGAAATGGATGGGATATGGGAATTATTGGATGGGGTGACTCGAGGATTCAGTTCAGACAGGCTATTATTTGGTCAAGGAAAATGTAATATGGCTGGTGGTGTTTTTTCACCACACAGGTGAGACAAGCAGGTGTTTTTTTAGAACTTTCTGCCCTGAAACATGACCGAAAACACTCCTTTCCCGCTGGCACGGGTCGCCACTGGCTGGCTCGATCATGGAGGGAAACCGTTTATTTCGCGGCTGCCCAGAGTGGGTGTGTCAGGTCAGGTTGTCCTTGGGGATGCCGTGTCGTGTGGCGTGTCCAGCAAGGCCCTTGTTGGAGTTCTGTTGCGGTGCGGCTCGATAATCTCAAGCTCAAGTGCAGTGCAGTGGTCCGATAATTTCCCAGGGTTCCCACGAAGTCAGGCGGGGGAGGGGGGTGGAGCGGTGGGAGTGGGGTGGGGGTGGGGGGGACGCGATGTTGGTTGGACTCGAACCTCGAAACGACACCATTCACCCCTCCCTTCCCAAACCACCCTCTTCACCAAACAAACCTCCCCTTCCCGACCACCTTCACTTCACCCCTCTTCGCTTCCACTCCACACCTTGCAGGGTGAAGAGAAACACCAACTGCTGAGAGGCTCCGCCTCTCCAAGCCAGGCCCACATGCGCTCACCAGTTCCCTTTCCAAATCGTCTTTGGCTCGGGCATATACGCTATACAATATGATAACTCGCTAAACGGTTTTCTACCCCAAAGTTGCATGTGTATGTCATTCACCCAGTTCTGGGACCCCTAACCGAGGGCCTGCGGTTCAGTAAGTTCCGTTGCGTTTTGAGACGGTAAAATGGGGGAACCTAGGGACTCTCCCCTCTCGGGATTCGAGGCAGGATAGGCCTTCCCGTGCGAGGATCTCCCTCAGCCAGACGTGTACTAGAAGGTCCAGACTTTTCGGACTCACGTATTTGCGCGCATCCAGACTTGCTTGCAGGTTGCTGGTAGTTACTAGCTAGTCAGGGAGAAAGTGTTTGCAGCCAAAGTTTTCTGCTTATTGTCCGTACGAGTAAGCTAGCACTTGCTCCTCTGGGTAGCTACTCGCGAAGCAGTCTCTACCGAAGGCCGCCATTGCCGTATTTTCATCCAGCATCTACCTGCATTGCTTCTAGACGGTTCAGCGTTTCGCATCCCGCTTTTTCCAACGAGAGCGAGGCTCGTCGTTGTGCCTTGTCCTGCGATCTCACGGCAAGGTGACTTTTGAGTCGACTCAAAAGTGTCCTGCGATCTCACGGCATCTCAAAAATGGCTTCCGAACTACTACGGCCGCAGGTTAGCCCTTCCTAATGTTGTCACCCATGAATTCCCTCTCGCATTTCAGGTGTATTAAGAGTCGCAGACGTATACCGGGGCGCTAAATCATTACTATAATTCAAGCAACTAGAGAAAATCCTGTCAGAAGCGTGTGTGTTATGAGCTAAGATGCACATTTCCAGTTGAATTCAAAAAATGTCTCTGCTATGCTAGCAAGATGGAAGCATCTTGACCGCTAAATCGCGACGTTTATACAATGGGGATGATTTCTTTTCGAAGAATCTCAGCATACCTTCCTAACTGATCCATCTCGCGGCAGGGAGTCGATGCACCAAGAGAACAAATTCTGATATGCCGGCCCTGATATGCCAATTTTAGGCTCTGACATGTCTCAAATGTCGTTCTCACACCATCCATTTCCTGTCCGATCTCGCAGCAGAAATACGAGACGATGCTTCAGGAAGACGCGTCGCAAGCCTTCGGACTTCTCAATAGTCAATTTCACTAGCTTTTTATGATTCGCGGCAGGGGGACGAGACGATGAATCAGGACGACGCGTCGCAAATACCCAAGGAGGGCACGCTGACGTACGACGGACGCTACAGCTTCACGAATCCCTTCTAATTCAATCCATTCCACGGCAGGGGGACGAGACGATGACGCAGGAGGAAGCGTCACAAGGGGCAGACGGCGTGCAAATACCCAAGGAGGGCACGCTGACGTACGACGGCCGCTAATGACGCTACAGCTTCACGAATTTCTTCTAATCTAACCCATTTCACGGCAGGGGGACGAGACGATGACGCAGGAGGACGCGTCACAAGGGGCAGACGGCGTGCAAATACCCAAGGAGGGCACGCTGACGTACGACGGCCGCTACAGACGCTACAGCTTCTACGGAATCATCTTCGAGGTCCCCGTACGCTACGTCCCCCTCGTCCCCATTGGCCGAGGCGCCTACGGCATTGTATGGTGAGCCAGGGGTATTGAATTATGCGAGCCATTGGAATGTTGAAGTTAGCGGTAGGATTCGAGTCAGTGGAATGTTGATGCGGTATGATTCGAGTAATTGGAATGGGATTTATAAATCAGGAGTTAGTGTAGCCATTAAGGACTCCCATCGGGCTGCACTACTCTTTTCCACACACAAGAATATTCTTCTTTTTCTTTTTGGTCAGCTCTGCACGAGACGAGACAACCGGGGAGGAGGTGGCAATCAAGAAGATCGGCAAGGCGTTCAACGACCGCACAGACGCCAAGCGGACTCTCCGCGAGATTGTGCTCCTCCGCAACATGAACCACCCCAATGTGAGCGAGCTCTCTCTCTATTTCGTTAGGTGAATACACTCAAATCTGGATGAGCACACTAAAAAAAAACACACACACAAAAAAAAAAAACAAAAAACAAAACATACATACATAGTCGCTCCTTCTCAACATGAACAACCCCAATGTGAGTTCACTCTCAAGGAAATCATCCGTGCGCCCAACCCGCAGAGCTTCCAGGACGTGTATATCGTGTACGAACTCATGCCAACTAACTGCTCTCTCACTCTCTAAACCTCTCCATCTCTCCATCATCCCCATCCCCCCAGGTGATCGCCATCATGGACATCATCCGCCCGCCCAACCCCCAGAGCTTTCAGGACGTGTATATCGTTTATGAGCTCCCTTCCCCTCCCCCCCCCCTCTTTCACTCCCCTCTCTTCCCCCTGCTCCTCTCCCACTCTCCCTCTGGACCCCCAGGTGATCGCCATCAAGGACATCATCCGCCCGCCCAACCCGCAGAGCTTCCAGGACGTGTATATCGTGTATGAGCTCATGCCCACTGACCTGCATGAGGTCATTCGGTCGGGACAAGCCATGGACGAACGGCACTACAAGGTGGGTTACAATGCAAGGGGTGTTAAGCTACAAGGTGTGGTTGTGTGGGAGGCGGTACAAGCCTACAACCTACAGGCATTAACGGTAAGTGCATATGTGCAATTGTGTACGAGCTCATGCCTACAGACCTCCACGAGGTCATTCAGTCGGGACAAGCCATGGATGAGCGGCACTACAAGGTGGGCGTGCGTGTGGTGTGGCACTACGAGGCGCGTGTGTGTGTGGTGTGGCATTACAAGGTGCGTGTGTGTGTGGTGTGGCATTACAAGGTGCGTGTGTGTGTGGTGTGGCATTACAAGGTGCGTGTGTGTGTGGTGTGGCATTACAAGGTGCGTGTGTGTGTGGTGTGGCATTACAAGGTGCGTGTGTGTGTGGTGTGGCATTACAAGGTGCGTGTGTGTGTGGTGTGGCATTACAAGGTGTGTGTGGTGTGGCACTGCATGGTGAGTGGCCTACGAGGTGCGACTACAAGATTGAGCGTGCAATGGTTTAGGAGCTCTCGAAAGTGAACAGGTGGGCTGCGGAGGCCTTATTTCCATCAACTCTTGCTGTTTAGGACAGAGAAACAAACCCCATGAAATGATGGCGGAAAGGAACCTGGTGTTGCACTAGCTTAGAACGTTTCTTAAAGAGCCAGTATGGATCAGTTTCTTACAAGGTGTGACTAAAAGATTTAGCGTGCGATCGTGTACGAGCTCATGCCGTTGGACCTACACGAGGTCATTCGGTCGGGATAGGCCAGGGATATACCTCCCTCCCATCCCTCTCTCTCCCCCACCCCCACCCCCACCTCCACCCTACTTCCTCTCTCCAGTTCATTCTCTTCCAGCTGCTGCGGGGAACAAAGTACATCCACTTCACATTCCCTCGTCCACCGCTGCACACTGCATACACTGACACTGCTTTTCGCCTGCCGCATATCCTCCCGCCCTGCCTCCATTTCATTCTCTTCCAGCTGCTGCGAAGCACCAAGTACATCCACTCAGCCAACATCCTGCACCGCTCCACATCTTATACCCTGACATCACCATTAGCCTTCCTTCTATCCTCTCCCCTTCCCCCGTTTCTTCTCTCCAGTTCATCCTCTTCCAGCTGCTGCGAAGCACCAAGTACATCCACTCAGCCAACATCCTGCACCGCTCCACATCTTATTCCCTGACATCACCATTAGCCTTCCTTCTATCCTCTCCCCTTCCCCCCGTTTCTTCTCTCCAGTTCATCCTCTTCCAGCTGCTGCGAGGCACCAAGTACCTCCATTCGGCCAACATCCTCCAACGCTTCACATCTTGTACCCTCACATCGCTTCTCCCCTTCCCTCCATCTTCTCCCCCTGGCTCCAGTTCATTCTCTTCCAGCTACTGCAGGGAACCAAGTACATCCACTCAGGCAACATCCCTTTCCCTCTCGTCCTTCCTCTTCTCATATATTCCCTGCTTCTCCCCGCCTCCCTCCCCTTTCGACCCCTTACTTCCCCCAGTTCATTCTCTTCCAGCTGCTGCGCGGAACCAAGTACATCCACTCAGCCAACATCCTGCACCGCGACTTAAAGCCTCCCAACATCCTCATCGACGCGCGCTGCAACATCAAGATCACCGATTTCGGCCTTGCGCGAACCCGCGTGGAAACCACCGACCACCTGACGGAATACGTGGTTACCAGATACTACCGCGCGCCCGAGCTGCTGGTGAACAACCAGCAGTACAGTGCGTCCATTGACGTGTGGTCGGTGGCTCTGATTTACCTGGAGCTCGTGCTGGGGCACATTGTGCTCAAAGGGGATAACTACGTGGACCAGCTCCGCAAGACCTGCGAGGTGCGTCTCAAGGAGAGGGTAGGAGTGATAGTAGGGGAGGGAGAGTAGGGAAGGGAGAGCAGGGGAGGGAGAGTAGGGAAGGGAGAGCAGGGGAGGGAGAGTAGGGGAGGGAGAGAAGGGGAGGGAGAGTAGGGGAGGGAGAGTAGGGGAGGGAGAGCAGGGGAGGGAGAGCAGGGAAGGGAGAGCTGGGAAGGGAGAGCTGGGAAGGGAGAGCTGGGAAGGGAGAGCTGGGAAGGGAGAGCTGGGAAGGGAGAGCTGGGAAGGGAGAGCTGGGAAGGGAGAGCTGGGAAGGGAGAGCTGGGAAGGGAGAGCAGAAGGGTGAGGGTAGTAGTGAGAGTAGGGGAGTGATCGCAAGGCATTTCCTCTTTTTGTGCATCACCTCTCCCCCTCCCGCTCCAACTCACCAGCTGATCGGGTCCCCCTCTGCAGGGGACGCCTCCTTCATAGTCAACGATGCTGCCCCGCACACTCCTGCTCTCAGAGCTGCAGGGCTTCCCCTCCCTTGCCCCTTTGTGTTCTTCATTCCCAGCACCTGTCCTTTATCCATCCACCAGCTCATCGGATCCCCCTCTGCTGAAGACGCCTCCTCCATAGTCAACGGCACAGCCTGCACCTTCCTGCTCTCCGACCCCCTCTTGTTCTTCACGCCTCCCAGCCCGACTTGATCTTCATTCCCCTCTCTTGTTCCTCCTTCCCCCCTCTTGTGTGCTGTCTCCCCACATTCTTTCCTCTGGCAGCTGATTGGATCCCCCTCGGCCGAAGACGCCTCCTTCATAGTCAACGATGCCGCCCGCACCTTCCTGCTCTCAGAGCTGCAGGGCTTCCCCGCACGGAACATCAGGGACGTGTTTCCCAAGCTGTCGGAACCCGCAGCTGACTTGGTGCAGCGCATGCTCGTGTTCGACCCGAGAAAGAGAATCACAGGTGCGTGCGTTTCTATTAACAGAGTGATTGGAATCCAGAGGCTCTTGATCGACTGGAAAAAAGAATGCAATCACACAGGAGGCCTTCTGTCAACGTATAAGAATGCCCTTCCACATGTATACTGAGGGAAGTCAACAATCATCTAGCGCACTCAACCACACAACAAACCCAACCAGAACTCTCGTCTCCGCGTATCTTCTTCCAAGCATCCCGCCTCTCCCGCGCTCCCCACTGCACCTGGGCTTCCCGTTACCCCCATTTGCTCATGCGTCCTCCCCAACCACTGTGGACAAGGCTTTGGCCCACCCGTACCTGACTCACTACCACATGGGGCGGCTCACTGCCACAGGGGGCGGCTCACTACCACAGGGGGCGGCTCACTACCACAGGGGGCGGCTCACTGCCACAGGGGGCGGCTCACTGCCACAGGGGGCGGCTCACTACCACATGGCCAACCAGCACCCGCCGCATTCCCTCACCTCCCTCCGTCGTCCCCTATCTTCCCCCTGCCTGTTCCCCAACCGCAGTTGACGAGGCATTGGCCCACTCAAACCTGGCGCACTACCACAAGGCCAACCAGGGCCTTCCTCACAACCGCCAACCCCCTCAACTTCCCCCTGTTTGCCTGTATCTCTCCTCCCTACAGTGGACGAGGCATTGACGCACCCCTACCTGGCACACTACCAACCAAGACCCACCCCAGCTCCCCATCTCCCCCCAGATCCCCCATTTCCCCCCAACCCTTTCTCCTGCAGCAGTGGACGAGGCTCTTGGCACACTATCACAAGTCCAACCAGGACCCGCCTCATTTGAATGCCCATTGTTCACTCAGTGATACATGCCCATACCCTCCCCTCCTACAGTGGACGAGGCATTGGCCCACCCGTACCTGGCGCACTACCACAAGGCCAACCAGGACCCGCCGCACCCAAGCCCCTTCCAGTACGACCTGAGCTTCGAGCAGGAGGAGTATGACATCCCCCGCATCCGCCAGCTCATCTTCGAGCAGGCCTGCGCCTTCAACCCCCGATAAACCCCGCGTTTAACCCTCCGTATAACACGATTCGAGTCACCCGTGTTATTGGTGTTGGTTTTTGGGGGGGAGGGGAGGAGGATGGGGTGATGTATGACATACTGGTTGCGTGTGGCGTACTGTACTATACCATGATTTCCGCGGGCAACAAGTTACAAAAGGAGCGATACGGTTCGAGCAGCATGCATTAGAATGGTATGTGTGGCTGCACAGGTATAACAGCTACCGTACGTTTTGCCTTGGCTGTTGTAGAGTTTTTAGGGTTTAGAGTTTTTAGTTTTCTGTTCTGTAGGTACCTGTACCAAAGAAACAATATTAGTTAACTGTTTGCAGGTTCATATGTAAGAATTGAAGAATCCATCTCAATTAACTGTAACTAGAACTAACTACACTCAACATGTTATAGCTTCGGCAAAATGGCATGCCAGCTACATTAGCCAAAAACGAATCCCTACTAATGCACTGTCCGCTTGTGTGTCAATTCTAACTACCAGGCACCTTGGCCTTGTTCTTCTCCTCCCACTGCTTGCGGTGGCCGGGAGGAAGCACAGTTGCGCCAGTGCCCTTGCGGATCTGTCCGCGCACGGCGCCCGCGGGGAACGCCGGGGTCGACACAACCACGTAGAATTTCTCGGGGTTCACCATCACTTTCGCGAACGCCGTCGAAAGCGCTTCGCCAGACGCCGTTTTCATGTTGGCGACGTCTTCCCACACGCCGGTCGTCGCATAGCTCAGATAATTCTCCGTCGACGCAGCGCCGCTCTTCGAGCTAATGCCCGTGGTGTTCACCCATTTCGCTCCCGCGAAGCTGATCACCGCCGGCCCCGTCGCATCGCTGGCGGCCATGTTGATCGTCGCGCCGGTGGGCAGACCCGCGACAGACAGCTTCCGCACGGAGACGATATACTTGATGTTCACCACTTTGCCGTTCTTATACACCGTCATGATCGCGTTGCCCGCCGCGTTCGCGTCGCCGGGTGCGGCGCCAACGACGGACGACCCGCGGAGAACGGTGCCCACCTGCATCACCTCGCGCCCCAGCGGCTTCCCCTTGTGCTCCGCCCCCCCGGAGACCGGCGCGGGGTGCGCCTTGGGCGGTCCGCGGAGTGCGCCTGCGCCGCCTGCTGTGCTCTGCTTGGGCGCGCCAGGGCCCTTCTGCGTTCCGCCGGGGGTCTTTCCCTTGGGGGTGGGCGCGGTCGTCACTACGGGGCTGGTGGCTTTCGCGTTCGGCGCGGCGGCGATGCTGGCGATCTTCGCGGTGCGCGCGGCAGTTCCGGGGAGGGGGGTGTCTTCCACCGTCTGCGGCTCCACCGCGGGCACGGCGGGGGTCGCTTCTTGGAGCTTTCGAGCGTCTACTGCTAGGCCTGAAAAATGGAGGAAGGGAAGGGGAGCAGCGTTAGATTAGATTTGAGGGAAGGGAATACTTGTCGAATCTGGAGGAGGATACATCTGAAAGAATTGACAGAGTGGTTGGATTTTGTGAAGTGAACGAGGCAGAAATGCGCCAGGACTTCGGATGTTTACAGGTAGTGAAGACTTACATGAGATGGCGAGAATCGCCAGAAGCGCTGTCAGGAAGCGAGTGGTCGACATTGTTTCGGGAAGTGGTTTGCGAACACTAGTGCTCGACTACTTGAATGTACTCTGATTCGGAGACCTTTTTCGTGGAATTTCGATTGAGTGTTGAAGGCCTGGAATTGGAGAGAGGAACGAGTGAACTGTTGGGAAAAGGTGAGAAGGTGGACGCTTTTATGGGAATCTCTGCGAATGTTTTGGTGTTGTGGCATGTGAAAGTTTGGGTTGGGATGGGAAGTCGTTTTTCACGAACCGCGACATTTGAATTTTCGGAAATGCGGTTCGTTGAGAGTGTAGCGGGATTCGGTGATTGAGCGGTCAATTTTCAAAATATGAGGAATTTTCGCTGTGGTGTATAACACTTGAGGAATTTCCCCCTTCCAAAGTTGTCAGAAGCTGACGGAAACTCTCGGTGCTCCTGCTCGCTCCAAGTTTGACGCAGGGCAGAGGAGATTGACGGAAAATTTGTCGTCAGACCCTCCAACGGGTCCATAGCAGTCAAATCCTCCGGCCAACGTTTTTCAGCCAACGGAAACTGTTCCAGAACAAACCTGTGGGAGGGAGGTTCAATCAAACGTTCCCCCGTAGAGCTGGACGAAGGTGTAGCCGTTCAAGTTACTCGATAATACCGACGGATCTGCGTTCGCCGACGATTTCGTCACAGACCGCTCAGCAGCAAAATGGACGGTGCGAAGAAATACGTCAAACGGGATACCAGTCACCTTGCCCACTCTTGCTCTCAGTCGGTGACGAAAAACTTCGCGCACAAATATCTGCCCGGGCCGGGAGGCCAGAACACCGACCCCAGTTACCCGCTCTCTCTTCCGTAGATCGGTGAATTTGCTTTGCTTGCATGGACTCTGTCGAGCCGCATTTCTCGACCTTCCAATGTCGCGGTTTGGCTCCAGACTTTTCCCTCCCCAACGTTGCGACACGGGTTGAGACACAACTACAAAACCCTAGACTTGCTCATCATTCTCACTCACCAATCATTCAGCTTCCGACAACTTCAATCCACATCGCAGCTTCATTCTCTACATCTCTACAACTCCACACAACCCTACAACCTGCTGGCTCGAAGTTTTCCAGTTACGAGCGTTCCATTCTCCCTCTCGACCACTTGACGCAATGTCGACAACTCGCTTCCTCTCCGCGCTCTTGGCGATTCTCGCCTTGTCATGTAAGGACTTCTCTCCCAACATTCCTAATTTCAAGTTGTTCTCTCGCCTCATTGAAACACCGATTAAGTGTGTGGTATTCCATGTAGCTCCCGTATGACTCTTATTCCTCCTTCTCCACCCTTTTTCTGTCCTTCAGGCCTAGCGGCAGACGCCCGAAAACTACAAGAAGCGGACCCCGCAGTCCCGGCAGTGGAGCCGCAGACAGTGGAAACCACCCCCCTCCCCGGAACTCCCAAGCTCGCGAGCATCGCCGTCGCGCCGAACGCGAAAGCGAGCAGCCCCGTAGTGCCCACGACGACCGCGCCCACCCCCAAGGGGAAGGCCCCCGGCGGTAAGGTCGCTCCCGCCGGCGGAAAGCAGCAGGGCCCTGGAACGCCCAAGCAGGGCGCAGCAGGCGGCGCAGGAGCGCCCAAGACGCACCCCGCGCCGGTCCCCGGGGGAGCACAGCACAAGGGGAAGCCGCTGGGGCGCGAGGTGATGCAGGTGGGAACCGTTCTCCGCGGATCGTCTGTCGTGGGCGCCGCGCCCGGCGACGCGAACGCGGCGGGCAACGTGATCATGACGGTGTATAAGAACGGCCCGGTGGTGAACATCAAGTATATCGTCGCCGTGCGGAAGCTGTCCGTCGCGGGACTGCCCACTGGCGCGACGATCAACATGGCCGCCAGCGACGCGACGGGGCCGGCGGTGATCAGCTTCGCGGGAGCGAAATGGGTGAACACCACGGGCATTAGCGCTGCGGCTTCCGCGAACCCCGCGGAGAACTATCTGAGCTATGCGACGACCGGCGTGTGGGAAGACGTCGCCAACATGAAAACGGCGTCTGGCGAAGCGCTTTCGACGGCGTTCGCGAAAGTGATGGTGAACCCCGAGAAATTCTACGTGGTTGTGTCGACCCCGGCGTTCCCCGCGGGCGCCGTGCGCGGACAGATCCGCAAGGGCACTGGCGCAACTGTGCTTCCTCCCGGCCACCGCAAGCAGTGGGAGGAGAAGAACAAGGCCAAGGCGCCTGGCAGTTAGAATGACACAAATGATAACCCTAAGGCAGACGTCGCGGAGAGTCTTCGATCTCCCCGCAATTAGGTGGTTTCACACGTAGGATAAGAACTCCTTAACTTGGGCCACGCTAGTTAGCCACTCGGCTTCAGGCGTGTTTCCCCTGATTTGATATACTGAATAGGATTCGGATGTGTGTGGCTAAAATAGACGGCATGCCATTTTGCCAATAGCCGTGTCATGATTCGTTGATAGTTTTGACGACAGCATCATTTCAAGTGCTTTCACGTTACCTCCCCATCAAGCTGTTGGTCAGAGCGGTTCATTGCAGAGCTTTCTGCTCTGGCAACACCAGCAGCTGAGCGCATGCTCAAGATATCCATGCATCTCATGAGCCCGTATTTACCTAATGCTGCATGTCAAGAAGCTGCTCACAACACACATACGGTATCTAACCACTTGCAGCCATCACTCAAAGAAGAGAGTGCTGGATTATGAAATTATCTCTGACACCGTGGCTCGACCAATCTACATGGCTGGATCTTTGTGGTGTGTGTGTGTGTGTGTGTGTGTGTGTGTGTGTGTGTGTGTGTGTGTGTGTGTGTAGTGTGTGTGTGTGTGGGTGTGCGTATGTGTGTGTTGGTGTGTATATGTGTGGGCGCGTGCGTGTGTGCGTGTGTGTGTCTGTCTGTCAGTTTGTGTGTGCATGCTCGCATGGCTTTGGATTTTCCCTGCACCCCCCCGTCGCGTTGCTCAGTTCACCGTGTATTGTATAGCACTCCTGCTGGCAACTTGTGCACAACAATGAAAATAAGACCAAGATGATGCCGACATCAGTTTTAATAAGCGTGATGATGTAACTAGAGTAATGTTCCGTTGTATATTCTCACTCAATGAAGAGAATCCATGCGCTGCTAGTATGTACAGTATAGGCTGAATCATGAAGGGAAATTATGTTGGTCATTCAGATTGTTCGGTTTAACGAAGCCGATATAGTTGTCAAAACGCGTGTATTCCAAAATCACAAGGAAATCGCACCCAGAACATTCTCAAGGTTCGATTCATCGGCCCCTTTCGCATGCCAGTCGTTCTCCTTTCGTGGCCATCGAGATTCACGAATCTTCGGTTGACGACAGGCAAGATAACTGACTGACAGTGCGACAGACTTGAAATCAGCAACACGCAACGCTTACGAATCTCTCCGCAAATCACGGCCTCGCGGCGCCGAGAATGGTGCTTGCGCTTCCGCGCCACATCTCCGCGGCCCCTCACCACCACGTCCCCATTCGACGCGCTGCCACATATCACTCTCCTCGCGTTTCCCGCCAAGTCGTTTCCCCTACGGCCTCTCTCGTCGTAAAGGTTCCCGCAAATCGCGCTCCCGCTGCAGCCGCCGGATTTAGCGCTACAGTCGGATTCGCAGCGTCGCGTGTTTTCGGGTTACCCGATTCGCGCGCTCTGCTCGCGTCGCAGCGCGCGACAGCCGGTAGCTGCGCTACAGCCGGAGCAGGCTCGCGCACCGCGGGGAGTGGCGGCGCGTTGGGGGTGAGAATGGTGCTCGCCGAGTCGCAGCCTCTCGCTTTAGGCACCCGAGCGCCGGATTTCACGGTAAGTTACCAGCTAGGACGAATAGATTGCTCTTCTTCAAGTACACACACTAACGATTTAGTAACTCATATAGAAATTTGCAGATGCAGTTTGTATCGAATGTCGAGCGATGCAGCTGAATCCTGCAGCTATTATTTTATGGTCCTATGCACAGGAGGCAGCAAGGCATGCGAGAGACATGCCCCGATTGCTGACGCGCGCGTGCACTCTCCGACTTTACATGCGTGTGTGATTGTATCCCCGTGTGACTGTACTCGCGATGTGACAATACCTATGTGCATAATGTACCAGCTAGTGGAGCCGCTGACCGGCAAGACATGGTCTCTCTCCGACTTTGACGGCCACCCGGCTCTCCTCGTAAGTCCTTCTCCTTTCCTCCTTCCCATTTCTCCCCGCCTCCTTCTCTTCCCCTCCTTCTCTCTCCCAACCCTCTCTCCCACCCCTCTCCCTCCTCCGACTTTGACGGCCACCCGGCCCTCCTCGTAATGCCACCTCCTTTTGAGTAGCAATGGTTTAGTGAGCCCCTTTTGAAAATTCTCAAGATCCTTCTTTTGGGTAGCTATGGTTAATGAGCACACCTTCTCCCCTCTCAGTCCAATTCCTCCTCCTTGTGAACACCGCGCCTCCCAAGTCATCTCCTCCGGAATCAATGCCCTTTTGTGGTTCATACAGACTCATTTCCTTCCTATTCCACTTCCCCCTCCCCCCTCCACCGTCTTCCACCCCTCTTTACCCCTTCCCCACCTTCTCAAACCGGACACTGTCAGGTCATGTTCATCTGCAACCATTGCCCGTTCGTGGTTCATATCAAGTCGCAACTTGTTGCTCTTGGCAACGAGTACATTTCCAAGGTACACTTTTGAGCTACATCTTCAAGTTACATCTCCAAGTTACATGTCCGAGTTACTCTTCCACACGTCCTCTCGCCTCCAATTCTCTCCAGCATGGGCTAGGAGTGGTTGCCATGCCAACTCGTCCCACTCGGCCCCCACACCCACTCGGCTGCTCCTTCCCCTTGCTTGCTTCCCGCCCTTTCTCTTGTTGCTCCCCATACATCTTCCATGCAGCATGGGCTGGCAGTGGTTGCAATCTCGTCCAACTCGGTGCTCACCCACCCTCAGGTAAGCCGTGCAACCTACCGAAAGTTGTGATGGTCGTGAATACAGAATGCTATGACGCACCATGCTTCACAATAGCCTCGAGATGACGTGTCAGTCGTTCCTCGAATGACCGTGAACCAGGTCACCACTCTTTGTCTCTCAACTTGCGTTCTTATGCTCCTCAATCTCCCCTCTATGCATTCTACTCAACAACAGGACGGACCTGACAGAATGGCAGAGGAAGCCAAGCAGTTCAACTTCCCCTTCTGCTTTTCAATTTCCTCTTTCCTCCTGTCTCCACGTCCCCTCTGCTGCACCCCTCTCCTCCCTCTATCCCGCATCAGGACGGACCCGATAAAATGGCAGAGGAAGCCAAGCAGTTCAACTTCCCCTTTCCCTACCTCTATGACGAGGTGCGTCTCACCCACCCTTCATCTGACAGTTCATCTCACAAAGTGGCTGTTTAACCTGAGTGTTTTTTAGAATCTAGCAGTTCAGCTTCCCGTTCCCCTACAGTTCATCTCACTAAGTGGCAGTTGAACCTGAGTCTTCTGTGACCACCAAGCACTTCAGCTTCCCGTTCCCCTACCTCTATGATGGGGTGGGTTTCACGCTTCGCTTTTTGGGAACTTCAGAAAGGTACTGTACTGCAAGAAAGACTTTTGAGGCGCCTCAAAAAAAACTTTAGAAAGGTACTGTACTGCAAGAAAGACTTTTGAGGCGCCTCAAAAAAAACTTTAGAAAGGTACTGTACTGCAAGAAAGACTTTTGAGGCGCCTCAAAAAAAACTTTAGAAAGGTACTGTACTGCAAGAAAGACTTTTGAGGCGCCTCAAAAAAAACTTCAGAAAGGTACTGCACTGCAAGAAAGACTTTTGAGGCGCCTCAAAAGAAACTTTAGAAAGGTACTGTACTGCAAGAAAGACTTTTGAGGCGCCTCAAAAAAAACTTTAGAAAGGTACTGTACTGCAAGAAAGACTTTTGAGGCGCCTCAAAAAAAACTTTAGAAAGGTACTGTACTGCAAGAAAGACTTTTGAGGCACCTCAAAAAAAACTTCAGAAAGGTACTGTACTGCAAGAAAGACTTTTGAGGCGCCTCAAAAAAAACTTTAGAAAGGTACTGTACTGCAAGAAAGACTTTTGAGGCGCCTCAAAAAAAACTTTAGAAAGGTACTGTACTGCAAGAAAGACTTTTGAGGCGCCTCAAAAAAAACTTCAGAAAGGTACTGTACTGCAAGAAAGACTTTTGAGGCGCCTCAAAAAAAACTTCAGAAAGGTACTGTACTGCAAGAAAGACTTTTGAGGCCCCTCAAAAAAAACTTCAGAAAGGTACTGTACTGCAAGAAAGACTTTTGAGGCGCCTAAAAAAAAACTTTAGAAAGGTACTGTACTGCAAGAAAGACTTTTGAGGCGCCTAAAAAAAAACTTTAGAAAGGTACTGTACTGCAGGAAAGGTGCGCCCCATACCGGCGATCTGTTGCTTGTCCTGCTGTGCTGCGAATCCGCTTAATTCAGGCAGCTCAGCTTCCCCGTCCCCTACCTCTATAATAATGTGAGTCCCATGGCCTTTAACCCACTCATCTTCCCCCGCCCTAAACCTCATGTGTCTTGCCCCTGCCGCGCCATCACGCTGCCTGCACGCCAGACTTCTTTCACTTCAACAAGGACGGCCGCCGCCCGTTCGAGCTTGCATACCACGGCCAGCTCGACAAGGTTTTCTTACCTTTACCTTTCCCTTACCAATCAACCTTTCCAATCCCACTCTCCCCCATCTATCAGACTCAAGAGGTGGCCAAGGCGTACCATGCTGCCTGCACTCCAGACTTCTTCCTCTTTCAAAAAGGATGGCTGTCCTTCCCGATCACCCGACCTCCTTTCCCCTGCAAAACCCCACCCTGCAGACTCAAGAAGTGGCCAAGGCGTATCATGCTGCCTGCACGCCCAAAGTCTTTCTCTTCAAAAAGGACGGCCGCCGCCCGTTTGAGCTGGCATACCACGGGCACACCTCATAGCCCTCTATGCCCCATGCCCTCCCCACCTCCCCTCCCCCCGTATCTCTTGCCCATCTATCAGACGCAAGAGGTGGCCAAGGCCTACCATGCTGCCTGCACGCCGGACTTCTTTCTCTTCAAGAAGGACGGCCGTTCTCCCCTCTCTCCTACCCTTCCACCAGACTCAGGAGGTGGCCAAGGCCTATCACGCTGCCTGCACGCCAGACTTCTTTCTCTTCAAAAAGGACGGCCGCCGCCCCTTTGAGCTCGCATACCACGGCCAGCTGGACGACTCCCGCCCCAACAACGGCCGCCCGGTCACCGGCAAGGACCTGCGTGCTGCTCTCGACTGCGTGCTCTCTGCACGACCGGTCCCCAGTGCGCAAAGGCCCAGGTGAGCTTCTTGATGGCAATGCAAACCCAAGGGCATACCACGGCCACCTGGACGACTTGCTCCCCTCTAATGGCCGCCCAGTCACCAGGAAAGACTTGCGTGCTGCACTGGATTGTGTGCTCGCTGCACGACCGGTCCCCAGTGCTCAAAGGCCCAGGTGAGCTTGCCTTTACCCACCTTTACGTTTGGGATCGTTCTCTGCTCACCACCAAGGACCTGCGTGCTGCTCTAGACTGTGTGCTGTCGGCAAGACCCGTTTCCAGTGCCCAGAGGCCCAGGTAAGCTGTCCGGTAGCAAGGTAGGTAGGGGTCTAAGAGCCCACTCATCACCCCTCCAACGGCCGCCCTGTCACCAGCAAGGACCTGCGTGCTGCTGTAAATTGTGTGCTGTCGGCAAGACCCGTTTCCAGTGCTCAAAGGCCCAGGTGAGCTTGCCTTTACCCACTCAAAGCCTTGACTTTGGGGTCGTTCTCTGCTCACCAGCAAGGACCCCCATCTGAGCTGGCATACCACTGCCAGCTGGACGACTCCCGCCCCTCCAACGGCCGCCAGGTCACCGGGAAGGACTTGCGTGCTGCCCTAGACTGCGTGCTGTCCGCTCGACCGGTCCCCAGCGGTCAGAAGCCCAGGTAAGGTTGCCTTTACCCAGTCACAGGCACGCCAGTCCCCCAAAGGTGATGCCTGCCCCCAAGGAGGCAGGCCAGTCGCCAGCGATCAAAAGCCGAGGTGAGGTTCTCGATGGCAATACGGACTAGGGTCTAGAACCCCAACCGGTTACCCGGTTTCGAAACGTCTCAAAACTTGATTATTCTGAGGCGCCTCAAAACACAGGCTCAAAACACGTGCTCTCGACTGTGTGCTCTCTGCGTGACCTGTCCCCAGCACTTAGAAGCCCAGGTAAGGCATTATTTACTAGATGGGGGTCTAATCTAAATTCCCATGTGGTTGTTCGTGGTTACCCTTCTTTGGCTGACTCGATTGCAAAAACCCTGCTTGATTGTTCTGCAATACCATCTTTTGTTTCCCTGACTATCCTTCATCGTCTTTGTGCAGCATCGGCTGCAACATAAAGTGGGCGCCCGGGAATGAGCCTGACTACTTTGGATAGATTATTCATAAGGCTTATTGACTCACTGTAGTGAGAGGCTCACTATAAGGCTCGTGAGTCACAACAGGCTACCAAAGTAATGAGCTGGACCAGCCAACATAAGTACTTAGCGCAGGAGCAGAGCTTGGCTTGACGCGGTTTTGTTCAATGTGCGAGTACGGACAAAACGCCGCGTTATACGTTTTGCTTCTCTTGAGTGTATCGTGAGATTATACAAGGGACTGTTGTTGACTATCCCAATCATGTGTGCATATAGATGAACCAGTAATGCAATGCAGTCATAGATGTTTCAACTTCTTCTGGTGCGTTCCTTGATATGCCATCTTTCCCAGATTCTTGGAAGCTTGATGCTTCCTAGAGTGGAAAGAACACGACTTGAGAGTCGGGCTCGGCTCGGACGCATTTAATAATGTAAAACAGATGTTTAGAGTCGACAATCACTGATCGACTGGAGTAGAGGTAGAGGGTAGCGGGTGCATGAGTCTACTCGCAGGTTGAGCAGGCAGCTCCGATGGGACTCGGAAGAGATTAATCGTCGAAAGTGGAGGGAGGGAGTGGCCACTGGCGTCTCAAGCAATGCACTCGTGCCACTGCTGCCATGTAGTCTGATGATCTGCAAGGAACAGGGTGAATGAAGAGGACAGAGAGAGGGGAAGGAGGGAAGAAGGCACTCGAGCAGTGCAAGGGTGAGGTGGGTTTGCCACCTCTGGCTTCTCAAGCAATGCACTCGTGCCACTGCTGCCATGTAGCCTGACGATCTGTGATGGAACAGGGTGAATGAAGAGGACAGGGAAAGGGGAAGGAGGCTGGAAGGGTAAGCAGAGTTTCCCACTGGCGTCTCAAGCAATGCACTCGTGCCACTGCTGCCATGTAGCCTGACGATCTGTGATGGAACAGGGTGAGGGAAGAGAAGGACGAGGAGAGGTGAAAGAGGGAGGAAGGGTAGAGCAATGTTCGACACTGCTGTTGCAACAATGCACTCGCGTCACTGCTGCCATGTAGTCAGACAACCCGTGCTGGACGGGTTGAATCTCTTTTGAGAATCCTCAAAAGCGACTCTCTTGGATGGGTTGAACGAGGAGGAGGAGGGGGAAACAGACGAAGGTGGAACGAAGGCATTAGAGCAGTGCAAGCAAGGAGCCACGTGTAGATAGGTTATTTTTGAGACGTCTCAAAAACAACCTATCTACACGAAGGCGCTAGAGCAGTGCAAGCAAGGGAAAAGAAAAAGCAGGATTTGCGACTGGCGTCTCAAACAATGCGCTGGCACCACTGCTGCCATGTAGTTAGACGATCAGCTTGGGAACTGTTGAGGGAAGGAGTGGAACGGTATCATCATGTCATGCGCCATTGCAACAAGGTGAGTTTTGGGTTGATGAGTTGAGAGGGCAATGCCACTGCTGCCGTGCCATCAGGCAGTTTGTGTGGAATGGGGTGAGTGGGGTTTCGCAACCGGCAGTGCAAGGCAGGTGAGTGGAGTTTCGCAACCAAGGTAAATGGGTTACCTGCAGGCGTATTCCGTGGCAGCTGCTGATTGGATGTACTTCCGACTTGTGGCCTCATCCCCCTGAAGGGCCAGTGGGAGAAGGAGAGAGTTGAGAGTGAGTACGAGAGTGAGTGAGTGCGTGTGTGTGGGGGAGGGAGTCGTAGAGTGAGGGAGAGGCCAAATACATGCTGGGCATGAGCCCATGGATACGCGGGCACATGCACACATAAGCACATGCATACATAAGCACATGCACACATAAGCACATGCACACATAAGCACATGCACACATGGGTACATGCACACATATGCACATGCGCACATGGGTACATGCACACATGGGAACATGCACACGTGGGTACATGCACACATGGGTACATGCACACATGGGCACATGCACACATGGGCACATAGAAACGAAGTTCACAAGCTGTCATGACTGTTAGACCTACAATAATTGTTAGACTCGAAACATCCTTATGACATGAACAGTACCATGATTTCAAAGAAGAGGCCAGCACATAACCGAGCATAGAAGGCTATCTGTGAGGCGCCTAAAATATCACCTTTTGAGGCGCCTAAAAAATCACCTTTTGAGGCGCCTAAAAAATCACCTTTTGAGGCGCCTAAAATATCACCTTTTGAGGCGCCTAAAAAATCACCTTTTGAGGCGCCTAAAAAATCACCTTTTGAGGCGCTAAAAAATCACCTTTTGAGGCGCCTAAAAAATCACCTTTTGAGGCGCCTAAAATATCACCTTTTGAGGCGCCTAAAATATCACCTTTTGAGGCGCCTAAGAAATCACGTTTTGAGGCGCCTAAAAAATCACCTTTTGAGGCGCCTAAAAAATCACCTTTCGAGGCGCCTAAAAAATCACCTTCTGAGGCGCCTCAAAAAACAGTACCATGATTTCAAAGAAGAGGCCGACGTATAACCGAGCATAGAAGGCTGATGACCCCCCCTCGTCATCCCCTGCTGCTGCCAACACCTGTGTCTCCACATGCCATGCCATCAGTTCCATTTGGTTCCATACCATGCCATGCCATGCCATCCGCATCATGTCATGTCCAGTACCACGCCATGGCACTCCATTTGCCATGCCACGCCCCATATGTGTGTGAACGCTGGATTGAGAACACTGTAACGTGGCATGTAAGCGTCTACCACTTAGAGTGCGGAGGAATGGAGGAAGAAGCAAGTGCGAAGTGAGACATGACTGGGAAGTGTGGAGGTGGGGAGGTGGGAGGGGTGCGAGAGGAAGGGACCAGAGAGATCAGCCTCAAGGGATTAGCTGCACTGCACGAGATTACCTGCAAGGTGAAGCAGGAGCGAGGTGAGTCACGAGTGGGAGGTGGGGAGGTGGGAGGGGTGCGAGAGGGAGGGACCAGAGAGATCAGCCTCAAGGGATTAGTTGCACTGCACGAGATTACCTGCAAGGGGTCAGCTCCCGTTTTGAACATGTCATACGCTGCTCGTAGCACCTTCCCTGGGTCTCGAGGCACCTGAGCAAGGGGAGCAGGAGGAGTGTGTGGCGAGATGATGGGATAGGCAGCTGAGAGTCCCCACCCAAGTAAAGCAAGACGGGTTTCGAGACGTCTCGAATCCTTACACGTCCCAGAACATAGGCGTGTGAAGACAGGACTGGGAAAATAATTTTGCCCAGTCAAATGAAGTGGCTGAAATTAGAGAACCCTCAAGTAGAGAAAGACGAGGGGAAAAGCCACCTCTAGCGATTTTCTGCACCTGGTTGACTTCTGAGGCACTTTCATGACTTTTGAGGCACTTTTGCGACTTTTGAGGCACTTTTATGACTTTTGAGGCACTTTTACGACTGTTGAGGCACTTTTACGACTTTTGAGGCACTTTTGCGACTTTCGAGGCACTTTTGCGACTTTTGAGGCACTTTTGCGACTTTGGAGGCACTTTTGCGACTTTTGAGGCACTTTTGCGACTTTTGAGGCGCCTGGAAGAAACCGATTTCCTATCAAGTGAGATACCCACCTCTAGCATGCTTTCTCAGGCTGAGTCCACACCATTCGCCCTGGCCTCTTAAACAGAGACGACTTTGAGGCGACTGAAAGCTATGTATATATATAGTTATATATATAGATATATGTGTACTTATCATGAAAGACACGTGGGACACCCACCTCTGGCATGCTTTCTTGGGCTGAGTCCACACCATTTGCCCTGGCCTCAGAGACAAAGCACCAGATGGACTGGCGGGAAGGGCAACAGAAGAGAACAGGTTTGACAAAAAGCATTAGCCACTCGAAGTACAAAACGCCAGACAATCCACAATACAAAGCACCAGACATCTTGCAAATCAAAGCAGCAAGGACTGGCAAGAAGGGAAGGGGGAGAATGCGAAGGTGGAAGTAAGGGGAAGGGCATGGGCACTGGCATGTGCATGGGTACGGTCTTGGGCATGAGAATGTGCATGGGACAAACAGTTGCTTGGAAGAATAGGTGCTTCTGAAACTGAGGAGATTTACTGAAGCTGTTCTTCTCACCTCTTCAGCGTCTCTTGAGTTTGCTGCAATGCAGGCACGAAACTGCTGCGAAGCTTCTGCAAATCTGACACACCAAGGCAGGAGAATATGGGAACGTTGAGAAGGCATACAACTTAGTCTCTTGAGAAAACCGTGGAAAGGGGAAATTTGTCTTGTCGGAAATCCAGTGTCATGACAAATGGATAAACGAGCAAAAGGTGACATTCAGTGCAGACAGCACAGCACACACCAGCCATACACAGGCAACCGAGACAAACCTATTGAGGTAGAAAAGCGAAAGTCCTTTCTGCCATAGGTCTGCTTGGCAGAGGACGGCATGGCATGAACCATTGTATGTAGGCCCATGCCAGCACACGCCAGTCACAAGTATTCTATATTAGGACGGACCTGTTGAGGTAGAAGAGCGAAAGTCCTCTCTGCCATAGATCTGCTTGGCAGTGGTTGGGATGGAAAGAGGAAAGCCGGGCAGTATCAGTACACACACAAACGAGCCGCTACATGATCGAGAATTGAGGCGTCTCAAAGGAGAATGGTATAGTAAGTCAATAATTGGCATGATTTTGCTCGTGAAGCCTCGGCCTTTTACAGAAGCTACGTAAGGGGATTGGAAAGAGGTCGAGCATCAAAACGGCCATGAATCCAGGTAAGTGAATTGTAAGTCGGCTTCGAAGTGAGCACGCCTTTCAGAGGACGGTCGCTTACAGGGGATTTGGGAGGGGTCGAGCTCCAATGCAGCCTCGAATTCATCTAGTGACTCCTCCACCTCGTTCTGCTCTCATGCCATGACACGCCATCCGCGTGATACCACGCCATGCAGTGCCATGCCATGTCATGCCATGCCATGCCATGGGATGTCATGCCGTGCCATTTCATGCCATGCCATGCCATGGGATGCCATGCCGTGCCATGGGATGTCATGCCGTGCCATTTCATGCCATGCCATGCCATGGGATGTCATGCCGTGCCATTTCATGCCATGCCATGCCATGGGATGTCATGCCGTGCCATTTTATGCCATGCCATGCCATGGGATGTCATGCCGTGCCATTTCATGCCATGCCATGCCATGGGATGTCATGCCGTGCCATTTCATGCCATGCCATGCCATGGGATGTCATGCCGTGCCATTTCGTGCCATGGCATAACATGGGATAGCATGCCATGTGTGCCGTGCCACACTATGTTGTACCATGGTTGTGCCAGGCCATGTGATGCCACAATCGAGGGGAAGACGGGAAGATAGGTTGGGGAAAGACGGGCACATAATGGTATAATGAGCAAAGTGGCAGAGAGATGGAAGAGATTGAAAAGGAGCGAGAAGGAAGACATGTTTAGGAAAAAGAATGAATATTGAGAGAGCACATTTCACGACCTCGATAAATAGCTGCATGCCACGTCGGATCGCATCGCGTCCTGCCTTCTCCCTCCCTGTTCCAGACGCCACGTCAGCATTGGCCGTCGCTGCAGGAACAGTCCCAGCACCTCGTCTCCCTCGCGCACCTCCGACTGGCTCCAGACTTATTCCTGGCCGTTGGATGGCACCTCCTGTAAACTCGTGAGAATCTCTTGGCTGTTGGATGGCAAATCCTTGTAACTCCATTCGACTCCGCAATGCACTGACTCTGAGTCGTCTCCGATCCAAACGAGCATCTCCGGACGATCCATAAGGCTCCTTAGCTCGAATCCCTCCCAGCCACTCTGCACCTTTTCGTCTGGATCCAATTCCGGATCCGTGAGGTCCGGCGCATATTCCGCTGGGGTAACTCAGTTCATTATGTTCTGCGGAGCCAGGAAATTCTCGCCGAGCCGCTCTGTCGACTTCGTACCATCTTAGGCTAAAGCATGCACTTTCAGAGCCACGGCGGAACTTCTGAATCCGGATTGTGCGGTGGTGATGGGTGGGGAGAGGCCCAGCAGAGGGAATGATGATTCTGGAGGTGTTCGAAGCTGCTGGGAGTAGAGCTGCGGTGCCTGGCATGGCCAATGCTGACGAGTGAGAGAAGTAAATGGAACTTGTGCTACTGAGAGGAGGGATTTCCGGCTCGATTGGCAAATTCAGCGTGAGATTCGCGCGAAAGGTGGCGGATTCAAGCGCAATGCATGCGTGCCACATTCAATCAACAAGAAACACCATCCGATGTCACTCAGCAGCATCAGAGAGGCAGAGGCAGAGGCTACGTAAACAGCCAGCAGGGACTAGTAGTAAAGCAGAATGAAAAGTTGGTGTCTGAAAAGCAGCCAAAGTTTCAGCAAGCTATTTGAAAATCAACCGCTGAATCAGCCCTTGAAAATGGAGGTGGCCCTTGAAAATGGAAATCCCCCAGTGGAGCGGGGGAGTTCCCAAGGGAGAGGTGCTTTCCCAGGCCAACAAAAATGCAGGCTCGGATGCATTCGAGAGGCATCGAGGGCGTGAGGGTTAGAGTCCGAGGCGAAGGCCGAGGTTTGTGGCGCCTAGTTTTGATGATTTTGGGTTGCCAACATTGGCTGATAGGTGGCTCGGACAACATTAGGTTTGACCGTCACTGACGCTCCGGAAGGCCGAGGGTGCCAACGAAGCACCCTGTCGGTGCTTATAACGGAATAGTTGTTATGCGTCCATGAAATAACAATCAGTAGAAAGAATCATGTAGTGTCATATACAAGAAAAAAAATGCAACCAAACTCATAAGTTTCGTCACTACTTTACACCCACCCCGGGAAAGGTTGATAAGTTGCCACAGTACATTTCACAAGGGCATATCCATGAATTATTACTTATCCTTTTTGTCCTCCACGAACTCAATGTAGTCTTCCTCGCCTCCCCAGCCATCTGCACAAGGAAAACTCAGCAAATAAGTATACAAGGCACTAGCAGTCGTACACCCGTTATGCAGACATGCTCATCCACGTAAACCTCCTCTGCTTCATCCTCAGGCGTAACCGGTTCCTCCGTCACGCTGTGCTGCATGCTCTCCTCACTGCGCATCGCACCATCCCCCTCACACCACCATCCAGAACCCAACCACTTCAAACCCACACCCGAACGACACCTGAACTACATCCAAACCACACCCGAACCACACCCGAACAGCACCTGGACCACACCAGAACCACACCCCAGCCTCACCCCCTCCTCATCCCTCACCGTTCCCTTGATCCGTGTAAACCTCATCTGCCTCATCCGCCGGGGAAGCCGGCTCCTCTGTGTTGCGGCGCTGCATGTTCTCCTCACTGCGCATCGCACCATCCCCCTCACACCACAATTCAGAACCCAGCTACTCCCAGGTCACCTCCCCACCGCACCCCACCCACACCCACCGTTCACTTGGTCCATGTAGACCTCCTCTGCCTCATCCGCCGGGGGAGCTGGCTCCTCTGTCTTGCGGCGCTGCATGTTCTCCTCACTGCGCATTGAAAACGACGTCTTGGCCACCACCTCGTCCCGCTGTACTGCCGGCTGTGCAATGTCATACTCCTCCTCCTCGTCCTCCTCCAACAGCTCCTCCTCCCTGTTGTGAACAGCACGGGTTGAGTGGAGTGTGAAGGGAGAGAGGGTGGAGATTCGGGAGACGGGAGAGGGGAGAGGGGAGAAAAGGGGAAGCGTTTGAAATCTTTCTGTGCTTGAATGTGCGGGTGGACTAGGCAAGGGGGAGGCAAAGGGGTTGGGGGTGCCGGACGTCAGGGGACGTCAGGGGTGCACGGGACGAGTTGAAAAGGCGTGGAACTCGAAAAAGAGGGTGCGTGCTTTGTCGAGTTGATTTCGAACCCGCAAAGCACCTCTTTAACGCTTGTCAGCACAGTGCCTTTTGGACCGACTCAGAAGTATGGAGAGACAGGTGCGTGCTTACGTGTATCCGAGTATTGTCGGGCTGATTCCGAACCTGTAAAGTACCTCTGCAACGCTTTCCAACACAGTGGTTATGGATCAACTCAGAAGCCTGGAGAGGAGGGTTGGTGCTTACGTGTATCCGAGTATTGTCGGGCTGATTCCGAACCCGTAAAGTACCTCTGCAACGCTTTTCAACGCAGCTGCATGGGATGGGAAACGGGAAAGGACGCCAAGAAAAGGAGTTGAAAGCGGGGAAATTCTTCTAGTTGACTAAAAAAGTAGCTGCATGGCATGGGCATGGGAACGGGGTTCCGGGAAGGTGAAAGATGGGAAGGTTTTGGAAAGAAAGAAAAGGTTTTTGAGTCGACAAAAAAAAAGGCATGGGAATGGGAAAGGGAGTCCAAAAGGCGAGAGAGGGAAAAGGGATGGAGGAGTGGAAAAAGGGAGCGGGGCTCTTCAGAACTCCCACAAGCTCGCAAGTGGAGACGATGCAAGGGGAGGAGTGGAGAGGACGTGAAGGGAAGGGAGGAGGGAGGATGGGAGGAAGGGGGCGTATGTACAGGGTGGAGGTTGGAGCGGAGAGGATGTGAAGGGGGGAGGGGCGGTTTGCAAGGGGAAAAGTATCCCATGTTCTCACCATCGCCTATGTACCACATCTTCTCCTTCACCACTTGCACCATGCCCTCTAGTGAGATGGCACTCGCACCCAGATAATGAAGAGAAGTGCTCACCATCCCCTATGCACCACGTTCTCTTTCACCACACAAGGATTGACTGAGAGTGCAAAGAGATTGAAGAGGATGAGGGTGTCTCACCATCGCCTATGTACCACATGTTCTCCTTCACCACTTGCACCGTGCCCTCTAGCGAGATGGCACTCGCACCCAGATCCCCTGCAAGAAAACGACAACAAGACAGATTGGAGCACGCAAGGCAAGACTGAGAAAATTAACCTGTAAAGCATAAATAGCATGGGCACACTGTGACTCGGAAAACATGACAGGAGAAGGAAGTGGATGGGTGTTGAGGAGAGGAGAACAAGAAGACGGGAGAAGAATTGGATGATGGCAGGAGGAGGGGCATAACGGTAGTGGTTACTCAGCAGAGGGCTCTTTCTGAGGTGCCTCAAATGACTATTGAATCAACCCAAAAGTCACCTATTTTGAGTCAGCTCGAATAGGAAGTGGATGATGGCAGGAGGGGGGAAACCGAGCAGTGGTGGTACCTTGATCGTTTGCAGGAGACTCATTTGAGTATATACCCGGGTAACTGTCCGCTGGAGGCTTGCTGGAATATAGTAATCCGCGTGAACTTCCTCTTTCCAAGGGACCTCTGTTGAGTGAACTAGGAAGAGGGACAGAAGAGCAGCGGTGGTACCTTGGGCGTCGGCAGGAGGCTCGTTGGCGTAGATATCCGGGTACTTGACTGCTGGAGGCTCACAAACGCGAGGTTAACTACTCGCCTCACCTCAATCGGGGGGTGGGGGCAGAGCAGTGGCGGTACCTTGGTCGTCGGCAGGAGGCTCGTTGGAGTAGATATCTGGGTACTTGTCCGCTGGAGGTTTGCTGGCGTAGTAATCCGTGTGTTTTTCCTTCCATTCGGACGGCTCCCCTGCTAACGCTGAGCTTGCTCCTCCTCCGTACTTGGGCTGAAGAGAGAAGCAGAAGAAAGAGAAAAAGAAAGAAGAGAAGCAGGTGAGGAACCTCAGGGCCTGTTCAATGTCAGCTCAAAGCTCTCCCCTGCTGCCGCTGACCCTGCTCCTCTTCCGTACTTGGGCTGAGACAGAAGCACATAAAAGAGAATCAGATAATCTTCCTGGTACCGCTGGAAAATGCAACATCTGCTTGTTTGAGGCTCAGAGGCGCAGCGCAGGAGTGCGCGGTGGCGAGCTGAGTTGGCTGAGCCGAATGCGCTGCGCTGAGTTGGCTGAGCTGGGATACGCTGCCCTGCGCTGCACTCAGGTGAGCCAAGTTGCGCCACTTGCGTTGAGCGGAGCTGCGCCGAGCTCAGCTGCGCTGCGCTGAGAGGAGCTGTGCGGAGATGCGCTGCATTGGTGCGCTGAGGTGAGCTACGTGGCGCCAGTTGCGCTGAGCGGAACTGAGCTGTGTCTAGTTGAGCAGAGCTGAGGTTATGCTCGAACGCGAGCATAACAAGCTACACGAGGACACGGAGGGAGTGACGGGACACGGAACGTCACCTCGACGTCATGTGAGATGCGATATCACCTATTGAGCGCGCACTGAAATCTGAGTGTTTCTGATATTGACGAATGAACGCGCATTTAAGGACGGGAAAGCACACAACATGTGCCTAAAAGGTCGTACGTAGCATGAATGCAATGAAGACTGATATATGACCATTTCATTGGAGATATTGGGCGCACATCAATGTCGCCGTCACTCATGGCAACGCCCGCTCCAGAAGGAGCGGCGTTGCCTGAAGAGAACTCCTATTGAAGACTTTGGGCGTACATCAACGTCGCGCGACGACATGATGGTCTTCGTTGAACAGGGCCGCCCTCCAGGCGCAAAAAGCACCATCCCAGGAATCACGCAATGATACATTTTATCGACGATTCCGCGCTTACATCAACGTCGAGCGACGACATGATGGTCGTCGTTGAACCAAGAACGGCATTTTTTGCGTCGCTCAACTCTAGTTGAACCAAGAACGTCATCTGAAAGCAGGCGATTTTTGAGTCGACTCAAATTTCACCTGGTACTACGTGTGGAATAGACTCGTCTCACTGACGACACCGATGCCATCGAACATTTTCTTGGGAAGTAATGCGCTTACATCACCGTCGAGTGACATGATGGTCGTCGGTGAATCGAGGCTGGCCTCTGGAAGCAGACCAATGAAGGACCGTCGAACGAAGCACCGAAGAACGAAGCGCCGTCAAGCGAAGCACCGGTTTTGACTCTCTGTTAGCTGCTTGCGAGCGTAGTCAAGTATACGTCAAGTCCCTTGAAATCGGACGGACCTAAAATAGATTCTGGACAAATGGTTGGCCTGTCTACTGATGCCTTCTGCAATACTCGGACTAGTTGAGAAAACTGAGATACTACCCGTATGACTTGGCATTGCCTGACATAAATTAAAGCGGAAGCAAGAACCTAGCTTCTACGAGACATGTAGCCATGATAATGTTTGTCGCAGGCTGCAAATATATGTCGGAAACTGCTCATTCGCAGTGCGCCTACGTGAAAGAGGCTGTCTCGTAGCTCGACATAACCTATCCTCGTTCTTACTCCAAACCCAATAGTTCACTTTCGCTGAAGAGAGACCTACTTTCTCGTACTTAGTAGCTCTCCGAGTTCCGAAATTTGCGGAGTAAAGAGGAAATGTGGGGACTTGAATGACTTTGAAACAGCCATAAATGGTTCACTTGAAATCCTTTCACCTCTACACAAAACTGGATGCCTGCAAGTTGGAATCTGGGAATCCTAGACGGGTGTGTGTAAGTTTCATTTTGCTTCGGTTGTTATAGGTTACATACGTTCACAGAAAGAGTCAACGATACCCAGAACGGTCTGATGGGGTCGTGTTGCTTGCTGTGACAGGCTGGGTTGCAGTTGCAAACGGGTCCTGGGGATCTCCGTCGCTTCTCCAATCGGGGGAAGGGGAAACTCCGCGCCCAGGGCGTTTCCCAGCATAGGGGGGCATCTCCGCGTTCAGCGAAGATATTTTCGTAGTGTATTAAGATTCGTGTTATCCCTTTTTCCCTGCCGTAATTCTGGGTTTTCAAGATTGATAGGATCCAGGTGGGGACAATGGACTGGAATGGAAGTTGGAAGTGAACGAGACAAGCTCGTCATTTGTGAGGGTAGTTTCGCGCGCAGGTCACACTGAAAACTAACGAAGGGGAGGCAGATGCCTTGTCATGATTCCTTTCGTCAAAACCGCTGAATGTTGCTGCTATGCGATGCTTCGTTAAGAAGAAGGATACCTTCACTGTTCGCTTTCGATCTCTCACATTACGTAAAAAACTCGGCCAAGCACAAATCCCAAGATTGACCACACCAGAAGCGCGATCGCCCTTGGCGAAAACAGATTGGATGGACTTGGACCCTGGCGGCGGGAATGAAGCTGAATGGATGAAGGCCAGCTTGTGACCCGCGAGCCGACCTGGCATGCCATCCATCCGTGCATTTCGCAAGAAAATTTGCTGACGAATCTGGCTGGAAGAGCGCATTTCGACATCTGACACCCTGCCAAAAATCATGAAGAGTCAGTCACATAACTCAAGAATTTTCTCTGCAAGATGTGATGAGGGAACCGTTCCTAGCTTCTTCATTTCCCATTTAAAAACTACCTTTCACCGAAGCTATCTACCAGTTGGCCTGGGAATCCCGTGCGTGTAACGCAGGCTTGGCTGGAACCGCGTCTCAAGCCCCTCAGCTCAGCCAGCCCAGCTATAAATACCAGGCGGTTTTCCCTCATTTTCATTCAACACATTCTTCATTTCAGAATCAGCTTCTTTCCGGATGGCTTGGCCCCAGCAGCACTCCTCTCCTCAGGGGCTCTTCCCTCACTCAATTCCTGCCAACCCAGGCCCTCTTCTTCCATACTTAGCCGCTGGAGCAATTTCCAGCAATGTTCAAGCCCCCTTGCTTGACCAAAACCAATTCCCGCGCTTCGGACCCAGATTAGGGTTTGCGCATCGACCAAGAGCACTCACGTGCGAATATTTGAAACTTGGATGGCAGCTAGGATGAACGGACCGCTCAACTGACTTACTGATTTGACATCCAAACCCTAATTCTTGGAATATAGCCCCTGCCGCTATGCCGATCGGAGCACCAGTCGCCATTGAGCCCCGCGGCTCGGTCGGCGGATCGCGCGGAGATTCCCATGCGCACGTTCATGTCCACGTGCCACGCGCTGATTCGCGGCTGCTGAGCCACGTGGCCTTCGAGGCGACAGATGAGCTGGACCTGGCCCTTCAATCTCTCCACGCGCGTCTCAAGCCGCTTCTCGCGTCTGACAGCGAAGGCGACGTGCACAGCCAGTTGCAGGAAATGGTATCGGAAGGTGCGCAACAACATGCCGACGTGGTCAACGGTCTCCTCTACGCCATCCTCATCGCGTCGCACAAAGCCGGTCCGCCGCCCTCGCCGACGTCGCACGCGGCTCCGGCAGCGGCGGTGCGACTGTTCGGAATCCTGTGCTCCGTGACGCGCGATCATCACGCGTCGCTTCTAGCGACGCTTCAGCGATTAGCGAGCGACAAGTGGAGCAAGCTCCAGGACCACGTGCGCGCGCAGGTCATTTGGATCCTCCGGCAGTTGGTTCAGCTAGCCGTTCAGGAAGCAGAAACGCTCTTTCTCTGCCTCTTCCGTCAGGTCTCCGGCGGCGATCTCAGCGTGGGAAATGTGTGGTTAGCTCGGCAATTACTCGACGTCCTCCGTACCAACGCGCAGTGGCTTTACACTCTCCCGAATCTTCTCGCCCTCTCGTTATACACGTTCCTTAGGCTTCTACCAGACCATGCGGTTAGTAAGGCGCCAACCGTAGTAGAGCTGAAGCAGCAGGAGGTCGCGTTTTGCACGCAGCTGATTAGGGAGCGGTTTCAGGACTGCCTGGTAATTGGTCGCGACTTAGTGCGTCTGCTGCAGGATGTAGCGTTGATTCCGGAATTCGAGCCGATTTGGAGGGACTTGGTGCATAGACCGGAGACTATGGGCGCGCCGGGGTTTTCCGATTTAGCTCAGCTGTACGTCGTGCGGACGCCGACGCGTTTCATCACGTCGCGAGTTACGCCCGAAATGGAGTCGCAGCTTCGCTTTCTCCTCGCACACGTGCGCATGGGCCACCAGCGGCGCTACCAGACGTGGTTTGCCACCCGGTTTCTCGCCGCCCCGGAGAGCGAGTCCCTCGTGGCGGATTTGATTCGTTTCGTCTGCTGCTCGGTGCATCCGACCAATCAGGTGCTGCAATCCGACGTGGTGCCACGCTGGGCGATTGTCGGTTGGCTGCTCAAATGCTGCAGAAGCTGCCACATGGAGGCAAATGCCAAGCTGGCGCTCTTCTACGATTGGCTCTTCTTCATGCCCAAGACAGACAACATCATGAACATCGAACCCGCGATGCTGTGCATGGTCCATTCCCTTCCCAAATACGCCATTATGACCAACTCCCTCCTGGAATTCCTCTTCCTTCTCCTAGATAACTACGACGCGGCGCATAGAGACGTGATTCTCCGCGGAATTTCCGCCTCGATCGACATTTTGGTCGGCAAGGGAGTCGTGCCTAGTCTCGAGCCGCTAGCCACAAGCGGCTTCATTCCGACGAAGCTTCGTGAGCGGCTTCAGGCGCTTTTTCCTGCGTATTGTCGGCTCGACGCGTCTCCCCATCGGTACTTACCCCCCTCACCCCTGCATGACCCGCACCATGCGGAAAGAGCTGCGGCGGCGGGAATACCTGGGGGAGGGGGAGGGGCAGTGGGGAGAGGGGGCCAAGCGCGGGGGAGCGGGGCTTTGGTGAAGTCCCCAAGCCCTTCCCCCCCGCATTTGGCAGCGGAGAGGGACGGAATGGGGAATATTGTTGGCAGCGGAGCGGGGATAAGGGCGGCGGAGGAACAGCGAGGCAAGGAAGGGCAGGTGGCGGAGTTGGGGGAAGTGGGGGAAGTGGGCGCAGGCGTTAGCGGAAGCCATCCTGTGGGTGGTTCTGCTGCTGCAGCCGTTGCCGGGAAGGGCGCGGTTGACGCAAGTGGGTCCATCACTGGCGCGAGGGCGGCGGAAGATGCGGAAATGGGGGAGGCTAGCGCTGCAGGGGAAGACCAGGCTGGTGGAAAAGGCCCTGGCGGAGCGGGGAAACGTAGCAAGTCTCCGGAGGGCGCAGAGATGGAACTAGGGGAGCGCGCCGGAGGGGAGAGCGAGGCGGCGGAGGGAGGGAGTGGTAAAAGGGAGCGGAAGAGGAAGAGGGAGGAGAAGGAGGAAGGGGAGGAGGAAGCGGAGGAGGGAGGGGATGTGGAGGCTGGGGAGGTGGAGGGAGGGGAGGTGGTGGAGGAGGAAGGGAAAAGAGAGCATAGCGAGGAGAGAGAGGGCATGGACGAGGAGATGAGGGCTATAGAGGGAATGGTAAAGGGTATGGAAGAAGCTGCGGAGGCAGGGGACGGGGCGAAGGTCATTGGCGGATTCAAGGCGTTCCTGGTGGCTTTAAGAGGCGAGTATCCAGTCAGTGAAGCTGGCGGGCGGAAGCCGCAGGGGCAAGCTGAGGGGAAGGCGCAAGGGAATGAGTACGGGGAACTGGAGGGCGGGCAGGAGATGGAAAAAGAGGGCAAAGGGGGAACGGGGGGAACTGCAGGGAGGGCGAGGGAGGGGCGACCTGTGGTGAAAGAGGAACAACGGGATGAGGAAGACGCGCGGCTGGATGAGGAACGATCTGACAGGAGCGTCGACTCGGATGTGACTACAGAAAGAGGCACTACAGAGGGGGAGACGGCGAGCGATGCTTGCGAGGATGGCAGGAAAGGGGAGGAAGCAACGGCGACAGCAGCAGAAGCAGCAGCCGACGGGGCAGGTGAGGCAGCCAGGAACGACAGCAGCAGCAGCAACCGACGGGGAGTTAAGGGAGTTAGGTCGAAGAGAGCTCGCGTAGCAGCTTCGGTAGATAAAGCAGCAGCAGGCGTATCGACAGACTTAGCAGCAGGATCAGGTGCAGAATCCCTTCCTGAAGCATCACCAGAGGGATTGAATAGCAGAGAAGACGCAGCTACAAAGGTAGCTAGGCTATCAGCCATGTTTTTAGCTAGAGACCCAAAGGCTTTTGAAGCTGAACGCGCAGTCAAATCAGACACTTTTAGGTTTCCTCGATTTAGGGAGCGTAGATTAGGTAGGAAGGAATGGGCGCTGATTTCCACTACGGTTTCCGAATGTCTCGCCAAAGTAGGCTCCCCTCTGTTCCCGTCCTTAGCCTCCCTGTCTCCTAGTCGGTTGAACGAGCTGCAGCTGCCGCTTCCCTGCCTTCCTGCCACCGTGGGAACTTTGGAAGGTTCTTCTAGGGACGGTGTCACTGGGAACGATGCTTTTGGGAATGAGGCTGCTACTGGGAAGGATGCTTCTGGGAGTGGTGCGTCTGAGGACGGTGCATCTGGGAACGGTGTATCTGCTGGTGCAGCTGGTGTGAAGGCGAAGCTTGGAACGCCATACCCGTTAGAAGGCGCCGCGTTATCAAACTGGACGTCAACGTTGATGGTTCTGCACGAGTATATTTTGCATAATGAGTGGTGGTGGAGAGAGCGGAGGGCGGGTGGTGGTGGGGAGGATGGGGAGGAGAACCAGGGGGAGCAGAGAGAAGAGGCGAATGCGATGGACGCTACAGGAGGGGAGGAGGGCCAGCGGAGTGGAAAAGGAAAAGAAGATGGGGAGGGCGAGCAGGACGGTGAGGCGACTGACAAGGACAAGGGTGAATGCGGTGGGTATGACTTGAACTTCTTGCTGCCAGTAGAGGAGCTGCTTATATCGTGGCATGACATGGGCCAGCCAGTTACTGCCTGGTTGCTGTGTGTGGGTGCAGCAGCAGCGGAGAAAGAGCAACTGAGTGCGGCCGATGCACTTGCAGCAGCAGCCAGGGCAGCTAGTGGTACAGAAGTTGCTACTAAGCCTGCGTCTTCAGTTGATGCCCGTTCGAAAAGGGATACTCAGGGGGCTGGGTCCTCGACTGGAGGGGAGGGCAGAGAGGAGAGTGACGAGGGTGGGGAACAAAGAGGGGGGTGTAGGGGGGTGCCAGCAGAAGTGGTTTTTGGTTTCTATGAGCGCCTGGTTATGCTGTGCTGGGAGCGAGGTGAGGAAGGGAGCAATGAGGAAGAGGATGCGAAGGATGAGGGGAGAGATGAGGGGAGGGATGAAGGGAGAGATGAGGGAAGAGGTGAGGGAAGCGGTACGGAGAAAGATGGAGGTGGAGATGGGGGGGATGGGCGTAAGGGTGGATTAGTGGGCAAGGGAAAGAAAGGAGGCGTTGGTGCAGGCAAGCAGGCTTCGTCAGCAGGTGCAGCAGGCATCTCAGGAGGACCAGGAGCAGCAGAAGGAAGAGGAGCAGCATCGGAGGAAAAAGCAGAGGAAGAGCAGAAGCGAGAGGAAGAGGAGAAGCGGGAGGACAAAGTGCCACCAAGGTGCAACGGCGTGTTGCATACCCTTGCTGCACCTCACCCCCTCTCCCTTCACCACCACCACCACCATCACCACCACCACCGTCATCATCATCATCATCTCCACATCACTCATCCCAACCATCAGCATCTGCTGGCATCAGCAGTCCACATGGACTTGCAGCGGTGGATCCTATTGGACGGCTCAAATCTCCTCTTCCAACGTGTCTCTTACCAGGCCTTGCGCCTGCTGCCCCATGCCACATCCGGCCACCCTCCCCTGCTGCACCTGCTGCTATCTGCTGCTGATCCGCCCGCCATTGCTGCTCTGCAATCTGCGATTCTCTTGGGGGAGATTTCATTGTTCAGGAAAAGGTGGTCATCTATACAGGAAAAGGAGGATAAGGAGGCGAGGGAAGCAAGCCAGAAGCAGAAGCGAGAGGAAGAGCAGAAGCGGGAGGAAGCGCAAAAGCGAGAGGCAGAGCAGAAGCAGGAGGAAGAGAAGAAGCGAGAGGGAGAGCAAAAGCGGGAGGAAGAGCAGAAGCGGGAGGAAGAGGAGCAGCTGGAGGAAGAGGATGAGATAGATAAAGAGCTGGAACAGAAGCTGCAGAAGCTGCGGCAAGAGCAGCGAGAGCAGCAGCGACAGCAGGAGGATCTGTGGATGCCGTTAATTGGAGACAGCTGGTCCTGGGACGGGCAGGAGCAGCAGTGGTTATGGCAGTTGGCAGCTGCTGAGGCTGCTGGTTGGATTCACACCAAAAAAGGGCTTGCAGGAGAAGAGAGTGAGGTGTCTCTTCCATTGCTTCTGCAACGGGCTAGTGCTGCTGCTGCCGCCGCCACTGCTGATGCTGCTGCTGCTGCCAGGAGCAATCTGTCTGCTGAAGGTCATGCTCATCACCGCAGCGCTCCAGGCAGCAAGTCTGCTTCCTCTCCAGCCAAACACATCACATGGGAAGGGCCAAGTTGTGAGGCACTCGCAGGCCTGGGGATGCTGCTGCTGCATGCAACCCCGTCCGCCCCCCTCGTCTCCACACTCCTCTCCCTGCCTGCTGACCGATTCGGCGGATTGCCTTGCTCTGTGCTCCGGCCATGGGCGCTGAGGCATCCTCTTAGAATATGGCAGTTTTTGCAAACTTTTGGGAAGAAAAGGCGATCTGAGGAGCAGCAAGGGACGCTTTCAGTGCCAGGGGGAATGCCTACTTTCAGCAATGGAGAGGGCAGGAATGAAAGTGATTTGAGGTGTACCCTGTTGAGCTTGCGACCATTTGTTGACAGCATGGTGCAGACTGTCAGTGAGAGAGGGGGAGGGACAACGTCCTACAGAGGCCTCTCAGAGTGTATCACTGAGTTGCTGTCAAGCTGAATGTACAGTTGAGTCGTTACAAAGCTATTTGAATGCACTTATTAGGTAAGGTGCAGTACTTGTGTGAGGCCAGAAGTGCTGGCACTTGTTGATTTAGTGAAGTAAGCATGATAAATTTCTAACCTACTACATACGTATTGAGATTGCCACAAATTTATGATAATACAGTACTGATTATACGGGGATCTCCTCGCATGATGAACAAGATTACTTATTGCATCCATACTTTTCGACCATACGTATTGAGATTGGCAACCGTTTTCGTATTTGTACAGCAAGAGTGCTCTCAGCACTTTCAAAATTGAAATGTGAAATTTCCTTTGCCCGCGAAATAAATGGCTCCATTCCATTCACACGTCAAACATCCGTGTTCAGATCGACGGCTGTCCGGACTCTCCCATCGAGCTAACATGGCACGTCCGGCCCTCAAACCAACCTCGTCAAAATCCTCCGCGCATCGGCTCGCTCAAACGCGCTTCGAGATGTCGGCACCCAATCTGCAACATTTCTCCGCCAGAAGAACCCACCCACCCAAGAAATCCCACTTCCCCTCCCCTCTTCCCATCTCTCTCAAGCCCCCTCGAATTCCTCGGGGAAACACAGCTCCGAAAGGAAAGGGCTGCTTTGGCTCAGCTCGGAGCACTCTACTTTTTCACCACACACCCGCCGTCACAGCCCACCCCGCCTTACGAACCCACGCTTGTGCTTCCGCAAGTGTCGCAGCCGACGTCACTGGCTGCCGACGTTGTCGGTTGCTCAGCATCGTGACACGCACTTGATAGCCACGACTCGACGAAACTGTATGGAAATTTGTCGGCTCGCGTAGCAAGTCGAATGGTCAACACATTCCATACAAAGTCGTCCTTTCAGCCAGCGGCCATTTATGTGCGATAGACCTAGTTGTTCGTGGTTCCAGACATTGATCAGTGATCGCGAGTTTCTATAGATTCCTTGATTAACAGAAGGAAGTCGAGCCACGATTCAGTTCGCCATCTTTACCCACAACGTTTCACACGTAATTCACATGCTCTTCTCTGTTCACAGTTCTACAGCTGACAAAGACGCTCGCGTTCTCCACTACTACAGCCCAGCGCTAGCCATGCGTTTTCCACTTTAGCATAAGCACTCGGAGCCATATCTAGAAGCACTTGCTAATACGCCGAAGTGCAGATCGCAGCTGGTTGGACGAAGCCCTTAAGTCGCCCACGTGGCAATGGCTGCTGAGTCATTTCATCTGCTTCTGTGGGCCGTACCTTTGCTGCTGCTTGCGTCGATACCAGCCGCGCGATTAGAGGAGACAGCAATCCGGCCGTTTTCTTCTGATGACGGTGCGCCCTCTACGAGTCTAGACATTCGCAGCGTTCCCTTTGTTGTATGCACACGTCTTGAATCGCCATTCATAGCCTTCCTTTCTTCTGACGATATGTCACTGACATACTAGACGTGGCCGCCACGTCCGACAAACCGAAAAAGGGGATTCATCGCGGCCGTAGGGCAAGCTGAATTCGCAGCGATAAGGCGGCGAGTTCGCCTCCCTGAAGCGCAAGCTGAAAACGACCACCACAGCCAGGCGAACCCTACGGCTCCCTTCCGTTTCTCCAATCCTTTATCCGTTATTAATCTCCACTCATCCTCTTTCAGGGGCGCTCTGGCAGCAACACTGCCGCGAACCGGCGCCCTTCCCTTTCCTTTCATCTTTACTCCCTTACTGATTATTTCTCTCTACGCCTCTCCCATCAGGCGCGCTCTGGCAGCTACTCGGCCGCGAATTCGCCATCCTGAGGCGCCCTTTGCCCCTAAATCATCCATTCCAATCAACTAATTTTTATCCACGCATCCCCCATCAGGCGCGCTCTGGCAGCTGCACGGCCGTGAATTTGCCATCCTGAGGCGCCGGCTTACCAGGACGACAGCCGCCCAGGCAACCCCGTCGCCGTCCCCGGTCCCCCCCAAGAAGAAGAAACCGACACCGAGCCCGGTCAAGGGTAGCAGCGGTAACAGTAAAAACTCGGGCGCCAGCGGCGGCAGCAGCAAGACTACACCTCAAACGAAAAGCCCGCCGAAAGTAAACAGTAAGAATTCGGCCGGCGGCGGCGGTGGTGGCAGCGGCAGCAGCAAGGGCACGTCTCAACCGAAAAGCCAGACGAAGGCCAAGAACCCGCCCGAGGTCCAGGAAGGATCGACGAAAAAGAGCCCGAATAAGAGCCCTAAAAAGAGCCCCGTGAAAAGCCCCAACAAGAGCCCCGATAAGAGCCCCAACAAGAGCTCCGATAAGAGCCCCAACAAGAGCCCCGATAAGAGCCCTAACAAGAGCCCGACTAAGAGTCCAAACAAAAGCCCCGATAAGAGCCCCGATAAGAGCCCCAATAAGAGCCCCAATAAGAGCCCCAGCAACAGCCCCGATAAGAGCCCGAGCAAGAGTCCGAGCAAGCCCAAGTCTCCACCAAAGCCGGCAGAGACCAATGTGACTAAGAGCCCGAAGAGTCCTAAGAAGCCCAAGTCGCCTAAGAGCCCGAAGCCACCGAAGCCCCCGACTCCACCTCCTGCCCCTCCGGCAAGTAAGTAATTCGTCTCTGTTGAAGTAGGCCCATTAGCTGCTTCCTCCATTTCATTCCGGCTGTCTCGAGAAAATCCACGCTAGATTTCTTCGTGTCGCTTGCCATCCTCAACCCATCTTTCCCTTGCCTTTCCCGTCTGTGATGAGGAATTGCAGTTAAGTGCGAGGCGCACAAGAACGAGCAACTAGTCATCATGGATGGAAATCTCTTTTTCACGAATCAGCTGGACAAGTGCGAGTCGTCTTGTATCGGGGACGCGAATTGCCTGTACTACACATTTTCGGGTCTGAGCTGCCAGCTGTTTACAGCGAACATGACCATCAAGCCAACCAAGACGTGCTTCTCGAGGAAGTGCCAGTGGGCCAAGTGCAGGGACCCTTCAGATGGTGATTACGAGTCATAGGGGTGAACACTCTGCTAGCTCTTTAATAATCTATACTGTAGGGAGCACCTACATGAAATAATACTGACATGCCTTGATCATGACTGGGTGAACATGACCATCAAGCCACAAGACGTAGCTCTAGAGGAAGTGCCCGTGGGCCCAGAGACCCTACAAGTGATGATTCTTCGTTATAAGAGAGAATGTGGAGTGGGTGGGGTGAGAGAGAGTGGAGGACGTCGGTAGACATACTGAGCCCATTAATAATGTATACTGTAGGAAGTACCTACATTTGATGAACTGTAAGGAAAATTCCTTTTCCTTACTACGCATCCCTGCTCAACGCGTACATCACTGTAGCACCACAGTCAGCACCGTTACCATTCGCAACCCTCGCATCGACAATCCGCCCGCCACCTTCGCACATCGCACCCCGACCTCACGGCTCGGCGGGTAACCCGCGCTCCGGGCCTCCGCTTCGACACTTTTTCCCAACCTCAGTCCCAGGCCCGTCGCGCGACAACCACAGTCCATTACCGTTACCACTGTAGTTTCGCTATATTATATATATTCTTCGCTCATGCCTTCGCTCATTGTACTCTTGCTTCGATAGTGCAATTCTCGTTCGTTCACTCAGTTGCACTCGTAACACTTGGTATTCAGAGCCTACGATCTCCTCTCGGACCGCACCCACACCTTCGCTTCCCCACTATCTCAATTTTTGGGGGGGGTAGACGTCTCTCAGCGACACAGCACCACCGCTCGTAGTGCTCTCTCGTAAGCACGCACGGCCACGACCGAGGCTCTCGCTGAGCTCACCCGACACCCCCGCCATGGCCGAATTCACGCTCGCCACATTGACGCAGGAGCAGCTCGACCGTCTGGTGCGCCAACTTGAAGATTCGGCGCTCGAAATTGCGTCGCTCATGGCGGAACGTGACTCCGCGCGTCAGCAATCAACGATGAACACTCTAGCGCCACCACACGCACCGAGAAATGCATCTGCACAATCGGACGAGCCGATCGTCATCTCGTCCGGCACACCAACACAAAACAACAGCGTGGGACAGCGCTCAGGCGCAGCCAGCTATGGCGCCGCCCAGCCGAACTGGCATGGGAGGAAACAGGGTCGCACCAAGCCCGCGGGAGCCTCGCGAAGCCCGTCGGCACGTGGAGTTCGCGGCAACAAGTGGTGAACAGGCCATTATGGCACCAATGCCACTCAAGCCGCAACGCCCGCCCTGCTTCGACCCAAGCCAGCGTGGAGGTCCGACGGTTCAATCGTGGGTCTTCACGATGAACGTCTTCTTCGACGCGAATTACGTCGAGTCGGACGCAACGAAGATTCGGTATGCCGTTTCGCTGCTAAGGGGCCCCGCCATGGACTGGTGGCGAGTCATCGTGACGTCGCCACGCGCCTACGAGCCACCGTCGCAAGAGGAAGGGCCCACGGGTCCAGCTGTCACCTGGAGTTCATTCTGCGAGACCGCCCAATACAGCACGTGGGATGCGTGGTGCGCAGGGCTTCGGGCGCGCTTCGAGCCGACCGCGGCTTCTATTTCGGCCCGTCAGAGATTGCGCACTTGGCGGCAGCTCGGATCGGTTCAAGACTACACGAGTGGTTTTCTCGCATTATGCGAGCAAGTCGGCTACATGCACGAAGCGTTGCGGGTGGACCGTTACGTCGGAGGGCTGAAGCCGGACATCTCGCACGAAATCATGCTACGCGGGCTCTCGAACTTCAACGAGATTCTCGCGCTCGCCGAGAAAATCGACATTTTACGCCGTCCGAGACCGGGGTCCTACTATGGACATCGTCCTCGGGGACCGATCGAGCACGCCACTGTACACGCTGTTGCGACGAATGCAGCTGCCGCGCCGTTTAAGGGGCGCTGCTTTGCTTGCAATAGGCCGGGCCATCGCAAGAGCGAATGCCCAGAGGAGCTAAGGCGCCACAGAGCAGAGCAGGGGAGGGAGTCTCCAAGTCAGGGAAATGCCAGCAGTCAGTAGGAATCGGGCCAACTACTAACGAGACTGCCTGCTCGCCCAACCCCACCGACCTTCACCGAGTCACAGTAACGATTCATGCTATCGATCGGACTCGGACGAATTGCCCAGTAGGAGGGTACAGCGACGGATTGCCCAGTACTGATCCACGGGAAAATACAGGGAGCAGCAGTGAAGATTTTTATCGACGGAGGAGCAAGCCACCGTTTAGTTAATACCGCGCACGAAAACTACAACTGACACTTAGCCGTTGCCTACCGGAGATAGACGCACGCTTAGTCGACGGCACGCCACTGGCCATACGGGAAAAGGTAGAGAGAGTCAAAGTCCGCTGCGGGGGGAATTTCGGGTTTACACAGGAAATGCTCGCAACGACACTGGATGGGCACGATATTTTACTGGGACGTGATTGGCTGCGACGGTATAACCCGCGAATTGACTGGACGACGGGTAGCTGCACCGTGCGAAGTAGTGGTAACTGGGTCGAGCTACCTCGCTGGCAGTCGCCCGAGTCTTCAACGGTACACGTCAACGCCGTCACAATGAAACGGGCTGTCGCTGCTGGAGCTGACGTGTACGCAGTAGACATCCCAGTAGTAGAGGGAGAAGAGCAGCCGAGTGATTTCAAGAAACTGCTGGCAGCAGTACCGCCCGAACTACAGGAACTGTTGAAACGATACCCCGGGATTTTTCCCGACGACTTACCGGAAGGACTGCCACCTCAGCGAGCACATGACCACCGAATCGAATTAGAACCGGGGGCACAGCCAACCGTACAGCGCCAGTTCAGACTGACACAGCTCGAGCTCGACGAACTAAGGAAGCAGTTAGATTACCTGTTAGAGAAAAAATTCATCAGACCGAGCTCGTCACCGTTCGCCGCACCGATACTATTCACGCCGAAAAAAGACGGGGGTTTTCGCATGTGTATCGACTACAGAGCACTGAACAGGGTAACAGTCAAGTCGCGGTACCCCATTCCCCGCGCCGACGAACTGATCGACCAACTGCGAACAGCACGGGTTTTTTCGAAAATAGATTTACGGGGAGGTTACCATCAGATTAGGGTCGAACCATCGGACTGCGCCAAAACAGCTTTCAGGACTAGGTACGGGTCGTTCGAGTACACCGTGATGCCATTCGGGCTGACCAACGCACCGGCGACTTTTCAGATGACCATGAACGAGGCATTTAGGCCGCTCTTAGATAAATGTGTAATAGTTTACCTCGACGACATCCTAGTGTACAGTCGGGATAAGCAGCAGCACTTAGCAGATCTGGAAGCAGTGTTTAAGGTTTTAGACGAGCACATATTACTGACCAAGGGTTCCAAGTGCGAGTTCTTCCAGGATAGGTTAGAATTTTTGGGGCACGTTATTTCGGAGGCTGGAGTTGAAATCGACCCAAAGAAGCTGGATACGGTAAAAGCGTGGCATCCCCCGACGAACATCACGGAGTTGCAGAGCTTTTTAGGGTTCGTTAATTATGTGCGCCGGTTCGTCCCCGATATGGCACGGTTAGCTGCCCCACTAACGGATTTGCTGCAAAAGGAGGTCGTTTTTACGTGGGGGGAGAAAGAGCATGCTGCCTTCTCTGCCCTGAAAAATGTTCTCTGTTCACCCCCCGTCCTGCGCATCGCCGACCCACACCGCCCATTCGAAGTAGTTACCGACGCAAGCGATATCGCCATCGGAGCCGTACTGCTACAGGATTTCGGCAATGGCCTACAGCCTATCGCATACGAGTCACGAAAGCTGCATCCGCCCGAGAAAAATTACCCGATACACGACCGCGAAATGCTTGCGATCGTGCACGCGTTCAAAATATGGCGCTGTTACTTGACTGGCGCGGACGTGACAGTACGGACAGACCATAAATCACTATAGTACCTTCGCGCACAGCCACACTTCAACCCACGACAGATTCGCTGGCTCGACTTCCTCGAGTCCAACTTTCACTACACGGTCACTTACAAAAAGGGAGCCTCGAACATCGCCGACGCACTGACCCGCCCCACTGCCCAGATCCACGCGATACTACTCGCCCAGACAAGCCCGCTACTGACAGGCCTATTCACCCACGGGTACCAAACGGATCCATTCTTCACAGGAGGAAATTCCCAGCAGTTCGCAGCAGCAAAGGGAGTCGATTACGTAAAAACCGGGACTGACCGCATTTGGGTGCCTGGGTATACACTGCTACGGGAATTACTGTTACAGGAGGCACACGACGGAGTTACCTCGGGGCATTTCGGAGTTTAAAAAACACGGCAGCAGCTGCAGCGGTATTATTACTGGCCCGAAATGTTGACCGACGTACAACGACACGTGGCATCGTGTCCCACTTGTCAACTCATGAAATCATCACGACAGCGGCCGGCGGGACAGTTGCAGCCGATACCACCCCCAGGGCGTGCTTGGCAGTAGGTGACGATGGACTTCGTCATGGGGTTACCAGCCGGGGCGAGTGGGAACGACGCGATCCTGGTCGTCGTCGATCGACTGACGAAAATGGCACATTTCGCAGCCTGCAAAAAATCAATCACAGCCGAAGAAACAACACGCCTCTTCATCTCCACCGTCGTTCGACTACACGGGATACCAGCCGCGATCATCAGCGACCGCGACACGAAATTCACCAGCAACTTCTGGCGGAACCTGTGGCAGCAGTTCGGCACGCGATTGCAGTTCAGTTCATCATACCACCCCGAAACCGACGGACAGACAGAACGGACAAATCAGACCATGGAACAGCTCATCAGGGCCACGTGTGACGACCCGACCACGTGGGAACAGCAACTGCCACTAATCGAATTCGCGTACAACAACTCGCCATCCGCCACGACCCAACAGTCATCATTTTACCTAAACCACGGACAAGACCCGACAGTACCCATGACCCCGAATCCCGACAACCCAGTACCACGAGCACAACAGTTCGCCGAAATATTACAAGCAGCACGGACCCGGGCAGTAGACGAAATAAAAAAATCAAACATCATCGCTAAACGCAACGCCGACCGCCATCGCAGACCTGTCACTTACCAGCTCGACGACTTAGTTTTACTTGACACTCAGAACCTCCGACTGCCCATCACCCCGAAACTCCGCCCCCGATACTGCGGGCCATTTCGCATAAGCCACATGCTTACACCCGTCACCGCCCACCTCCTCCTCCCTGCTGACTGGTACGTCAGCCCCTCATTCCACGTCAGCCTACTTCGCCCTTACGTCCCGTCCACGAGCCAACTGCCACGCAATCGCCCAACCAGCATGACAAGACCACCAACTGAACCAATAATCACCCCCGAGAAAATCCTGAGTCACAGAGTTCGCGACCCTCGAGGAGCCCGAAGGATCGAGTTCTTACTCCGCTGGAAGGACCGTACTCCTACCGAAGACGATTGGGTTCCCCTGGACAGAATCGAAAACCACCCCGTCCTCACCGAGTATCTGCGCAGCCGAAATTTCAGGGATGTATACGCACTTTCGTAAGGAGGACCTCCTTAGGAGGGGGGGGTAGTGTAAGGAAAATTCCTTTTCCTTACTTCGCATCCCTGCTCAACGCGTACATCACTGTAGCACCACAGTCAGCACCGTTACCACTCGCAACCCTCGCATCGACAATCCGCCCGCCACCTTCGCACATCGCACCCCGACCTCACGGCTCGGCGGGTAACCCGCGCTCCTGGCCCCCGCTTCGACACTTTTTCCCAACCTCAGTCCCAGGCCCGTCGCGCGACAACTGCAGTCCATTACCGTTACCACTGTAGTTTCGCTGTATATTCTTCGCTCATGCCTTCGCTCATTGTACTCTTGCTTAGATAGTGGAATTCTCGTTCGTTCACTCAATTGCACTCGTAACATAAACAATTACATGACGTATTGTAGTGGATCTTAGAATCTTCATAATATTTCCCTGTCGTCTTATCAACATTCAGCAAACATGCCAATAAACTCTAGCAATGAGTGTATATGTATATATATGGTTGAATAATCACGATTTAGATAAGCCTGACTTTGCATCTCTCAATTATGAATATGTACGACTTCAATAATCGCACAGCTGGTTTGTATTTTGATAGTATACCGCGCCGCATCCTTCTGCTGAATGCAAGACATGTTCCGCACGCTACGTTCGAGCCGCCTTATCAGCATGTCAAGAGCACGACATTGACGACGTCGGTAACCCAGACGAACCACAACTGCGAGACCGACGAAAACAGAAATTTCATGGTTCCTACGAATCACGCGGCACTTGGCAGTCGAAACGAGGAATTTCCACCTATTCTCGACAAATTCGCTAGCTACCACTTCGTTCGCATATAAATAAGGACGGCAAGCACACCCACCATCCTTACCAGCAAAGAACCAAGTTCTTCGTAGCCAGGACATTGTCGCACCTCGCGACTATCACTAAGATAACGTGCTTCCTTATTGCAGTCTGACTTGGGCTGTCCGTGCATCCCGCCCGTACAATGCACTCCCGATTATTACCCGGCGAAGTCAATAACTGATCCACCATCCACTGTCAACAGCATTATTTGCTGTCATTATTTACTGATTACTGTTTTTTTGTCAACTATCGTTGACAATGCACTCTGTTGCATTGCGTAGACTTCATCCTAGGGTAGTACCATTCCCGCCCCGCATGTTACAGCTACAAGCAGTCCTCCTTCACGTTGTGCTTCTGCTCTCAGCTTCAACAACATTCACAACGGTCACTGAAGGCTCGTCCGTGTTCGAACAAACCGTAGCTTTTATCGAACGGTTACGCCCCTCGGGTGACGCACACGCACCGAGCACAGCAGCACCCTCTGTGCAGTCACCCTCCGTACAATCATCAGCCTCTGCCTCTCGATTCGGAACCGATCTCCACCGGAATATCTCGCGCTATCCCCCAGTGTGGCATGATTCTGCGTACTCACGCAGGCCTGCATGGGCGGGCGGCAGGAAGCGAGCACCGGCGCCGACGCTCGAGCCGGCATGGGAACGGTTCGGAGTGTGCTCGAGCAGTAAGGGTCCGATCCTCGTGACAATTACTCCACGCCAAATCGGAACGAAGTGGAAGGGATGGGGCACGTCACTCGCGTGGTGAGAATGTGTTGCCTTTGATTGTTCGCTTTTAATGATGTGATAATGCAACCTGTCTCAACCACCTGCAATCTTCGTCCCCGGTTTCCCCTCCCGCGCAACTAATCCCCCCCTCCCGTCTCCGCACCCGACCCCCAGGCTGGGCAACACTTACTATTCTTGTCCGCTCTAGATTCCTCACTTTCCCTATAAACCCCCCACCCGACACCCCACCCCTTCCTTCCCCCTAACATTCCTCTCCCCCTCATCCGCTTTTCCCCCCACACGAGGCTGGGCAACTACATCGGCGGGTTCCCCCAGGCGGCAAGGGACCCTCTGTTTTCCCTTTACCTACCCCAACAACCTACCCTCCCACCCCCCCTTCCTCCTACTTTTCCCGCCCCCTCTCCTTCCGCCCCCCAGGCTGGGCAACTACATCGGCGGGTTCCCCCAGGCGGCGATGGACCCTCTGCTGGACCTCATGTTCCTCCCCTCGGGGCTCAACCTCAATATAGTGCGATTCAATATAGGCGGCGGCTCGCTCCCGCAGTACAGTCCGCAGCTTCACTCGGACGCGCTGCTGCGCTGGCGGGCCATGCCGGGGTACTGGCCGGCGCAGGCAGCGGGGTTCAACTGGACGGCGGATTCGAGGCAGCAGGCGGTGCTGCTGGGAGCCAAGGCCCGCGGGGTGAACGTGTTCGAGGCGTTTTCCAACAGCCCGCCCTGGTGGATGACCGCGAGTAAAGACGTTGCGGGTGGGAAGAAGGCGTTTCAGACGAACCTGCTGCGAAAGCATGAGGGGCGGTTTGCGAGGTACTTGGTGGAAGTGGTGGAAAGGTTTAGAACGGATCCGGCGTTGGGTAACATCGAGTTCGATACACTGGAGCCGTTTAACGAGGCGTTAGAGGGGTACTGGATAAAGGGGATGGGGCAGGAGGGGTGCAACTTCAACGTTTCCACAATGAGCCGGATAATTTCTAAAACTGTGCGACTGCTTCGGAAGAGAAATCTCAAGACGAAGATGGTGGGTTTGGACAGCTATCCTGGCTTCACGGCCGTCTGGTTACCACTGCTCCACGTGAAAGACGACCTGCATCGTATAAACGTTCACGGTTATACACTGCCGGTGACGAGGGAGGGGAATGGGAGTATTTCTGCGGTTGAGAAGGCCTACTCAAGAATGAAGGCGCTAGCAAAGTCGCTAGGGAAGGAAGTATGGGTGTCTGAATCTGGGCCGCTGAACAAGGCCGGGAGCTCGTACGATCTCTCGCTCTACATGATGCGGAATGTGATTGAATCGGTGAACGTTCTGGAAGCATCGGCGTATGTATACTGGCAAGTCTTCGACCCGAATGAATCGTGGTCGCTGTTTGGGTTGAATTGGTCTTATCCTCCTGGATATTCGGGCACGATAGAACCTGCTACTAAGCTGAAACGGTTTTGGATGTTCAAGCAGTTAACGGACCTTGCACGGCCAGGAAGTCGACCTTTAGCAGTGCCCCGGGAATGTCGGCATACTGTAGCTGCGTTTTACAACAAGGGAAGTCGAACGGTAAGTGTGTTTATAGTGAATCAACGAGTCAAGGGTAGAGGGGTGAATGTGGAATTATCAAGGTTCAAGCTGAATGTGGGGGGGGTGACCCAGGCTCTGATTAGGAGGACAACATATGGAGAGGACAATGCCGAAAGAAGTGTAGATACTCAGGGTTCAGCCAAGGTGTTTGTCTTGATTGAGGGCCAGAGCTTTCTGTCAGTCACATTTACACATGTGCAGATGACAAGATGGAGATCTGAGAAGATGGTAATGTGAGCTATTGTTTGTTGCAGTTGCTGCTCGTGTACTAACTCACTTGTACATTTGTCTTCCCGTTACAAGATGTGCGAACTATATTGTATGTCGCGAGGCGAAAAATGGCCCTGTCAATGGGACATTGGAGATTGTGACAACGTGTACCAGATGGCCAGCCAGTCAGCGAGCAGCATTATCCATGACAGCGCAACCCGAATATATATCAGCGCTCCACGCCAGATTTTCTAGGCGAGTACGGGACTTACAGCTCAGCAGCTAGGCATGTTCAAGGCACAACACCGCACAAAAAGATGATCCGTTACGAGAACAAGGTTAGCCGTCATCCCTAGACAGTGCACTTTATTCTTACGCCAGGTTCAACCTTCACTCGATAATGCTGGTCAGAGCTGAAGACATTTGTTGATGCAAGGAGTTACCTGATCCTTGATTCTGGTCTAGATTCCTAGTCTGATTCTAGTTGTCAGTGGAGCTCTCGATGCCTACCTTCTGGTCTGGTTTTCTTCGTATCCCTCTTTGAAGAATCTCATTTCTGTAATCGCTTCTGCCGCATTATTTTAGCCTAGGCCTGGCGGGTCAGGTCTCGGACGTGTAGGGGATATATCCCCACGCTTGGGAACGCCAAGAATATTGATCGTGCCAGTCACCGAACGTTAACTACTACTGGTCGATCGTAGCAAAATCGTTAAAGCTCGCGTCTCATATTTTTTCGTTCCAACCAAGTGTTAAACGCTTGGGATCCGGTAACAGCCTGTTTTGTCGCATAACACCCCCAAGCAAGGGTTAGGTTTGGGAAGGTTGGTTGGATGTGGGTCGGCCCCGCAAACCAAATGTACAGTACAAACAACGTGGGGTGACTCAGTGTATGGTTTCGCCAAACCAGGCTGGGAGACACACCTGCGCGACGAAACCACAGGCTGCGACAACAGAGTGTCGCACTCTCCCGTGTGCAGACCAAGCATTTTACAGGGGTCGGAAATATGAGACACCCAACTCTACCATTCTCACAAGGAGCGTAGTTCCTGCACCCGTTCAAGTGTTTTACGCTTTACTATCGCGTGTCCTAGCGTATACTATCACAGAGAAGTCCTCATAGGTCATTCACCAAGAACCTCATTATGCACTTAGACAACCCACTTCTTTGAGTCCCGCTCCACATCACTTCGTTTACATTCTGCATCGTGATACCCCATTCCGGGTTGCCTCGCACTCCTCCCCTGCCTTTAGTAGGTGAGCTCGACGGATTTGCGGTTTTATTCCATGCGGAATTAGTGGCGGAATGGTGGTATATGGCGGAATTAGTGGCGGAATGGCGGTGGATGGCGGAATTTTTGGCGGAATGGCGGTAGATGGCGGAATTAGTGGCGGAATGGCGGTGGATGGCGGAATTATTGGCGGAATGGCGGTAGATGGCGGAATTAGTGGCGGAATGGCGGTAGATGGCGGAATTAGTGGCGGAATGGCGTTAGATGGCGGTTAGAGAGGCGAAATGATGGGCGGAATGAGACGCGGAATGGTGGAAGTTGGCGGGGAGGCGGAATGGTGGTAGATGGCGGAATAAGAGGCGAAATGGTGGTAAATGGCGGAATGAGAGGCGCAATGGTGGAAAATGGCGGAATGAGAGGCGAAATGATGGAAAATGGCGGAATGAGAGGGAATGGGGGAGGGATGTGAGGTCAGACGGGGGAATGGAGGTGCCATGATAGGGTGTGTGTGTTGTGGGAGGGGGAAGGGAGGTGAGTTCAGAGGGGGGGGGGGGGGATGTGTTGAGATAAGGGAAACGGATGTGATGTGAGAGGGGGAAAAAATGTGCTTAGGGAGGGGGAAGAGAGGAGAGGTCAGACGGTGAAGGTAGGTGAGGGGAGTTGGAAAGGTGTGTGAGTTCGGAGGAGGAAGAGAGGTTCTTAGTTAGGGGGGATGGAGGTGCTAGCAGGGGGGAAATAAGTGATGTGAGATGGGGAAGAGAGGTGCTTAGGGAGTGGAAAGGGAGGTGAGGTCAGAGGTGGTTGGGAGGTGAGATGAGAGGGGGAAGGGAGGTGCTGTGATAAGGGGGAGGTAGGTGAGCAGGGAGGGGGAAGAATGCCTTTTGCTCCCCATGAATGCCCTTTTGCTCCCCAAGAATGCCTTTTGCTCCCCAAATTTACCCCTTTTGCTCCCCATGAATGCCCTTTTGCTCCCCAAGAATGCCTTTTGCTCCCCAAATTTTCCCCTTTTGCTCCCCATGAATGCCCCCAGTGCTTTCCATACTTTCCCCTTCTGCTCCGCATCAGTTCCCCCTCTCCTTCCCCTCTCCTCGCTGCTCCGTTCCTCTCCTCGCTGCTCCGTTCCTCTCCTCGCTGCTCCGTTCCTCTCCTCGCTGCTCCGTTCCTCTCCTCGCTGCTCCGTTCCTCTCCTCGCTGCTCCGTTCCTCTCCTCGCTGCTCCGTTCCTCTCCTCGCTGCTCCGTTCCTTTCCTCGCTGCTCCGTTCCTTTCCTCGCTGCTCCGTTCCTTTCCTCGCTGCCCCGTTCCTCTCCTCGCTGCTCCGTTCCTTTCCTCGCTGCTCCGTTCCTCTCCTCGCTGCTCCGTTCCTTTCCTCGCTGCTCCGTTCCTCTCCTCGCTGCTCCGTTCCTCTCCTCGCTGCTCCGTTCCTTTCCTCGCTGCTCCGTTCCTCTCCTCGCTGCTCCGTTCCTCTCCTCGCTGCTCCGTTCCTCTCCTCGCTGCTCCGTTCCTTTCCTCGCTGCTCCGTTCCTCTCCTCGCTGCTCCGTTCCTCTCCTCGCTGCTCCGTTCCTCTCCTCGCTGCTCCGTTCCTCGCTCACCTCGTAGCACGCAGCAATCCCACCCGTTCCGCAGTCACTGTCGTCCCGCATTCTCACCCGTTGCTCTCGCACCCTCCTCACGCGAGAACGATGCCACCGCGCTTTCTCGCTCCCTCAATCAATCCCGTCCCTCTCTCACTTCCGTCCTTCTCTCACACCCGTCCCTCTCTCACACCCGTCCCTCTCTCACACCCATCCCTCTCTCACACCCGTCCCTCTCTCACACCCTTCTCCCTCCCTCCCTTTCCCCTTCTCCTTCCCTCCGTTTTCCCCCTTGTTCTGGCCCTCTGTGGGCGGCAGCAGCAGCCTTCAAGGAAGTGGTGGCATACCACACACCTCCGACACAGAAGCAGCAGTGGGCGCCAACAGGGGGGATTGCCATAGTCAATGCTGTAGTTGTCACCCTTCTCACTCACACACCCTGCTCACTCACACTCCCTGCTCACTCACCCACCCTGCAGTGCTGGTGAGTGCAGTGCTGGTGAGTGCTGTGCTGGTGAGTGCAGTGCTGGTGAGTGCAGTGCTGGTGAGTGCTGTGCTGGTGAGTGCAGTGCTGGTGAGTGCAGTGCTGGTGAGTGCAGTGCTGGTGAGTGCTGTGCTGGTGAGTGCTGTGCTGGTGAGTGCAGTGCTGGTGAGTGCAGTGCTGGTGAGTGCAGTGCTGGTGAGTGCAGTGCTGGTGAGTGCTGTGCTGGTGAGTGCAGTGCTGGTGAGTGCAGTGCTGGTGAGTGCTGTGCTGGTGAGTGCAGTGCTGGTGAGTGCTGTGCTGGTGAGTGCTGTGCTGGTGAGTGCAGTGCTGGTGAGTGCAGTGCTGGTGAGTGCAGTGCTGGTGAGTGCAGTGCTGGTGAGTGCAGTGCTGGTGAGTGCTGTGCTGGTGAGTGCAGTGCTGGTGAGTGCAGTGCTGGTGAGTGCTGTGCTGGTGGTGCTGGTGAGTGCTGTGCTGGTGAGTGCAGTGCTGGTGAGTGCTGTGCTGGTGAGTGCTGTGCTGGTGAGTGCAGTGCTGGTGAGTGCAGTGCTGGTGAGTACTGTGCTGGTGAGTGCTGTGCTGGTGAGTGCAGTGCTGGTGAGTGCAGTGCTGGTGAGTGCAGTGCTGGTGAGTGCTGTGCTGGTGAGTGCTGTGCTGGTGAGTGCTGTGCTGGTGAGTGCAGTGCTGGTGAGTGCAGTGCTGGTGAGTGCAGTGCTGGTGAGTGCAGTGCTGGTGAGTGCTGTGCTGGTGAGTGCAGTGCTGGTGAGTGCAGTGCTGGTGAGTGCTGTGCTGGTGAGTGCAGTGCTGGTGAGTGCAGTGCTGGTGAGTGCTGTGCTGGTGAGTGCAGTGCTGGTGAGTGCAGTGCTGGTGAGTGCAGTGCTGGTGAGTGCTGTGCTGGTGAGTGCTGTGCTGGTGAGTGCAGTGCTGGTGAGTGCAGTGCTGGTGAGTGCAGTGCTGGTGAGTGCTGTGCTGGTGAGTGCAGTGCTGGTGAGTGCTGTGCTGGTGAGTGCAATGCTGGTGAGTGCTGTGCTGGTGAGTGCTGTGCTGGTGAGTGCAGTGCTGGTGAGTGCAGCGCTGGTGAGTGCAGTGCTGGTGAGTGCTGTGCTGTGGAGTGCTGTGCTGGTGAGTGCAGTGCTGGTGAGTGCAGTGCTGGTGAGTGCAGTGCTGGTGAGTGCAGTGCTGGTGAGTGCAGTGCTGGTGAGTGCAGTGCTGGTGAGTGCAGTGCTGGTGAGTGCAGTGCTGGTGAGTGCTGTGCTGGTGAGTGCAGTGCTGGTGAGTGCAGTGCTGGTGAGTGCAGTGCTGGTGAGTGCAGTGCTGGTGAGTGCAGTGCTGGTGAGTGCAGTGCTGGTGAGTGCTGTGCTGGTGAGTGCTGTGCTGGTGAGTGCAGTGCTGGTGAGTGCAGTGCTGGTGAGTGCAGTGCTGGTGAGTGCTGTGCTGGTGAGTGCAGTGCTGGTGAGTGCAGTGCTGGTGAGTGCAGTGCTGGTGAGTGCTGTGCTGGTGAGTGCTGTGCTGGTGAGTGCAGTGCTGGTGAGTGCTGTGCTGGTGAGTGCAGTGCTGGTGAGTGCTGTGCTGGTGAGTGCTGTCGTGTTCTTCTCCCCCGCCGTTCCTCCCTTCATCAGTTCCTCCCTCTTTTCCACCCTTCCTCTTTTCATCCCTTCTTCTGTTCCTCTTCAACTGTATGCATAAATCGAGGGACCTTGCGTTATCATTTCCCGTGTTGGCTGCTTGTCCTTCTCATTATCTTGTATACTTCCCTGCTGCACAGCCATGTCACATCTTATTTCCTGGTTTGTGTTTGTATACATGTCTGCTATGCATCTGGTTGTGGTGATGTGTTGACTGTTTGAGAGTGCTACAATGATTGGCCATGCCGTATATTGATGTTGGATGCTTTGTTATAATACAAACACTTTGCTCAGAAGCAGCCATGCACATGACCACTACAAAGGAAGTACTTTGCAACTGACTAATGTCACCAAGAAGACAGCTAGAAATGTAATGTTTTTGGGCCACTCTTGGCTGCTACACTGCATGCAATAAACCCTGGGCCATGGTGCTGGGACCTGTACCCTGCGCGGCTGGAAATGGGGGTGAGTGAAAGGGGGAACAGACTGAGTAGCGGAAATTAGAGTGAACAGGAAGAAACAAAGCGAGCCGGGGGGAAGTGAAGGAGCAGGGGAAACAGAGTGAGCCGGGGGGGAGAGAATGAGCAGGGGAAACAGAGTGAGCCGGGGGGAAGAGAATGAGCAGGCCAAACAGAGTGAGCCGGGGGAAAGAGAATGAGCAGGCCAAACAGAGTGAGCCGAGGGGAAGAGAATGAGCAGGGGAAACAGAGTCAGCCAGAGAGATCAAGGTGTGTGAGGGAGAGTGGTGAGGAGCTAACGTACCGTGTGGGGAAGGGAGTGGGCGAGGTGTAACAGAAGGGCGTCAGGGACAGCAGCAGTGGAGGGGTCGAGGTGAGGTGAGTGAGGAAGGCGAGGAGGTGAGGAGGGAAGAGGGAGGAGGGAGGAGCGATTGAGGCACCAGAGAGAACCAGATGAGTGAGGGGGAAGGAGGAAGAGGAGGAGGAGTGAGAGGAGGAAGGAGAGGAGGCGGAGGGAGAGGATGAGGAGGAGGGGAGAGGGAAGCCAATGGAAAGCAGGGGGCAGTGGGAGAGGTGGAGGGCGGTGAGGGAGGGGTGGGCGGGGAGGTGGGAGAGGGCAGTCCAGGCGAGGTTGGCGGAGAGCAGGCGGGGGAAGGCGAGGAGCAGCGAGGCAGAGGCGCTGGTGATGCTGCTGCCCCACACTGACAGATGGCGCAAGTGAACGAGCGACTGCAGGCGAAGGGGGAGAGGCGGGGGTGGAAAGAGGATGGTGGGAGTGGGGGAAAAGGGAGCAGCGGCGCAGAGGCGTTGGTGATGCTGCTGCCCCACACTGACAGATGGCGCAAGTGAACGAGCGACTGCAGGGGAAGGGGGAGAGGCGGGGGTGGAAAGAGGATGGTGGGAGTGGGGGAAAAGGGAGCAGCGGCGCAGAGGCGTTGGTGATGCTGCTGCCCCACACTGACAGATGGCGCAAGTGAACGAGCGACTGCAGGGGAAGGGGGAGAGGCGGGGGTGGAAAGAGGATGGTGGGAGTGGGGGAAGGGGAGCAGCGGCGCAGAGGCGTTGGTGATGCTGCTGCCCCACACTGACAGATGGCGCAAGTGAACGAGCGACTGCAGGCGAAGGGGGAGAGGCGGGGGTGGAAAGAGGATGGTGGGAGTGGGGGAAAAGGGAGCAGCGGCGCAGAGGCGTTGGTGATGCTGCTGCCCCACACTGACAGATGGCGCAAGTGAACCAGCAACTGCAGGGGAAGAGTGGGTGGGGGTTTGGGGGGGAGAGGGGGAAGAGGAAGGCAAGGAGGTGAGAGGAGGAGGCGTTGGTGGTGCTGCTGCCCCACGCTGACAGATGGCGCAAGTGGACTAGCGATGGGCGGGGGAAGCGAGGGCGACGGGAGGGGGAAGCAAGGGCGACGGGAGGGGGAAGCAAGGGCGATGGGAGGGGGAAGCGATGGCGATGGGAGGGGGAAGCGAGGGCAAAGGGAGGGGGAAGCGAGGGCGACGGGAGGGGGAAGCGAGGGCGATGGGAGGGGGAAGCGAGGGCGATGGGAGGGGGAAGCGAGGGCGATGGGAGGGGGAAGCGAGGGCGATGGGAGGGGGAAGCGAGGGCGATGGGAGGGGGAAGCGAGGGCGACGGGAGGGGGAAGCGATGGCGATGGGAGGGGGTAGCGAGGGCAAAGGGAGGGGAGAGGAGGCCGCGCGGAGAGGCGAGAGGAGGCCGCGCGGGGAGGCGAGAGGAGGCCGCGCGGAGAGGCGAGAGGAGGCCGCGCGGAGAGGCGAGAGGAGGCCGCGCGGAGTGGCGAGAGGAGGCGAGAGGAGGCCGCGCGGAGAGGCGAGAGGAGGCCGCGCGGGGAGGCGAGAGGAGACGGCGCGGGGAGGCGAGAGGAGGCCGCGCGGAGAGGTGAGAGGAGGCCGCGCGGAGAGGCGAGAGGAGGCCGCGCGGAGAGACGAGAGGAGGCCGCGCGGAGAGGCGAGAGGAGGCCGCGCGGAGAGGCGAGAGGAGGCTACGCGGAAAGGCGAGAGGATGCGGGAAGGGGATATCGGGCGGCAGGAAGGGGAGATCGGGCCGCGGGAAGGGGAGATCGGGCGGCGAGCACGGGAGATTGGGCGGCGAACAGGGGAGACGGGTGGCGGGAAGCGGCGATAGGGTGGCGGGAATGTGACGGCTATAACCTAATCACGGGCATACGCAAGAGGGTGCGCTACTGCTGCTCCCCACAGTTACATGTTTCACTTTCTTCACGCCTTTGGACAGAAGATTGCTTACTAATGCAGTGGTATTGTTATGACTACGTGTAAGGATGTATAGCCGGAGAGCGCGTGATGGCACTTCGTTTTTCCCTGCCACTTCTCTCCCTTGCACAATCGGTGTTTCCGTCGTCAGGGTTGGTCGCACAAAGTACAGTACACTCACGCCAAACCTGTCCTACAAGGTGCGGACGTGATCCAAACCTGCCCCTGAGGTGTGGTTTTGGCCTCAGTTCTTCACAACTTCGCCCATATATTTCCTCCGCTCGTGAAAAAATTCGTCACTCGTGAACCAATCATGTTCGTAGTTTCCCAACCAAGTGTTAAACGTTTGTAAATATGAGACGCGAGCTTTAAGCACTTTTGAAAGTTCTCAGTGGTTAAATCACCGTCGCCTGACGATTAACTCGCTGGTACAACAGTTTTCCTAGTCCTGCGTTACTTGAGTCGACTCAGAAGTTTTCTTAGTCCCGTGTTTACCAGGACCAGGCGTCGTCGCAATGCAGTCACTCACAGCAGCACCGCATCCCACCACACTCCACCGCGGCTCCCGCCTCCTACACCCCGTTCCCCACACTCCCCTCCCCATTTGTCCCTCCTCCCCATGGACCCCCCCTTCTCCTCTCTGGTCGCCTCTTAAGCTGCCACGTGTCCTATCCCCAAGCCTCCGAGCCTCGTCTCGAGGCGCATCAAATGTTACCGTTAGAGCGTCCGGCGACGATGGCGGAAGCGGAAGCGGCGCGTCGTCGTCTACCCGCCGGTCCGCGGCGCGGCGGTCGCGACAATACTCTTCTTCCGTGCAAGAAGCGTCAGGAGGGCGACGCGGGAGTGCTTCTAACGCGGGAGTTGAAATCGACACGGAGTTAATAGGCATCGGCGCGATGCTATTGGCTGTCGGCGCGGGAATCTGGGGAGTTTCGCGGTTCCTAGCGCGTGGCGGGATCGGCAGTAGCGGGGATAGTGACGAGGAAGAGGAGGGTGCGGGTAGCAAGAGTTCGTCGTTTAGTGCGGGTGACGACAAGGAGAAGCAGCGCAAGTGGCGGCAGCAGTCGATGGCGAAAGTTAAGGAGTTAGCGCAGCAGCTTCGGTCATTCAGGACCGTCGATCTCAGCGGTACGTTCAAGAGCCGTTGATCTTGCTTCATCGCTACCCCGCATTTCGTCGCACCTGCATTTCGTCGTATCTGCATTTCTCGTGGTAAAGAAAACGAGGCTGTTTGCTGGGCACGGAGGTTTAGTTAGGAAGCCAAGCAGGAGTGTCGACTGGCAAGTAATTATTTTGCTTTTGCCCTCCCCCATCCCCCCACCCTTTCCCCCTCCCCCCTTACCCTCCGCCACTGCAGGCAAGAGTCTGGGCGACGAGGGGTTCAAATATCTCGCAGAATCTCTCGCCTTCAACAATGTGAGCTAATCTTAACTATTCATATCCCCGTTATAAAGCGATCTCCTGCTTTTTTTTGGAATCTTGAATAGCTAGAGCTTCTGCCAGTGACCCTGTTCAGTGTGAGCCTGTAGCCTGAGAACCAGACACAAACAAGAGGGAGATGAAACTGGCAGCCATTATGGCGCAGAACGGGACCTGGGGCCAAGTCGTTCAGCCGTTTCGGGGAATTCCAAACTTCTGAGTCGACTTAGAAGTCACCTTGAACTAGACATAGCCAAGCGGGAGATGAGACTGTCAGCCATTATGGCGCAGAACTGGGGTCCGGGGCCAAGGCGTTCAGTCCTCTCGGAGAAAAACACCATAGGGGACGAGAGCCAAGGTGATGACAGGCATCAGCAGAACCAACCGGGGCGTGCAAACCCCTCTCTCTCAGCTCAACCCACTGCACCCCCCTTCCCCTTCCCCTTCCCCTTCCCCTTCCCCTTCCCCTTCCCCTTCCCCTTCCCCTTCCCCTTCCTCGTCCCCTTCCCCTTCCCCTTCCCCTTCCCCTTCCCCTTCCCTTCCCTTCCCCCTTCCCCTTCCCCTTCCCCTTCCCCTTCCCCTTCCCTTCCCTTCCCCCTGCCTCTTCCCCTTCCCTATCCCGCTGTTCCTTCCCCTCCTCTCCCCCCACCCCGACAGAGTGTTGAAAGCGTCGATTTCTCCAACAATGGGATTGGCCCAGAGGGGGTGAAGGCTTTGATGGAAGCCCTGGCGACGAACGCGTATCTCAAGACGCTCAACCTCTCCCCCCTCTCCACCCCCTCCTGAACAGAGTGTTGAGAGTGTGGACTTTTCCAACAATGGGATTGGCCCCGAGGGAGTGAAGGCCCTCACAGAAGCTCTAGCCACGAACGCGTATCTCAAGACGCTCAACCTCTCAGGGAACACCATCGGGGACGAGGGTGCTAAAGTCCTCGCGGGTATCATGGAGCAGAACCAAGGCGAATGCAGACGCCTCTCTCACCCCACTGCCCTCCCCTTTTCCCAACCCCACGCTAACCCCCACAGAGTGTTGAAAGCGTTGACTTTTCCAACAATGGGATCGGCCCGGAGGGGGTCAAAGCCCTGACCGAAGCCCTGGCGACGAATGCCTATCTGAAGACGCTCAACCTCTCAGGGAACACCATCGGGGACGAGGGCGCTAAAGCCCTCGCGGGTATCATGGAGCAGAATCAAGGCGAATGCCGACGCCTCTCTCACCCCACTGCCCTCCCCTTTTCCCAACCCCACGCTAACCCCCACAGAGTGTTGAAAGCGTTGACTTTTCCAACAATGGGATCGGTCCGGAGGGGGTCAAAGCCCTGACCGAAGCCCTGGCGACGAATGCCTATCTCAAGACGCTCAACCTCTCGGGGAACACCATTGGGGACGAGGGAGCTAAGGTTCTAGCTGGTATCATGGAGCAGAACCGCGGCGTGCAGACGCTGCAGCTGAGCAGCAACGGGATCGGGGATGAGGGCATGCGAGCATTAGCGGAGATGGTGAAGAAGAACGAAGCGATCGTTTGTTTGGAGATGAACAACAACGGCATCGAGTACGAGGTATGATGTGGGGTTGGGATGGGTACAGGGCGGTATGAACGCTGTGATGCGTGGGCACTGGGTGATGCAGCTGAGCAGCAATGGGATCGGGGACGAGCGAGGGCATGCGGGCGTTAGCGGAGATGGTGAAGAAGAATGAAGCGATCGTTTGTTTGGAGATGAACAACAACGGCATCGAGTACGAGGTATGATGTGGGGTTGGGATGGGTACAGGGCGGTATGAACGCTGTGATGCGTGGGCACTGGGTGCTGCAGCTGAGCAGCAATGGGATCGGGGACGAGCGAGGGCATGCGGGCGTTAGCGGAGATGGTGAAGAAGAATGAAGCGATCGTTTGTTTGGAGATGAACAACAACGGGATTGAGTATGTACGAGGTATGGTTGTTGAACCTGAATCGGACAGGTGTGTCTAGGACTGTGCGTTAGCGGAGCTGGTGAAGAAGAACGAAGCGATTGTGTACCTTGAGATGAACAACAACGGGATTGGGTACAAGGTATGAGGGGGTGGAGGGGTGTGGTGGTGGTAGCGGGATTGGGAGAAAGGGGGATGGGAGGCATGGGGGATCCGGGGAGATGTCTTCACGTCCGTCCCTCTCTTTCCCTCTCACCTCCCTCACACCTTTCCCTCCTCGCCCTCACGCCACGCCAGGGCTGTGTTGCTCTCGCTGATGCTCTCTCTCACCCCGCGTCTGTGATTCCTTGATTTTCTCAACCTGTTTTGCTCTTGCCTGACGCCTTGCACTCTTCCCTCCTTCACACCTTCCCTTTCCCTCCTCGCCCTCACGCCACGCTAGGCTGTGCTGCTCTCGCTGATGCTCTCTCTCACCCCGCGTCCGTGATTCCTTGATTTTCTCAACCTGTTTTGCTCTTGCCTGACGCCTTGCACTCTTCCCTCCTTCACACCTTCCCTTTCCCTCCTCGCCCTCACGCCACGCTAGGCTGTGCTGCTCTCGCTGTTGCTCTCTCTCACCCCGCGTCTGTGATTCCTTGATTTTCTCAACCTGTTTTGCTCTTGCCTGACGCCTTGCACTCTTCCCTCCTTCACACCTTCCCTTTCCCTCCTCGCCCTCACGCCACGCTAGGCTGTGCTGCTCTCGCTGTTGCTCTCTCTCACCCCGCGTCTGTGATTCCTTGATTTTCTCAACCTGTTTTGCTCTTGCCTGACGCCTTGCACTCTTCCCTCCTTCACACCTTCCCTTTCCCTCCTCGCCCTCACGCCACGCTAGGCTGTGCTGCTCTCGCTGTTGCTCTCTCTCACCCCGCGTCTGTGATTCCTTGATTTTCTCAACCTGTTTTGCTCTTGCCTGACGCCTTGCACTCTTCCCTCCTTCACACCTTCCCTTTCCCTCCTCGCCCTCACGCCACGCTAGGCTGTGCTGCTCTCGCTGATGCTCTCTCTCACCCCGCGTCTGTGATTCCTTGATTTTCTCAACCTGTTTTGCTCTTGCCTGACGCCTTGCACTCTTCCCTCCTTCACACCTTCCCTTTCCCTCCTCGCCCTCACGCCACGCTAGGCTGTGCTGCTCTCGCTGATGCTCTCTCTCACCCCGCGTCTGTGATTCCTTGATTTTCTCAACCTGTTTTGCTCTTGCCTGACGCCTTGCACTCTTCCCTCCTTCACACCTTCCCTTTCCCTCCTCGCCCTCACGCCACGCTAGGCTGTGCTGCTCTCGCTGTTGCTCTCTCTCACCCCGCGTCTGTGATTCCTTGATTTTCTCAACCTGTTTTGCTCTTGCCTGACGCCTTGCACTCTTCCCTCCTTCACACCTTCCCTTTCCCTCCTCGCCCTCACGCCACGCTAGGCTGTGCTGCTCTCGCTGTTGCTCTCTCTCACCCCGCGTCTGTGATTCCTTGATTTTCTCAACCTGTTTTGCTCTTGCCTGACGCCTTGCACTCTTCCCTCCTTCACACCTTCCCTTTCCCTCCTCGCCCTCACGCCACGCTAGGCTGTGCTGCTCTCGCTGATGCTCTCTCTCACCCCGCGTCTGTGATTCCTTGATTTTCTCAACCTGTTTTGCTCTTGCCTGACGCCTTGCACTCTTCCCTCCTTCACACCTTCCCTTTCCCTCCTCGCCCTCACGCCACGCTAGGCTGTGCTGCTCTCGCTGATGCTCTCTCTCACCCCGCGTCTGTGATTCCTTGATTTTCTCAACCTGTTTTGCTCTTGCCTGACGCCTTGCACTCTTCCCTCCTTCACACCTTCCCTTTCCCTCCTCGCCCTCACGCCACGCTAGGCTGTGCTGCTCTCGCTGATGCTCTCTCTCACCCCGCGTCTGTGATTCCTTGATTTTCTCAACCTGTTTTGCTCTTGCCTGACGCCTTGCACTCTTCCCTCCTTCACACCTTCCCTTTCCCTCCTCGCCCTCACGCCACGCTAGGCTGTGCTGCTCTCGCTGTTGCTCTCTCTCACCCCCCGTCTGTGATTCCTTGATTTTCTCAACCTGTTTTGCTCTTGCCTGACGCCTTGCACTCTTCCCTCCTTCACACCTTCCCTTTCCCTCCTCGCCCTCACGCCACGCTAGGCTGTGCTGCTCTCGCTGATGCTCTCTCTCACCCCGTGTCTGTGATTCCTTGATTTTCTCAACCTGTTTTGCTCTTGCCTGACGCCTTGCACTCTTCCCTCCTTCACACCTTCCCTTCCCCTCCTCGCCCTCACGCCACACCAGGGCTGTGCTGCTCTCGCCGATGCCCTCACCAGCACCAAGTCTCTGCGTTCACTGCACCTCAAGTGAGTGTATGGAGCCTGGGAGTGTGTGAGTGCGTGAGTGTGGGGGGGCTGTGAGTGTGAGCTTCATGTATGACTGGTGGGCTGTGTGTGTGTGGTGTGTGTGTCGCCCTCACGCCACACCAGGGCTGTGCTACTCTCGCCGATGCCCTCACCAGCACCAAGTCTCTGCGTTCGCCGCACCTCAAGTGAGTGTGTGGGGCCTGGGAGTGTGTGAGTGCGTGAGTGCTTTCCCCTCGCCCACACACCACACCACACCACACCACACCACACCACACCAGGGCTGTGCTGCTCTCGCTGATGCTCTGACCGACCAGCACCAAGTCCCTGCGCTCGCTGCACCTCAAGTGAGTGTATGGGGCGTGTGAGTGTATTGTTGTGTGAGGCTGAGTGTGTGTAGGTGCCAAGTCTCTGCGATCAGTACACCTCAAGTGAGTGGGGGAGTGAGCGGGTGAGTGGGGGAGTGAGCGGGTGAGTGTGAGTTGGTGAGTGTGCGTGGGTGCGTGTGTGTGGGTGAGTGTGCGTGGGTGAGTGTGCATGGGTGAGTGTGCGTGGGTGAGTGTGCGTGGGTGAGTGTGTGCGGGTGAGTGTGCGTGGGTAAGTGTGCATGGGTGAGTGGGAGTGGATGAGTGGGAGTGGTTGTGAGTGTGAGTGGGTGAGTGTGCACGGGTGAGTGTGAGTGGGTGTGAGTGTGCACGGGTTAGTGTGTATGGGCGAGTGTGTCTGTCTGTCTCGTTTTTCTCTGCTTCCCTGCTTTGGCAACTATGCAGGCACGCTGGGTGCGCCGGCCTTGGCCAAGGGACTTCAGGAGAAAACCCTATTACGCATCTCCAATCTTTCCTTTCTCCCCTTCTCTATTCCCTCGTTTTCCCTCCTTGTCCCCATGGTCACGAGCCTACAGTGGCAACTATGCAGGCACGCTGGGCGCATCTGCCTTGGCCAAGGGTCTTCAGGGGAACAAACTTGCTTTCCCCCCTGACCCGCGTTCTCCCTTTGTCTCATTTTTCTCTGCTTCCCTACAGTGGCAACTACGCAGGCACACTGGGTGTGTCTGCATCGGCCAAGGGGCTAAGGGAATCAAGCCTGCTCTCGCTTTTCCCTCTCGTCTCTCCCCTGTCTCGATTTTTTATACCCCGTGTTTCCTTCTCACCGCTCCCCAATCGCCAGTGGCAACTATGCAGGCACGCTGGGAGCATCTGCCCTGGCCAAGGGCCTTCAGGAGAACAAACTCGCTCTCCCCTCTCTGACCCGCGTTCTCCCTCTGGCTCATTTCTCTCTGCTTCCCTACAGTGGCAACTATGCAGGCATGCTGGGAGCATCTGCCCTGGCCAAGGGCCTTCAGGAGAACAAACTCGCTCTCCCCTCTCTGACCCGCGTTCTCCCTCTGGCTCATTTCTCTCTGCTTCCCTACAGTAGCAACTATGCAGGCACGCTGGGAGCATCTGCCCTGGCCAAGGGCCTTCAGGAGAACAAACTCGCTCTCCCCTCTCTGACCCGCGTTCTCCCTCTGGCTCATTTCTCTCTGCTTCCCTACAGTGGCAACTATGCAGGCACGCTGGGAGCATCTGCCCTGGCCAAGGGCCTTCAGGAGAACAAACTCGCTCTCCCCTCTCTGACCCGCGTTCTCCCTCTGGCTCATTTCTCTCTGCTTCCCTACAGTGGCAACTATGCAGGCATGCTGGGAGCATCTGCCCTGGCCAAGGGCCTTCAGGAGAACAAACTCGCTCTCCCCTCTCTGACCCGCGTTCTCCCTCTGGCTCATTTCTCTCTGCTTCCCTACAGTGGAAACTATGCAGGCACGCTGGGAGCATCTGCCCTGGCCAAGGGCCTTCAGGAGAACAAGTCACTCAGGGTGAGCAGTCGTGATCCTTAGGTTGGTTCTCTGGGAGGGAGGTAAATATCAAACAGACTCAAAAGTCAACAAGTCACTCAGGGTGAGCAGTCGACTCTGCTGATCCTAAGCCTCCTTAGGTTGGTTCTCCAGGAGGGAGATAAATATCAAACTTTAAATCGATTCTGGTTGCACAGGGTTTTCCTATAGGCTCCAGGGCCTTCTATGTATGTCACTCCACTGCTCCGCTCCTCCCTCGTGTAGCGAGGGTGTTTTTTGAGACGTCTCAAAACCACCCTCGCTACACGTGGCTATAGGCTCCAGGGCCTTCTATGTATGTCACTCCACTGCTCCGCTCCTCCCTCTTCTCCTCCTCCCTCCTCCCCTCCTCCTCCCGCCCTCCTCCCCTCCTCCCCTTCCCACCCCCCACCCCACCCCCCCAGGAGTTGCATTTCAATGGGAATGGAGTGGGGGATGAGGGAGCGCGAGTGCTGGCATCGGGGCTACTGGCACACAAGGGCAAGCTGGTGACCATCGACCTCAGCAACAACTCCCCCCCTCCCCCTTCCCCCTTTCCCTCCTTCCTCTCCCCCGTACACCCCTCCCAGGAACTGCATTTCAATGGGAATGGAGTGGGGGATGAGGGAGCGCGAGTGCTGGCATCGGGCCTACTGGCGCACAAGGGAAAGCTGGTGACCATCGACCTCAGCAACAACTCCCCCCCTCCCCCTTCCCCCTTTCCTCCCAACCATCTCTACAATAGGAGTTGCTTTTAAACGGCAACGGGGTGGGGGATGAGGGAGCGCGAGTGCTGGCATCGGGGCTGCTGACCCACAAAGGCAAGCTGGTGACCATCGACCTCAGCAACAACAGCATGGGCTCCAAGGGGGCGCCTCACACCACTCGCCTCCCCTCCTCCCCTCTCCCTCCTTTTCCTCCCTTCCCTCTGCACAGGAGTTGCATTTCAACGGGAATGGAGTGGGGGATGAGGGAGCTCGAGTGCTGGCGTCTGGCCTTCTCGCGCACAAGGGCAAGCTGGTCACCATCGACCTCAGCAACAACAGCATGGGCTCCAAGGGGGCGGCTCATATCGCTGAAGTGATCAAGAAAAGCCGCAGCCTGCAGTGGCTGAACCTCTATATGAACGACTTTGGAGACAAGGTGGGTTGTGGTGGTTATGGTGGGTAGATGAAACGAGGTGTGTTGACTGCTCAGTCAACTGACGATCTGCTCCTCACCTCACTTGGACGTTCATATGCTGATCTGTTGCACCGTTTGGGAGTGGCCTGCGTCTGAGATAACCACGTGTATGAAGATTGGTTTTGAGACGCAGACGCTGATCGGCCTCTCATATGCGTTCATATGCTGATCTCAGACGCAGGCCGCTCTCAAAACCAATCTTCATACACGTTCGGGAGTGGCCTACGTCTGAGATAACATATTCCTGGTTCTTGTTCAATTGGAGCATATTTTTCATACATTGTGGCTCCTGTCTTATTTCTGCCGTTGTTGCAGGGAGCGGAGAGAATAGCAGATGCTCTCAAGAGGAACAAGTCGATTGCTACTATTGACCTGGTGAGTGTGATTGAGTGAGTGTGAGTGAGTGTGTGAGTGTGTGTGTGAGTGTGTGAGTGTGTGAGTGTGTGAGTGTGAGTGAGTGTGAGTGAGTGTGAGTGAGTGAGTGAGTGAGAGAGTGAGCTGAGTGTGTGAATGAGTGAGATTGTGAGTGAGTGAGTGTGAGTGAGCGAGTGAGTGAATGACTGTACATGCATGTGTGTGTGCTGCGCATGTTGTTCGCGTGGTCCACTTATATTGCAGCTACTGAAGCCAATGCTTCCGTCCCTCTCTTCCTACCTACCTCCCTTCCTTCCCTTCAGGGCGGCAACAACATTCACGCAGAGGGCATTGCGGCCATCTGTGACGCACTCAATCGTTGCGACATCCCCCCTTCCTCCCAACCCACTGCCCACCCTTCCCGCCCTCTTCCCCTCCACCAGGACGGCAACAACATTCATGCAGAGGGCATTGCGGCCATCTGTGACGCACTCAGTCATCTGCCACAACTTCTCTTTCCCCCTCTCCCTGCCCACCCATGCTCCCTCCCGTTTCCCTCCTTACTCCAGGGAGGCAACAACATTCATGCGGAGGGCATTGCGGCCATCTGTGACGCACTCAAAGAGAACTCCACCATTACCACTGTGAGTAAACACCACTTCAGATCTGGGAACGTGGCTTTGAGTCCACTTGAATGGGCGTGGCTTTGAGTCGACTTGAATGGCAGTTGCGGCCATCTGTGACGCACTCAAGGAGAACTCCACCATCACCACTGTGAGTGAACAACCACTTCAGAAAAGAAGACTTCTGGATTGACTAGAGAAGCATTGCTTTGCTGCCATCTGTGACGCACTCAAAGAGAACTCCACCGTCACCACTGTGAGTAAAAAACCACTTCAGATAAAAAGGGGGATGGAAGAGTCACTGATTTGCTCTAGGGGATGAATAATTCGTTGATTAAGTAAGTCTGACCTTACTTGTGCTGTCACTCCTTTCCTCACTCCGTTTCTCACTCCTCCCCAGCTTAAATGTTGAAAAAATTCGTCAAGAATCCATCGCCTTATCTGTCCTGTCCCTTGCTCCCGTTCTGCCACAGCTTGAGTTGGGGTACAACCCCATTGGTCCAGAGGGCGCCAAGGCACTGGCAGACACGGTCAAGTTCCATGGGAACGTGGAGACGCTGCGACTGGGGTGGTGCAAGGTGAGGTTGAGGGATGGAGAGCGGTTATTGGTGGTGCAGGGGTGCTGCTAGTTATTGCTGTGGCTGTGCACCTTAGTCAAGGCACTGGCACACACGGTGAAGTTCCATGGGAACGTGGAGACGCTGCGACTGGGGTGGTGCAAGGTGAGGGTGGTGCAAGGTGAGGGTGGTGCAAGGTGAGGGTGAGGGAAGCAGAGTCATGGGCTCGTCAGAGGGGCTGCGCTGTGCACCGGGGCCAGGGCACTGACTGGCAGACACAGTGAAGTTCTGTGGGAATGTGGAGACCCTGCGACTGGGGTGGTGCAAGGTGAGTGGAGGGATGGGATTATGGTGTTTATGGGCAGGTACTGCTTAGTTTGTGCACCCTGGTTGAGTCACTGACTGGCAGACACGGTGAAGTTACATGGGAACGTGGAGACGTTGCGACTGGGGTGGTGCAAGGTGAGGGTGATCATGGGGGCATGATGCCAGGGGGGAAAGATTGGGAAGTATGCTTGGTGTGTGCTCTCAAGTCTAGGTGTATTGATGCTCAATCTTGAGGCGCCTCAAAACTAGACTTGGTGTGTGCTCTCAAGTCTAGGTGTACTAATGCTCAGTCCACACCCATCCCCCTTTCCTCTTTCCATTCCAACCTCCTCTCTCCCAAACCCCCCACTCCCCCCCTTTACTTCTCCCATCCCCCTCAGATCGGAGTGAAGGGAGCAGAGTACATGGCCGATGCGCTTAAATACAACAGCACCATCACCCCCCTACTCTTACCCATCTGCTCCCACGCTCTCATCCGCCCTCCTCCCATCTGTCCAGATCGGAGTGAAGGGAGCAGAGTACATGGCAGATGCTCTCAAGTACAACAGCACCATCAACACTCTTGACCTGAGGGCCAACGCGCTGGGTGATGAGGTGAGCTCGGAGGGATGATGGCAGTTCGTGCAGCAACTAGGAGGGGGGTATGAACAGGCAGGCGCACTGTCGATAAAGTACAACAGCACCATCAACACGCTTGACCTGAGGGCCAACGCGCTGGGGGACGAGGTGAGCTGCATCTCACTCAATAGTATCTTTGAGTGAGAGGTGAGCTGTAGGTATTCACACTCAAACGCAACAGCACCATCAACACTCTTGACCTGAGGGCCAACGCGCTGGGAGGTGAGGTGAGTTAAGGTGAGGTGAGGGGAGGTGCGCTCTTAGCCTGATGTCAATCCACACACACACCAACCGGGGGGTTGTTGGTCTGTTTGGTCTTCACACTCACACACAACAGCACCATCAACACTCTTGACCTCAGTGCCAACGCTCTGGGTGATGAGGTGAGCTGCTCTGTTGCCAATCCATGCATCAACCACGGGGGATAGTGATCAGGCAATTGCACTCGCATTCTCCCCCCCCTGCTCCCTTGCACCTCATGTCTCTCTATGCTTCTCCATCCTTTGCCCTTTCTGTCCCATCAGGCTGCGGCCATTCTGGCTCTGAGTCTGCGCGTGGTCAACGAGCAGCTCATTCTAAACACCGATGGGCCCGTTTCTTTTCTAAACAATTACCCCCTCTCCTTCCCTTTCTGTCCCATCAGGGCGCGGCCATTCTGGCTCTGAGTCTGCGCGTGGTCAACAAGCAGCTCATTCTAAACACCGATGGGCCCGTTTCTTTTCTAAACAATTACCCCCTCTCCTTCCCTTTCTGTCCCATCAGGCCGCGGCCATTCTGGCTCTGAGTCTGCGCGTGGTCAACAAGCAGCTCATTCTAAACACCGATGGGCCCGTTTCTTTTCTAAACAATTACCCCCTCTCCTTCCCTTTCTGTCCCATCAGGCCGCGGCCATTCTGGCCCTGAGTCTGCGCGTGGTGAACGAGCAGCTCTCCTCGTTGGACCTGGCCTTCCCTGTCCCCCTTGCATGCACTCCTTAAGGCGTGGCGCTGCCATTGGAAATGCTCTCGATGCTCATCTGCCTTCCCCCCCCTCCCTTTCATCAGGGCGCGGCCATTCTGGCCCTGAGTCTCCGCGTGGTGAACGAGCAGCTCTCCTCGCTTGACCTGGGCTTTAACGAGATCCGCGACCGCGGGCTCTCAACCTTGAGCTTTCTTTCCCCCCCCCCCCTGTCTTCCAACAGGGAGCGGCCATCCTGGCTTTAAGTCTGCGAGTGGTCAACGAGCAGCTCTCCTCGTTGGACCTGGGCTTTAATGAGATCCGCGACCGCGGGGCATACGCCCTGGCAGAGGCGCTCAAAGCGAATGGGGAGGCGGCAGTCGAGACACTTAACCTCTCCAGCAACTACATCACCAAATACGGCCAGGTAAAGTCTTTCAACCTTTTTTTTCTTTAGTAATCTTATAATGATTACCATTATGCATATTATCGTTACGTTTATTGTGATAATTATTATTATTGTTGTTGTTTCCATTATTATTTATGTTATCATTATTATTCCTCTGATCTGGCAACTGCCCTGCCCGTCCATCCATTGGGGGAACCTGGTGGGTGGGATGAATGACGGAAGGTTAACATCTTATGGTGATGGCACTTGCAGGGCTGCTGCTATCCACCCACTCACTTCCTCTTCCCATTCCCTCTGTGCATCTCCCCCAGGTTGCTCTGAGCGAGGCCAAGGACCTGGTGAGCGAGATGACAGATACTTACCAGTGGTTCATTCCCTCTTTCCTCCGGTTTCCCTCTGTGCGTGTATCAAATCCCTCCCAGGTTGCTTTGAGCGAGGCCAAGGACCTGGTGAGTGAGATGAATGACGGCAAGGAGGTCAACATCTACTGGTAACTGGTCATGCCACTGATGACAATGGACCGATACCATTGCACTCGTGCCAATGGACTGATGCCAATGCACCGATACCACTCAGCAAGCCTTTGTTATCCATACTCATTTCCTCTGATGATGCCACTGTTTCAATAGCACGGATGGCAAGGATGACACTGGGCAGTATAGGTCAGCAGGGTGACGTGCGGAAACCGCATGATCGTTGTCATAGTGTGATGTGAACATGGAGTCAGCGTTTCTGATGGTGCTGTTAGAATATGAGACGAGAAGTGGCTGTTTGTGATTCTACAGCAGTTTATGCCAACACCGTTTGGGAATAATAGATTCTGAAACCAGCATCGATGGGATTGTATTGTACCTGTGATGGTACGCACACCGATGCAGTGTTAAGTGAGATGGGTATGAAGGGAGGGAGGTTGTGATAAAAACAGCTCTTATGGTTTGCTTTTAGAAGCGAGCAGAAATGAAGGTCATGTGTGGGTGGAGTGCTGGTGGTTGAAAGGCTGTGCTACATGCAATATAATAGTGATACAAACAAGTCAGAACATCCATCTTGTTCTCTGTACATTAGTGAATGTGACTGAAACGAAGGTCTGGCCCTCAACCAGAACTGGCACCTTTGGCTTACCCCGTATAGCCACAGTGCTTTCTGCATTGTCCTCTGCATATGTGGTTCTCCTGATGAGAGCCTGAGTCGCCCCCCCCACATTCAGCTTGTACCTGGATAACCTCACATTCACCACCTTATCCCTCACCCGCTGATTCACTATAAACACACTCACCGTCCGCTTCTCCTTACTGTAGAACGCAGCTACCGTGTGCCGACACGCTATCGGCACCATTAACGGCCGGCTCCCTGGCCTTACCAGATCCGTAAACTGCTTAAACATCCAGTACCTTTTAAGCATGGTGGGAGGGTCTACTGTACCTGTATATCCTGGCGGATAATACCAATTCAGACCGATCAGTGACCATGTGTCGTTGGGGTCGAAAATCTGCCAGTAGACATACGCGGAGATCCCGAGAATGTTCACCGTCTCAATCACGTTCCGCATCATGTAGAGCGAGAGGTCGTACGCGTTGCCAAACTTGTTCAACGGCCCAGATTCCGACACCCAGATCTCCTTCCCGAGCGATTTCGCGAGCACCTTCATCGCCACGTAGCGAGCGGCGTAGGTCTTCTCGGCGACAGAAGCAGTCATGTTCACGACCTGCTGAACCGGCAGCGTGTATCCGTGAACGTTTACCCGGTGGAAAAATATTTTTCCCACAAGCAGTGGGAACCCGAGAGCAGTCATGCCCGGAAAACTATCCACACCGGCGAGTTTCGTCTTGAGCTTTTTCTGCCGCAGCAGCCGCAGAGTTTTGAAAATGATCCGGCTCATTTCGACCACGTTGAAATTACACCCCTCCTGCCCCATCCCCTTTAGCCAGTGCCCCTCTAACGCCTCGTTGAACGGCTCCAGTGTATCGAATTCGATATTCCCTAAAGCCGGATCCGTTTTAAACCTCTCAACCACCTCCACCAAATACTTGGCAAACCGTCCCTCATATTTCGGCAGCAGATTCGTCTGAAAAGCCTTCTTCCCGCCCGCAACGTCTTTACTCGCGGTCATCCACCAGGGCGGGCTGTTGGAAAACGCCTCGAACACGTTCACCCCGCGGGCCTTGGCTCCCAGCAGCACCGCCTGCTGCCTCGAATCCGCCGTCCAGTTGAACCCCGCTGCCTGCGCTGGCCAGTACCCCGGCATGGCCCGCCAGCGCAGCAGCGCGTCCGAGTGCAGCTGCGGGCTGTACTGCGGGAGGGAGCCGCCGCCAATATTGAATCGCACTATATTGAGGTTGAGGCCCGAGGGGAGGAACATGAGGTCCAGCAGAGGGTCCATCGCCGCCCGGGGGAACCCGCCGATGTAGTTGCCCAGCCTGGGGGGCGGAAGGAGCGGAGGGGAAGGTGGGGGGAATGGGGAGGTGGGGGGAAGCGGGATGTGGGGCAAGGGGGAGATGGGTAGAAGGTCGGGTGCGGTGAGAGAGGAAAAGCGTGTGGTTGGGAGTCAGATACGCTAGGGCGATTCAATAGAATCAACTCACCATGCGAGCGATGTGCCCCATCCCTTCCACTTGGTCCCGATCTGTCGCGGAGTGATCGTCACGTGGAAAGGTCCCTTACCGCCCGAGCACACTCCGAACCGCTCCCATGCCGGCTCGAGCGTCGGAGCTGGCGGTCTGGCCTTCGGTCCTGCCGTCCATGCTGACGTATTTACTAACGAAGTATCGTGCCACGCAATGGGGTATCGCGTGAAATTCCATGGTTCGGGTTCAGGTGAAGGGGCAGGGGCAGGTGACTGTACAGGAGGTGACTGTACGGGAGGTGACTGTGGAGGAGGTGACTGTGCGGGAGGTGTGGCTGCGTCCTGTGCGTTTGCCTGGTTCGAGGGGAGTAGGTGCTGAAAAAACGCGACGACTTGGTCGATAATCGACGACCCTTCGGCGACTGTCGCTGAAGCTCCTATTAAGAGCAGAGCCAGTACGAAGGCTGTGTTGAGCGATCTTGACGAGTATGTTACTATTCGTGGATGAAGGTGACGGGAAAAACTAGAGGGCATTGTCAACGACGCCGTGACGAAAACAGGTCACACTTTTCGTAGAGTTCGCAGAGAATCGCGGCGAGCGTCACGCGCTGGACGACGTGATCAGGTTCGGTCTAGAGCCAGGCCAGCAGCATTTTCTTTGGAAAGATAACGCGAGCGGGATGCACGGACGGACCGAGTCAGACTAGAGCAGTACGGATTAAGGAGTTTACTATGGTCGTCGCGAGGTGCGACTGAGACTCGCCAGCGCGTTGCTTCGAACCAACTCGCCGAGGCTGTACCTAGAGTTGCATAAACAAATGTGGCCAAGAGCGAATTTGATAGCGGTTATAAAGGGGCCGAGGAACTGGTTTGTCGGTTGAATGTTGACCATGCTCGCTTCAGCCCAGCAACGGACCTTGGGGATTGTCCACACCACAGCCCCCGTCCAGCTGCAGGGTGACGTAGGAGCCGAGGGAGGACACGGAGGTGCGGACGGGATGTCGAGTAGAGATGATGGGGGGTAGCGAGCAAAACGAGGTGCGGGGAACCCATGTTGTCCGCACACCGTTCCCGCGTGAAATGTGTTGAAAATCCACCGACGGCAGAAATGTGTGGAGGGGAACTTTTTCCCCCATTGGGGACAGGAGGGGGAACGTGGAGCGCAGTTGACACACCCGCGCACGGCAATGTCACAGGAAGAGGAAGAAACGGGCATTTCGAGGCGAGGCGCGATGAGGCTGGTTTGGCACTCTGATGCTTGGGTGATTGGCTGTCAAGCCGAACCTGTCGAGTAAACCTAAATTTGACGGTTCGATGGACACGAGATCTGACGTCTCCTACCTGCTCGATTTCTGGTAAGTACGCATCCGCGGTCCCAAACTAGCCCTATGAAGCTTTGTTCCCCTCAAATCAAGCACATAGGTTTGGCTCCTTTGGCTCGAAAGTTGGTATGGAACCGAAGGTCTCTGGTCTGGGGTCGAGAAGTCGGTTGGACTCTGTCACCCCAATCACCACGAAACTGAACGTGTCAAGAAACACTGCTAGCCGTCACCTGCAGCAGTCAAACGACCCACCTTCCTCTCCAGTGGACCGTGAAGACCCTCGGGAATGTGTACACGCAAAAATTCTTTCACCTTGGCAAACGAGCTCGTCCAATTTCGGTTCAGGTGGGTGTTTGACAGTTGTGATGGTTCGACAAATCAGTTCGCCACCACCACTGCATATCTTCGTCGCTGACAGAACTGACGCCTGGAGGTCATATGGTCGTGAATAGACGTCCAAACGTCCCTCTAACCGCTCGGGTGACGTACATCTGTTGTCAGACAATGCTAGCACCGTCATCACCAAAGCGGAACATCACCAAGCGCACAGCCACGTATATACCTTCTGACTTGCTATTTCTTTTTTTGAACACGGGTGAACGTTACAGACAAGAAAGATTGGCCTTCTACAACAAGATCAACCCCAGCAATTGAAGGGAGCTTTGTTGTAGTGACTGCGTTATCATCTGCCCGGCTGGTCCTGCGAATCATTGCCTCAGATTGTCCCCCCACATTCAACTTGAACCCAGACAGCCTCACAACAAACCTGGCATCATCTGCCCTTTGTATCACTATAAACAGACTCACTGTCTGTTGCTCCTTACTCTACAAAATTCAAGAAGGAAAAAGAATGCTTAAGGATTTCATGGGGATTGCTTGAAGTTTTCCCCTGCCGTCAATGCTTGTGGTTTATCATGATGAATGCTGAACAGTTGACGTTTCTTGGAGGAATCATTGATTGGTTTGTTTCAGCACTCTTCAGCAGGTTCGGCAAGCAGTGCGCCAGCATGCTGCCAGCATTGCTTATCCTCACTATAGCAACTGAACTAATCATTAAGCGCCTCTTAATAACGGATCACTATCACAATACACGAAACTTTTTATATTCAATACTAACAAGAAAAGGCAAAACACAAAATACAGTACAGCTTACAAAATGGATATGGGTGGTACCAAATCGTGACAAGAATTCATTCTCTGCTAAAAAATGAAATTATCCGTATCTCATATACTTCAACTCAACCGTACACCAACAACCATAACCACAATACCAGGTCTGCCTAGCAGAAACGGACTTCCTACAATATACCCACGTACAACATACAGTCAACACATATGTATCATGCATTAATGAACAGCTTATTTCGGGCGTGACGAGGGGTCTGCACTCATCAGCAACACACGCAGCAGCGTTGGGTCAACACAGCAATGGTAACGTGCCATAAAACGAACGTGAACCTACCGATAAAGTATGCCATTCATGTGGTTGGTTTATGAGTCGCTGGGAACTCCTCCAGGAACCGTGATTAACTTGGTGAAAATATGGCGATAAGTCTTCTGAAAAGTAAATACAATTAGGCGACGGTATTCTCGGAGGCTTGACGATAATGTCGGAAGTCGCTGGTATAGAGTGTAATCATGCGCGCTTGTACTCTGCAACGAAATAGGCAGTAACAAGGTTAAATTAGCCAATGCGTTCTTGGCTGGGACAGAAACTCACCTTATGTTGCATATAACTGGACCAGCGAGCGTAGGGCGTGAGACGGTAGCGTAACCGCGAGATTCGTGCAGCCTGGGCGAAGTTTACAGCAGAAATCGTGCGCCAAAGCGGTAATTTTATATCCTGCTGGAGGGAGGACGTAAGAACAGAATAGATACACATTTCAGGAGCGTCTGCGTAAGGAAGGAACAGATATGCAGCAGCCATGGAACCGTGCAAGCTAAGAGAGTGTAGAAAATGGAGCATGAAAATCTTCACAAGTGAAAATGAAAGCATGCTGAGGTGTTGGTGATTTTTGAGTGGCGAGGGAGAGAAATGCAACTTCTGCACAGTGTTGGGTCGCACGCGAAGATTGTCGAAATGTTGGCGACCTGGTTTTTTGGGGTTGTCTGTTCGCCTCACTAGGCCAAACCCATCAGCGCTGTCACATCTGATGGTGACACCGCACCTTCAGGGTGACTGTTTCTGACGCGTCAGCAACATCTTATCCGGTTCAATTCTCTCTATAGTTGTGTTTGTTATCACGCGATGAAACATCAGCATATTCGATTTCAGATTCCCTGGGTTCGTGAAAATTCGGAAGAGCATGTGCACCACTCTACATCCAGCATAACCGAAATAGATTTGCTGTATCAATCGAAATTGGCACTTGCGGGGCTGGGTTCGACTGCGAACTGCTGGAAGCTGCAGAGACAATGGGAAAGGGGGGACATAGTTTTTGACATGTGTTCCAATGTTTCAGCACTGTTCGCCCCCCTAAAGAATGTTTCAAGTAACCCTAGTCATTGCTCGTTCATTGGTCAGTATGCAAAGATGGGGAAAACCGAGTTTTGGGCATGGGATGTGGCGTCTCACATTTTGTAGAGTACTGTAAAAACAGCTACAGTGTGTCGGCACTTACTTGGCACCACCAGCGGCTGACTCCCAGGCCTCACCAGGTCTGTGAACTGCTTGAGCATCCAGAACCGCTTCAGCAATACAGGAGGGTCGAATGGGCCTGTGAAACCAGGAGGGTGCTCCCAGTTGATCCTAATCACCGACCATTTGTCACTCCCGCCGTAAATCTGCCAGTACACAAATGCAGAAGCTTCCAGGATGTTGATTGATTCAATGATGTTTCGCATCATGTAGAGCGAAAGGTCGTAGGCATTACCCTGCTTGAATAACGGGCCTGACTCGGACACCCACACTTCCTTCCGGAGAGATCTGGCCAGCCTCTTCATCTGGGTGTTAATCACAGTTGTTAACGATATAGCCTGTGCCGTTGTCAGGTTCACGTACTTTTCTGACGGGAGAGTGTAACCGTGCACGTTGATCCTGTGCAGGAGGGTTTTCCTAAGGACCAATGGTAACCCTAAGCTGGTCAAAGCCGCGTTGCTGTCGACCCCGACCAGCTTTGTCTTCTTGAGCTTCCTCTTTCTCAGAGCCAGCCAAGTCTTGAGAAGAACTCGGTTCATCTCAGGTGGGTTGAAGTTGCATCCTTCCTGCTCCATCCCGGCCACCCATTGTCCCTCCAGCCCTTCATTAAACGGCTCCAGCGTATCGAATTCGATGTTCCCAAGCGCCGGGGTTTTTGCAAACCCTTCCACGACTTTTACGAAGTATTTGGCAAACTTCCCCTCGAACCTTCGCAGCAGGTTCGTCCTCCACTTCTTTTTTGCCCCTGAAACGTCTTTACTCGCGGTCATCCACCAGGGCGGGCTGTTGGAAAACGCCTCGAACACGTTCACCCCGCGGGCCTTGGCTCCCAGCAGCACCGCCTGCTGCCTCGAATCCGCCGTCCAGTTGAACCCCGCTGCCTGCGCCGCATTAAGGAATCTTCATACAGTTGAGGGCTGTACTGTGGAACGGAGCTGCCGCCTATATTGAATCGCACTATATTGAGGTTGAGGCCCGAGGGGAGGAACATGAGGTCCAGCAGAGGGTCCATCGCCGCCCGGGGGAACCCGCCGATGTAGTTGCCCAGCCTGGGGGTGGGCGGAGGGAGTTTGGGTAGGGGAAGGAGAAAGGATAAATGGAGGAACCCGCCGATGTAGTTGCCAGCCTGGGGGTGGGGGGAGTCGCAGGGAGGGGGGGGGGCGGGAAAGTGGGGGGGTGGGGTGGGGGAAGGGTGGGGGGGTGTGGGGGGAGGTTGGTGGAAGGAGGGAAAAAGGAAAAGTGTGGATAAAGTAATTCAATATGTATCAATATTCCAGAATATCACGCTCTTGCATCAACTGTTCGTCTTCGTTCGCCAACCCATGTTCTCGCATTGAGATCTCCTCACCATGCGAGCGACGTGCCCCATCCTTTCCACTTAGTTCCGATCTGATGTGGAGTGATCGTCACGCGAAACGGTCCCTTGCCGCCCGAGCACACTCCGAACCGCTCCCACGGTGTGTCAAACTTGTATGCATTGTGTACTAGTGCTGAGGGTGCCTGTCACCTGTGTGTGCCGCCTGACCCCGGTATCCAGTCTGCTGCTCTAGGTGCTCGTGCGTCTCCTGCTGCAGGTGTCGGTGGCGGTGAGGCTGCTGCTCTAGCTGCTAGTGAGTCTCTTGCTCCAGGTGCTGGTGAGTCTGCTCTCTCTGGTGCTGCGCCTGCTTCGGTCTTGCACACCTTCACCCTTGACTCGGGTGCTTCCCGCTCCTTCTTTCGAGACCGCACCACCCTCACACCGCTTAGTCGGCCGGTTGCGGTCTCCCTGGCAGACCCCTCTGGGGGTCCTGTCCTTGCTCACTACTCCACTGTGCTACCGTGTCCGGCGGCCCCGTCTGGCTTCCTGTCAGGTCTTTACCTCCCCTCGTTCTCTACGAACTTGGTGAGTGGTGCTGACCTGCAGGATAGAGGGGTTGACCAGTTCACTCCTGCGAGTCAGCGAGTGACCCACTGCACGTGTGCTCGGACGGGCCGACACTTGGCCACGTTTACCCGTCAGCCGGGGTCGAGCCTGTACACACTGACTACTGAGTCTCCTCAAGTCGCTGAGTCTGGTCAGGTAGCTGCGTCGGGTCAGGTGTTTGCTGCAGCGTCCAGGTCTGGTCCTGAGTCTGCCCCCTGCTCGTGTCGTCTCCTGTCTCACCAGACTCTCCTCTGGCACCACCGCCTTGGTCACCCCTCCCTGCCTCGTCTCCGAGGCATGGCCTCCCGTGTCCTTGTTTCTGGTCTCCCCCGGTCCCTCCCTCCCCTTCCTCCGGGGCCTGCCCCTACCTGCGTTCCCTGCGTCGAGGGGCGGCAGCGCGCCGCTCCTCACTCCTCCGAGTTTCCTCCGACAGAGGCTCCGCTGCAGACGCTTCACATGGACGTGTGGGGCCCAGCCCGCGTCCGTGGACAGGGTCATGAGCGTTACTTCCTGCTGGTGGTTGACGACTACTCGCGTTACACCACAGTCTTCTCCTTGCGCAGCAAGGGTGAGGTCACTGAGATGTTGATCGACTGGATCCGCGCAGCTCGTCTCCAGCTCAGAGAGAGTTTCGGCTCGGACTTTCCTGTTCTGCGTCTGCACTCCGACAGAGGCGGAGAGTTTTCCTCTGGCCTTCTGCGAGCCTTCTGTCGTGCACGAGGCATCCGCCAGACTTTCACGCTTCCGGCCTCTCCACAGCAAAATGGGATTGCTGAGCGCCGCATTGGCATGGTCATGGACGTCGCTCGTACGTCCATGATCCATGCGGTTGCTCCCCATTTTCTGTGGCCGTTCGCGGTTCAGTACGCGGCGTATCAGATCAACCTTCAGCCCCGGGTCTCCATGCCGGAGACCTCCCCTGCTCTGCGGTGGACGGGGAAGGTTGGCGATGCGTCTGCGTTCCGTGTCTGGGGATCTCGGACTTGTCTGCGGACAAGCTGTCCCCTCGTGCTCTTCCCTGCGTCTTCCTTGGCTTCCCCCCTGACGTGCCTGGTTGGCAGTTTTACCACCCCACCTCGCGCCGTGTTCTGTCCTCCCAGGACGTCACGTTTGACGAGTCGGTTCCCTACTACCGTCTCTTCCCCTACCGCACTGCACCCCTCCCCCCGCCGCCGCTCTTCCTCGCGCCAGGTCCCCCCCCGGTAGACCCCCTTCCCCCTCAGGGTCTTGCCCCCTCAGGTATGTCCCAGGTAGACGCAGTCGAGCCTGTTGAGGTAGCTGTTGACTCTGGTACTGCTGGGGGTGCTGAGCCTGGGGGTGCTGACTCTGGAGGTGCTGAGCCTGGGGGTGCTGAGCCTGGGGGTGCTGAGCCTGGGGGTGCTGAGACTGGGGGTGCGGAGCCTGAGGGTGCTGGGCCTGCTCGTGTGGCGTCTGGCGGTACTGGGTCTGGAGGTCCTTCGGGTGCTTCGTCCCGGCGGGAGCTACTCTCTCCACAGGAGCTGCGCGAGTGGTTTGCTCGGCGCTGGAGCCGTGCTGCTGGAGCTGGAGGTGCTGCTGGTGTTGGAGGTTCTACTGCTGCTGAGGGTGCTGGTACCACGGGTCCCGGAGGTGCTCGTACTGGAGGTACTGGAGCTGCTGGGCCTGCGGGTGCTCCTTGTGCTGGAGCTGCTGGCGGTGCTGGAGCTGGAGCTGGAGCTGCTGGGGGTGTTGGCGCTGGAGGTGCTGCTGGTGCTGGTGCTTCTGAGGGTGCTGGTGTTGGCGCTGCTGGAGCTGGTGCTGCTGGCGCGGCTGGAGCTGGGGGTGCTACTGGAGCTGGTGCTGCCGTTGGGGGTGCTGGTGCTGGAGCTGTTGGCGCTGCTGGAGCTGGGGGTGCTACTGGTGCTGGTGCTGTTCCTGCTGGTTCTGGGGGCGCTGCACGGCCGCGGCCGTACTTCGTTCCGCTCCTTGAGCAGGTTCTTGGTCTTCCGCCCTCTACTAGTCCTGCTCCTCCCTTAGAGTGTCCACCGCCTGTCCTGTCCGAGTCACAGTTTCAGCCCGCCTCCCCTCTGCCTGCTCCTTCTCCCTACACTGGTCCTACTGGAGGTCTTGCTGAGCGTCGTGAGCCTGCGTCTCGTCCTGCGTCGCCTGTCCGTGCTGCTCGCACTGGTGGTCGTGGTTTGCGTCAGCGTCCTCCTCCTGTCCCCGGTACGCACCGGATGTCTCTGCGTCCTTCCACTGCTCCGCTGTGTGTCCCTTTGCCGTCTCCTCCAGAGTCCTCTCTTCCTGCTCTTTCTGACCCGGAGTCGGACTCCCTTCATGCTGTCAGTCCTACTGTCACGCGTCTCCTTGCTACTGTTGTCACTGACCCTTCCTTTGAGTCCACTACTGCGTCTGCCTTAGTTGCTGAGCTTGTCGACTTCGCTGCTCGTTGTCGTCTAGACTACGCTGCTAGTCTTGTTGCTGAGTCTGAGTCTGTCTGTCCTCCGTCCGTCGGGGGTGAGTGTGCCCTTGGCACGGACGTCCTTGAGGACAAGCAGGAGGAGTTCCAGTGTTTTGCTACTGCTTCACCTCATATCGTGTCCATGCTGCTTGCCCCTGAGGGAGACCCGGATGCACCAGACATCCCGACTACGCGCTCTTACGCAGAGGCGATTGAGGGTCCCTACTCCTCTCAGTGGCAGGCAGCCATGGACGCAGAGATGGCTTCCTGGAAGTCCACAGGCACCTACGTCGACGAGGTTCCCCCACCTGGGGCGAACATCGTCAGTGGCATGTGGATTTTCATGGTGAAGCGGCCGGCGGGTTCTCCACCTGTCTTGAAGGCACGTTACGTGGCTCGAGGCTTCAGTCAGCGGCAGGGAGTTGACTACTTTCAGACCTTCTCTCCCACCCCGAAGATGACCACTCTTCGGGTGCTGCTGCACATAGCCGCTCAGCGCGACTACGAGCTTCACTCTCTTGACTTCAGCACTGCTTTCCTGCAGGGCAGCCTGCACGAGGAGATCTGGCTGCGCCGCCCACCTGGCTTCACTGGGTCGTTTCCTCCTGGTACCCAGTGGAGCCTCCGGCGGCCAGTCTACGGTCTCCGCCAGGCGCCCCGTGAGTGGCACGGCACACTGAGGACTACACTTGCGGCTCTTGGGTTTACTCCTTCTACTGCCGACCCGTCGCTGTTTCTGCGCACTGACACCTCTTTGCCACCGTTCTACATCCTCGTGTACGTCGACGACTTGGTCTTCGCCACAGCTGACACTGCTGGACTCGCCCACGTGAAGTTCGAGCTGCAGAAGAGAAACACGTGCACAGACCTGGGTGAACTGCGCAGCTACCTTGGCTTGCAGATCACTCGGGACAGAGCACAGCGCACCATTACCCTGACTCAGTCACACATGGTGCAGCAGGTCCTTCAGCGCTTCGGCTTCACGTACTCCTCGCCTCAGGCCACTCCTCTGTCTACTCGCCACTCGCTCTCAGCTCTGCCTTCGGATGAGTCCGTAGAGCCGAGTGGCCCGTACCCAGAGCTTGTTGGCTGCCTCATGTACCTGATGACCTGCACTCGACCTGACCTTGCATACCCTCTTAGCATCTTGGCACGCTATGTTGCTCCTGGGAGACACCGACCAGAGCACATGGCTGCAGCGAAGAGGGTGTTGCGCTACTTGTGCAGTACATCGGGCATGGGGCTCGTGCTTGGAGGGCGGAGTCCAGTGGTCCTCACTGGTCACGCAGACGCGTCTTGGGTTGACGACTTGGCTACGCAGCGGTCGTCACAGGGTTACACCTTCAGCCTTGGTTCTGGTTCTGTTTCATGGCGATCTACCCGCTCGTCTTCTGTTCTCAGCTCCAGCTGTGAGGCTGAGATCTACGCGGGGGGCATGGCTGCACAGGAGTTACGCTGGCTCACCTACCTGCTGACTGACCTTGGAGAGCCGCCTCGTTCTCCTCCAGTTCTGTACGTAGACAACAAGGCCATGCTGGCCTTGTGTCGGGAGCACAGACTGGAGCACAGAACGAAGCACATTGCTCTTCGCTACTTCCTTGCTCGTGAGCTGCAGCAGCGTGGTCAGCCCCGACTTGCTTACGTGGCCTCTCAGGCCAACACTGCTGATGTCTTCACCAAGGCACTCCCGCCTTGTGATCATCAGCGTTTCTGTACTCTGTTAGGTCTTGTGCCTACTTTACCTCACTTGCTCACCTCTTGACCTTGCTTGTACTGTGGCCTATATATATACCTGCACTTGCATGTTTAGCCTTATATATATATAATCCTGCATGTGAACTGGCCTTGTGGCCTTTGAACTTGTGCTCAGAATGTGTGGTGACATTGTGATCCACCCTGAGCTTGCTGTGCTTTGCTTGACTGGTCTTGTGACCCCTTGTTCTCCCCCACTTTGCCTATGGGGGTGTGTCAAACTTATATGCTATAGTCTGTGTAGGCTGTAGTGGGGTAGCTCATATGGGGTACAACACTTTAGGGTTTGGTACTTGTACTCCTCATGCTGCTCAATGCAACCATTCCCCGTTATTCTCACACGGTGGTCGGAGCGTCGGAGCTGGCGGCCTACTCTTAGTACTCGCGCATGGCGATGCGGAACGGGAGACGTTTAAAAACGTGGAGTCATCGACATCTTGGGAAGCAGGAGGTATAGGCCCAGATGCAGGCTCGGGACCAGGTTCGGATGCAGGTGACGAAGGGTCGGGAATGGGTGTGTTCGCTACATCAGGGAAAGGTGACTGTACACGAGATGAGGAGAGTGACTGGACTTGAGGTGACTGTAGGAGTGGCTGCACGGGAAGCGACTGTGAAGGAGGTGACTGTATGGGAGGCGAATGTGCTGTAAGAGGTATCGAGCGATTTGATTCTGCGGTAATGGGGACAGTATCAGATGAACTCGGTCTGTTGCTGCTGTGACTGGCAGAAGATCTGACAGTGTGGGAAATGGCGGACAGCAGAACCAACAGCTGCAGGACTTGCCCGTTCAAAGCAGCATCACTGCTCATAGTAGCTATATATTAGTACTAATAAATACGGTATTTCGTCGCTGCGGACGACTAGCGCTTTTTGCTGGTATTGACTCATGACTCAACCTACTAGTGAAGGTTTAATATACCAGCACACTAGCATCGCTTCTCCTTGTCCGGAACCTGCACTCGAGTTTCTAGTTTCATATTTCCAGACTAACGCTGCAGCCTTTTTCGTTCAGCCCTGTACCTGCAGTTTTCTCTGTTGAGATTTTTTAGAGACTTTCCGGTCACTCTGATCTGTCCCAAACTTTCTCTGGTTATGGCAATGCAGAATAATCCGAGGAGAACAATCGTGAGAGCCACAAACTTACTAGTTTCAAGTTCAACTTGTCAGCGGTGGTGGGTTAGTGGGTGGTCAGTCACCGCGTTACCACCGACCTACGCAGTTGAACCCTGTGTGTCTGAGGTGAAACAGCTTCGCGAAAAGGAGTGGCAAGCCAAAATCGGTGGAACACCTTTCGTCAAGCGTGACAGATTCATCGAACGATCAATTGAGGTTCACATTCGATGGAAGACCCCAAATGTGCAGTCTGCTGGGGAACATTGGGCTCTCCCCGCCTCGCCTCCACCACTCGCTTCGCTTCTCCCCATCATATCTTCTTTCTTGGCGTTCTCACTTCGCTTCCCCCCATCATATCTTCTTGGCATTCCCAAAGCCGCTTCGGGTTCTGCCCTAGCCCTGATAACACTCCCCTAAGTTAGGACCAAAGTGAGGCATCGTCAGGGTAATCTTTCCCAATCAGTCGTTTACTAAGATGTCTCAAAAGTACACTGCACCTCAAATCGTTCATCTGACGCGGCAGTTCCTAGTCAGTTATCCGCATTCTGCTCCTTATGTTGCCAAAAACCGAGTACAAAGGTGCAGTTCACCCCAGTTCAGGTTTTTAAGTGGGTGAGTTACATCGCAGCAATGCGGTGACATCAACCCGAAGCCCACCTGGGCTCATCCTGACGAGTCTACATCACGCCTCGCGACGTAGATAGTAGGCAGCTTAGACCGTCGTGCTTCGGACCAACTCAGTCCGTCTGTGTACCTCCGTGGAAACATATCTTATTACCGCTCCAATGGCATTTTCCCTGACTCAGCCTGTCACAAGCTAAACTTCAAGCCCAGAAATTCGCGACGGTGATCTGATGTCGAACCAGCCCGACTGACGACTCGTCAGATTTAGTCGGACTAAATCTTCATGTCGTTCAGCCGTGATTCTCTCCGCGAAGCACTGCTTCAATCTATCATAAGTTATTTTCCATTCTTGTGTTTTATATCTTATAATCAGTTAACGCTGACAATGCCCACTAATCTCTTACGTCACTTTCATTCAGGAACGGTAACATCCCCGCCTATACGAATTACAGCTCTCAACACAGCTTTCAAACCTCTCCTGGTTTTGCTGATAATAGGAATTACAGTCGCTGACGGCCAAACGGTAGCGCCTTTCCGACGGTTATCCCTCTCAAACTATTCTAACATTCCCGATGCAGTCACACCTTCTGTATGCTCACCTCCCGTACAGTCACCTCCCCCTACCTCTGCACCTGGACCCGAACCCGGGAATGTGACGCGGTATCCCATAGCTGGGGATGATAACGCATATGTAAATACGTCATCAAGGGATGCAGGAACTGGAATAAGACCACCAGCCCCAACCCTAGAGCCGGCGTGGGGGCGGTTTGAAGTGTGCTCGGGTGGTAAGGGACCGTTCAGCGTGACGATCACTCCACGGCAGATCGGAACGAAGTGGAAGGGATGGGGCACATCGTTGGGATGGTGAGGTGATTGTACTGACAATGTGTGGTTTTCTATATATTGTTCCAGAGAATGAGTTCTGAGGCGCCTCAAAAGAGGTGATTGTACTGACAATGTGTGGTTTTCTATATATTGTTCCAGAGGATGAGTTTTGAGGCGCCTCAAAAGAGGTGATTGTACTGACAATGTGTGGTTTTCTATATATTGTTCCAGAGGATGAGTTTTGAGGCGCCTCAAAAGAGGTGATTGTACTGACAATGTGTGTTTTTCTATATATTGTTCCAGAGGATGAGACTCCCAGTCACACGCTTTCTCCTCCCCACTCAACTTCTCCCTCTCCCTATAACCCCCCACCTCTCCCTTCTTCCCACATCTCCCTTTCCCCCACCTCACTCTTCCTACCTTGCCCTTCCCCTACTTCCACCACCCGGCTGGGCAACTACATCAGCGGATTCCCCCATTCACCATGTCTCCGTCCCCTCCCCTTCGTTCCCCCTTTCCCCCCAGGCTGGGCAACTACATCGGCGGGTTCCCCCGCACTCCATCCTTCAGCCTGCGTCCACCCCGTTCCCCCTCTCCTCACCTCCACCCCAGGCTGGGCAACTACATCGGCGGGTTCCCCCATTCATCCTTTTTCCTTCCCCTCCCCAAAATCCCTCCGCCCACCCCCAGGCTGGGCAACTACATCGGCGGGTTCCCCCGGGCGGCGATGGACCCTCTGCTGGACCTCATGTTCCTCCCCTCGGGCCTCAACCTCAATATAGTGCGATTCAATATAGGCGGCGGCTCCGTCCCTCAATACAGCCCTCAGCTATACACTGATTCTTCCATGCGCTGGCGGGCCATGCCGGGGTACTGGCCGGCGCAGGCAGCGGGGTTCAACTGGACGGCGGATTCGAGGCAGCAGGCGGTGCTGCTGGGAGCCAAGGATCGCGGGGTGAACGTGTTCGAGGCGTTTTCCAACAGCCCGCCCTGGTGGATGACCGCGAGTAAAGACGTCTCAGGGGCAAAGAAGGCGTGGAGGACAAACCTGCTGCGGAGGTTCGAGGGGAAGTTTGCCAAATACCTCGTAAAAGTCGTGGAGGGGTTTGCGAAAATCCCGGCGCTGGGGAACATTGAATTCGATACGCTGGAGCCGTTTAATGAAGGGCTGGAGGGACAATGGGTGGCCGGGATGGAGCAGGAAGGATGCAACTTCAACCCACCTGAGATGAGCAAAGTTCTTCTCAAGACTTGGCTGGCTCTGCGGAGAAGGAAGCTCAAGACAAAGCTGGTTGGGGTTGACAGCAACGCGGTTTTAACCAGCATAGGGTTACCACTGGTCCTTGGGAATACCTTCCTGCACAGGATCAACGTGCACGGTTACCCTCTGCCGTTACACATGTACCTGAACGTGACAACTGGACAGGCTAAGTTGTTGACAACTGCGCGTTACACCCAGATGAAGCGGCTTGCCAAATCTCTCCAGAAGGAAGTATGGGTGTCTGAGTCAGGTCCGTTACTCAGGGATGGTAGTACCTACGACCTTTCGCTCTACATGATGCGAAACATCGTTGAATCAGTCAACATCCTGGAAGCTTCTGCCTATAATTATTGGCAAATATACGACAGCAGTGACAAGTGGTCAGTGATCAGGATAAACTGGGACCACCCTCCTGGTTACATGGGACCGTTTGAATCTCCTGTGTTGCAAAAACGGTTTTGGATGCTAAAGCAGTTCACGGATCTGGTGAGGCCTGGGAGCCTGCCGTTGGTGGTGCCGCGGAAGTGCCAGCACACTGTAGCTGCTTTCTACAGTACGGAGAAACGGACAGTGAGCGTATTTATAGTGATTCAGAGGGCAGAGGATGCTATGTTTGATGTGAGGCTGACTGGGTTCAAGCTGAATGTGGGGGGACAAACAGAGGCTGTTCTTCGCAGGACCACGTGGGCAGAGGATATTGTAGTCAGTTCTGCAAATATAGCTTCTAAACCAAGAGTAGTAACTGATGTGGAAGGTCAGTCTTTCTTATCTGTAACATTCACATATGTTTTGGAGTAGTAGTAGTGCGGGCTATAGTGCTTACTGAGCACCAGCATACCGTATGTTAATTAGTCAAGTATGGTATGTCTCTGAGAACGGGGCAATCAACCCCTTGAGCCTACACCACGCCTTCCTACCACGTCTCTGAGGAAGGGACAACCAAACCCTTTCGCCTACACCACACCTACCTACCAAGCCAAATCATATTCTCCTAACGTTGGTAAAATGTACGGAGACAAAGCTTTGCCCCTCAATAGTGATGCTTGCTGTACCGCCGCTGCCATCCTGTCTCTGCACCATGTTATGCACCCAGGATGTTCGCCGAACAAACACCTTGGTGATCCCCCTCGAGTTTATCCGGAACCCCTGCAGATTCACCGATAACTGTTTCGGCTCCGCCTTTTGATTCACTATAAACAGACTCACTACAGAGTCCGCCTCGTTGAAGAACCCCGCGATGCCGTGAGAGCATTCCGCGGGGATTGTAAGCGGCTGGCTTCCAGGCTTCGCGAGACTCGTCAGCATCTTGAATATATACCATCGCTTAGACCGCTTCGGGTTTTTCACTGTACCTGAATACCCCGCAGGGTACCACGGGAAGTGGATCATTGTCCAGCGAGGGTCAGAATCGTACGTCAGCCAGTATACGTACGCAGATGCTTGCAGGATGTTGACGGTCTCGATCACGTTTCGCGCCATGTACAGTGACAGGTCGAATGGTTGTCCGAATCGCCCCATTGGCCCGGATTCGCTTATCCAAACCTCCTTCCCCATCCCCTTGGCTATATCGCGCATTTTACTGTACATCTGGGTGGTGTAGCTGACCGGATCCTGGTTACTCGGGGCCGGGTCCATGTACCCATGGACGTTGATCCGCTTCACTTCATTTATCCTCGCTATAGAGTTGATCGCCGAAACCGTGTCCTCCGTCCAGCTATCAAACGCGGCGACTTTCGTCTGGAGTCCTTTCTTCTTCAAAGCGTCTAGAGTACCCCACAGCACACGGGTTATAGCGGGGACGTCGAAATTACACCCCTCCTGCCCGTTCCCCGCGTTCCAGAAGTTTTCCAGCGGCTCGTTAAACGGCTCCAGCGTATCGAAAGTCAAATTCCAAGCCGGGTCTTTTGCGAACTTCTCCACCACTGTAGTGAGGTAATCCACAAACTTCCCTTCGTAGCGCGGCTGCAGGTTCGGCTGGTTCTTCTCCGACGCGCCTGCCACGTCACCCGACACAGTCATCCACCACGGCGGGCTGTTTGAAAACGCCTCGAAAATATTCGCGCCGCGCTCCCTGGCGCCAAACAGAACATTCCTTTGCCGTTGATCCGCGCTCCAATCGTACGGCCCAGCCTCCGCCGGCCAATACCCGGGTATGGCCTTCCAGCCAGTCGTCACGTCTTTAGAAAACTGCGGACTTAGTGTTTCGTTGTGCCCTCCGCCTATGTTGTAGCGGACGATGTTCAGTCCGAGCCCTTTCCGGGGGTGGAAGATGAGGTCCAGCAGCGTATCCATGCGATCCTTGGGGAAGCCTCCGATGTAGTTGCCTTGCCTGGTGGATCAAGGGGAGAGATAACGTTCAAGCGGGAATGTGAACAATGGGGCATTTTTTAGATGAAGTCGAAGCATGGAGGGTACTTGGCGAGGGTGGGCGAGCATTGGGGGAGTAGTTTGACAAGTGAAGGACTGGGGGGTTAGGAAGAAGGAAGAAGAGAAGAAGAGGAGGGGAGGAGAGGGTGGGGGGAGGGTGCCCGAAGGCGGCGAAAGAATGAGAGAGGAAGTGGATGCTGAGTAAATGAATGGACTCACCAAGCCAGAGACGTGCCCCATCCCTTCCACCTCGTCCCGATGAAGGAGGGAGTGATATTCAAGCTGATCGGCCCGGGGAAGCTACAGATGTCGAACAGCTCGTTGACCGGTTGTAGCGACGGCGGCGGGGAGAGCGACTTGGATTCGTCGACGGAAAACAGGCGGACGCTCCGGTTGCGCCGTTCGCGCCGCATACGCGCGTGAATGGTGATTTCGTCGAGTGAGTATCGCCCCGCTGCGCCCGCTGTTGATGCCGGGCGGATGCTGTCGCGATGCAACGCGCGCGCGTGGGCGGCGCGGAAGGAGGAACTCAATAACGCGGACACTATGAACAGCAATGGCAGTGGAGGGGGTCTCCGCCTATAAAGAGCCGCCCCGGTGCTACTTGCCATGCTGGAGATGCAGTAGAAAATCTAGGGTAGAACCCTGACGACAGTTATTCTGTTTTCCTGAAGCACTGGGCAGGGAGGGAATTCGTGCACAGGTTTGAAGGCTCGAGGCTACAGGGAAGTGCTAGCGTATTCAAAACCGGTCTTGCCGTTTGTCTGGAGGTTTACTTCAAGACTAGCCAGAATTCAACAACGAATTCTGATGTAAGCTCTTGGCAAATATAGACGGCGATCAGCCAGTGTTCGACGCGCCCTATGGTAGATTTGAGAGAATAGTTTGCATGGGGGACTGCGCGCTTCAAATTCGCGCGTGAGGCTCGATAATACCTTCCGGATTCGATCGAGGGGCGGAAGTAACATGGGTGACACAGAATTGGGCTCACACTCGACCTGAAAGTACCGACTGCATTCCAAAATTGGGCTCACACTCGACTCACATTCCTACTCTGGGCTCGAAGCGCGACATTTTCCAATTTTGGTGACTTTGGTCGGGGATCTCTCCCCAAGCACATGGCGCGCGCAATCTCTCGGGACATTGCGCCACTTTGGTCTGGAGGCGCGGTTCGCCACCTGTCTTCCTACCCAGCTGTCTGTTGACCAGCTCCCAGGCGGACCACTCCAACGATTATCTGCGACAGTATTTTCCAGGAAATTGACGGTCTTCATATGGCAGAACGATTTGGACGAGTCGCCAAGCTACATCGTACAGCTCAATAGGTCGCAAATGGGTCCACAGCCGTCACCTGGACGTTTGAGGCTGAGTGCGATTGGGGGTCGAATGCCACATTGAAGCGGTGCGACCTCATGGAACTGACATGCGATTTCGCTCACTCCTCAGCGGGGATGTTCCAAATGAAACAGTGAGCATTTTCGTTGGCATAAACGAGTGCAACCAGGTTGAATGTTATTGATTTATTTAGCCTTCTTTTCCTTACTGTGGCTGTACCAACGTCACCAGAAGCAGGCCACAACATAAAGCGTCATAAAAACCATTCAGGAAAGATTAAATCGTATTTCGGATTTAAATAGGAGATTTAATGTCCTGACGTGACGGGGTATATGATTGTTCATAATATTATCGTTGTAATAGTGGAAATAACTGGGTTGGTCTCACATGCGTATATACTCACCATCGCCAAGACACAACAGCGAGTACTACCAAGACCCCACCACACCCCGACCAACGTTCACATGAAGCCTGCACCACATACGGTACTTCCGCATTTTCTGCATACAATGGATGCTCCCACGTTCTCGACCAGATATGGGTACTAAAACACCTAGCCATTGCTAATCTACGCACGAGCAATTATATTACGTGGAGACCCCGAGTCACCGTCGACTATGGCTGTCAGTAAAAAAGGCGGGCGCCTGGATTCTGTCGTTAATCATAGCTCTTACCATCGTCCGCCGCCCAACTATGGCTCCCGTAGTAGGATTCGGATACGAGCCCTTCACGAGACTCTTAGACACTCAATTTGCCAGCGATTTTCCAGCCTGTTGATTCTTTCATGTCTCTTCACATTCGCCCCCTCCTTCACTCTCTGCCAAAAGATCGACTCGACTAGTAGTTTAGCGGATCTTGCGGAAGGGTCCGTATCCCCTCCAATCCCTTCGCCTGCTCCTGATACCTCGGCCCCAAGCTCAGCACCGTATGCAGATATAGATGGTCTCGCCGCCGACAGCAGCAACACAGCTAGCAAAGGAGTTGACAATAGCGAGTATTGGTCACCCGCTCCCGCTTCCTTGCCCGCCACCTCGGACAAGGCGTCTGCGGAGAAAACGGGGGACTTGGGATCTGCCCCTGCGCCGTCGTACACAGGGTCGGAAAGTAGTGGCTCGCTCAGCAGTGGCGCGATAGTAGCTACAGTGCTTGGAGTTGTTTTTGGAGTATTTATGTTGGTAGTTGTGATATTGGTGGCTGTGGTTCGTGCCAAGAACCACGAGCGAGCTCGTGCGGTATCTAGAGGTAACTTTGGGGACGTGGACCTTTAGCAACGGTATATACTGTATTGCTCATGCTGCTGCGATTTGTTCCCCTTCTGTAGCACCTAAAAGCATTTCCTCTGCAAGTCTTCATATTTTAATTCATGTGTCATTGATGTTCAGCCAGCTGTTGAAACGAGCCAAATCACGAAAACAATACAAAGGACATAACTACCATATTGGCAATGCAGCGTCATCATCATACTAACCAAATATTCTAATCAGCATTCGCCACTAAGCGGTAAACCCTAGATAGACAAGTTAGTGAAGGTGACAGAAACAAGTGTTTGTCCCCGAACGGTGACCGTCGCTTTTCCCCTAAACCGCTTGTAAACCGTTTTGCTCAAATTCGCCGACCGGGAAGTCCTTCTGACAACCACTCGAGTGTTTCCCGCCAGGTTTGTCTTGAACCCTTGAAGATTAATCTTCACTTTCCGTTCCGTCGCCTGCTGATTCACAATGAAAACCGTAACCCTGTTTTCGTCCGGGCTGTAGAACGCAGTCATCCCGTGCTCGCAGTCCGAACCTACCTTGATTGGCTTGGATCCAGGCTTGGCAAGCATGGTGAAATGCCTGAAGAGCCAAAATCGCTTATTCGGCTTGGGTGCTTTCATTGAACCGGAATACCCAGGTCGATATTTTGATGGAAAGTCGATCATCGACCATCCATTTCCCGTGTCGTGCGCTTGCCAGTACACGTACGCTGAAGCCTCCATGATATTGACGCTCTCAATAACGTTTCTCGCCATGTACAGCGAAACGTCCCAGAAGCTTCCTCCTTTGCCACTGGGTCCTGCTTCGCTAACCCAGACGTCCTTCCCGAGCTGCTTCGCCAAGTCGCGAACACCCCCGAAATTGTCTTCGTAAATCTTCGGAACGTCGCTGTTCTCGAACGTGTTCATGTAAGAATGGACATTTATCCGCGATAGTAGCTGCACATTAGCTACCTGCGATAACCTCGCAGTTCCGCGTGACCAACTGTCTACGCCAACCAGCTTCGTTTTAAGCCCCTTCTTCTTTAACGAGTCTGAAGTGTACTTGATGACACGCCCCATTGCCGGAGCATCAAACGAGCAGCCCTCGTGCGCCATCCCCTTCTGCCAGAACCCCTCCATCGCTTCGTTAAACGGCTCCAACGTATCGAAAGTAACGCCCCACTTTTTCGCGAACTGCTCCACGACGGTCGTCAGGTAGTTCGCGAAAGCGCTCTCGTACTTCTGTTTCAGGTTCGATTGGCCGATCAACGGCGGGCCTGCCACGTCACCCGACTTGGTCATCCACCACGGCGGGCTGTTCGAAAACGCCTCGAAGACATTCGCGCCTCTCTCCTTCGCTCCCTGTAGCACTCTCCGCTGCCGTTCGTCCGCGCTCCAATCGTACGGCCCCTTCTCCGTCGGCTTGTAACCCGGCATGCCCCGATAATCCGTATGCTCCATTAGATAGAACTGTGGGCTGCGTTTCTTGTTGTGTCCGCCTCCTATGTTGTAACGAACGATGTTCAAAGCCAGGTTGTCCTTTCCGAATAGGAGGTCGAGCATTACGCTCTGCGTCTTCTGCGGTAGACCCCCGACATAATTCGCGAACCAGGCGAGCGAAGTGCCCCACCCTCGCCACGTGGTTCCGACGAATTTCGGCGAAACCGTGAAGTTGATACCACCTGCCCAAGGGTAGAAAGGGGGGTTTCGGGTTTGGCATGAATTGAAGAAAGGGGTCACCTCATAACTCAGGGCAGTATGATCGGCATAATAAGCATGAAACGCCTGATCAGAACTATAACGATCAGCATAACCAGCATGCTCCGTACAATGCTCCTTCCCTGAATGATCATGGGCATCATCCTCCTGATCAGAACTTCTGATCTGTGACCCAGGGATCAAAACCCTGTCGGGTATTGCGATTAGCATCTAAAGCATGAGATCTAAAGCTCACTATCGCACGGGAAGACACTTCAAATTATTAGAAACCACTCTCGCACCTGAAAACTTGCAAGTCGGGAATATTTCGTACGACGGGCTCAGATTAGGAGGCGGCGGCTTGCGCGGGCGGCCGCCGCCTTTTTTGGCAGTCACTGTTGCTGGATGCGCGGCAATCCCGAGGAGGGAAACGATCAGGAACACACTAAGAGAGAAGCGAATGAACGGGTTCCTTGTCATCGTCGTATGTGCGTTGTATCAGGGGTCTCTTGGAAAAATCGAAGCTTGTAACCCTCAAAGTTTGCCTGAGCCTGCTTCGCCTGCTTCTAGAAATGACCGTCCTGGAAACCGTTAGAACCGCCTCAGGAAGCGAGGGAACTCCTAGTATGGACTCGCGATTATGCTCCATTGCTGCTGATTAGTAGTACCCTTATACCAGTAGTAAGAGCGGTCAAGAGAACCTTTCCTGGCCTTTCGATTCGACAAAGACTGCGTGCCGGGTCGCTCTCCGGAACGACTAGACCGTCTACTATCAGCTGGTCATTAGAAGCTGCACGATCGTAGGAGTCAGCGATTCGTATGCCTGCTGTGATTCTATTAGTGTTGTAGGCCTGCTATAAGCACTCGCCTCAAGCCGAAACAATCGCGAGCAAGGGCAGTAGCTATGTATGCGATGCGGCGATGTCGCTCACTGCGACCAAGGGCAGCAGGAGGTATGCGACGGAGTGACTCGGTGAGCGGTGAGCGAGCGAGCGAGGCGACCGGGGAAGTCGTAATGCGACTGAAGTGCAGCTATGATGCGACGATTTCGTGGGCATACGCCGGAAAAGCAAGGGCATGCGACAGAGTAATTTGCGACCAAGGGCATGCGAAGGAAGTCAAGGCGAACAAGGCGCATGCGATGCGATGCGACGGGGTCGTTGGAGGGCAAAGCGAAGCAAGGGCTTGGCTACGAAGAGTCGCACGCAGGGCGAAACGCGATGGGACCCAGTGGTCGGTTAATCATGTGCGTGGACATGCATGGGGGGTCTGGTCTGGTCTGGTTTCATGCGGCCGGATTACCGACCAAGGGTCCAACGCACATTGCGGAATCAGCGAGAGCGAATGTCTATTCTGATAACGAAGGGGACAGGGGGGGAGGGAAACAAGGTCACACGCACTTGAGGTTGGTTGGTGTAGCTACACAGAAGTGTGGTAGGGCCACACAAAAGCGTGGTGTGTTGGTGTGGGTCGAGTCAAGTGGACTGGGCTGGAGTGGAGAAGGAAAAAGAACAGAACAGAGAGTCGGTTGGGGGAAGGGGCAACTGTTTGGTTCGGCACAGGTGGGAAGGGACAAGGGGGGAATTTTGAAGGGACGCATGTGCGACATTTCGGGTCGAGCCGCGTGTTCAATGTGCGATTCGACAAGTGTGCGCTGTAACGGGCGGGTGACATTGGCGGCACTTTCTCGTATTAGGAACAAACCCAGGGCTGGTTTTTGCTAGCGCAGCGAATCAGCGACTTGGGTGGTGTGTGTGGAAATTTTGAACAGGGAACTATCCAGTGTGAGGACCGCGACGTCTACAGCTTCTTCTCTTTAATATATAAGATGCCAGTTACGACTGCTGGATGTGATGCATGCGATACTGTATTCCATCCTCAAAAAACAATATATAACATATACATATATGATGCTGACGTCCTGAAATTTGACCCTTTTCTTCTGCTGCAATCTCTCCATGTAGTGCTTATAAATTTTGTATACAAAAATATTCTGTAAAACCCTATACTAAACAGACTCTGGATTCCTCACTGCATACCCCAGAGGGAGGTTCCATGAGAGGGCAGGGAACCCAATCACGCTCTAAACTCAGCAGGGAGGCGGACCAGGGCCAGTTTACCTCCCTCCCAGCTTTACAACTCATCTCTCAAAAACCATAATCTCTCTTCTGAAAAGCTCCAGCACATGCCCAGTTTTGTATGTATTTCATCGGCATGACTTGTCATATCCATTTCTGCCATTGATCTTCAATCAGCTGTTGAAACAGGCCAATTTAACATTAGAGGTGGGCCAGACATTTTGGCTCGTCAGCATTCAGCTTTGCAGTTCATCCTTCTTAGGGCGTGTTCCTACGGCCCCTTATCAGGGCAACCCATCAGTCTAATCAGCAATCACTGCACAGCAAAAGCTGCTAGACATGGACGTTAGTGAAAGTGACAGAGACAAGCGTTTGTCCCCATACAGTGACAATTCCTTCCCCGCTGAACCGCTTGTAAACTGATTTGCTGAGATTCACCGACCAAGACGTCCTCCTGACAATCACTTGTGTGTTATCTCTCGAGTTTGTCTTGAATCCTTGGAGACTAATCTTCACTTTCCGTTCTGTCGCTTGCTGGTTCACGATAAAAACCGTGACCCGCTTCTCGTCTGGGCTGTAGAACGCAGATATTCCATGCTCGCAGTCCGAACCTACCTTAATCGGCTTGGTTCCAGGCTTGAAAAGCGTCCTAAAATGCTTAAACAGCCAAAAACGCTTGTTGGGTTTGGGTGGTTTCATTGATCCCGAATATCCAGGTCGATAGTTCGATGGAAAGTCGATCATCGACCATCCATTTCCCGTGTCGTACGCTTGCCAGTACACGTACGCTGAAGCCTCCATGATATTGACGCTCTCAATAATGTTTCTCGCCATGTACAGCGAAACGTCCCAGAAGCTTCCTGATTGGCAGAGGGGTCCTGCTTCGCTGACCCAAACGTCCTTCCCCAGCTGTTTCGCCGCGTCGCGAACACTCCCGAAACTCGTTTTGTAAATCTTCGCAATGTCGCTGCTCTCGTACTTGTTCATGTAGGAATGAACATTTATCCGCGATAGTAGCTGATGGTTGGGCACCTGCGGTAGCGCCGCAGTTGAGCGTGGCCAGCTGTCCGCCCCAACCAGCTTCGTTTTAAGACCCTTCTTCTTTAACGAGTCCGAAGTGTACTTGATGACACGGCCCATTTCGGATGGGTTGAACGAGCAGCCCTCATTCGCATTTCCCGCCTGCCAGAACCCCTCCATCGCTTCGTTAAACGGCTCCAGCGTATCGAAAGTAATGCCCCACTTTTTCGCGAACTGCTCCACGACGGTCGTCAGGTAGTTCGCGAAAGCGCCCTCGTATTCTTGCTTCAAATTTGATTGGCCAATCAACCGGGGGCCTGCCACGTCACCCGACTTGGTCATCCACCAGGGAGGGCTGTTCGAAAACGCCTCGAAGATATTCGCGCCTCGCTCCTTCGCTCCCTGTAGCACTCTCCGCTGCCGCTCGTCCGCGCTCCAATCGTACGGCCCCTTCTCCGTCGGCTTGTAACCCGGAATGCCCCTCCAATCCGTAGGCTGCGACTGATAAAACTGGCGGCTGCGATTCTTGTTGTGTCCGCCTCCGATGTTGTAACGAACGATGTTCAGACCGAGTTTATTTTTCGAGAACAGGAGGTCGAGCATTTCGCTCTGCGTCTTCTGCGGCAAACCGCCGACGTAATTCGCGAACCAGGCGAGCGAAGTTCCCCATCCTCGCCACGTAGTACCGACGAATTTCGGCGAAACCGTGAAATTGATACCACCTGCCCACGAAAGAAACAGCAGCGGCTCAGCTTGTGACACGAAACAAAGGATCGCTTTACCAAGGCCCAGAGTAATATGATCAGTATGATAACCACGATAGCAATAGGCGTCTTGAACTGCCTGATCCACATCGTACTCAGCATGATCGGTGGATCAGCATAAGCATGATCTGCTTGATCAGCAGTGCGAACAGACCCAAATTTCCGACGAACATAATCAGGGTGGCATTATCGGACCTGGAGACACTCCTGAGTTCACTCAAACATTTCTTCAGCCACCATTGCACTGGAAGGCACTACTCAAATAGTTTTGAAGCCTCACCTGAAAATTTGCAGGTCGGGAAAATTTCAGACGACGGGTTCAGATCAGGTGGCGGCGGCTGGCGCCGAGAACTGCCACCTTTTTTTGCTGACACTGTTTCCGGATGCACGACGATCTCGACGAGGGTTACGATCAGCAACACACTGAGAGAGAAGCGTATGAGAGGGATTCGCGCCATCGTCATACTAACTCTAGACGGATGAGTGGGGATCCCTCCGGGAGTTCGACTAGATGATCATGAAAGCTGTTAAACCTAGACTGAGCCTGCTTCGCCTGCTTCTAGCAATCACTGTCCTCGAAACGCTTAAGATCGCCTCAAGCGACGAAGTAGCTCCCCGTATGATGGAATCGCGAATGTGTTTCATTGCTGCTGACTAAAAAACTCAGGAGAACTAGTACACGTACGGGCGGTCAAGAGAACTTGACTTGAAATTCGGATTCTCGACTAGACTGCGTGCGTGATCGCTGATCCGGGACGGCACCACCGTCTAGTATCGGCTGGTCCTTACAGGCTGCACTAATAGATTGTTACAGTAGTCGCGCGACCCGTGCCAGCCAGAAAGTCGTGACTCTATCAGTGTTGTCGGCCTGCTATAAGAACTCGTGTCATTTGAGCCGCCTCAAAAGTCGACATGTTGCTGCAAGGGACCGCAATCGCACAGCAAAGTGCAAACGACTGTTCACGCACGGGATGGGGGCTAATGGTCGGATAATCATGTGCATGGACAATGGACATCCATAAAGTGTCTGGTCTCATCTCTCAATACAAGTAGCCGATTCACCGACCAAGGGTCCCAACCCCAATCCAATCCAAGGGACAAGTGGAGTGACGCAGAATGGGGGAGGATTTTGCCGTGTGGTGGGAACAAGGGTGAAGTTCGAAGGGGCACATTTGCATCATTTCGAGTCGAACCGCACAAGCAGTGTGCGATTCGGTAATGGTATGCGCAACGAGCGCGTGACATTGACGGCAGCATCTCGTATTAGGAACAGACCAAGGCTGTTTTTCTTGAGCAGCGAATCAGCAACTTCAGTGGCGCGGGAGGGAGAAAGCAACAGCAGAAGCATTTTGAGCACTGAAGTCTACATGTTACGAGTGCAATTGAGTGATCGAGCGAGAATTGCACAATCTAAACAAGACTACAATGAGCGAAGGCATGAGCGAAGAATATATAGCGAAACTAGAGTGGTAACGGTAATGACCTGTGGTTGTCGCGAGACGGGCCTGGGACTGAGGTTTGGGTAAATGGCGAAGCGGAGGCCCGGAGCGCGGGTTACCCGCCGAGCCGTGAGGTCGGGGTGCGACGTGCGAAGGTGGCGGGAGGATTGTCGATGCGAGGGTTGCGAGTGGTAACGGTGCTGACTGTGGTGCTACAGTGGTGTACGCGCTGAGCGGGGACGCGAAGTAAGGAAAAGGAATTTTCCTTACACTATCCCCCCCCCCTAAGGAGGTCCTCCTTACGAAAGTGTGTGTACATCCTTCGGCTGCGCAGATACTCTGTGAGGACGGGGTGGTTTTCGACTCTGTCCAGGGGAACCCAGTTGTCTTCGGTGGGTGTACGGTCTTTCCAGCGGATCATGAACTCGATCCTTCGGGCTCCTCGAGGGTCACGAACTATGTGGCTCAGAATTTTCTCGGGTGTGATGATTGGTTCAGTCGGCGGTCGTGTCATGCTGGCTGGGCGATTTCGTGGCAGTTGGCTTGTGGACGGGACGTAAGGGCGAAGCAGGCTTACGTGGAATGAGGGGCTGACGCACCAGTCAGCGGGGAGGAGGAGGTGGGCAGTGACGGGCGTAATCATGTGGCTTATGCGAAATGGCCCGCAGTATCGAGGGCGGAGTTTTGGGGTGATGGGCAGTCGGAGGTTCTGAGTGTCGAGTAAAACTAGGTCGTCAGGTTGGTAAGTGACAGGTCGGCGGTGGCGGTCGGCGTTACGTTTAGCGATGATGTTTGATTATTTTAATTGCGTCAGCTGCCCAGGTCTGTGCTGCTTGTAAATTTTCGGCGAACTGTTGTGCTCGTGGCACCGGGTTGTCGGGATTCGGGGTCATAGGTACTGTCGGGTCTTGTCCGTAGTTCAGGTAAAACGGTGACTGTTGGGTCGTGGCGGGCGGTGAGTTGTTGCATGCGAATTCAATGAGTGGCAGCTGTTGTTCCCAGGTGGTTGGGTCGTCGCACGTGGCTCGGATGAGTTGCCCCATAGTCTGGTTTGTCCGTTCCGTCTGTCCGTCGATTTCGGGGTGATACGAAGAACTGAACTGCAGTCGCGTGCCAAACTGCTGCCACAGGTTCCGCCAGAAGTTGCTGGTGAATTTCGTGTCGCGGTCGCTGATTATCGCTGATGGTATCCCGTGCAGTCGAACGACGGTGGAGATGAAGAGTCGAGCTATTTCTTCGGCTGTGATCGATTTTTTGTAGGCTGCGAAGTGTGCCATTTTCGTCAGGTGATCGACGACGACCAGGATCGCGTCGTTCCCACTCGCCCCAGCCGGTAACCCCGTGACGAAGTCCATCGTCACCTGCTGCCAAGCACGCTCTGGGGGTGGTATCGGCTGCAACTGTCCTGCCGGCCGCTGCCGTGATGATTTCATGAGCTGGCAAGTGGGACACGATGCCACGTGTCGTTGTACGTCGGTCAACATCTCGGGCCAGTAATAATACCGCTGCAGCTGCTACCGTGTTTTCTCTACCCCGAAATGCCCCGAGGTAACTCCGTCGTGTGCCTCCTGTAACAGCAATTCCCGCAGCAGTGTATACCCAGGCACCCAGATACGGTCGGTCCCGGCTTTTACGTAATAGACTCCCCTTGCTGCTGCGAACTGCTGCGAATTTCCTCCTGTGAAGAATGGATCCGTTTGGTACCCGTGGGTAAATAGGCCTGTCAGTAGGGGGCTGGTCTGGGCGAGTAGTATTGCATGGATCTGGGCAGTGGAGCGGGTCAGTGCGTCGGCGATGTTCGAGGCTCTCTTTTTGTAGGTGACCGTGTAGTGAAAATTGGACTCGAGAAAATCGAGCCAGCGAATCTGTCGTGGGTTGAGGTGTGGCTAGGCGAAGAGGTACTGTAGTGATCTATGGTCTGTCCGTACTGTCACGTCTGCGCCGGTCAAGTAACAGCGCCACACTTTGAACGCGTGCACGTGTCAGATTTCTATGACATAGATACTGTAGGCTATAGTGGGGTAGCACATATGGGGTATAGTTTTCCTAGGGTTTGTATTTGTACCCCAACATTCCCTTAGTCATTCTCATTCCTTGTTTATTTCACATGGTATAGAGCAGGTTCCCCTGTGGGAACTGTTCCTAGGGCCCACCAACTGAATTTTTTTTTTTCCTGCCCGGCGATCGAGTCGCCCCAGCCCGAGGCGCGCCCTGTGTGCCGCTCTCCCCTTAGCGACCCGTCACACCGCCCTTGGCGGCCCACCCTCTCTCACGGCCCCTAGCGACCCCGTCGCCGCCCGCTAGCGGCCCGTCGCGCCGCCCTGCACAGCCAGTCGCGCCGCCCTCAGCGGCCCCTTGCGGCCCTCCCTCTCGCGGCCCCGTCGCCGTCGTTCGCGGACCCCCCCCCCCCCCGCCGCCCTTAACGGCTGCGTCGCAGCCCGTCGCGGCCCTGCAGCCGCTCCTCGCGGCCTCGTCGCCGCCCTCTCGCGGCTGCAGTAGCGCGTGCTGCTGCTGCCGCCTCCGCTGCTGCCGTGATCGCTGCCGCCGCTGCTACCGTGGCGGCTGCCGCCACTGCTGTCGTCACAGCTGCCGCGGCTACTGCTGAGACAGCCGCCGCCGCCGCCGCCGCTGCTACCGTGATTGCGCCCCCGCCGCCTCTTCTCAGTGGCCTCGCCGCCTCCTCCCAGCGGCCCCGGACGCAGCCCTCTCAGCGGCCCCGCCGAGCCGCTCAGCAGCCGAGCCGCCCAACAACCGCGCCGCCGAGCCGCCCAGCAGCCGAGCCGCCAAGCTGCCCAGCAACAGAGCTGCTGAACTGCAAAGCAGCCGAGCCGCCGAGCTGCCCAGCAGCCACGCCACCGAGCCGCCCTGCAGCCGAGCCACCCGAGCCGCCCGGCAGCCGAGCCGCCCAGAAGCCGAGCCGCCGAGCCGCCCAGCAGCCGACCCGCCGAGCCGCCCAGCAGCCGAGCCGCCGAGCCGCCCAGCAGCCGTGCCGCCGAGCCGCCCTGCAGCCGAGCCGCCGAGCAGCCGAGCCGCCGAGCCGCCCTGCAACCGAGCCACCCGAGCCGCCCTGTCCGGTAAGAGCAGCGCCTCTTTCACAGCACTGCCCTCACCCTACTATTTGCGCTACTAGTCTACTGCTGTCATGGCTACCCCTAGTGTCCTCGCTTTTGACGCTGAGGGTCGGGCCATTGACTTTGACGTCTGGATAGATGACCTGCAGCTTTTCTTACAGTGCGACAGAGCAGACGGCCTCTCCCTCTTTGACCTCACTTCTGGTGCCTCCCTTGCCCCCGCTGCTGATGCTGACGCCACTGTTCGCTCACAGTGGGCCACGCGCGATGCTGCTGCACGTCTTGCTGTGCGTCGCCACCTGCCTACCTCTGAGCGCGCACACTTTAGCCAGTACAAGAGTGCTCACACCTTGTACGACGCTGTCGTTGCGCGCTACTCCTCCCCTGCCACTGCTGCACTGAGCCGCCTCATGCTACCGTACCTCTTCCCTGACCTTGCTGCCTTTCCCACAGTCGCTGACCTCATTACGCACCTCCGCACTAGTGACACTCGCTACCGCGCTGCCCTTCCTGCTGAGTTCTGCGCCAAGAACCCCCCCCCCCCCATGTACATCACCCTCTACTACATAGTCACCCGGCTCCCTGACTCCCTTCGCGTAGTCAGGGACCACTTCCTCTCAGTCTGCCCCACCACTCTCACCGTTGATCTCCTCGAGAAGGCCCTCCTAGCAGCAGAAAAGAGCATAGTAGCTGTAGGAGCCTCTCGTGGTGACCCTCGCACTCCCGTCTTTGAGGGGTGTTCCCCCTCTCCCCTTTTGCCCTCTGTTGCCTCTGCTGCTGCGGCCGACCTCGTTGGGCTTGAGTCGGTCGGTGCGGCGTCTACCCCTAGCGGGAGACGCCGCCCTGGCAAGGGCAAGGGGGGCAGGGGCACTGGAGGAGCTAGCGGGGGCGGTGGAGGCGGCGGTGGAGGCGGTGGAGGGGGTGGGAGTGCCGGAGGGGGTGGTGGCGGGGGTGGAGGGGTCGGTGGCGGCAGTGGAGGCGGAGGCGGCGGCGGCGGTGGCGGTGGGAGCGGAGGTGGCGGCAGTGGAGGAGGCGGCGGAGGAGGAGGTGGAGCGGGTCGGGGTGGTGCTACGCAGAGGGTCGGCTCCGGTGGTGGTCAGCGCCAGCAGCAGCAGCAGCAGCAGCAGCAGCAGCGCACTCGTGACATCCCCCCCCCTCAGCAGCTCCGTGAGTGGTACGCTGCACGCCAGCGGGGTGGGGGTACTGGTCCGTGCACCTACGTCCTACGCACCGGCGACCGCGCGGGTGAGCAGTGCTGGGGTGCGCACTCCACCCAGCGCTGCTTTGGCCGCCTGACGGACGCTTGGCGTCACCAGTTCCCTGAGGCCACTGAGATCCCCCGCTGGGGTGAGCTGTCTAGGGCGGGTGTAGCTGTCTTTGACCTTGACTTTGATGCTATTCTTGCTGCCATGTATACTGTGACTATTAGTGATGAGGCTGACTGTTACCGGTGCTTTCCGCCCGACCCGGGCATTGAGTCTGCTGCTCTAGGTACTGGTGAGGCTGCTGCTCTAGGTGCTAGCGAGGCTGCTGCTCTAGGTGCGTCTGCTCCCTCAGGTACTGGTGAGTCTGCTCTCTCAGGTTCTGCGTCGGCTTCGGCCTCCCACACCTTCACCCTTGACTCGGGGGCTTCTCGCTCCTTCTTTCGAGACCGCACCACACTCACGCCGCTTGGCCGGCCAGTTGCAGTCTCTCTGGCAGACCCCTCTGGGGGTCCTGTCCTTGCTCACTTCTCCACTGTCCTCCCGTGCCCGGCGGCCCCCTCTGGCACCCTGTCTGGTCTTTACCTCCCCTCGTTCTCTACGAACTTGGTGAGTGGTGCTGACCTACAGGATGCGGGGGTTCACCAGTTCACTCCTGCGAGTCAGCGGGTGACCCACTGCACGGACGCTCGGACAGGCCGACACCTGGCCACGTTTACACGTCGGCCGGGGTCGAGCCTGTACACACTGACCACTGCGTCTCCTCCAGTCACTGCGTCTGGTCAGGTAGCTGCGTCGGGTCAGGTGTTTGCTGCAGCGTCCAGGTCTGGTCCTGAGTCTGCCCCCTGCTCGTGTCGCCTCCTGTCTCACGAGACTCTCCTCTGGCACCACCGCCTTGGTCACCCCTCCCTGCTTCGTCTCCGGAGCATGGCCTCCCGTGTCCTTGTCTCAGGTCTTCCCCGGTCCCTCCCTCCCCTTCCTCCGGGGCCTGGCCCTACCTGTGTCCCCTGTGTCGAGGGACGGCAGCGGGCTGCCCCTCACTCCTCCGAGTTTCCTCCGACAGAGGCCCCGCTGCAGACACTTCACATGGACGTGTGGGGCCCGGCCCGCGTCCGTGGACAGGGTCACGAGCGCTACTTCCTGCTGGTGGTTGACGACTACTCGCGTTACACCACAGTCTTCCCCTTGCGCAGCAAGGGTGATGTCACTGCGGTGTTGATCGACTGGATCCGCGCAGCTCGTCTCCAGCTCAGGCAGAGCTTCGGCTCGGACTTTCCTGTTCTGCGTCTGCACTCTGACAGAGGCGGAGAGTTCTCCTCTGGCCTTCTGCGAGCCTACTGTCGTGCACGAGGCATCCGCCAGACCTTCACGCTTCCGGACTCTCCACAGCAAAATGGGATTGCTGAGCGCCGCATTGGCATGGTCATGGACGTCGCCCGTACGTCCATGATGCATGCGGCTGCCCCCCATTTTCTGTGGCCGTTTGCGGTTAGGTACGCGGCGCATCAGATCAACCTTCAGCCCAGGGTCTCCATGCCGGAGACCTCCCCAGCCTTGCTGTGGACGGGGAAGGTTGGCGATGCGTCTGCGTTCCGTGTCTGGGGATCTCGGGCGTTTGTCCGCGACTTGTCTGCGGACAAGCTGTCCCCTCGTGCTGCTCCTTGCGTCTTCCTGGGTTTCCCCCCTGACGCCCCAGGGTGGCAGTTCTACCACCCCACCTCTCGCCGTGTTCTGTCCTCCCAGGACGTCACGTTCGACGAGTCGGTCCCCTACTACCGCCTCTTCCCCTACCGCACTCCGTCCCTCCCCCCGCCACCGCTCTTTCTTGTACCAGGTCCCCCCCCGGTAGACCCCCTCCCCCCTCAGGGTCCTGCCCCTTCAGGTGTGTCCCAGGTAGACGCTGTTGAGCCTGTCGAGGTCGCTGGTGACTCTGGTGCTGCTGAGGGTGCTGAGCCTGGGGGTGCTGACTCTGGGGGTGCTGAGCGTGTGGGTGCTGACTCTGGGAGTGCTGAGCGTGTGGGTGCTACGCCTGGAGGTGCTGAGCCTGGGGGTGCTGCGTCTGGGGGTGCTGAGCCTGGGGGTGCTACGCCTGGAGGTACTGAGCCTGGGGGTGCTACGCCTGGTGGTGCTTTGCCTGGCGGTTCTCCGGGTGCTCCTTCTCGCCGGGAGCCACTCCCTCCCCAGGAGCTGCGTGAGTGGTTTGCCCGGCGCTGGAGGCGAGCTGCTGGAGCTGGAGGTGCTGCGGGTACTGGGGGTTCTGTTGCTGCTGAGAGAGCTGGTGCCACGAGTCCCGGAGGTGCTCGTACTGGGAGTACTGGAGCTGCTGGACCTGAGGGTACTTCTGGAGCTGGAGTTGCTGCGGGTGTTGGCGCGGAGGCTACTGCTGTCGGTCCTGGAGGCGGTCCTGCTGTGGGTTCTGCAGGTGCTGTTGGAGGTACTGGAGCTGGAGGTGCTGGAGCTGGAGGTGCTGCTGGCGCTGGTGCTGCCGCTGGGGGTACTGGTGCTGTCCGTGCTGTGTCTGGAGTTGCCGCGCGGCCTCGGCCGTACTTCGTTCCGCTCCTTCAGCAGGTTCTTGGTCTCCCGCCTTCTACTTGTCCTCCTCCTCCCTTAGAGTGTCCACAGCCTGTCCCGTCGCAGTTACAGTTACAGCCGGCCTCCCCACTACCTGCTCCGTCTCCCTACACTGGTCCTACTGGAGGTCTTGCTGAGCGTCGTGAGCCTGCGTCTCGCCCTGTGTCGCCTGTCCGTGCTGCTCGCACTAGTGGTCGCGGTTCGCGTCAGCGTCCTCCTCCTGTCCCTGGCACGCACCGGATGTCTCTGCGTCCGTCCACTGCTCCTCTGCGTGCCCCTTTGCCTTCTCCTCCTGAGTCTTCTCTTCCTGCTCTTGCCGACCCGGAGTCGGACTCTCTTCGTGCTGCCAGTCCTACTGTCACACGTCTCCTTGCTACTGCTGTCACTGACCCTTCCTTTGAGTCCACTGCTGCGTCTGCCCTAGTTGCTGAGCTCGTCGACTTTGCTGCTCGCTGTCGCCTAGACTACGTCGCCAGTCTTGTTGCTGAGTCTGAGTCTGTCTGTCCTCCGTCCGTCGGGGGTGAGTGTGCCCTTGGCACGGACGTCCTTGAGGACAGGCAGGAGGAGTTCCAGTACTTGGCCGCTGCTTCACCTCATCTCGTGTCCGTACTGCTTACCCCTGAGGGAGACCCGGATGCACTTGACATCCCGACTCCGCGCTCCTACGCGGAGGCGATAGAGGGTCCCTACTCCTCTCAGTGGCAGGCAGCTATGCAAGGAGGCCGATCGCGTGTCGAATGGCGCCGTTGTTATTTGCTGCCGCTCCGATATTGTGTTCCGTCTATCGCGCCAAGTTGTTATCGTTGGTACGACGTGCCGTAGAAGCGTCGGACCTCGCTGTAACGCGTTCGCCGGCAGTTTCAGTGAAGATTCGCCGCAGATTCTGCTGGCTGGCGGGGTCAAGGCGAGCAATTATGTCAGCAATTTCCGCAATTCCGAGTGTCTCATTGCGCGGATCCTGCTCCTCGTCCTGATTCGCGCGCCGATTTGCCGAATCGGGGCGATGATCTGCGCATGCAGGCTCCCAATTCTGCCGCTCGCCACACGCAGTGTCGCGACCGCGATTTGCACGCGCAGAATCGCGATCGCGATCATCTACGCAAGTGTAAATGGGGGATTGGGTTGGGAGGGAACCAAAATGAAGATATGAAAATGCAAAATGAGACTAGGTGGCAGGTCTGAGAGACCTGCCGGAATGTGATGGAGCTTCTCTCCTTTACAGCAAACTCCTCTACTAGTCGAATCACAATCTTCAAAATTTCACAATCTTAAAGTATGCCCCCCTTCCCCCCCCCTCCCCCTCCCCCCCCCTCCCTCCATCCCCTCCCCTCCTGACGAATATAACTAAATTGCAGAGTTTTGGGGGTTTTGTTAATAATGTGCGTCGGTTCGTCCATAACATGGCCAGGGTAAAACCCCGTGAACAGATTCATTAAGGACGGGGGTCGTATTTACGTGGAGGGAATAAGAGCAAGCTGCTTATGCCATGAAATCCGTTAGATGCACACCACCCGCATTGCGCATTGTCGATCCACACCGCCCCTTCCAATTTGTCACTAACGCCAGCGATATTTCAATCGGAGTCGTACTGCTCCAGGACTTCGGTCGTCACATACCAACCCGATGACCTGGTCTTGCTTGACATTCAAAACCTCAGCCTGCCCATCACCCCAAAACTACACCCAAGATAATGCGGGCCATTTCGCACCAGCCACATGATCATTCCCGTAACAGCAGTCCTCCTTCATGCTGACTGGTACGTCAGCCTCTCAGTCTCCTTCACCCCTACGTCCCTTCGACGAGTACGCCTGTCACATAGCCGACCATCCAGCATAACAAGACCACTAATCGAGCCAATTATCGCATAGAAAAAAATCCAGAGTCACCGCATCCGTGAACCACAAGGTGTGAGAATAGTAGCTATAGTGAGGAGCCATAGCTAGAAAAGTCCTAGCTAGGCAAGAGAAAGTTTAGGCAAAGAAGGAGGTTCACTAGCAGCAATGGGGATACATATAGCAAACCCTTGTTGGGTTGTACCCGCTACAGAGCACCCCACTACAGACTAGATAATAACATTCTGACACACCCCCATAGCCAAAGTGGGGTGTAATCAGTACAATGAGCAAGCAGGCATAGAGCAGGAGTTCACAATAGTAAGCAAAGCTAGAGTTAGTCACAGCGGGCAAGTGAGGAGGAGGAGGAACTGTGGAGGGAGAGAAGATGGGAGGCAACGACTGAAGCTGCAGAGGCACGGGCACAGGAGCGGCTGACTCAGTGGCTACCGAAGCAAGGGCGACGGACTACTGGAGTGACTGGCTCCGCGGCTATAGACGAGCGGCAGGAGCAACGGACCCACTGGCGACTGGTGCAACAGGCTCACTGGCTACCGAAGCAAGGGCGACGGACTACAGGCGCTGCAGGCGACACGACAGCTACCTTCACACAACCTCCTCCAACTGCCCCACACCCTCGACACACACCCCCTAGTCAAACCCTAGCTCCACTCCCACGGCACCCCCCTTAAACCCTAAACCCCAGGCTCCCACACATCCACCCCCCTCAGCGACAGCTGCAGCAGTGGGAGACGAAGGAGGCGGAGGAGTAGGGGACGGCGAACACAATCGACACCCCCACAACCGCCACCCCCACACTCCTCACCCCCAAACCCTAAAACGGGTGGGATAGGGGCAGGAGCGCGGGGGACTGCGAGGGGGGACGGCTCGCGACCCCCAGGGCGCCAAAACGGACGGGCGGGACGGGGGGAGGGGGGTGGCGCGCGCGGCTCCCCAGGGCGCCGCGGCGGACGGGCGGGGGGGGCGCGCCCGCGGCTCCCCAGGGCGCCGCGACGGACGGGCGGGGCGCGCGCGGGCTCCCCAGGGCGCCGCGACGAACGGGCGGGGGCCGCGCGGGCTCCCCAGGGCGCCGCGACGAGCAGGGTGGGGGCCGCGCGTGCTCCCCAGGGCGCCGCGACGGACGGGCGGGGCGCTCGCGGGCTCCCCAGGGCGCCGCGACGAACGGGCGGGGCGCGCGCGAGCTCCCCAGGGCGCCGCGACGAACAGGCGGGGCGCGCGCGGGCTCCTCTATGGTAGGAAACCGCCGCGCGCCTCGGGGCGCACGGCGGGCAGAAAACCGCCGCCCGCCCCGAGCGCGCGGCGGGATGAAAAATTGAAGGTCGCGCGCCACGGGGCGCGCGACACAGAGTAGGGCAGCGGAAGCATGTGGGCCCACAGGCCAGGAGCGTAAGCGCTCTGATTCCATGTGAGAATAGTAGCTATAGTGAGGAGCCACAGCTAGAAAAGTCCTAGCTAGGCAAGAGAAAGTTTAGGCAAAGAAGGAGGTTCACTAGCAGCAATGGGGATACATATAGCAAACCCTAGTTGGGTTGTGCCCGCTACAGAGCACCCCACTACAGGCTAGATAATAACATTCTGACACAAGGAGCCCGACGCATCAAGTTCCTGATTCACCGAAGAGACTAAAAAATTGTATGAAAATAGCCCGTTCCCCTTGGACAAGATAGAAAATCATACTGTCCTCGTCGAGTATCTACGCAACAGAAATTTTCGTGACATTCAAGCACTTCTTGGGCCTCCCTTGGAGGGGGGATAGTGTAAGGAAACAACTGTTCCTTACTTCGCGTCACACCAAATACCGCGTATATTACGATTCCTCCCAATATGCACCAAATAGTATTCCGTTACCACCGCGCAATATTCGCCTCAATAACATTTTTGCCATCACAACCATCGTGCCCAAACCACATGGCTCGGTTGGTAACCTGCGACCCGACCCTCCGCCCTTGTCAGAATGTTGTATTTGTCTAGCCTGCAGTGGGGTACTCTATAGCGAGTACAACCCAATTTAGGGTTTCCTATATGTATCCTGCTGCTGCTAGTCCAAATCCATTTTTTCCTGTTCTAATGTTCTAGCTGCTATTCTGACATGCTATCAGAGCAGGTCGACCCTCCCTGGTCGATCCTGTGGGTGGGCCCACCCTATGCTTCTGCTGCTGTCCTGCCTATCGCGCGGCCCGGGCGCGTGACGTTTTCTTCCTGCCGCGCACCCTGCGCGCGTGGCGTTTCTTCTTCTTCTTCTTCTTCTTCTTCTTCTTCTTCTTCTTCTTCTTCTTCTTCTTCTTCTTCTTCTTCTTCTTCTTCTTCTTCTTCTTCTTCTTCTTCTTCTTCTTCTTCTTCTTCTTCTTCTTCTTCTTCTTCTTCTTCTTCTTCTTCTTCTTCTTCTTCTTCTTCTTCTTCTTCTTCCCGCCGCGCGCTCGGGGCGCGCGGCGGTTTTCTGCCCGCCACGCGCCTGCCCGCCGCGCGCCCTGGGAGCGCGCGACGGCTTTGTCGCCCGTCGTGGCGCCCCGGGGGCCCGCGCGTCGCCCCCTTCCGTGGCCCGTCGTGGCGCCCCGGGGGCCCGCGCGTCGCCCCCTCCCGTTGCACGTCGTGGCGCCCCTGGGGCCCGCGCGTCGCCCCCTGCCGTCGCCCGTCGAGGCGCCCCAGGGAGCCGCGCGCCGTCCCGCTTCAGCACGAGCACCGCCCCCGTTGCTGCCCGCGCTCCTGCCCCGTGCTGCTTGTGTTAGGGTTTGGGGGTGGCGAGTCTGGGGGTGTGTGCGCCGTCCCCTGCTCCTCCTCCTCCGTCTCCCACTGCTGCAGCTGCCGCTGAGGGGGGTGGATGTGTGGGAGCCGTCGGAGTGGTACTAGGGGGGTGGCGTGTGAGCAGTGCTAGGGGTATAGCAGGGGGTGTGTGAAAGGGGTGTGTGACAGCTAGGGGAGGTTGAGTGGAGGCAGCCGTCTTGTCGTCCGCAGCGCCTGTAGTCCGGGGCTCTGCCGCTGGTAGCCCAGAGAGCCTGCTGCGCCTGTCGCCCGTGGGTCCGTTGCTCCTGCCGCTCCTCTTAGCCGCGGAGCCTGTTACTCCTGCAGTCCTGGGCTCTGCCGCCGGTAGCCACAGTGCGTGCCGCTCCTGTTGCCCGTGTGTCTGCAGCTTCAGTCGTCGCCTCCCATCTTCTCGCCCCCACCGTCTCTCCTCCTCCTCACTTGCCCTCTGTGATAGCCTCTAGCTTTGCTTATCATTGTGAACTATTGCTCTGTCTGCTTATTGTGCTGATTACACCCCATTTTGGCTATGGGGGTGTGTCAGAATGTTGTATTTGTCTAGCCTGCAGTCGGGTAGTCTATAGCGAGTACATCACAATTTAGGGTTTCGTATATGTATCCAGCTGCTGCTAGTCCAAATCCGTTTTTTCCTGTTCTAACGTTCTAGCTGCTATTCTGACAGCCCTGACATTCCCGAGCACAAAGCCTGTACAACAGCCCTTAGTAAGCACGTTAAAAATTAACTCATGCCTTCGTTCATTGAATTATTTTTTCTTTGATAGTGCAATATTCGTTCGCTCACTCAATTGCACCCGTATCAAAATGAAGTTGTTAAATTGCTATAATGGTTAAGTGATGGGATTTTGGAACGCTGAAAGGTTTAGGGTGTGTTACGAGTGCAATTCAGTGAGCGAACGAGAATTGCACTATCGAAGCAAAAAATACAATGAGCGAAGGCATGAGCGAAGAATATATAGCGAAACTTTAGTGGTAACGGTAATGCGTGAAAATGGGGTGCGCGACGGGCCTGGCGCCGAGGTTGGGAAATGCCGAGGCGGAGGTACGGAGCGCGGGTTACTAACTGAACCGTGAGGTTGGGTCGAGTCGTGAACAGTGGCGAGAACAGTGTCGAGGCGAATGTCGCGAGTGGTAACAGTTTAATGTTGGGTGCTGTTGGCGGGATCAGTGGTGGAGTGGTGTACGCGCTGAGCAGGGACGCTAAGTAAGGAAAAGGAATTTTCCTTACAGGGTGCCACAAGGTTCAGGTCTGAAAGTTAAAAAAGTTGGTGTAACTATCTGAAACTGACGCCATGTCAGATATGGTGCCTTCTGAACCGACTCCAGCCAGACCTCATTGGAGGATGACTGCAGTTTCAGTATGCGAAAAGGGATTCAGAATGGTGGATGCCACATCGACAATGTTTGGATGGGCGTGGACGGAACAGCCAGCCAGAATCAACACCTGCGTCCTGGCAGTCATAGCAATCCTGTCCTGACCAATCTGAATGTGTCGGGTAGGTTCCTGATACCAAGGCTATTTATCAATGAGGTGCACTAGGAGGTTATTTCAGAAAATTATTCAGAAGACATTGCATTTTCAGTATGCTCGAGAAGTTTAGGGTCTACACTTGGGTTCCTATATTTGCGCTCTCGAGTTCCACCAACACGTAAATTCCAACTTTAATACGATTCGCAACCCCAACTTTCACTACACACTCTCAGCGCTTCCACTCTACCACAGACGACAACCAACCGTCCAGCTCGACCGGGACTCAAGATGATCTCAACTCAAGAAACGATTTATCCACTGTACACTTTTGAACTGTAATGGTACAGTTCGCGTACACCCTACGGTTTTCACGGAACCATTTCTGCTGACGATGAGCCAGGTCCAACAACGACGGCTTTGTCACTCTGCAAGATCGATGGAAGGTTCGTTCCTGCAACAATCCCAAGATTCGGGGTGGAGCAACCTTGGGGACTGCGCTGCAGTCATCCACTGTAACTAGCAACCTGTGGGAGGGAGGCACATCATTCGAGCTCCCTTTGCGTTCGGTTAGGAACGATGCTGTACAATCCTGAGCGGTCATTTGTTTGCACCGCTTTGAACCGTTTGATACTCACCAACATCGGTTATTTACGAGCTCTGAACAAATGTGACGCGCCGTGACTGTTGTGGGTGGGTAGACTATCTGTGGGCAAAATTGCGCGACGCGCCAACGCGCAAACTTGTTTTAATCCTACCAACCAGGCTCGCACCGCAGGTAGGGCGACCGAACCCCTCGCAAATGAATTGACCTACATGCGCTTACGCGACATCCACCCCTCGCAAATGAATTGACCTACATACGCTGAATAAAAATTGGTGTTTTCCTAATTGTCACTGTTTCGTTTGGGATAATGTCTGCCAGGTGATTTTCGTGCTTCCGTAAAAAACAAGTTCGCAATTGTGACTACATTGCCTTGACCTTACAAGTTTCGGTTGTTTTGTCTGTTTCTGATGGCGCAAAAAAGTTTCGTGCGCGTGTTACGTTTTTTGTATACATGCTATTTTTTTGCTGCGTGTCAATCGCGAATTTCGGAAACATCTACGCACCTCTGAATCTAAGCAGGGCTGGAAAAAATATACCCCTAAAGGCATGAACGAAATTCGGGAGGCATCAACCCTAAACACGGGAAGCATGGTGCTTAGGGTTAATGCCTTGAATGTGGTGCAATTCGGGAAGGATCAACCCTAAACACGGGAACTTTCCAGGTGTTTAGGGTTGATGCATTGAAAGCGTGCCTGGCTCCCTACGGGGCTTAGTTCGTTTAACACCGTAAACAGAAACAGACCAAACAAAAACAGCATAAGACAAGCCTTGTCTGCGCGACCAGACTGAAGTGAGGGCGTATCTCTGGTTCCGGTCACTTGCACTGTTCATTCAACTGTTTGGGTCATGCGTAAAATGCGCATGACCCGAAGTGGGCTGCCGAGCCGCGCGCGGCCCCAGCTTTGGGTCAATGTGCAGGTGTTGGGCGACTGACGTGCACGACCCTCCCCCAACCAATCACCTGGTTGCACGATTCACGTTAGACTGCCATCTTTTTGGCCGTCGTCAGTCGAGTGCCACAATTTTGCAATGTACCGTATTCTATACCGCTGCACCCAACCACTCGGCAAATTGATCCCTGTGACCCCCGAATGTGTCTTGAATTTCCGCGTCGCGCTCCCAACATTTGGGGATTCATGCCGACATTTTTTACGATTTTGTTTTTAGATGGGTGTCGCATGGTTTAGCGTGGGTGTAGCAAATGATATTTCGAACTGTTCTGGCATCCCTCCATTGGATGTGACTGTTGTTTGGGGCGTAATATTGGCGCGAAAAAGCCTCGGAACAGTGCAAGTGACCGGAACCAGAGATACGCCCTGACATAATATGTCGCAAAATTTGTCTTTGATGAAAGGATCGAAACCCCATGCTGTAATCCCGCGATTCTGGCCGTAAAACCAAATGGCACTTGTAATGTCAACATGAACTTGTCTGCAGCATGAAAATAACGTGGAATCGTTTGTAAGTCGATCTATTTAGACGAGGTTCGGTCGCCCTACCTACGGTGCGAGATTGGTCGATGGGATTGAGAGAAGTTCGCGCGCCAGCGCGTCGCGCAACTGTTTCCTATCTGTGTGTGCAGGGATCGCGGACGCTGCTTCTTCACGCCTCTTGCACTTCTACACGCCTCTTGCACTTCGTCATTTGGCTCCAGTAACAGTCAGCTTTTCCGCTCTTCCGTAGAGTATGCTGTGCCACTAACTAGGCGATAGATGTTATTACCACTAACTGGGCAACAAAATGTCACCTGGTCTCTAGTAGCTACCACTAGCAAGGTTTGTAGCAAGTTCTCTCCTTCGTCCGGACGCATTCGCATGTTGCTGCAGCCAGCTCTCATCTTGGGCCTGTCCCAACAGTACGTATACAGTTCATTCTTCGTGGCTCAAGTCGGTTCCACACGGTGGAAAGCGGTTCTCGAATATCACCGCTTTGTACCGCGACGCACCATATAGACTGCACAGAACGATCAAGAGACGTACTCTTAGGGCACGTCCTTAGGCCATGCCGCTGACTGTGACCTATCAGGCCCCTCCTCCTATCCATAGGAAAAACTCTCCTGGGAGCTGTACCCCGCAAACACTAGCAGGACCCGTCGGGAGCGGAAAACCCAACGGAAATGGCGGCGGGAATGGCGGTGGAAAGCCCGGAATGCCCGGACAAGGACCCACGGTCTTAGGGCTTGTTCAACAGGCGCAGTTCGTGCAGTTCGTGCTTGACCCGTGGACCGCTCGAATATGTGCTGTGAGCGAGGGCGCATGCGATGCGTTAGGTTATGCTCCCGAGGAGCTAGAAGCGCTGACGCTGTGCGGTTTAATTGACGGCTTGCCGTTACCGGAATGGCTGCAGCTGGTTGCCCCCCTCGCGACCGGGGAGCAGCGCGGCGCGAAGCTCGACGCGCTTCTGAGACTAGGAAGAGGAGCAGACGGGACGGGCGGAAGCGCAGGGGAAACGGTTGGGGAAAACGCGGTGGGAAACGAAAATGAGGGTTTCGTTGGGGGGGACCGCATTGGCCGGTCCAGTAGCCGAAGCAGCGGGGGAGGTTCGGAAGCAGCGGGGTTGTCGCTGGCTCGGCGGAAGACTTGGGGAACGGGAGCTGGCGGTGCAGGGCGAGGCGGAAGCGCAGGCGGGGGAGTAAGGGGGGGGGTTTCCGCTGGTGCGGAGGTTTCTGCGCTGCACGCGGGGCTGCGCACGAGCACGTCGGAGGAGGTGCGGTCGTTCTCGTCCACGTCGGACAGCTTCTCGCGGGACGGGTTCGCGCAGAATCAAATATTTTCGGATGACGACGACGACGATGACGATGACGATTATGGCGGGGACGGGATGCTCGGCGCGCAATGGGCGGAAGACGGAGCGGCGAGGCGGAGGAGCAGGCGGAAGCACAGGGAAGGGCGGAAGCGGCTCCAGCAGCAGCAGCGGGAACAGCAGCAGCAGCAGCAGGGGAGGGAGCAGAGACAGGAGCAGGGGAAGCAGTTGGGAAAGGAGCAGTTTGCGAGGGAGCAGCAGGTGGTAACCGCTCTCGGCGAGTCTCGCGAAACGAACAGTGGCGCGTCTGCTGCTGGCGGGAAGCCCGTTCTGTTTTCCATCCTGCTCCAATACTTCGAGACCAACGGGGAGCGCGAGCTTGTAGCAACGGCGCACCCGCTCCCGCAGCAGCGGGGGCAGCAAGGGGAACGGAACGTTGACGATGACGTTCACGCTGACGTTCACGCTGACGTTGACGTTGACGATCCCGCGTCCCCATACCCCAAGTCCTTTTCCCTTACCACTCAGCCACTGACGGGCTCCGGCGGCCCGGGCGCCTTGAGGTGCCTCTTAGTAGGCTCCTTGAACCACGGAAGCGGCTCGGAGCAGCATGACTGGAGCGTCCGCGGCGGGCAGGGCGCAGCGGGGGAGGCTGGCGGGATTGGCGGGAATGGCGGAAGTTGGGATGTTGGCGCGGGCGGAAGCGGGGGTGATTATAGGACGGCGGATAGTGGGGGAGAGTACAAGGGGGAGGGCAATAGAGCAGGCTCGGCGCTTCGGCGGGAAGCTAGTCTAGGGACAGGGATTCGACGAGAGAGCAGCATAGGGGCGGGGCTTCGGCGGGAGAGTAGCGTAGGCTCGGGGCGCTTACCGCCTTTGCATTCCCAGTCAAACGATGGCGAAGCGAGCGTTCCTCCGCATGCGTTTGTGCATGCGCACGCTCTCGAGAACATAGGCAAGGGCCCGAGCGTGAGTGCGAAGGCGAATGTGAGTGCAGCAGTGCAGATTAATCCGCAGCAGGTGGGAAATAGGCCGCGATTAAAGGAGTTTAAGGATAACGAGCTGACGTGGGAAGAGAAGGTGACGTGGCAGATGGGGGAAGGCGCGAGCGGGGAAAGCAGGGGGATAGGTGGCGGCGGCGGAGGGAGCGGGGGGAGCAGGGCGAAGACGGGGAGCAGGGGGAGCAGGGGGAGAAATGGCGGAAGAGGGGGGGGGGGACTGGGGCGCCAGCGTAGCTTAGACGCGAATTTCGTGCAAGAGATAGGTTTCGCGAGTAAAAGTGACTCTGAGGAGGATTTCCCGCTCGGGCGGAGAGGGGGGGCGGAAGGGGAGCGGATGGGGGGAGCGGAACGGTTTGGGGGAAGCGGAACCACGGTTGGAGGGGGAAGAATGGGGGGAGCGGGGGCGGGGGGGAAGACAGTGCGGGGAATGGTGGCTATGTCCCCCGAGAGGAGGTGGTGTGGGACGAGCGGAGGGGGAAAGGGGAAGACAGGGGGGTCGTGGGGCGGAGAGAAAGGGTTTGTGGCGGAAGAAGGGGAATTCGAGGCGGAGGGGGAGGCGAGGGGGGATGGAAGGGGAGAGGTGAGGGGAGAGGGAAGGACGGAGGGGAGGGGGGCGGGGAGGAGACAGGAAAGAGACCAGCTAGACGCTGTTGTTGGTGGTGGTGCTGGTCGTGATAGGGGCGGCGGCGGCGGCGGTGGTGGTGGTGGTGGTGGTAGTGATGATGATGATGAGACTTGTATAGGGCCTACGAGGGCACAGACGTTGGGAAGGCTGTCTGAGAGGAATGGGAGAAGAATGAGATTCAAATCAGGTGAGAACGAAAGAGAGAAAGAGACGGGCGGAGGTGGTTGGAGAGAGGGGAAGGGGGGAAGACTCTGTGGTTACCTCTTTGTCGCTTTGTCTTCAGCATCTTCTTTTATTATCCACCCATTTTCATCCCCCCCCCCAATACCCCATCCAATCCTCCCTCTCCACTCTCTCCCGATTCCCTCCCCCTCCTCTCCCTCTCTCCTCCGCCCCACAATTCTCCCCTTACCTACCCCACAACCCCCCCTCTTCCCCTCCCCGCATTCCCATCCCCTCCTCCCCCCCATCCCCCCCGAGCAGAGGGCGGCGGTTTCACCCACTCATGGCTGGATGACGTGGCGGACTCCCATTGGCTCCCGGACCTGCACGTCCGGGCCCTCCTGGACGAGGCAGGGATAGGCCTGGCGGGGCTCCGCCTGGGCAGTGGCGAGCTGGTTCACTGCAGTGCTGCTCTAGCCGCCATCCTGGGGCGATCAGTCAATGCACTAGAGGGCTCTCCGCTGCAGAACTTCCTCAGCGCCCCTGCCATTCGCAGCTTCCAGGTGGGTGGGTGTCCCAGCTTCCAGGCTGGCAGTGAGGGGCTGGGCTGTGTGGGTCTCCGCCTTGGCAGTGGCGAGCTGGTTCACTGCAGCGCTGCTCTCGCCGCCATGCTGGGGCGATCAGCAAATGCCCTGGAGGGCTCTCCGCTGCAGAACTTCCTCAGCGCCCCTGCCTCTAGAAGTTTCCAGGTGGGTGTGCTGTCTGTCCCGGTTGCTGTGAGTTCCCCTGAATGTAGCTGGGAGGGAGGGAAGGGATAGGTAGGCGTGCCAGGGATATGCCTGGCGGGTCTTCGCCTGGGAAGTGGCGAGCTGGTTCACTGCAGCGTCGCTCTAGCCGCCATGCTGGGGCGATCAGTGAACGCCCTGGAGGGCTCTCCGCTGCAGAACTTCCTCAGCGCCCCTGCCATTAGGAGCTTCCAGGTGGGTCTTCTGTGCCAGTCGCTGTGAGGTGACCTCCCCTGGACCGAGCAGGGAGGGATAGGTAGGCCTGGCAGGGACAGGCCTGGCAGGGATAGGCCTGGCGGGTCTTCGACTAGGCAGTCGCGAGCTGGTTCACTGCAGCGCTGCTCTAGCCGCCATGCTGGGGCGATCAGTCAACGCCCTGGAGGGGTCTCTCTCTTTCTTTCTGGTGCCTAAGGAAGAAATCCTCCCTCCCCTTTCCGTCCCTACGCTCACCCCCTCTCCCCTCCCACTCTCTTCCCCCCTCCCCTCCCCATTCTCCCTCTCCCCTCTCAGACCTGGTTTGGTAGCATGTCAGCAGCGGCCCTTTCTTTGTGGCGCCTCAAAAATTCATTCCCTTCCCTCCTCTCTCTCCCCCCTCCCCCACCACTACCCACCACCCACCTCCACCTTCAGAGCTGGTTTGGCAGCATCTCAGCAGCGACTCTTTCAGCACATGCGCAGCACCTATCACTGCATGCCAAATTAAACTCCCTCTCGCCCTCCCCTTTTCCCTCCCTCCCCCACCTCCCCTGGCCTACCTCCCCTCACCCATTCCCCCCTCCCCCAGAACTGGTTCGGAAGCATCTCAGCAGCGACTCTTTCAGCACACGCGCAGCACCTATCACCTCACGCCACGTGGCACAGACAGTCCCACCATGACCTGCCCGTCATCCTGCCAGGTGGGTCATCTCATCTCTGCTCTGTGCTGGCTCTATCAATCGTTCTGTCTGTGTAGGTGTGTGTGTGTGTGCGTGTTTGAGTGTGTGTGTGTGTGTGTGTCTTGCTTAACTTGAGACACTTATGCCCCTTTTCCCTCTCCTCTCCTATTTTCCCCCCACTCACCTACTTGAGACAGCAGAAGGAATATGCCACGTGGCACCAGCAGAAGGAACATGCCTAACGTCCATCCATCTCCCCTTACAACCCCACAGGAGGCAGCATGCGGTGCATTCGCCTCACATGCCACGTGGCACCAGCAGAAGGAATATGCCACGTGGCACCAGCAGAAGGAATATGCCACGTGGCACCAGCAGAAGGAACATGCCTAACGTCCATCCATCTCCCCTTACAACCCCACAGGAGGCAGCATGCGGTGCATTCGCCTCACATGCCACGTGGCACCAGCAGAAGGAACATGCCACGTGGCACTGGCAGAAGGAACATGCCACGTGGCACCAGCAGAAGGAACATGCCACGTGGCACCAGCAGAAGGAATATGCCACGTGGCACCAGCAGAAGGAACATGCCTAACGTCCATCCATCTCCCCTTACAACCCCACAGGAGGCAGCATGCGGTGCATTCGCCTCACATGCCACGTGGCACCAGCAGAAGGAATATGCCACGTGGCACCAGCAGAAGGAATATGCCACGTGGCACCAGCAGAAGGAACATGCCTAACGTCCATCCATCTCCCCTTACAACCCCACAGGAGGCAGCATGCGGTGCATTCGCCTCACATGCCACGTGGCACCAGCAGAAGGAACATGCCACGTGGCACTGGCAGAAGGAACATGCCACGTGGCACCAGCAGAAGGAACATGCCACGTGGCACCAGCAGAAGGAATATGCCACGTGGCACCAGCAGAAGGAACATGCCTAACGTCCATCCATCTCCCCTTACAACCCCACAGGAGGCAGCATGCGGTGCATTCGCCTCACATGCCACGTGGCACCAGCAGAAGGAACATGCCACGTGGCACTGGCAGAAGGAACATGCCACGTGGCACCAGCAGAAGGAACATGCCACGTGGCACCAGCAGAAGGAATATGCCTAACGTCCATCCATCTCCCCTTACAACCCCACAGGAGGCAGCATGCGGTGCATTCGCCTCACATGCCACGTGGCACCAGCAGAAGGAATATGCCACGTGGCACCAGCAGAAGGAATATGCCACGTGGCACCAGCAGAAGGAACATGCCTAACGTCCATCCATCTCCCCTTACAACCCCACAGGAGGCAGCATGCGGTGCATTCGCCTCACATGCCACGTGGCACCAGCAGAAGGAACATGCCACGTGGCACTGGCAGAAGGAACATGCCACGTGGCACCAGCAGAAGGAACATGCCACGTGGCACCAGCAGAAGGAATATGCCACGTGGCACCAGCAGAAGGAACATGCCTAACGTCCATCCATCTCCCCTTACAACCCCACAGGAGGCAGCATGCGGTGCATTCGCCTCACATGCCACGTGGCACCAGCAGAAGGAATATGCCACGTGGCACCAGCAGAAGGAATATGCCACGTGGCACCAGCAGAAGGAACATGCCTAACGTCCATCCATCTCCCCTTACAACCCCACAGGAGGCAGCATGCGGTGCATTCGCCTCACATGCCACGTGGCACCAGCAGAAGGAACATGCCACGTGGCACTGGCAGAAGGAACATGCCACGTGGCACCAGCAGAAGGAACATGCCACGTGGCACCAGCAGAAGGAATATGCCACGTGGCACCAGCAGAAGGAACATGCCTAACGTCCATCCATCTCCCCTTACAACCCCACAGGAGGCAGCATGCGGTGCATTCGCCTCACATGCCACGTGGCACCAGCAGAAGGAACATGCCACGTGGCACTGGCAGAAGGAACATGCCACGTGGCACCAGCAGAAGGAACATGCCACGTGGCACCAGCAGAAGGAATATGCCACGTGGCACCAGCAGAAGGAACATGCCTAACGTCCATCCATCTCCCCTTACAACCCCACAGGAGGCAGCATGCGGTGCATTCGCCTCACATGCCACGTGGCACCAGCAGAAGAAACATGCCACGTGGCACTGGCAGAAGGAACATGCCACGTGGCACCAGCAGAAGGAACATGCCACGTGGCACCAGCAGAAGGAATATGCCACGTGGCACCAGCAGAAGGAACATGCCTAACGTCCATCCATCTCCCCTTACAACCCCACAGGAGGCAGCATGCGGTGCATTCGCCTCACATGCCACGTGGCACCAGCAGAAGAAACATGCCACGTGGCACTGGCAGAAGGAACATGCCACGTGGCACCAGCAGAAGGAACATGCCACGTGGCACCAGCAGAAGGAATATGCCACGTGGCACCAGCAGAAGGAACATGCCTAACGTCCATCCATCTCCCCTTACAACCCCACAGGAGGCAGCATGCGGTGCATTCGCCTCACATGCCACGTGGCACCAGCAGAAGAAACATGCGACGTGGCACTGGCAGAAGGAACATGCCACGTGGCACCAGCAGAAGGAACATGCCACGTGGCACCAGCAGAAGGAATATGCCACGTGGCACCAGCAGAAGGAACATGCCTAACGTCCATCCATCTCCCCTTACAACCCCACAGGAGGCAGCATGCGGCGCATTCGCCTCACATGCCACGTGGCACCAGCAGCAGATGCTGAGATGGTGCGGGTGGGGTTGAGACGCCCCCTCTTCATGGCACTCTTCAGCGACCTCTGAACCCCCCTCTTTTCTCCCTGAAAACCCCCCCCCCCCCCCCCCCCCCCCCCCCCCCTCCTCCCCCCCTCCCCCTCCTCCCCCCCTCCCCCCTCCTTCTCTTCTCCTGCCCCCAACCATTTTCAGGAGGCAGCATGCGGTGCATTCGCCTCACATGCCACGTGGCACCAGCAGAAGAAACATGCCACGTGGCACTGGCAGAAGGAACATGCCACGTGGCACCAGCAGAAGGAACATGCCACGTGGCACCAGCAGAAGGAATATGCCACGTGGCACCAGCAGAAGGAACATGCCTAACGTCCATCCATCTCCCCTTACAACCCCACAGGAGGCAGCATGCGGTGCATTCGCCTCACATGCCACGTGGCACCAGCAGAAGAAACATGCCACGTGGCACTGGCAGAAGGAACATGCCACGTGGCACCAGCAGAAGGAACATGCCACGTGGCACCAGCAGAAGGAATATGCCACGTGGCACCAGCAGAAGGAACATGCCTAACGTCCATCCATCTCCCCTTACAACCCCACAGGAGGCAGCATGCGGTGCATTCGCCTCACATGCCACGTGGCACCAGCAGAAGAAACATGCCACGTGGCACTGGCAGAAGGAACATGCCACGTGGCACCAGCAGAAGGAACATGCCACGTGGCACCAGCAGAAGGAATATGCCACGTGGCACCAGCAGAAGGAACATGCCTAACGTCCATCCATCTCCCCTTACAACCCCACAGGAGGCAGCATGCGGCGCATTCGCCTCACATGCCACGTGGCACCAGCAGAAGAAACATGCCACGTGGCACTGGCAGAAGGAACATGCCACGTGGCACCAGCAGAAGGAACATGCCACGTGGCACCAGCAGAAGGAATATGCCACGTGGCACCAGCAGAAGGAACATGCCTAACGTCCATCCATCTCCCCTTACAACCCCACAGGAGGCAGCATGCGGTGCATTCGCCTCACATGCCACGTGGCACCAGCAGAAGAAACATGCGACGTGGCACTGGCAGAAGGAACATGCCACGTGGCACCAGCAGAAGGAACATGCCACGTGGCACCAGCAGAAGGAATATGCCACGTGGCACCAGCAGAAGGAACATGCCTAACGTCCATCCATCTCCCCTTACAACCCCACAGGAGGCAGCATGCGGTGCATTCGCCTCACATGCCACGTGGCACCAGCAGAAGAAACATGCCACGTGGCACTGGCAGAAGGAACATGCCACGTGGCACCAGCAGAAGGAACATGCCACGTGGCACCAGCAGAAGGAATATGCCACGTGGCACCAGCAGAAGGAACATGCCTAACGTCCATCCATCTCCCCTTACAACCCCACAGGAGGCAGCATGCGGTGCATTCGCCTCACATGCCACGTGGCACCAGCAGAAGAAACATGCCACGTGGCACTGGCAGAAGGAACATGCCACGTGGCACCAGCAGAAGGAACATGCCACGTGGCACCAGCAGAAGGAATATGCCACGTGGCACCAGCAGAAGGAACATGCCTAACGTCCATCCATCTCCCCTTACAACCCCACAGGAGGCAGCATGCGGCGCATTCGCCTCACATGCCACGTGGCACCAGCAGCAGATGCTGAGATGGTGCGGGTGGGGTTGAGACGCCCCCTCTTCATGGCACTCTTCAGCGACCTCTGAACCCCCCTCTTTTCTCCCTGAAAACCCACCCCCCCCCCCCCCCCCCCCCCCCCCCTCCTCCCCCCCTCCCCCTCCTCCCCCCCTCCCCCCTCCTTCTCTTCTCCTGCCCCCAACCATTTTCAGGAGGCAGCATGCGGCGCATTCGCCTCACATGCCACGTGGCACCAGCAGCAGATGGTGCGGGTGGGGCGTGGGGCGACGATCCCCCCTGCATGTTCATGGCTCTGTTCTCCGACCTCTCTGCTGCTCTGCACGGCTCCAAGGTGAGAGGCCGGCCCCATTCTTTCAGCCTCCAGGCAAGTGGTGCTTGGGGTGGTGCTGGGGTTGTGCTGCTCAGTGCCAGCACCAGATGGGGCGGGTTGGGCGAGGGGCAATGACCCTCCCCTCCCTCCATGTTCATGGCCCCTCCCTCCATGTGCGGGGGCCCAGCACCAGATGGGGCGGGTTGGGGGAGGGGCGATGATCCCCCCTGCATGTTCACGGCACTCTTCAGCGACCTCTCTGCTGCTCTGCACGGCTCCAAGGTGAGAGGGGTGCTGAAACGTAAGTGGTGTAGGAGGTGGGGTGGGGAACAAAGGGGCAAGGATGAATGGAGAGAAGTGAGGAGACAGGAGGGAGGTTGGTGGCTCTCCCTTCCCCTTACTTCCCTCCATGTTCCTGGCTCTCTTCAGCCACCTCTCTGCTGCTCTGCACGGCTCCAAGGTTAGAGGGGTGCAGAGGAATTATATGTGTTAAAGGGGCACATACAATTCCCTTCCTCTTACCCCATCCCACCCACTACTCTACCACACTTACGCGTACTTCACCCCATCCCAACCTGCCCCACCACTTTCCACCCCACCGCTTCCCACCCCACCCCTTCCCACCCCACCGCACAACAGGAGGTGGGGGCCAAGCGGTGTGCGTTCATTCTCCAGCACCTGCCAGCAGGAGTGGCGCACATGCTTCCCTGTCTCTTACCTCGGGTCCCACTTTACCCTACTCCACCACACATAACTGTATTCCACCCCATCCCAATCTTCCCCACCGCTTTGCACCCCACTGCAACCACAGGAGGTGCGGGCCAAGCGGTGTGCTTTCATTCTCCAGCACCTGCCAGCAGGAGTGGCGCACATGCTTCCAGAGGAGCGAACCAGAGGGGGAAGCGGAGGGGGAGGGAGTGGCGGGGGGAGCGGCAACAGCGCCGGCAGTGGTAGGGGCAGCAGAGGGGAGAGGAGCGGCGGTGGCAGCAGCAACGGGGATGAGGTGGTTATTAATCCTCATATGGAGGCTATTACGGGGTATTCACGGGAGGAGCTGAGCTCGGTTGACTCGTGGTTCTCGTGCCTCTTCAGGGAAAGGGCGGAAGAGGTAAGAGAGGGAGGGGGAGTGGGAGAGTGGGATGATAAGTGAAAGGTGAGTGTGAGGTAGCACTGTGAGGGGAAGTGAGGAGGGATTTGAGTACGGTTGACTCGTGGTTCTCGTGCCTCTTCAGGGAAAGGGCGGAAGAGGTAAGAGAGGGAGGGGGAGTGGGAGAGGTGTGAAGGAGGGAGATGGGGATAAGGAGTAAAGGTGATTGTGAGGTAGTTTGTGTGGAGTGTGTAGGAGTTGAGCACGGTGCGTGGACTCTTGGTTCTCGTGCCTCTTCAGGAAAAGGGCGGAAGAGGTGAGGGGGAGGGACACTTAAAGAGTGGGAGAATGGGAAGCAGATGGAGAGTATGAGACGAGTGTGTGTGAGGGAGTGAGGGAGTGAGGGAGTGAGGGAGTGAGGGAGTGAAGGGAGTGAGGGGAGTGAGAAGGAGCTGAGCTCAGCGAGCATCAGATTTCCCGTTTCTCGTGCCCAATTCCCATCGTACTACCACCCCCACCCCCACAGGTGCGCCAAATCCTGGAAGCGGACCGGGCGATGGGGTTGCGAGAGTCGAGAACGTTAAGAATGGTGCGGAGGGATGGCGCGCCGCGGTGGTTAGAGGTGGCGGTGAGGGACTGCGGGGCGGGAGGGGGCGACCTGTGGGTGGTCAGCGACATCACGGACCATCTGATCGTGCGGGAGAAGTTTCGGCTGCTCTATGAAGCCTCGTCGGTGAGTGGTTGGTGAGGTTAGCTTGATTGCTCCCGCTGCCCTTGGGTTTCCCCTCTCCAACCGTCACATTTGGTGACCCCACCCCCATCCTACCTACACCCGCACCTGTGGGTGGTGAGCGACATCACGGACCATCTGATCGTGCGGGAGAAGTTCCGGCTGCTCTATGAAGCCTCCTCCGTGAGTGGCTATTGGGCTTTGCTTGCTAGCTGGCTTGCTTCCCTTTGGTTTGGGGACCTCCCCCTTGCAACCAAACCTGTGGGTGGTGAGCGACATCACGGACCATCTGATCGTTCGGGAGAAGTTTCGGCTGCTTTATGAGGCCTCCTCGGTGAGTGAGTGGGTGGTGGGCTCTGGTTGCTTACTTCTTGCTAATTTCTTTCGACCATTGCGTGCAGTGAGTGAGTGAGTGAGTGAGCGATGACCGCCAACCCATCCCTCTGAATGGTGAATGACGTGACGTGAGTTGAGCAGGTGAGTGGTGAGTGACGTGACGTGCCGCTTGCTTGCCTCCCCGAGTGCACTTTTGAGTCAACTCAAAAGTCACCTCGTTACAATTGCACACGTGCCGCTTGCTTGCCTCCCCGAGTGCAACGATGCAGCGATCGAATTTCTGCGCTGCAATATGCGCTTAATTGTACCCTCCCTCCCTCCTACTTCCCTTCATTCCCGGCCTTCCTCCTTCCCCATCCCCCATCTCCTTCACAGGCATCACGGAGTGCAACGAAGCAAATGCACGCTATCCTCCCCTTCCTTCCTTAAGTCTACCCCCCCTCCTCTTGTTATAGTCACAATAGGCTTGAATGTGCCTAAAACGAAAGATAGAGAGCACAGACGGATTTCTGCACAGCGGCTTCAAACGTTGATAGCGTTCTGCTCACAGCTGCAAATGACTTGATTCAAATTGGATCTGGAGCGTCTTCACGTCGTCTACAATTAGCAATTTAGATTGCACGATTTGATAAAGAATTGACGACACATCGTCGGTTTGAACGAACGGTACTATGGCAGCCACTATACTCTTAGAACACAAGATAGGAAGAGTTACGAGTTGGGAATGACTCCCAGCTCCTACAAACCCCAAGAGCCGAGGTACAGTGATGTGGAACAGTGCCACACTGTCCCCAACCACGAAGGGTCTCGAAACTACCCTTCACTAGGGCCTACACCAAGTGAAATGTTACACTACACAAAGTAATGTAACTATCTTCAATACCTTGAGGTGTACCCTTTTGGCAAGCTTCGAAATCACTTGAGGCTTGACACCAAGGCTCGGGCTCTTCATCACAAACTTATCCTTGAGTTCTTGATGGGTCTGCTGCACACACCTGCGACACGCCGAACGTTCGACACAGGACAAAATAGAAACCGCGCACGACAAAATAGAAACCGCGCGCGAGACACGAACGACCGCGTAACACGCGTCTAGCGATAACTCGCTATTGACTCGACACACACACTCGACATCATGACTCAACATTCACACACAATTATAAGCATGAAATATATATTATCCCATGCCCTCATACCATTCCATACACACACACATTCACGCACACGGACAACAAGCCGAGTGCAAACCGTAGGGTTGCACCAACAAACTCCCCCTCGGATTGTTGGCCTTAGGATATGTTGCTCTCTCAGTTCAGAGCCATCCCAGCCAGCTTGCAACACTTCCAATGCTGCTGCTCCACCAGCCTCTTGGTCATCATGTCAGCCGGCTGCCCCGTGGTCTTCACGTAGCGCAACTCAACTTCACCCGCGGTTACCATGCTCCTCGTCCAATGCCACTTCACCCTCATGTGCTTCGTGAGTCCATGCAACACAGGGTTCTTAGCAAGAGCAATGGCACCCTGGCTGTCACAGTACAGTGGGGTAGGTCCTTGCTGCTCCTCCCCCAATTCAGCCAACAAACGCCGCTGCCACACAATCTCCCGTACGGCACGGAAGAGTGCCATGTACTCGGACTCCACCGAGCTCAAAGCTTGGTCAACCTGCTTCTTGCTCTCCCAAGCAGTTGGGCCTCCACCAACACAGCATATGAAGCCTCCCACACTTGTCATGTCCTCTGGTTCTGATGCATATGAAGCATCCGAGTAGGCGTTGAGGAACAAACGCCCGGGTTCAACACCATCCGCGCCCTTTTGGCGCCTTTGTGCCGCCGCCGAGTATTGCAGCCCAACGGTCGGTGTTTGGCCAAGATACTTGGCCACCCTCATTCCAGCTGCTACCTGCTCCTCATTAGGGCATTGCACAACCCTAGCCAGCTGCCCGGTAGCAAACGCGACGTCCGGTCGGGTGTTTACCGCCGCATACATGAGGCTGCTCACCAACGAGTGAAATCGGCGGCTTTCCTCTTCACCAACGCTCTCCTCCTCTGGTCCAATTCACACACTTGAACCCAGAGGGAAAGGGTGTAGCCACATGGCCTTCACTCTGCCCAAAGTTGGCAGCCAATGCCTCCAGGTACTTTCGTTGATGCACCCGCATGCACCGCTTCTCCACATCTCGTTCGATGTGGAGCCCAAGGTAGAAGCTCACGTCACCAAGGGCCTTGCACTTGAACTTGTCTTGAAGCTTCAGCATCACCTCCTTCACAAGGTCAGAAGAGGGTGAGAAAATGAGGATGTCATCCACATAAACCACCATGAAACTCCTCTGCTCCCCATCGCCAAGCATGAACAAGGAGTGATCGGCCGTTGAGGGAGTGAAGCCGATCCCCTCCAACACTTCGCGCAGCTTCATGTACCATTGCCTAGGGGCCTGCTTCAGCCCATAGAGGGCCTTCTTCAGCTTCCACACTCTGCCACTACCATCATCAAACCCCTCTGGCTGCGCCATAAAAATCTCCTCCTCAAGGATGCCGTTAAGGAATGCCGTTACGATGTCCATTTGCTTTACTACCCATCTTTTGATGGCGGCTCCCGCGAATAGGGTTCGCAGCGTCGTCGGCTTCACCACAGGGGCAAACAGCTCCTTGAAGTCCACCTTCTCCTTCTGCTGGTACCCCTTGGCTACAAGCCTAGACTTGTAGCGCTCGATCTTGCCGTCGGCATCCGACTTGATTTTGAAGAGCCACTTGGACGTTATCGCCGTACGCCCCTCCGGTAGCTCCACCAATTCAAACGTGTCATTCTCCTCGATGCTCTTCAGCTCACTCTCCATTGCCTTCTTCCACTCCTCAGCATCACTACTCTCCAAAGCCTCCTTGAGAGTTGCTGGTTCTCCCGGCATCTCCACCGGAGAGAAGAACGCGAAAGCACACTCCTCGTAGTCACTCTCCTCGTCGTCTCCGACCATCATTGCCGCTCCGGCCAGGGCTGTCTTGCCCTGCTTTCCCGGCGCATCATAGGTCAGCCTATTAGGGGGTTGAACTCTCCTCTTCCCCCTTCCTTCCTCCTCAGCTGCAGGGACTTGAAGGCCTTGGCGTTGCTGCGGTGTGGCTCGAATCCGTGGAGCACTCGTAGTACGGGAAGGGAGTGACGGTGCACGCTCGCTCACTTGCTGCACCTCCTCCTCTTCTTCCTCTGCATCATTGGCCTCCTCTCCCCCATTCACAAGGGAGGATTGCCTTGTGGTTGTGCTGCCGCTGCTCAGCTCCAAAGGCAGCTCCACATGCTCCAAACCGGAACTCTTCACCTCCCCAAACCGCACGCCTATCTTCGCCTCATTCTCCGCCTTCCAATCCTTGTACATGAAGTTCTCCATGAACTTGCAGTCCCTGCTCACCAAGAACTTCTTGGTGAATGGGTCCCAAAGAAGCCATCCCTTGCTGTTTTGAGCCATGCCCAAGTGCACGGCCCACACCGCCTTGGCACCAAGCTTGTTGTGCCGAAGATGCTTAGGCACGAGCGCCATGCACATGCACCCGAACACCCGAAGCATATCCACCTTTGGCTTCCTTCCTAGCCACTCCACATAGGGCACCCATTTGTCTGCTCCCACATGAGTCAAGGCTCTGTTCTTGGCCACACACGCGCTCCGCACCGCATCAGGCTAGAAATAGTCGGGTAGCCCGGCTTCAATGAGCAACCCGCGTGCCGCCTCCGTGATTGTGCGGTTCGCTCGCTCGGCGATGCCGTTCATTGCAGGGGAGTATGGCATGGTGAGGGAGTGCCGAATACCATTCTTCTTCAGCCACAACCCAAACTCCTTGCTCAGGAACTCTCCCCCTCGATCGGTGCGGATTGACTTGACTAGACGGTCTTGTTGCCGCTCCACCATCGGGAACCAATCCGTCTTCAACGTTTCAGCCACGTCGCTCTTCTTAGCCAGCACGTACACCCAAGTCATGCGGGTCTAGACGTCGACAATGGTGAGAAAATACTCAGCTCCAGCAGCTCCAAGCTTCAGGGGGCCCACCACGTCCATCACCACCTCATCAAGCGGTGCCTTTGCCGTTGCCTCCGAACTAGGGAACGGAAACCGGGTGAACTTGGCTTGAATGCACGTCGGGCAGCCAAGCACCTCATCGGGCTCCCCCTTCACACGTATGCCAGCAACCATCTCATTCTTCACTAGCTGCTGCAAGATGGGCAGGGCCACATGCCCCATGCGCCGATGCAAGGTGAGCCAATCACACTCCCCCGTAGCCGAAGTTGGATTGGAGAATGCCGCGCTCGCAATAGCGCCCCACATACTCTCTCCGTAGTCCTCCTCCGCTGCTGCCTCTGGGTTCTCCTCACCCTTTTGCTGCTCCTTGGTTGCTGCACCACTCTCCTTAGGTTCACTGAACTTGCTGGTCCCTCCAGGTTTGCTCTTCTTGAGCTCATTCTCCTTAGCGTGACCGTTCGCGCCATCGTCGCTACCGACCGCTCCATCCTTGGTGCTGATGCTTGCTGCCACTTGCCTCTCCTTAGGCATAGGGACCACTGGGATCTGCCACATCTCGTTGTAGACATCCCTGTCCTCATGAAGGTCCCAAAGAATTCGATCGCCAAGCCTTGCGGTGTAGGTCTTGGCTCCCTTCGAGTTCGTGTCCATGCCGGCCTTTGCCAACCGCCGCACGGAAATCAGGTTTGCAGCAAGGATGGGCACCCAAAGCACGTTCTTGAGGCCCACCATCTTCCCATCAGCACCCTTGAACATGGCCTTGCCCATGCCTTTCACCTCTGCTCGCTGCCCCAAAGCCGATGTGACATGCTTCACCGGTGACGGCTCGAGTTCGGTGAGCAAGTCCGGGCGAGGTGTCATGCTATAGGTAGCGCCACTATCAATCACCCAATAGTCCAGGGGGTGTAGGGTCACCTTCCCCACAGCTGCTGGCTCCTCAAAGCCTTCATCCTTCTCTGGACCAGCCGGTACTTGCGTCGACACGAAGTAGAATAGACCCGGGTATCGATCGTCGCTCGGGTCCTTGTCGTTGTCTCCGCTCTTCATGTTTGCAGCTCCGCCACCGCGACCGCCACGGCCTCCACGGCCTCGTCCTCTCCCTCCTCCTGCTCCTCTACCCTCTTGGCCTTGAGCAGGGGTCCAACCATCAGGGAGTTTGTAGCAGTCGCGCCACATGTGTCCGCTCTTGTGGCAATAGTGACACTCGCCGTCGAATCGGCCGCGACCGCGTCCGTAGATCTTGTCGTCGCTGCCGTAACCGCCACTCCTGCGGCCTCCGTCGAAGTTGCTGCCACCAAACCTTCCTCCCCCTCGTCCTCTGCCTCTTCCTCGACCATATCCACGGCCGATGCTCGCTGCCCCAGCGCCATCCGCACTCGCCAACTCACGGCGGCGGAAATCCTCTTGAAGGATAACTCGCTTCACGTCTTCAAGCGAGAGGCGGGGCAAGTCGCGATTAAGGTTGATGATGAGCGAGGACCATGACTCTGGGAGTAAGGCCAGCAACTTGGTTTTCTTTTGGAGCTCACTGTAGTTCAAATCAGCTCCCTCAAGCCGCGTCAACAAGTCGAAGAATTTCTGCACCCCTTCTTCAACCGCTTCGTCTTCTTCAATTCGTAGTGCCGCCATTTGTCATTCCAACACCACCGCTACCGCCGCTGTTGCAGGAGCATGTACACCCTTGAGAGCAGCCCATGCCTTTGGTCATTTCTCTGGTTCACGCTGGAATGGCTTGATGTGACGGATCTGACTGCTCCCCAACGCTTGCCCAAGTAAGAGATAGCCTTGTGCGCTCTTCCGCACCCATGGGCTCTTCTCCGGGTCGTTCTCGGGGCGCTTCTCCGTTCCTTCCATCACCTCCAGCAGGTCATAGTGGTCAAAGATGTTCTCCATCTTGAAGGACCATTCAGCAAAGTTGTCACCGTTGAACTTGTCAAGCCCAAACACCCTAGGCTCATCCCTAGATGGGCCAAGACTTGGTTGCATGGGCGCCATGGCTGAATCACGGGGTTGGCCTTGAGCTTGAGCTTCTCCACTGTCACCAGCACCTCTGCCACCCCTTTCCTCAGGTCCAGACATTGTCGAACCTGCTCCAAGGGGCTCTGATACCACTTGTTATAGTCACAATAGGCTTGAATGTGCCTAAAACGAAAGATAGAGAGCACAGACGGATTTCTGCACAGCGGCTTCAAACGTTGATAGCGTTCTGCTCACAGCTGCAAATGACTTGATTCAAATTGGATCTGGAGCGTCTTCACGTCGTCTACAATTAGCAATTTAGATTGCACGATTTGATAAAGAATTGACGACACAGCGTCGGTTTGAACGAACGGTACTATGGCAGCCACTATACTCTTAGAACACAAGATAGGAAGAGTTACGAGTTGGGAATGACTCCCAGCTCCTACAAACCCCAAGAGCCGAGGTACAGTGATGTGGAACAGTGCCACACTGTCCCCAACCACGAAGGGTCTCGAAACTACCCTTCACTAGGGCCTACACCAAGTGAAATGTTACACTACACAAAGTAATGTAACTATCTTCAATACCTTGAGGTGTACCCTTTTGGCAAGCTTCGAAATCACTTGAGGCTTGACACCAAGGCTCGGGCTCTTCATCACAAACTTATCCTTGAGTTCTTGATGGGTCTGCTGCACACACCTGCGACACGCCGAACGTTCGACACAGGACAAAATAGAAACCGCGCACGACAAAATAGAAACCGCGCGCGAGACACAAACGACCGCGTAACACGCGTCTAGCGATAACTCGCTATTGACTCGACACACACACTCGACATCATGACTCAACATTCACACACAATTATAAGCATGAAATATATATTATCCCATGCCCTCATACCATTCCATACACACACACATTCACGCACACGGACAACAAGCCGAGTGCAAACCGTAGGGTTGCACCAACACCTCTCCCCCCCACCTGCCCCCAGGACGGCTATCTCGTATTTGACGACACGGGCATCACGGAGTGCAACGATGCCGCCATCCACTGCCTGCGCTGTAGCGACAAGAGCGAGCTCATCGGGCGGCATCCCGCGTACTTTTCCCCCGAGCGCCAGCCGGACGGGCAGCGGTCGGACGAGAAGGCGGTTGAGATGGTGGCCCGGGCGACTGAGACGGGCATGCACAAGTGAGTAGAGGAAAGAGATATGAGCAGTGAGGCATGAGCATTCTTGGATTGAGAGAGCCTTGATGCGCCTCAACACTGTCGGTCGGACGAGAAGGCGGTTGAGATGGTGGCCCGGGCGACTGAGACCGGCATGCACAAGTGAGTAGCGAGAGAGGAGGCATGGCTTTTTCAAGTATCCGGCTCATGAATGAGAGGGCGGTAACACTAGCCGGACAGGCAACGGTCAGACGAGAAGGTTGAGATGGTGGCTTTGGCTACTGAGACAGGCATGCGCAAGTGAGTAGCGAGAACGAGCTGTGAGGTGTGGGTGTGAGACACGAGCTGTGACTGAGGTATGAGCCTGCACAAGTGAGTAGAGCTGTGAGATACCCTCTCTTCTCCTCATTCCCTTGCGTCCTGCTCATACCCCGTGCAGGTTTGAGTGGATGCACATGCGAAAGGACGGTTCCCTCTTCCTGGTAGAAGGGACCCTCAACCCTGGGCCATGGGAGGGTGGGGACCCTCTCATTCCTGCAGCTAGAGCACAACTGTCCCATGCACATGGTCGTCTGGCACGACTTATCCAAAGCTCCCTCTCTCCCTCCCTCCTTCCTTCCCTCCCTCCCCTCCGCCCACCATCCTCCCATGGGCCCTGGTTTGAGTGGATGCACATGCGCAAAGATGGGTCACTATTCCCTGTCGAAGTCACCCTCTCTTTTCTCCAGCTCGAGCACAACCGTCCCATGCACATGGTCGTCTGGCACCACCCCTCCCACCTCAGAGGCGCCTCAAAACTTCCTCACTTCCTCTCACCCGCAAACCCACCCCTCCCCCGTGCGTGCAGGTTTGAGTGGATGCACATGCGCAAGGACGGGTCGCTCTTCCCCGTGGAGGTCACTCTCTCCTTCCTGCAGCTCGAGCACAACCGCCCCATGCACATGGTCGTCTGGCACGACTTATCAGAGATCAAGCGCCAGGCACGGGAGCTGCAGGCAGCGAAAGAGGCGGCGGAGCGGGCGAATCAGGCCAAGAGCCAGTTTCTGGCGAATATGAGCCACGAGATCCGCACGCCCATGAATGGTGAGCCGATTGCTGAGTCGAGTCAACACTTGTCTGACACAGACACTGTATATTGAAGATCAAGCATCAGGCGGCTAAGAGGCAGCAGAGCGGGCGAATCAGGCCAAGAGCCAGTTCCTGGCGAACATGAGCCACGAGATCCGCACCCCCATGAATGGTGAGCCGGAGGCATGTTGAGCGTGTGATGTTTTGAGTCGAATCCAAGAACTTAGCTCTCAGGAGCATAGAGTTCAGCATACACCAGTTGCCACCTCCCTTCCCTTCAACCCCACCGCTCCTCCTTTCCCTACTTCCCCTCTGTCCTCCTCCCCTTCCCCCCACCTCTCCTGCCAGGTGTGATCGGGGTGGCAGAGCTTCTTCTAGGCACGGACCTCACAGCAGAGCAGCGCTCCTACCTCGGGATCATCCGCTCTTCCTGCTCCTATCCCCATCGTGCTGCTCTCTTTCCCCATCCCCACCTCTCCGCCAGGTGTGATCGGGGTGGCAGAGCTGCTACTAGGCACAGACCTGACCGCAGAGCAGCGCTCCTACTTGGAGATCATCCGTTCTTCGGGAGACAATCTCCTGCGAATCATATCCGACGTGCTAGACCTCTCCAAGATCGAGTCCAAGAACCTGGCGCTGGAGAGCATCGAGCTCAACATGCCACCCTAGCCACCTCACATCCCTTCATCCCCTCCCCTCCTCCTTTCCTTCCTTTCTCTCTCCTCCTCCCCCTCCCCCCACCCCTCCTGCTAGGTGTGATCGGGGTGGCAGAGCTCCTCCTGGGCACAGACCTGACCGCAGAGCAGCGCTCCTTGTTGCTTGCCTCCCCACCCACCCACCCTCCACCCCTCCTGCAGGTGTGATCGGGGTGGCAGATCCTCCTGGGAACGGATTTGACAGCGGAACAACGCTCCTACCTGGAAATCATCCGCTCGTCCGGAGACAATCTCCTGCGAATCATATCCGACGTGCTGGACCTCTCCAAGATCGAGTCCAAGAACCTGGCGCTGGAGAGCATCGAGTTCAACATGCACCAGCAGGTTCAAACCTTCCTCTTTTCCTCCCCCCCCCCCCCCCCCCTCTCCCTTTCCCCTTGTGTCCCCCACCCCTCCCCAGGTGTGATCGGAGATGGCAGAGCTCCTCTTGGGAACAGACCTCACAGCAGAGCAACGCTCCTACCTCGAAATCATCTGCTCTTCAGGGGACAACCTCCTGCGAATCATATCCGACGTGCTGGACCTCTCCAAGATCGGATTCAACATGCACCTCCTTGTTCTGCTTGCCTCCCCCATTCCCAGGTGTAATTGGCGTGGCAGAGCTTCTCCTGGGAACGGATTTGACCGCAGAGCAGCGCTCCTACCTCGAGATCATCCGATCATCAGGCGACAATCTCCTGCGAATCATATCCGACGTGCTGGACCTCTCCAAGATCGAGAGCAAGAACCTGGCGCTGGAGAGCATCGAGTTCAACATGCACCAGCAGGTGACGGAGGCTCTGGCACTGCTGGAAGTGGTGGCCAAGGACAAGGGGCTGTTCCTGGAGCTGGATATCCATGAGGAGGTGAGAAACAGTGGTGGCTGTTGGCCGGAACGGGATATCCAAGGAGATTTGAGCTGGAGGGTAGTGAGTCGCACTTGCACATAGAGCATGCAGTTGTTGGGTTCAAGAAACATCGCATGCAACAGCAGCAGGATAGATAGATAGATAGGGGTTTATAGTAGCAGCTGTTTTTGAGTCGACTCAAAAACCGACTCATCACACGCGCACTCGCACATAGAGAGCTGGGCCATAGCATGCAGTTGTTGGGTTCAAGAAACATCGCACGCAACAGCAGCAGGATAGATAGATAGATAGATAGGGGTTTATAGTAGCAGCTGTTCATCGTATCACGTCCTTTACCTTCCCCTCACGTCTCTTCGTTTTCCGCCCATTCTCTCCCCTTCCGTTTCCTGTGCTGTTCCCTCTTGAGACGTCTCAAAAGTCTTTTGAGACGTGTATGGTTTTTGAGAATTCTCAAAAAAGTCTTTTGAGACGTCTCAAAAGTCGTCCTTTACCGTCCCCTCACGTCTCTTTGTTTTCGGCCGTTCTCTCCTGTGCTATTCCATTTCCTGTGCTATTCCCTTTTCCCTCCTGCAGGTGCCAGCGGTGGTGATGGGCGACCCTGTGAGGCTGCGGCAAGTCCTGCTGAACCTCATATTTCGTCCTTTACCCTCTCTTGACTTGTTTAATCCCCTTCCATTCCTTTCCACTCATTCGCCATTCCTGCAGGTGCCAGCGGTGGTGATGGGCGACCCTGTGAGGCTGCGGCAAGTCCTGCTGAACCTCATATTTCGTCCTTTACCCTCTCTTGACTTGTTTAATCCCCTTCCATTCCTTTCCACTCATTCGCCATTCCTGCAGGTGCCAGCGGTGGTGATGGGCGACCCTGTGAGGCTGCGGCAAGTCCTGCTGAACCTCATATTTCGTCCTTTACCCTCTCTTGACTTGTTTAATCCCCTTCCATTCCTTTCCACTCATTCGCCATTCCTGCAGGTGCCAGCGGTGGTGATGGGCGACCCTGTGAGGCTGCGGCAAGTCCTGCTGAACCTCATATTTCGTCCTTTACCCTCTCTTGACTTGTTTAATCCCCTTCCATTCCTTTCCACTCATTCGCCATTCCTGCAGGTGCCAGCGGTGGTGATGGGCGACCCTGTGAGGCTGCGGCAAGTCCTGCTGAACCTCATATTTCGTCCTTTACCCTCTCTTGACTTGTTTAATCCCCTTCCATTCCTTTCCACTCATTCGCCATTCCTGCAGGTGCCAGCGGTGGTGATGGGCGACCCTGTGAGGCTGCGGCAAGTCCTGCTGAACCTCATATTTCGTCCTTTACCCTCTCTTGACTTGTTTAATCCCCTTCCATTCCTTTCCACTCATTCGCCATTCCTGCAGGTGCCAGCGGTGGTGATGGGCGACCCTGTGAGGCTGCGGCAAGTCCTGCTGAACCTGATCTCCAATTCCATCAAGTTTACCGAAATGTGAGTGCGTGAATAAGGACCGAGTGATCAAGGGCTAGTATGTGGGACTCCGCCCACATACTCCTGACTGACTGACCTACCACCGCCGTATCCCGTACTACTACTGACTGAGGGCAAGCACTCCTCAGGTAGGTGGGACACGGCGGCCGGTGCTTCTGAACTGAACCTCATTCGCTTGCTCCTTGTCCTCTCCCTCCTCTCCTCCCCAGTGGCGGCATCACAGTGATTCTGCGCCTGGCCACGCAGGTAGAGCTGGGGGAGGTGGAGGAGGCGAGGAGGGAGAGCAGCAAGTGCATGAGTGTGCAACGGGGGGAAGGCAAGGAGAAGGGGGAGATCAGTGCTGCTGGCAACTTGTTGACCTCTGCTGAGGAAGGAGCAGGAGCAGGAGGAGGTGAGGGAGGGGGAGGAGGAGGAAAGACCGGAAGCGGCGGCAGTGGTGGTTCAGGAGGAAAGGGAGGGAAGGGTGAGAAGGGAGTGGTGAGAAGAAAAGGAGAAGCAGGAGAGTCAGAGGCAGCAGGGAAGCCAGAGGAGACGGTGGTGGTGCGGTTTGAGGTGCGGGACACGGGAGTGGGCATGGACGAAGCAGCAAAAGGGAGGCTGTTCAAGGCGTTCTCCCAGGCTGATAACTCCACGAGCCGCCGCTACGGTGGCACCGGGCTGGGGCTGGCGATTTGCAAGAGCCTGTGCTTCCTCATGGGGGGGGATATCGGCATGCACAGCCAGGTGAGGGGAGGGGGAGGGGTGGGGGAAGGGTAGGGGGAGGGAGAGAGGGAGAAGAAGCTGAGACGGTGGTGGTAGCACTAGTGGGGGGGGATATCGGCATGCACAGCCAGGTGAGGAGTTTTTTATAGAAGGGCGAGAGGGAAGAAAGAGGGAGGAAAGGTGGAGTGGGGATGAGGGGCTGGGACTGGCAATCTGCAAGAGCTTGTGCTTCCTCATAGGGGGAGATCTCGGCATGCACAGCCAGGTGAGGGGGGAGGGGGGAAGAGGGGGGGGGAGAGGGATTGAGAGCATCTGGGTATAGACTCAACAGCCAAGGGGCGGCTGTTCAAGGCGTTCTCCCAGGCGGACAACTCCATGAGCCGTAGATACGGCGGCACGGGGCTGGGACTCGCGATTTGCAAGAGCATGGGGGGGGATATTGTCATGCACAGCCAGGAGAGGGGGGAGGGTGAAGGGGGGAAGAGGGAAAGTGGTAAAAGTGGGAGGGATAAGTGGAGGAGCGGGGGAGTGGTAAAAAGGGGAAGGATACGTGGGGGAGCGGGGGAGTGGTGAAAGGAGGAGGGGTAAGTGGGGGAGCGGGAGAGAGACGGAGAGGGAGGGGGAGGGGAGCGATTTTTGAGTCGACTAAAAAATCGACTCACTACACGAGGGGAGCGGGATCTGGAGTGGACATGCAGGCATACGTGTACCATACCCCTCTCGACTCCCCCCTCCCTTCCTTCCCTTCTCCTCATCCCCCCTATTTACCAGGATGCAGCGGGTGAACCCCAAGGAGAGCACCAAGCCAAGCCAGGCACTATGATCCGCTCCGCACTGCACTGCTCACACATGATCGTTTGTTCCTCCCCTGTTGTCCCCTCCAGGTGGGAGAGGGGTCGACCTTTTTCTTCTACGTGAGGATGCAACGCGTGAACCCCAAGGAGAACCCCAAGCCGGCAGGGGAGAGCGCCACGAGCAGCGACGCAACCCCACAAAAACCCTTTTTTTCTCTTCCAACCCCTCCCTATACCAGGTGGGAGAGGGGTCGACCTTTTTCTTCTACGTGAGAATGCAGCGAGTGAACCCCAAGGAGAACCCCAAGCCGGCAGGGGAGAGCGCCACGAGCAGCGACGCGGAGCCGCTGTGGGTGCAGCTGCAGCACATGCGCGTGCTGGTGGCCGAGGTGAGGGGGGCGTGATTGTATGGTTTGCGAGTGTACTGTAGGGTTGTGGCTGTAAGGGTTGTCGTCACATTACAAGGGGGGCATGTTTGCCGCGAGCAGCGATGCGGAGCCGCTGTGGGTGCAGCTGCAGCACATGCGCGTTCTGGTGGCTGAGGTGAGAGGGGTGTGACTAAGAAGGGTTATGACTGTATAGGGTGTGGTGGATGAGTTGGGTTACATGCATATTTTGTCACATGCAGCTGCAGCACATGCGCATGCTGGTGGCAGCCTGCAGAGGTGAGGGGGAGTGCTGGTGGGTGGGGTGGGGTGGGGTGGGGTTAGAGGTTTGTATGCATTTTTGTGTGATTGCAAAATCGGTTGCCTGTGAAAAAGGACTACCTGGGGCTCAAATACGACGTATTGGAGAATGGCTGGCTGGCTGGCTGGCTGGCTGGCTGGCTGGCTGTGAGAGAGAGACTCCTTCCCTCCCCATCCCCTACTCTCAACTGGTTTGTGGTGAGAAAAGCTCACTCCCACCATCCCCTCCGCTCAACTTCCTGCCCCAACCCCGCTCCAGGACAACAAGGTGAATCAGATGGTGGCGACGCGCATGCTGCACAACCTGGGGCTCAAATACGACGTGGTGGAGAATGGCCGGCTGACTTGCTGTGAGAGAGGCTCACTTCCCTTTTCCCGCAAACCACCCATTCCCTTCCCCCATTCCCCATCCGCGCACCCCCCCTCACTTCCCCTAACCCCCCCAGGATAGTAAGGTGAATCAGATGGTAGCGACGCGAATGCTGCACAACCTGGGCTCAAATACGACGTGGTGGAGAATGGGAGACTTGCTGTGAGAGACTCATTCCCTCGCAACCCACCTCTCCACCCATCCCCTCAACTCACCTCCCAATTCACTGCAGGACAACAAAGTGAACCAGATGGTGGCGACGCGCATGCTGCACAACCTGGGGCTCAAATACGACGTGGTGGAGAATGGGAGACTTGCAGTGCAGGCATGTGCGGACAGACACTACGACGTGGTGCTCATGGTGGGTGGAGGTGGTGAGTGGGGTGGGGGGGGGTGACTTTTGAGTCGACTCAAAAGTCACTACGACGTGGTGCTCATGGTGGGTGGAGGTGGTGAGTGGGGTGGGGGGGGGTGACTTTTGAGTCGACTCAAAAGTCACTACGACGTGGTGCTCATGGTGGGTGGAGGTGGTGAGTGGGGTGGGGGGGGGTGACTTTTGAGTCGACTCAAAAGTCACTACGACGTGGTGCTCATGGTGGGTGGAGGTGGTGAGTGGGGTGGGGGGGGGTGACTTTTGAGTCGACTCAAAAGTCACTACGACGTGGTGCTCATGGTGGGTGGAGGTGGTGAGTGGGGTGGGGGGGTTTGGTGATGGGGGAGTGATTGTAGCAAGTGCCCGTGGAATGGGAGGGGAATGGCCGGCTGGCCGTGCAGGCGAGTGATTGCTGCTGCTGCGGCTGATTCCTTTCTATCATTGCCCCCCACCTCTCTTCCAGGACTGCCACATGCCTGAGATGGCCGGTTATGAAGCCACCCGCAACATACGAGCTATGGAAGAGGAGAGACTTGCTGCCCTTGCTGCTGCTGCTTCTGCTGCTGGTGCTGGTGCTGCTGCCATTGCTGCTGCTGCGGCTAATTCCTTTCTATCAATGCCCCTCTCCCCCCTCTCCCAGGACTGCCACATGCCTGAGATGGACGGGTATGAAGCCACCCGCAACATACGAGCTATGGAAGAGGAGAGACTCGCTGCCTATGCTGCTGCCGGTGGTGGCAGGGGCAGCAGCGGTGGTGGTGGGTATGGGAGGAGTGGCAGCAGGGGGGGTTACGGTAGCAGCACAGACGGTGATATGAGCGAAGCAAGTTCTCCCAGTCATCCCCACAGCAGCAGCAGCTCTCGCACCCGCCGCTCCCACCGGCCGCGCCGGACGTTCATTGTGGCGCTTACCGCATCGGCTCTTAGCGAGGATAAAGACTCGTGCATGGCTGCTGGGATGGACCATTACTTAGCTAAGCCCATCCGGCCGCGGGACCTAGAGAGAGTGATAAGAGAGGGGATGGTGAAGAGGAGGAGAGAGTCGATTAGTGAGGAGGTGGGGGCAGCTTTTTCTGAGAAGGGGTGTGAGGGGAGTGAGGGGTCTTTGTCCCCTCAGATGGCTTATAAAGGGGATGAGGGCCCGGTGTCTCCTCTTTATAAGGGTTCTGAGAGGGGTGGAAGGGCGGTATCCCCTTATAGGGGGTATGATGGAGGGGAGAGGCCTCTGTCTCCTCTGACGTTTAAGCAGCGGCAGGAGCGGGGAGTGCAGGAGCGAGCAGTACAGCAGCGGCCACAGCAGCAGCAGCAACAGGAGCAGAGGGGTCAGCAGAGAAGGGATGAGGGGAGAGGGAGTGGGGGGAGAGGAGCAGGGAAGTGTCCTATCAGGGGAGGGATGGCAGGTGGGGAGGGTAGAGATCAAGGGAGGGAGGGGAGAGGGGAGAGGGGAGAAGGGAAGGGAGAAGGGAGAGGAGGAAGCAAGCTCCCTCCGACCGTCCCGGTTATCGGCGGGAGCACTGGAAATTCACGTGAAAAATCAGGCGGGGGAGGTTTGAAACATGAAGTTGGTGGTGTGGGGTTCGGTCCTAGTCCGTCCTTTGGTGCTTGGGGCGGGCGAGACATGCGAGAGTGGGAAGAGGGGCAAGGCGGCCAAGGATCTGTACTTGATGCATTCAGAGGAGGAAACGAGGAGGAGGAAGAGGAGGAGGAGGAGGAAGAGGAAGAGGAAGAGGAGGAGGAGGAGGAGGAGGAGGAGGAGGAGGAGGAGGAGGAGGAGGAGGAGGAGGAGGAGGAGGAGGAGGAGGAGGAGGAGGAGGAGGAGGAGGAGGAGGAGGAGGAAGAGGAGGAGGAGGAGGGAGCAATGGTAGAGGCGCGTAAGAAACCAATGGGTTTTGCTCCCAGTCCGTCCTTTGGTGCTTGGGGAGGGGCGCCTAGTGTACAGGGCCTGAGAGTTGAAGTTTCGACTGAGGGAGAGCAGGATACCATGCTCGAAAGCCCTCCCATGCAGCAACAGCAGAAGCAGCAGCAGCAGCAGCAGAAGAACCAGCACCAGCACCAGCACCAGCACCAGCACCAGCACCAGCAACAGCAGCAACAACATCAGCAGCGGCGGCAGCAGCAGCAGCCCCTACCCTCGCCTAGAAGGAGCCCCCACCAACAGCAACACCACCCCCCTCTCCCTCCTCACTCCTCTCCCCATTCCGCCTCTGCGTCTGCTGCCACTCGTCACGCCCCTCCCCCTTCCCCCAAACGTCCACCAAACCAGCAGGCTTCCCCGTTCCCCTCTTCCAAACCGGCTGGAGGGCAAACCTCTCGGCCAGGTTTGGAAAGAAGAGGTCCGGGAACAGCGGAGCCGCTGCGGTCTCCCAGGCCCGGCCGGTCCACACCTGAAGGACAGGTTTGGGGAAGGCCGAGCCCACGGGGTGGGTATGGCGGGGTGCAGAGCGGTGACGATGGGTCGAGTGTGGGGTCACCTTCTAGTGTTCGGTCGTGGGGGAGGGGTGGAGGAGAAGGAGGGTGGGGGGAGGGGGGCGGTATTGGTGAGAGAGGGAGGGAGAATGGTAGGGAAGGGGGAAGGGAGAGGGAGAGAGTGAGGGAGAGAGATATAGAAAGGGAGAGGGTGAGAGATAGGGAAAAGGAACTGGAGCGGGAGCATGAGAGAGAGTTGGGAGAAGAGTCTGATACAGGGAGTGTGGTGGTGAAGGGGGATGGGTGGAGTGCTGCGGAGAGACTGAGTGATGTTGAGGAGAGGTATGGAGAGTGGGATGAGGGAAGGGAGTGGGGGAGGCGGAATGAAGGCAAGCGAGGGGATGAAAGAGAGAGGGGGCGAGAGAGGGAGGAAGAGGAGGAGGAGGAGGAAGAGGAGGAGATGGTAGGTGCTCCTGAACCAAGGCGGAGCAGAACAGCAGGGGCGAGTGAGAATAGGCAAGTGGGAGAAGAGAGAGATGCATGGAGGGAGCGTGAAACAGGGGGAGTGGGAGAAAGGGGATGGGATGGTGGTGGGAGGCACGGGAGGAGAGGGAGCGGTGGAGAGGGTTACGGGGAGGTGGGGTGCGGTGAGGTGGAGGAGACGAGAAGAAGCAGCACGATGGGTCGAGTAGATGCGATGAGAATGAGAGGCGAGAACGGGAAGGGCAGGGTGGGGAAAAGTGTGTGGGAGGGGAAGGAAGGGTGGGAGGAGGAGAGGGAGGAGATGGATGGGAGGAGGGGTAGACGGAGCAGTTTGGATGGAGGGGAGGGTGGCAGGATGAATAATAGCAAGATGGAGAGTAATAGCGGGAAAGCTTTAGATAGTGGAGCGAACAGAAGACCTGTTACATCTGGGCAGAAACAAGATCATGAGTATGCGCATGCGGGAGGGGGAGGAGGAGGAGGGGGAGCGGGAGCGGCAGGGGGGAGTGAGAGAGGAGGAGGGCCAGAGACAGAAGATGAGAGGATGCTTCGGGAGTTTGCGCTAGCGGCGCTGACGTCCAAAGGGAGGGGTATGGCCGTGGGTAGGAATTTGGGTCCGAGTGCTGTCGCCCCCACTCGCCCCCTTCTTGGTGCTCCTGCTTCAAGTGCTGCTGCTGCCGCCGGTTCTGCTGGTGCCGGTGCTGGTGGTGCCAGTGCTGGTGCTGGAAATGCTGGTGGTGCTCGTATCACAGCACTTTCGATAGAGGAGGTGTGGGAGAGAATTAAGTCTCCTACGGCGGCAACAGCTGCAGCCGCAGCCGCAGTTGCAGAAGCAGGAGCAGCAGCAGGAGGAGGAGGAGGGGGAGGGGGAGGGGGAGGGGGAGGGGGAGGGGGAGGGGGAGGGGGAGGAGGAGGGGGAGGGAGAGGGAGAGGGATGGGAGGAGGAGGAGGAAGGGGGAGGGGAGCTGAGGGGGGAGGTAGGGTGGCAGCAGGAGGGGGTGGGGGGCGGGGAACAGCAGTAGGGGGAAGGGGAGGCCTGTCAGGGGGGAGAGGAGCAGGGGTGGGGGGAGCAGTGGGAAGGGGAGGTGGGGTAGGGGGGCCAGGAGGGAGGGGGGCAGGGGGAAGGGGAAGGGGGGATGCGTCCGGAGGGGAAGGGCGGGGGGGAGGAGGGGGGGGAGGAAGAGGGGGAGGAGGAGGGGAAGGTGGAGGAGGGGGAGGGGGTAGAGCGGAAGGGGGAGGAGCGGGAGGGGGAAGAGGGGAAGGGGGGAGCGGCAGAGGTACTGTAGCAGTAGCAATGAAGCCTCCACACAGAAGAACTCCATCCAACGGCTCAGATCAGGAGTCGCGTAATCAAGGGCCAGGATCAACCGGGCCTCAGAATCGACGGCTGGGAATGGGCAAATCGCCCATCAAGATCCCCCCAAGGCCCACAGGGGGGTTTGAGGTCTGGGGAGGAGCGGGAGGGGGAGGGGGAGGAGGGGGAGGGGGAGGAAGGGGGGGAGGAGGAGGAGGGGGAAGAAGTCCTGGTTTTAGCCCAAAACCACCTGTAGCTGGCACCGCCACCGCCAACACCACCACCACCACGAGTGGTAGCACTACCAGTGGTGGCAGCGGTGCTGGTGCTGGTGGGAGTGGTAATGCCAGCAGCAGCGGAAGTGGCATTAGCAGGAGTGACTCTAAGGAGGGGCGAGGGGTGGGGCATGGTGTTGGGAGTGGGAGAGAACAAGGGGACAAAGGGCAAGGGGTAGGCCGAGGTACAGAGAGTGAGCTCTTGGGTTATGGGGAGGGCAGGGACAATAGAGAGGGCAGGGACGGTAGAGAGGGTAGAGAGGGAATGGCGAGAGGTGGTGAGGGGAGCGAGAGGAGCAACAGAGGTGGAAGTGGAGGAGGAAGCCGGGTAGCTGAGGGGAGGAGGCAATTAGAGAGTGGTGCAGAGCGGTGGAAAGGGGAGAAGGGAGGGCGGGGCGAGGAGGGAAGAGAGGGGAGGGAGGGGCAAGATGGAAGAGAGAGGAGAGGAGGGGAGGGATCTCGAGCAGGAGGGGAGGGCTCTCGGCCGTTAGTGCCTGGTGCAGGAGAGGAGGGAAGAGAGGGAAGAGGAGGAGGGGAGATACCTCTGGGTGGGGGGGGGGGATCTCGGCCGTTAGTGCGCAGTACGAGCATGGAGCCTCCGTTGCTGCAGCAGCAGCAGAGGCGCACGGGGTCAGAGCAGAGAGCGGCACAGGACCTGAGGATGTGGATTGAGCGCGCACACAACCCGCAAGTGGATAAGTGGATCTCCCAGGTGAGGGCAGTGCAGGGAGCGGGTCTGCTGTTGTGGTAATCGTAGGATGGGTGTTTGAGTACAGGGTCAGAGCAGAGAACGGCACAGGACCTGTGCGTGTGGATTGAACGCGCACACAACCCGCAAGTGGACAAATGGATCTCCCAGGTGAGGGTAGTCAGTGAGTGGACTTCCCAGTGACGAGAGAAGGTGGAGAGGTGAGTGAGGAAAAAGGGGATTAAGAGAAGAGGTGGCTTTTGAGTGGGGGGGAGACAGAATCAGCTTTTAGCCATCCTGCTTGGTTTTGTTTTTCCTTAATCGTGCACTTTCATCTACCCACTACACCCCCTTCTGCAGGTCGAGGCAAACAGCACGCCGCCCAGACATGCAGCGCACAAGAAGACAAGGAGCGAGGTGCCGGCGTTTCTGCCGCCCCTCTCCTCCAGCCCGGGCGGCGCGGGTTCTCTGCGCCGCTTGCAGAGCTCTCCCCCCATATCCCCAGGTAATAGCCCCCATAATAGCCCAGGAAATAGCCCTGATAGCAAGGGAAACCGTAGGGTAAATAGTAGCAGGAATCACAGAGGTGGTGGCGTTGGTGAGGAAAATTCATGGGCTCGTAGGAGGGGTGAGTTGAATGAAGGCGATGATGAGGAGGATTACCGGTATGTGGGTCAGCAGAGGAGCAAGTCTGATGGAAATTCGTCCATGAAAGCAGCACGTGAAGCAGAGCGGATGCGAGAGGCTGATAGGTACAGAGGCAGTGGAGGACGAAGACGAGCTACAGAATATGAATATGACTAGCGCTAATTTAATTTATGTATGCCAGCAAAGGTTGTGCACTAATAGCGAATTATACACTAATTGATTGTACATGTACAGGTTGCAACTATATATGCTCAGGAGCAGCTGAGAGGACACAATCCAGAGGAATCTTGTACCATACATGCTCCTGCTAGTATGTAAACATAATGGGGTCAAGCAAAATATATACAGTGTAATATGAACCAAGTACATATTGCTTCAGGCTGCTATAAGGCGTCGCTGTTCCATCATTTGCACAAGCGATTTTTCGCGACAGAAAAGCTCGTGATTGGCTAGCGACAGCTTGTGGTAGCCAGAAAAGCTAGCTGCTTCGCTGGACCACTCGCATCATGCGCATTTCCCATCTCTTCGCCGCAGCCACCAAACTGCAGCCCACCGGATAACGCTTCCATCCGACCAGGGCATCTCCGATGCCACGTGGCACGAGCAAACCACACGAAAGCCGTTCAACTCGTTTCCACCTGGCACATCGACGGTGAGATCTGCGCCATTTACCTCCCAGCCATTACAGATACCATACCAAAAGTCCCGCGCCATCGTTCCGCCACTCCCTCGAGATTTCCTTTTCCTAGCCACCGCCGTTCCTCTTTCCCGCGGTTCTCCGCGCACCCTAGGGATATCTGCCGCGCCAGAACGGTATTCTCGAGGAGCATCCCCCGCGCGGTACTGTATTCCGCGCGCCATTAGGTTTTATTTCCGCGGGTTCCGCTCTGCACCTGGAACCTCCTCTGTCCCAAGGTTCTGATTTTTCTCTCAACTCTCCCAAGTCTCTCTAGCTCCATTCCGCACTCAGAAGCTGTTTCCAGCTTCGCTAGACTGGTTCCTTGTCTTGTGAACCTTTTCCCAAGACGCCATGGCCGCCGCTATGTCCTGGAGCACCAAGCTCGCGTGCCCTTCTTTTGAGGGTCTGTCCAGCCGTAGCCTGCCTTCCAGCCGGGTGAACGCTGACTCCAATGTGGAGCTTAAGACTAAGGGCGCGGAGGGTGCTCCCCGCACCACCTGCTCGCTGAAGGCGATGCGCGACCGTATCGAGTCGGTTAAGAACACCCAGAAGATTACCGATGCGATGAAGCTTGTCGCTGCCGCGAAGGTGCGCAGGGCTCAGGAGGCCGTCGTCAACGGCCGTCCCTTCTCGGAAAACCTCGTTAAGGTGCTTTACAACGTTAACGAGCAGCTCCAGAACGAGGACGTTGACATTCCCCTGACCGAGGTCCGTCCCGTGAAGAAGGTCGCCATCGTCGTTAACACCGGCGACCGCGGTCTCTGCGGTGGCTTCAACAACTACGTCCTCAAGAAGGCCGAGGCTCGCGTGGCTGAGCTGACGAAGCTGGGTGTGGCTTACACCATCGTGTCCATCGGCAAGAAGGGTAACGCCTTCTTTAAGAGGCGTCCCCAGTATGCCGTTGACAGGTACCTCGAGGTCGGCGCTGCTCCCACCACCAAGGAGGCCCAGGCCATCGCCGACGAGATCTTCTCCCTGTTCGTGTCGGAGGAGGTGGACAAGGTCGAGCTGATCTACACCAAGTTCGTGTCCCTGATCAAGTCCGACCCCGTGGTTCACACTCTCCTGCCTCTCTCCCCCGCCGGCGAGGTCTGCGACATCAACGGCATCTGCGTCGACGCGGCTGAGGACGAGCTGTTCAGGCTGACGACCAAGGAGGGCAAGTTCGCCGTCGAGCGCGAGACTATCAGGACCGAGACTCCCGAGTTCACCGGCGTGCTAGGGTTTGAGCAGGAGCCTGTGCAGATCCTCGACGCTCTGCTCCCGCTCTACCTGAACAGCCAGATCCTCCGTGCTCTGCAAGAGTCGCTTGCCAGCGAGCTCGCTGCTCGTATGAATGCCATGGGTAACGCCAGCGATAACGCTAAGGAGCTGAAGAGGAGCCTGAACCTGACCTACAACAGGCGGAGGCAAGCCAAGATTACTGGCGAGCTGATTGAGATTGTTTCTGGTGCCAGTATGTAAGTTTTGGTTCATGACGTGTATGTTGGGGTAGAAAAGTTGTCACGAAGCGTTTTTATTACTTCTTCACCCTGTGGTACCAAACCATTTGTCGACATTATCGTCTCAATTGTGTTTAATTTCTATTTAGAATGTTTACAGATTGTGGATCCGTGTCTGTGAGCTCTGAAAGCATTTGGCAGTTGCTGGTACAGTATTGGGAGCAAGTGACACAGAATGATTCGTCTTGGAAAGAGCAAGTGAATGCTGGCTTACCGTATGACAGCCCCTTTAGTGCTTACTGCCCAGCCAGGCAAGGAACCTGGGTGCTATTACATCTTCTCTTGGCTATGAGTGAAGATCTTAATGCACTAGAGCTGCCGTTTGGCATGGTTGTCAGAACTGGAATTGCCATATTTTGAATGAATAACTGCATTTCAGATGTTGCTATTTGACTACTTAGGAAAGAGCTCTAATCACAGAACAGGAAGTCCGTTGTTTTACGCTGAAATTTAGTGCTGTAAAATGCTTAGTCGTTGCCCAGGATACCTTGAGATGATGCCAGAAGTTGAAAGAGGTTGGTTTTAGTTTTGAAACGGTTTGGTTCTGTTCCAGCACGTTCGGGTGGGGTTTTGAGCATATTGTTGTGACCTCGTTCCTCTCTTGTTCATAACCTCCTCCCCACCCCCCTCTAGAAGCTCTCCCGCGCGTTACGCCACATCCATCCACTGTAGGTGGCTCCTTTCCGCAGCGCCAGGGTTAGCTTCGCAAGAAAGTCCCCGCGTCCTCACCCTCCGTTCTTTTCCCATTGCCCTGCTTTCGTTATAGTCACATCCATCATGCTGGTTCACGCCCTCTCCCCGTCACTAAGACTCGCTACATTCCCCAATGCAGTCGCTTCCCTCTCCACTCCCCCAATCTCCGCGTTCCATGCGCCCGCGCGCCTATCGAATCCCGCCTTTTCACTTCTGCGCATGACCCCAGCGCAAGCCTTGCCCTCAGGCTCCCCACAGAAGCTCGTTTTCCGCCAAACCCGCGCCTTACCGCGCGTAAGCGCAAGCGTGGTGCCGCCAAAATCGCCAGCAGGGGGGTCTGCGCAAGGATCGGGCACAGGCGCAGGCGCAAGCGCGGGAGCAAATAAGCAGGCGGAGACTCCGCAGCCGCCCGTGGGGGAAACGGCAGGGGGGGGAGCGGTAGCGGCGGAAGGGGATGAGGGGAAGCTTCTGGGGCAGGCGACGACTGCGGGAATTTTCCTCCTGTGGGCTGGACTGATCGCGTATGCCGCGTTTCTTGCACCCCATCAGACGCCAGTACGTGGCAGCTTATCAGTGGCTGGTTCAACCAGGAGCCAGGTGCTCGTTCCCCCCATCTAGCCATCCCCCCAACCCCATCCCCCCTTTCCCCCATTCCCCCATCCCCTCTGATCTCCCCCCTTCCCTTCCCGCCCGCATCTCCACAGTACCGCGATCAGTACTTTCTAGAGAAGCTGCTCAACCTGAGGGGAGACGATGGGTTCGTGATGAACCAGGTGCTCGTGGCGCTGTGGAACCTCATGGGCGTCATGCCGGGCATATACGCTGCTACGCTCGTGCCCGCTTCTCGCACGTGAGTCGGTGCTGTGTGTGCTGTAGGTGCTTGCACCTGATCCCATACTGCCTCTCGGATTCGTGATGCACCAACCAGGTGTGCTCGTGGCGTTGTGGAACCTCATTGGCGTCATGCCAGGCATATACGCCGCCACCCTAGTCCCTGCTTCTCGCACGTATGTACACGTGGGGGTGCTTTGGTTGTATTTGGAGTGTGCAATACTGGCGACGATGGGTTCGTGATGAACCACGTGTGCTCGTGGTGCTCTGGAGTCTGGAACCTCATGGGCGTCATGCCGGGCATATACGCCGCCATCCTAGTCCCTGCTTCTCGCACGTGAGTGCATAGGTATACGTGTATATGTGTGAATGAATTATGGAGTGCACTGTCACACTTAGCCTCGTGATGAACCAACCAACCAGGTGTGCTCGTGTCGTGGCGCTCTGAAACCCGCCGAATTGTACATTCATTCGGTTGGTTGCTTTTTGTGAATTCTTGTTGGACCTCCGGAAGTGTACTGTTGGTTGGTTCCATGCCGGGGTTTCAGAGCGTCACGTGCACACCTCATGGGTTGGTTCATCACGCCAGGATATTTTCAGAATTCTAAAAAAATCCCTGCAACGAAGTGTACTGTTGGTTCCATGCCGGGCTTTCAGCGTGCCACAAGCACACCTCATTGGCTGGTTCATCACGCCGGGCGTGATGCCCGGCCTGTACGCCGCCACACACTCTTGTGCCTGCATCTCGTACATGCGCATGTATATGTGTGTGTGTGTGTGCGTGCGTGCGTGCGTGCGTGCGTGCGTGCGTGCGTGCGTGCGTGCGTGTGTGTGCATGTGTGCATGTGTGTGTGTGTGTGTGTGTGTGTGTGTGTGTGTGTGTGTGTGTGTGTGTGTGTGTGTGTGTGTGTGTGTGTGTGTGTGTGTGTGTGTGTGTGTGCGTGTGTGCGTACATGCGTACATGTTGTACGCACGTTCATTCCAGTCATGATAAATGATTCAGGTGTGCCCGTGGCGCTCCGAAACCCCATGGGCGTGATGCCCGCCCGGCCAGGCATAAGTGCTGCCGCTCACCCTCTGCTGCTGCTCACCCTCTGCTGCCGCTCACCCTCTCCTGCCGCTCACCCTCTTCTCACCCCCTCTACCCCTGGCACCCCCCCAGCGATCGCACCACAATCCCAGCGTGGCCCTTTCTCCTCGCCTTGTTCTTCCTAGGGGCCTTCGCCCTGCTGCCCTTTTTGCCCTCCGGACATGTGGGGTTCCTGACAGCTGCCTTTCCCCCACTCCCCTCGCACACCCCCCCCCCCAATCCCCCTGCCTGTTTCCCAGCAATCGTGCCACCATCCCAGCGTGGCCCTTTCTCATCGCCTCATTCTTCGCAGGGGTATTCGCCCTGCTGCCCTTCTTTGCTCTTTGGACGTGTGGGGCTCCTGATACCTGCCTTCTCCACCTTCCTTCTTCCCTTGCAACCCCCCCATTCCCCTTCCGTGTTTCCCAGCAATCGCACCACCATCCCCGCGTGGCCCTTCCTCATTGCCTCATTCTTCGCAGGGGCATTCGCCCTGCTGCCCTTCTTTGCCCTCTGGACACCCGGAAAGGCAGCAGTACCCACGGAGGAGGAGAGGGGGAAAGTGGGGCTGAAAGTGCTCGAGTCCAAAATCACCAGCGCGGTGAGTTAAGTTCAATGCAGTTCAACTAATGATAGGTGTGAGTTTTGAGTCAGCTCAAAACTCGACTCATTACACGCAGTTCAACCAATGATTGGTGTCCTGTGTCCTGTCAACCCTCTCCTGCTGCCCTTCTTAGCCTCTTCGCCCCTGCTGCCCTTGGTTTCCCTCTGGTCTGGACGCCCAGAGCAGCAGCAGTACCCACAGAGGATGAGAGGGGGAAAGTGGGGCTGAAAGTGCTCGAGTCCAAAATTACCAGTGCGGTGAGTCTGTTTCTTAGCCCTTTTCCCATTCGCTCTGCTGCCCTCTACTCGCTCTGGACGCCCGGAGCAGCAGCAGTACCCACGGAGGAGGAGAGGGGGAAAGTGGGGCTGCGAGTGCTCGAGTCCAAAGTCACCAGCGCGGTGAGTCTCAAGTCACTCGACTCTAATGAAGTAGGGGTGAAAGCTCTGGTATTGCCTGTTCGCCTGTTCGCCTGCGAGTGCTCGAGTCCAAAATCACCAGCGCGGTGAGTCTCAAGTCACTCGACTCTAATGAAAGTAGGGGTGAAAGCTCTGGTATTGCCTGTTCGCCTGTTCGCCTGCGAGTGAGTCTCAAGTCACTCGATTCTAGCGAAGGAAAGTGTGTAAGCGCTGCTACTGCCTGTTCGCCTTCGCCCTCTGGACGCCCGGAGCAGCAGCAGTACCCACGGAGGAGGAGAGGGGGAAGGTTGGGCTGTGCGGGCTTGAATCCAAAATTACCAGCGCGGTGAGTCTGGTGCTCAGCCCTTCTTTTGAGTCGACTCAAAAGTTACCAGCGCGGTGAGTTTGGTGCTCAGCCCTTCTGCTGTTGCTTGTTTGCGCTTCTTCGCCTCCTCTGCCCCTCTTTGCCCTCTGACATTCGGAGCAGCACCAGTACTGACTGAGGCGGAGAGGGAGAAAGTGGGGCTGCAATTGCTTGAATCCGAATCATCAGCGCGATGAATATTGAGTCACGGGGCTAGACTCTGTTTTGAGACGTCCCAAAACACTTCTTCATATATTGAGTCACGGGGCTAGACTCTGTTTTGAGACGTCCCAAAACTCTTCTTCATATATTGAGTCACGGGGCTAGACTCTGTTTTGAGACGTCCCAAAACACTTCTTCATATATTGAGTCACGGGGCTAGACTTTGTTTTGAGACGTCTCAAAACACTTCTTCATATATTGAGTCACGGGGCTAGACTCTCTCTAGTGAGAAGGCAACACAGCTTTGTATCACTAGAGAGGGTCCTTCTCAACAGCACTTCCAGCTAACTGGCTGGAAACCCATTGGCCCTCTCTCCTTCCTTCCTCCTGCACACCCACTCATTCTCCTCACACACACTAATCTTCCCCACTACCCCCCCACACACAGCAGCAGCAGCCGTTGTTGCTGGCAGCATCAGGATTGGATCAGTGCAGCAGCAGCACCCGCCGCTCACAGGCTTGAGCTTGAGACCCTTCACCAACCCTCTGCCCCGCCCTCCTCTGCTTCCTTCCCCTTATGCTCTCTTTCTTCCCCGTATAAATATCTTTTGCTGCAGTTACTGCTGCTGGCAGCATCAGGGTTGGTCATCAGTGCAGCAACAGCCCCGTCAACCGACTGGCTTAAGACCCTTCCCTTTCTGTTCCGTGCTCCCCTATTCCCTCCCTTCCGTGAACTCTCAACACCCCTCCCTTGCAGCTACTGCTGCTGGCAGCATCAGGGTTGGTCATCAGTGCAGCAACGGCACCATCGGCTGACTGCCTTCTGCCTTGGGACCCCCATAACCCAACCTTCTGCCCCCCTGCACCCTTTCCTCCTGCACACACACACACTCATCTCAAAATCCCCCCACAGTTGTTGCTGCTGGCAGCATCAGGGCTAGTCATCGGTGCAGCAACGGCACCGTCACGTCAACTGACTAACTTTAACCCTTCATCTCTCTCCTCTGCCCTCCCCTCCATCCCCTTTCCCCTGCAGCTACTGCTGCTGGCAGCATCAGGGTTGGTCATCAGTGCAGCAACGGCACCGTCCACTGACCGGCTTGAGTTCTTACAGTATTTTCAGGAGAGCCTCTTGGTAAGTATATTCATAGGTGCAGTGCAGAGTGGTGCAGTGTGGCAGAGAATGGTGTAGGCTGGTGCTGGGGATTGCAATGCGAGTATTTTTTCTTACGAGTTAGAGTGCTGCTGACTGGCTTGAGCTTGGTTGCTTGCATGTGTGCAGAGTGGTGCAGAGTGGTGCAGAGTGGTGCAGAGTGGTGCAGAGTGGTGCAGAGTGGTGCAGAGTGGTGCAGGGTGGGGAAAGGGCTGACTTTCCAGGCTCCATGTCCTTCTCAACGTGTTCCTTCCCTTCAACTCACCCCAATCTTCACACCCAACCTCCCCTATTTTTCCCCTTCCCGTTCCCCGTTCCCATCCCCATCCCCCCTCACCGTCCCCATCCCCATCCCCATCCCCCCTCCCCGTCCCCATCCCCATCCCCATCCCCATCCCCATCCCCCCTCCCCGTCCCCATCCCCATCCCCATCCCCGTCCCCATCCCCATCCCCATCCCCATCCCCATCCCCATCCCCATCCCCATCCCCATCCCCATCCCCCCTTTCCCCGTATCCCCATCAGATCCATGTCACCTCAATGGATTTGTCTTCCTCAACAAGTTCCTCCTCGTCAACTCACCCCAGTGTTGACACCCAACCTCCCCTGCACTCTCCTTACCCCTTCCCCGTCCCCCTTCCCCTTCCCCCTCCCTCCCCTCGCCCCATCAGATCCATGTCACCTCGATTGATTTCGTTCTCCTCAACATGTTCCCCCTGTTTAACGTCATCCACACCCCTCTATCCCTGCCCACCCCACTGCACCGTTCCCCGTATCCCCATCAGATCCATGTCACCTCAATGGATTTTGTTCTTCTCAACATGTTCCTGCCCTTCTGGATTTTCAACGACATGGCTTACAGGAACTGGTATGTGTGCCATGAGCTGGTATGTGTGCCATGAGCTGGTATGTGTGCCATGAGCTGTTATGTGTGCCATGAGCTGGTATGTGTGCCATGAGCTGGTATGTGTGCCATGAGCTGGTATGTGTGCTGGTGCTCTGATGAACCACAGGTGCTGTGTGCTTGCAAAGAGCCGTGGCATGCTTGTCTCAACATGTTCCTGCCCTTCTGGCTTTTCAATGACTTGGCCTACAGGAACTGGTACGTGAGCTGAGCTGAGGAACTGGTGGGTGAGCTGTGGGTGCTGGCTTAGCGCTATGCTATGTATGCTGTGACATGGTGGGCTTATTGGCGTGCTTGCCTCTCAACATCTTTCTGCCCTTCTGGCTCGGCAATGACATGGCCTACACCTGATGCCATACCTGATGCCATACCTGATGCCATACCTGATGCCATACATGATGCCATACCTGATGCCATACCTGATGCCATACCTGATGCCATACCTGATGCCATACCTGATGCCATACCTGATTCCGTACCTGATGCCATACCGGATGCCTTACCTGATGCCATGCCTGATGCCATACCTCTTGCCATACCTGATGCCATACCTGATGCCATACCTGATACCCTGCCATACCTGATGCCCTGCCATACCTGATGCCCTGCCATGCCTGATGCCCTGCCATGCCTGATGCCCTGCCATGCCACCTGCCATGCCATGGTTTTTGAGATGTCGCAAAGGCTTTCCCTTATCTCACCCTAGCCTTCCATCACTCTCCAACCGTCCCTTGTGTGTATCCAGGGCGCCTAGAGACTCATGGGGTGTTGCTCTCCTTTCATCCTCATTATAAGACTTTTCAGATATCTCAAATGCTTCCCTTCATCTCACCATAACCCTCCTTTTGTCACACCCCAACACTCTCTTGTGTTTTCAGGGCGCCTAGAGACTCATGGGGTGTTGCTCTCCCCTTCCTCCCCGTTATAGGCCCTGCCCTCTACCTTGTAATGAGGCCAGGGCTCCCCCCTCCGCCACCTGCCGCAGCCGAATCCAAATCCGAGTGAAGAGCTTAGGGATTTGTTTCACCCAAGGAGTGTATTTGCCAGCAGGTTGCAACATTATGGATTTGTAGAATATGGCACAAAAAAGCTGGTGGGAAGCACATGTGACAATAATTGATTTTCCATGAAATAGTGCCCCCCCGCCCTTCTAGTTGGGCCCAACTAGAATCCTACAGTCTCTCCGTAACATGACAAGATTTTCCACCTCTGGCAGCATATATAACAATCTAGATCCAGAACCATAGCTAGGATGAGTCATCAAGTGGGAACTGCTCCAAAACGAGGTGCCTTTTGGTAATCAAGTGGGGTGGGGAATGCTTTAGTAGACATCAACTGGGGACTGCTCCAGAACAAGGACATCTTCTACATAGCCTCTTAGTAGTAGGTATGACAGGTTTAATCAGCGAGGAGTGCTTTAGTAGACATCAAGTGGGGACTGCTTCAGAACAAGGACATCTATTCATAGCCTCTTTAGTAGGTATTCCAAGTTTGTGAAGGTGACAGAAACTAAGCTCTGCCCTCATACAGAACCTACCTCCTGGTAGTATGACACCTTAGTCTAGCCTCTTAATATGACACGTTAGTGAAGGTGACAGAAGCGAAGCTTTGCCCCCATACAATCAGCCCCGCAACTTGCTTCTTGTACACCTTGACGGTGAAATCTGTAGACCAAGTCGTTCGCCTTACAACAACCTTGGTAGATCCCCCCACGTTCATCGTGAAACCGTCTAGATTGATCGTCACGTGCTTGTCGTCCGCCTTCTGATTCACGACGAAAACCGTAACCCGCTTTTCGCCGGGGCTGTAGAACGCGCTCATGCCGTGCCAACAGCCCGAATTTATCTTGAGCGGCTTGGATCCAGGTCCGGCAAGCATGGTAAAATGCTTGAAAATCCAAAACCGCTTGTTCGCTTTAGGCATCTCCATTTCGCCTGTGTAATTCGACGGATAACTCGGCGGGAAGTCGATGCATGACCAATGCGCAGCAAAATCGTATGCCTGCCAGATCATGTACGCCGAAGTCTCCATGATATTGACGCTCTCGATAACATTTCGCGCCATGTACAGCGAAAGGTCCCAAAAGCTCCCCCGTTTGTTTAGCGCTCCAGCTTCGCTAACCCACACTTCCCTCCCCAGCAACTTTGCCGTGTCGCGAATACTGCCGAACTTTTTTTCGTACGTCGCAGCCACACTCGCCTCGTGGTAACTATTCACGTACGCGTGAACATTTATCCGCGTCAGTAGCTCATGATTCGCGATCCGAGGTAGCTGAGCGGTCATGCCATCCCAGCTGTCCACCCCCACCAACTTCGTTTTAAGCCGCTTCACTTTTAACGAGTCCGAGGTGTACTTTATGACACGGCCCATCTCGGGGGGATTGAACGTACACCCCTCGTGTTCTTTTCCGACCTTCCAAAAGCCCTCCAGCGCCTCGTTAAACGGCTCCAACGCATCAAATCTAATTTTCCACCTTTTCGCGAACTCCGCCACGACTGTCGTCAAGTAGTCTGCGAAAGCCTTCTCGTACTCAGGCAGCAAATTTGTCTCCCCTTTCCATACCGCACCTGCTACGTCACCCGTTTTCGTCATCCACCAGGGCGGGCTGTTCGAAAACGCCTCTATGACATTCGCGCCTCTCTCCTTTGCTCCCTGCAGCACGATCCGCTGCCTTTCGTCCGCGTTCCAACCGTACGGCCCGTCCTTCGTCGGCTTGAAACCCGGAATTCCCCGCCAATCTGCCTCCGAGTTTTGATGAAACTGCGGGCTCCGTTCGTCGTGGTGTCCCCCTCCGATGTTGTAACGTACGATGTTCAGTCCGAGACCGTTAATGGGTTCAAAAATAAGGTCGAGGATTGCGGTCAGCTGCTGCTGCGGTAAGCCGCCGACGTAATTTGCGAACCATGCGAGCGAAGTTCCCCACCCTCGCCACGTGGTCCCGACGAACTCTGGCGAAACTGTGACATTGATCGCACCTGCAAGCAAAGCGTGAAAGATGAATGAATACGCCTTCGCTGGTTGAGCGATTGCCGGATGCCATCCGGAGTCTGATAGATACTTGCCTCATATAACGCAGGCTACATTGCTCAAGGCCAAAACTAGCTGGTTCTAGGTATTTACCTTTAGATTTGCAGGTTGGAAGCAATTCAAACGCGGGCAATAGATCGGGGGGCGGGGCCCGCTTGTTGCCATCGGCTCCGCCGGCGCGGCGTGCTGCAGTCACTGTTTTCGGGTGCGCGGCAATCTCAAGGAGGGCTAGAACTACGAGGACACTGAAGGACACGCCGCGAAGATACAAACTCCTTGCCATCCCGGCGCTGATATTCTAGTACTATGGCACAATCACTTGGCAAGCACGGGATGGGATCGCACTGTCTTGGATCGACTACCACTGCTCTCCGTAGTTTAATGTTCACGAATCACGAGGCGCAAGAGGCGGTATTTGTGGATGTACAAGAACGAAGGGATGGCTCCAGCGGAGCCTGTTGCACCATCTGTCGGTATCGCGCTGGTAGAAACGACCTACTACCGAACGGACAGCGCACGCCATCTGTGTAGTGAAGACGATGGTGAGGAGGCTCGTGGCTTGTGGAGAAAGCGCGTGCCACTCACGATCAACTTCGAGTCGCGCGCGCCTCGAGGGCTCAAGCATGTTGGAGGAAACCTGGGAGTGTGTGTAATGATGAGTGGCGGGTGGGATTAGGGGAAGAGGCTGGGCTGGAAAACTAGGGGCAAATGCAAGAGCACGAGATTTGCGTGTGGCTGGCTAGGCAAGGGAAACTGGACTGGAAAATCGCTTGATTGGCGGAACAGGGCTCGAGGTGGAGGAAGAGGGGAGGAGGGAGGGAGACGGAGGAAATTTCAGAGGCCCAGGAGAGATTGGGAGGAGAATGTGACGACTACGAACCGCGTGCGCTTCGATCCAGATGACATTGTTGTGACTACACAAGATGCCCAACCCCTGCACGCGAATTTGCTTTTCCACGATGGAAACTCTGCACCCGCGTATTAGGGTACCAGCCAGTTGCACCCCATTTATAAGCACCTCGAGCAATACGAGCCACAAAAACCAAAGTTTGACAGAAGAGACCCATGTCAAACGGTCAATAGCGAGTTACAAAATCTTTTAAAAGCCCTTTTTGCTAAGTGCGATTTGACGAAAGCTTAGCGAAATGCAAGAATCACTTAAGAGCCCTCTTAGCAAGGCGACCTTGGGTTAGTCAAACGGGCATCGTGTGTACTGTACATCGAGAGCGAGACGAGAAACCCCAGAAATTGAAGCACGTGTGAGAGCTGGTGGGCCTAGCAATAATCGCGCTATAATATTTTGAACGAGCTATAGCTCGATAGTGACGTGCCTCGATTTTTCCTGTTTGAATGGGGTGTGGTGTGGCACTCCCCTTCATCCACTTCCAAATGATAGTGAAGTGCTGAGGACTTTGACCCAACGAGTGGCAGCAAATTACCAGTATGAATTTAGATAGATACCTATCCAATCTTGCCAAGCCAGCCTAAACTAGAATCTACGTGTACAAACTTTCCCAACTGAAGCAAAAGGTAGAACCATACCTAGGCCAAGGGTCATCAAATGGTGGTGGCTGCTGCAGCTACCAGCAACACACAAATTAAGGTGACAAACAAAGCTCTGTTTATAGAACCAGCACTAGCAGTGCTGTAAAAGCCTAGTCTCTCAGGTGAAGGTGACAAGTTAGTGAAGGTGACAGAAACGAAGTTCTGTCCCCATACAGTCAGCCTCACTATTTCCTGTGTGTACACCGTGCGGTCGAAATCCGAAGACCAAGTTGTGCGCCTTATAATGACCTTGGTAGTTCCCCCCACATTCCGTCTAAAACCGTCAAGAGTAATCATCACCTGCAGGTCTACTGCCTTCTGATTCACGATGAAAACCGTAACCTGGTTATCGCTGGGGCTGTAGAATGCGCTCACGCCGTGTGAACAACCCGAGCGTATCTTGAGCGGCTTGGATCCAGGTTTGGCAAGCAGGGTGAAATGCTTGAAAATCCAAAACCTTTTGTTCACAGTAGGCATCATCATTTCGCCACTAAAGCCAGGTGGATAGTCGGGTGGGAAGTCGATGCATGACCAATGCGCAGCGAAATCGTACGCCTGCCAGACGTGGTATGCCGAAGACTCCATGATATTGACGCTCTCGATAACGTTCCGCGCCATGTACAGCGAAAGGTCCCAATAACTCCCGTTCATGCCTAACGCTCCAGCTTCGCTAACCCACACCTCCCTCCCCAGCTGCTTCCCCGTGTCGCGTATGCTGCCGTATCTGCCTTCATAAGTCGCAGCCACACCCTCCTTGAAGTACTGATTAACGTACGCATGAACGTTTATCCGCGTTAGTAGCTCATGATTCGAAATATGAGGTAGCATTGCTGTTGTGCCATCCCAGCTGTCCACCCCCACCAACTTCGTTGCCAACCCCTTCGCTTGTAACGAGTCTGAAGTGTACTTTATGACTCGCCCCATCTCCGGAGGATTGAAATTACAGCCCTCGTGTTCCTTCCCGACCATCCAAAACCCCTCCAGCGCCTCGTTAAACGGCTCCAACGCATCGAAAGTAACTCCCCACCTTTTCGCGAACTCCGCCACGACTGTCGTCAAGTAGTCTGCGAAATCGTCTTCGTACTGAGGCAGCAAATTCGTCTTCCCTTTCGAAACCGCACCTGCCACGTCACCCGACTGGGTCATCCACCAAGGCGGGCTGTTCGAAAACGCCTCGAAGACATTCGCGCCTCTCTCCTTCGCTCCCAGCAGCACCTTCCGCTGCCGTTCGTCCGCGCTCCAAACGTACGGCCCGTCCTTTGTCGGCTTGTAACCAGGAATGCCCCTCCAATGCGCCTCCAAGCTCTGATGAAACTGCGGGCTGAGTGTATCGTTGTGTCCCCCTCCGATATTGTAACGTACGATGTTCAGGCCTAAGCCGTTGATGGGGTCGAAGATAAGGTCGAGCATCGCGGTCAGCTGCTGCTGCGGCAAGCCGCCGACGTAATTCGCGAACCACGCGAGCGAAGTTCCCCACCCCCGCCACGTGGTCCCGATGAACTCTGGAGATATTGTGAGATTGATCTCACCTGCAAGCCACAACAGAAGCATGTAACATTTATTGGTTTCGTTGTTTTGCAGACTGCATGTGAAGCGATCTCAGATCAGGAACTTGCAGGTGGATAGCACGTCTTCCGTACATCTGGGGGCGACCCCGCTTGCTACCATCGCGTGTTTTGAGTCACTTCGAAAGCTTTTTGAGTCGAGTCTAGCCATTTGTACGAGCTGGCAGGAAAAAGTGCCGTACCTGGAAACTTGCAGGTGGATAGCAATTCTTCCTTGGGCGCTAGATCGGGAGGCGGACTCTGCTTGCTGCCGTTTCCGGGTGCTGCGGTCACTGTTTTCGCGTGCGCGGTAATCTCGAAGAGGGCTAGAATTAAGAGGACACTAGAAGACATGCTGCAAAGGAGCAGTTTCCTCGTCATCTTGCTTATTTTGACGGTACGTGTAGGTGCGAGAGGCTGGTACCGAAGGAGCTACTGTACTAGTTGTACTATCATCGGTCGGCAGAAGCACAGCAAGGGGATCTACCCGAAGGACCTCGCCGTGCGGTGTTACTATAACGGCCATCACTAACTACGGTATTGCTCGACGAGAGCGCGTCTCGTGGATTCGCGCGCGCACTGCCGGCTGAAGGTTGTGAGGTTGGGAAGGACGGCTGTGGAAGTACAAGTTGGGTTGGGATGCGTACTTGAGGGACAAGGGGCTAGGGGATTGGTCGGGGATTATGCCTTGAAGGTGCAAGAGCAATGGGGTGAAGGGAAAGTGGCGGCGGCGTTGACACAAGGGCCTTGAGGTTGTTGTAAGTGACGAGAGGGGAGAGGATGGCTTGTGGCAAAGAGGATATGGGATGAGAAACGAGGCGAGCTGATAACAACGTGCGTGCGATTCGAACCATTGGAATACGGCTACATGCGCCGAATTGTGAAAATGACGCGGAATGCACGTAACAGCTTCCTCATTCAGACGCACGTCTGAATCGCTGCAGTGCCTGATTCAGCGAAGTCAAGCCTGATTTGTCGCGAGAATATTTTGCCAAGATTCACATTTCCACTTTCGATTCCCGCGTCACGCGACGCTATCATCCGCGGGAATCGTAGTGATGGCCTTCTGGTTACAGTGTTAAGTGCTGTCGCCACTGTCGAGCATCTTGCTGCTCACCCGTTCCTTCACATTTTTGGCCCTGCCCTGCCCTCTACCTCAAGCATATTGAAAATTTTAGTGAAGTCAAGTCCCAAGAAGTATATATGGCAGCAATTCACCTGCATGGATTAGGAAGGGTACATGGCATAATAACGCTAATAAATAGCATCAGTGATAGCCAAATCTCACCATGGCAGCCTAATCTGTAATCTATTATGACAGGATTTCCCAACTCTAGCTGCTAGTAATAAAATTATAGGGGTAGAACCATACCTATGGCAAATGAGTCAGCAATGGTACTGACTGCTGCAGAACTGTTATGAATGAACTTGCAGAGTGCGCAGTAAAACGAATAACGAGAATGACTGATTACTGAATTACTGAATGAAGAAACAATGAAGTAGCGAGGCCTAAATAGGGGAAGTCCTAGCAAGGCGGAGAGGTTGGGCGAGGATGGCTCGGTGATGGTTGCGACTGGAGCGGAGGCCGATTCGGGAGTGGTTCGGCCGACGAAATAGGCCGAACAGGTTCGTCGCGTGACCTTCGGGATGTACTCGCTAATAACTGACTACAGTAAGGAATTCTAATTCCTTACAAGAACGAGCTACCAGCCACACTAGCAAAGGTGACAAACGAGGCTGTCAGTATAGTACCAGCACTATCAGTGCGACACGTTAGTATGCCACGTTAGTGAAGGTGACAGATACGAAGTTCTGGCCCCATACAGTCAGCCTCGCTACTTCCTGTGAGTACACCCTGCGGTTGATATCCGTAGACCAAGTCGTCCGCCTTATAACGACTTTGGTAGTTCCCCCAACATTCCGTCTAAAACCGTCTAGATTAATCAGCACCTGCCGGTCTTCCGCCTTCTGATTCACGATGAAAACTGTAACCCGTTTTTCGCGTGGGCTGTAGAACGCGCTCATGCCGTGCGAACAATCCGAACGCATCTTCAGCGGCTTGGATCCAGGTTTGGCAAGCAAGGTGAAATGCTTGAAAATCCAAAACCTTCTGTTCGCTTTAGGCATCACCATTTCGCCACTAAAGCCGGGTGGATAATCTGGGGGGAAGTCGATAAGTGACCAATGCGCAGCGAAATCGTACGCCTGCCAGACGTGGTACGCCGAAGCCTCCATGATATTGACGCTCTCGATAACGTTTCGCGCCATGTACAGCGAAAGGTCCCAAAAGCTTCCGCTTTTGCTTAACGCTCCCGCTTCGCTAACCCACACCTCCCTTCCCAACAGCTTCGCCGTGTCGCGTATGCTGCCAAATCTGCCTTCGTAAGTTGCAGCCACACCCTCCTTGAAGTACTGGTTAACGTACGCATGAACATTTATCCGCGTGAGTAGATTATGATTCGAAATCAGAGGTAGCACCGCTGTCGTGCCATCCCAGCTGTCCACCCCCACCAACTTCGTTGTCAAACCCTTCGCTCGTAACGAGTCTGAAGTGTACTTGATGACTCGCCCCATCTCGGGCGGATTGAATGTACATCCCTCGTGTTCTTTTCCGACCTTCCAAAAAGCTTCCAGCGCCTCGTTAAAAGGCTCCAATGCGTCGAAAGTAACTCCCCACCTTTTCGCGAACTCCGCCACGACTGTCGTCAAGTAGTCTGCGAAAGCCTTCTCGTTCTGAGGTAGCAGATTCGTCCTTCCTTTCGAATACGCACCTGCCACGTCGCCCGACAGGGTCATCCACCAAGGCGGGCTGTTCGAATACGCCTCGAAGACATTCGCGCCTCTCTCCTTCGCTCCCAGCAGCACGTTCCGCTGCCGTTCGTCTGCGGTCCAATCGTACGGACCGTACCTTGTCGGCTTGTAACCCGGCATACCCCTCCAATACGCCTGCAAGTTCTGATGAAACTGCGGGCTGCGTGTCTTGTTGTGCCCCCCTCCGATGTTGTAACGAACGATGTTCAGGCCTAAGCCGTTGATGGGGTCGAAGATAAGGTCGAGCATCGCGGTCAGTTGCTGCTGCGGCAAGCCGCCGACGTAATTCGCGAACCACGAGAGCGAAGTTCCCCACCCTCGCCACGTGGTCCCGATGAAGTCTGGCGAAATTGTGACATTGATCGCACCTGCAAGGAAAGCGTGAAAGATGCAATAAAATTGCCATCGTTGTTTGCTGAATGTATGAAAACCGATGCGTGGATACAGCCGGTTCTGCCATCGTGCGTTGAGTTGAATCATAACAAACTAGCGGGTAGTATTACTAATAGCGTACCTGGGAACTTGCAGGTGGAGAGCAATTCTTCCGTGGGCAATAGATCGGGGGGCGGACCTCGCTTGCTGCCAACCACCCATGCCGTCGCGAATGTCTTTGGGTGCGCGGCACTCCCGAAAAGGGCTAGAAATAGGAGGACTGTAAAAGACACGCCGCGAAGGACCAAGCGCCTCGTCATCGTGCGTACTCTCTAGGGCACTATTAAAAAAGCATCAATCAGCCTGGGATCTATGATTGCTACGTTGCATATTTTTATGTCCACGTAGAGGGAGGTACTGCAGGAAACGGTACGTGTACCAAGAGCGAGGGTCTGGGTCTGATGGAGCTACTGTACTAGCTGTGGTATCATCGGTCGGCAGAAGAGTAGCAAGGGGATCCTCCCCAGGACCTCGCCGCACCGTGTCTCTATCGCGGGCATCTCTATCAAACGAGAGCGCTTCGATGGATTCACGCGCGCAGCGTCGGCTGAAGCAAGTTGTGGACTAGGGGGTTGTGTACTGATGAGTGAGGGGCAGGGGACCGTGGGTGGGTAGGTGGGAATGGGAAGGGTGGATTTGAGATTTAGGCTGGGCTGGGAGCCCTGGGCCACGTGCACGGGGGCGACAAGGGAAGCGATGTGTTCGAAAAATCCAGTGGCATGGCAAGGGGGGGAATGGGCGAGAAAGTGACAATACGATGCGTGCGATTCGAGCCATTCGACATTGTTGCGATGTGAGTGCTGACTGAACCGAGGGCGGTTCGAGAAAACAAACTACAATGGGCTTGTAAAGGTCGGGGACTTATCACGGCAAGCTACACCTTCACACAAAAGAGCAAAATTAGCAGTGTGTCTCACTTATTGCACTAATTTGGAATTTGGTGCTACCAGTATTTATTTTGACATACCGTATTTAATTCTAGTCTCTGTACACACTTAAATGCCAAATATGTTTGGTAGTTCGTTCCTCCAATCTTTCTACTCAATTGTAGCAAAGGGTATGTACCGTAGTAACTTCATACGGTATTGATGCCAACGTTTGGGAGTTTCCACCAACATTACAGAAAGGACACATGCCAAAGCAGGCCAGCATGTGCAACACACGGTACGGTAAGTTGAATTTCCGGCATGGTGGCACCGAAAGTCTGGCGTTATTCATGGTACGCAGCATCTCCGGCTTCTCTCAATTCCACCATACACCCAGCATCGTATGGGTTGTCTATGGGTTGTCAAGTTGTCAACATCCAAGCGAAAAATTACACAACACATCCCGAGCTAGTTATTTCTCATACCGGTAATCACTTGTAGCGATCTCGAGTTCACGTTCGCAAACACAAGCAAATGTAACGAACAGGAGCAGCAAGGTACAACAATCTCCACACCCCTACCTGAAACTCCGCCAATTCCCATCACCCCCACTCCTCCCTCCTCCCCTCTCCTTTCCCCAAGCCCCTCTTCCCCCCATCTTACTCCCCCTTCCCCTCCCCCTCCTCCATTTTGCTGTCTCTCTGTTCCCACATCCCCTGCAGCACCCCCCTCACCTCCACCTGTCTCCATCCCAGGTCTCCCACTACAGGCCACGGATCCTTTACTCCCAAGAGCCACTCCCTCTAGACCAAGAGCCTCAACCACCTCCTGTGATTCCAATGCGAATACGTCCCCACACCGACACTCGGCCACAAACACACCTCTCCTGTAGGTCTGCTTGCCTCCTCCCTCCCCTCCCCCCTTCCCACTGTCACACTTCCCCGCATCATACCCCTCCTCCTCCACCACCTCCCCTTCTGCTCCTCCTTTTCCTTCTTCTTCTTCTTCTTGCTCTTCCTCCTCCCATGTCATGTCCTCTATGCTTATTCCATCAGCACACGACGTTGCACCACCACAGCTAGCTCCTCCTGCTGCTTCTCGGGCCACTGATGCTACCCCTCCTCCTGCTCTCCCTCCTCCTCCTTCGGCCCCGTCTACTGCTGTGGGTTCTGCTGCCAACTCACCATTCTCCCTCTGCCCTCCCTCCGCCCCACCTTGCCTCACGTCATCTTGGCTCTCCCCTTCTTGTAGCTGACATCCATTCGCAGAGCTGGAACTGTATCCACCATTGGTGGAGCTGTAGCAGGCAGCACTGTAGCTGCGGCTGTAGCAGCCCTGCTGCACCAGAGCCAGTGCCGCCGCCCGTTTGTCTGACTCTGCACCAGAGTCGTTACAAGGAAATATTGGTACACAAAGAGACTAATTTAAGCATCGAGAAGAGTCCCTTTGAGACCAGATTAAAGAGGTCAGGCTCACAGGAGAGGCAGGGCAGGTTGTAGCACACGATTATGAGCCAAAGACGCGTCTCGCAGCGCTCCCGAACCCTAGCCGTGGGAAATTTCGAATTCAATCACGAGCCCGTCGTTTGTTTTATGACCTTAACTGGACACCTGAACCCTAAACTTGAGAACACCTGGCGGTTAAGGAACACACCAAGGAGCATGCGATCGTAATCGGCGCGAGCGGACGAATCGCGCAGAGCACTCCACGCCGCGTGCACGCGCTGAAACCGTTGCTCCTGACCGTTAGAAATGCTGTCGCCGTTAGTGTCTTCTCCGTTAACTTGCACCCGTCGTTCCAGATCTTCGTGAATTCGTTCGCCTTCCTGCTGCCGTTGCACCTGCCGTTTCTGATTCTGCTGTTGCTGCTGCTGCTGCTGCTGCTGCTGCTTGTCTGGGTGCAACAGCAGCGCAGCTTCTTGGAAACTACGACGGATCTCCTCTACACTAGCGCTCCGGGCTACACATAGCGCATCATAATGAGTCTCACCCAATCCATATGGCTTCGCTGTTTTTCCTCTACTTGAGAACGAAGAGGACGCCATTCCCGCGCTATAGCTTTGAAAATTGTACACCTGGTGGAATGCTAGGGCCCTTGCCGAAAGTACATATGATTGCGTTGCGATGCGAGGGTTCAAGTTAGCGCGGGAACCTGAAAATTCTGATCAATCCGAAACCCTGGGCTTGGTTTGGGTTTGGTTTGATAAGAAGTTTCAAGTTTGCGGGCTAACTTTTCCGGAAAGAGGAACGATTGAGTTCGGTTGAGAGAGCTGTAGTCGGGTTTCCAAATTCTGCCTTGAGTTTGTTTCCAAATTCTTATGGATTCTCCTTACAACCCTGTCTGACAGACACTCGGGAATTCATTCACCTTTCAGCAATTTTGCACACACGAAGTGCTGAAGCTACACGGTCCAGACTGACAGGGTCCTGACGAGGTTTGCCGCTGCGTTGACGGCATTGACGGCGTTGACGGCTTTGACGGTGTTGACGGCGTTGACATGTATTGAATGATCACGCGATGGACATAGGATTTCGGCTTAGCCGCCTGCCGGCTGTTTCAGCCAGCCGGCTGACCGTTGTTTTGACGGCCGGCCGGTTTGGCGCGCTTCGTTTCAGAACATTGCCTATCGCGCCGTCTTTCGCGGCGGGTCGGCTAGTTCGCACATCAACGCCGTTTGAGGAATCTATGAAATCTCTCGCGATTCCGAGTCGCAGCAGTGGGATAGTGGCGAAAAAGGCGACCTTGGAGACGAATTCCCGCAGCGCTTGGCGCCAGGCAAAGTTTCGCGTAGTTTGTAACGCGCGACATGGGGTTACCAGTCGGGGGACCACTACCTCTGGGACAAGCAGCAGGAGCAGCAGTACCAGCAGCAGGAAGGGGAATGCTGACAAGGCAGAGAAGAGGGAGACGGGGAAAGGGGAAACGGCGGGGAAGGTGGCGGGGAAGGGGGAGGCGGCGGAAGGAGAGCAGGAGCTTGGCGGGGAAAATCGGCCGCTTAGGCTGGTGGTGAATGGGGGAGGGGCGGCGGGCGTGTTTGGCGCGATTCGAGCCAAGGAGATGGCGCCTGGTTTGGAGGTCAGAGTGGTGGAGAAGAGTCAACCGCTGGGGAAGGTGAGAGGGGAGGGGGGGAAAGGTGTGGAAAAAGGGAGGAATTTGGGGGAGAGCAGAAAGTGTTTAGCGAGATTCGCGCCAAGGAGGTGGCTCCGGGCCCGGAGGTTCGGGTGGTGGAAAAGAGTCATCCGTTGGGGAAGGTGAGAGCGATGAGGGAGGGTTGTGGGGAAAGGGTGGGATTTGGGAGATTGGCGGGCGTGTTTGGCGCGATTCGGGCCAAGGAGGTGGTCCCTGACCTGGAGGTCAGAGTGGTGGAGAAGAGTCAGCCGCTGGGGAAGGTGAGAGCGATGAGGGAGGGTTGTGGGGAAAGGGTGGGATTTGGGGGAGAGCCGGGAGTGTTGGGTGTGATACGATGTACCGTACCATGTCTCATGCCAGCTCTGAGACATCTACAAAAATAACCTCTTTCACCGGGAGTGTTTGGCTTGATACGATGTGCCGTACTGTGCGTGTCTCATACCATTTCGTATCCCACGTGATAGAAGTGTAGTTTTGGGACGTCTCGAAAGTACATTGTCACGTGGCTATTCTTTCACCATGCTTCACCGGAAGTGTTTGGCTTGACAAGATGTGCCGTACCATGTCTCATGCCATCTAATATCCCCAACCACCCACATGCATCAGGTGCGCATATCAGGGGGCGGGCGTTGCAACGTCACCACAGGTCTCACAGCCGACCCTATGGTACGTGCACTGAGTAACGTGTGGTGTGTAACATGTAAGATGTAACGTGTAACGTATAACATGTAACTTGTAATGTAACGTGTAACTTGTAACAGGCCTTTTGAGATGTCCCAGTACCCTTCTTTTCCTCTTCTCTGCATCTCCCCTCCTCGCTTCCTCCTCCCAGCACCTCTCCTCCCACTACCCAAGGGGCCACTGTGAGCTTAAAGGCTCCTTCTCAAAGCTCCCTTTTCCCTCTCCGCTACTACACCCCTTACCAGATTTCCCATTCTCAAAGCTCACCTCGTCCTCTCGTCACCTCTCCTCTGCATCACCTGCTCCCTCTCTCTCCATTTTCTCCCCACTCCCCCAGCACCTCTCCTCCCACTACCCACGAGGCCACCTTGAGCTCAAAGGCTCATTCTTCCGAACACACGGCCCGGCAGACACATTCTAAATGCTCACCACTACAAGCTTCCACCCCACTACAGTGCTTCACTCCCTCACTTCTGCTCTCCCCTGCTCAACTTCTCCGCCCCCATCCCCCCCGCCCAGCACCTCTCCTCCCACTACCCACGGGGTCATCGGGAGCTCAAAGGCTCCTTCTTCCGCACACACGGCCTGGCAGACACGGTCGAGTGGTTCACCCAACGAGGGGTGCCGCTCAAGGTGCGTGCGTGTGTGTGTGTGTGTGTGTCCCTTGTGCCTCTACCCTGTGCTTGGCGGGCCTTTCACTCATACCGCATGCCCCTTGTGTCGCTGTTATTCTTGTTCAGAGCCTCCTCCCGAACACACGGCCCAGCTGACTGACACATGTGTGACCCTCGAAGTGCGTGTGTCTATGCCTGTAGGGATGCTGCCGCTGCTCCCAGAGTCTCAGGGTGGCAGAATTTCGAGGCGCCTAAAAAATGCTCCCAGAGTCCCAGGGTGGCAGAATTTTGAGGCGCCTAAAAAATGATCCCAGAGTCTCAGGGTGGCAGAATTTTGAGGCGCCTAAAAAATGATCCCAGAGTCCCAGGGTGGCAGATTCCTTCCAGTCAGCCATCGACTGCTTGCTCTTAGTCTGCTCAGCTGCCAGTCCCTGCACTCCCCCGCTCCCTTTACCCCCCCCACTCCCTTCACTCCCCCATTCCCCCACTCCCTTCACTCCCCCATTCCCCCACTCCCCCACTCCCCCACTCCAATCCTTTCCAATGCCAGACAGAGCCAGACGGGCGCATGTTCCCCGTGTCTGACTCCTCCCAATCTGTTATCGACTGCCTGCTGTCAGTCTCTCGTCTCAATCCCCACCCTCACTCCACCCTCCCCACCCTCCTCGGACCCTCACCCTCAACACCCCCATGACAGACAGAAACAGACGGCCGCATGTTCCCCGTGTCAGACTCCTCCCAATCAGTCATTGACTGCCTGCTCTCAGAAGCACAGCAGCTCTCAGGTACGCTCTCAGGTGAATTCTCAGGTAGTATTTAGGTGCATTTCCAGGTCGTCAACCGCCCGTGTGTTTCCGCACCTCTTCAGGCCTCCTCCTGTGTGTTTTCTCACACTCCATCCCCTTCAATCCCTTTTCTCCTATCCGTCCATTCTCCCTCCCACCCCCTCCATCCCCTCCCCTCTCCCCCTGTGACCATCTTCCCTTGCTGACCCAGTGACCAGTAGCATTTATGTCTCGCATCCCTTCACAGGCCAGTTCCTGCTGTCCGAGTGCCTATTTCTCCTGACTAACCCGTAGCATCCATCTCGCACCCTCCTGCAGGCCAGTTCCTGCCGACCCACACTCTCACACTTCATCCACTCCTCCTCTCCTCCCCCTGCCCTCTCCTCCCTTTCCCCACCAGTGACCATCTCGCCTGGCTGGCCTGTATCATCCATCTCTCGCACCCCTGCAGGCCAGTTCCTCATCACCTCCTCCAAAAAGGCTCCACCGATTACCAATAGCTCCTCCTCTCCCTCCTCCTCTCCCTCCTCCTCCACCTCCCCTCTCTCCCTCATGGCTGATTTCGTTCTTATCGCCACCGGTGGGTCAATCAAGGTATTAGACCTTTCTGTTAGGGTGATCTCCAAATGTCATCCGTGCTGTGTATTATTTTCAGCAAGTCCTTTTGCCTTCTTTTAAGGTCCTGCCATCATCCCTGCCTGTACTTCCCTCATCGACTCTCATCACCCCTCATCACCCCTCATCACCCCTCATCACCCCTCATCACTCCTCATCACCCTTCATCACTCCTCATCACTCCTCACCCTCGCCCCGTACTCACCCCTCCTCCTCACCCTTCCTCAATCCTCCTCACCCCTCTTCACCCGTCTTCACTCCTCCTCACCTGTTCCCACACATCTCAACGCCAGGGGCATTCTATGGCATCATTCCTCCGTCAATCCGTCATCCCTGACTGCCCTTCCCTCCTCCCTCTCCCATACGTGTCTCACAGTTTCACCCCAACTCACCCTTTCCCACTCATCCCCGTCCCCCATCACCCCTTCTCATCTCTTCCCACCCCTCTCAACCCCTGCAGGGTCATGACATGGCAGCATCTCTAGGTCACTCCATCATCCCTCCCTGTCCGTCACTCTTCACTTTCAACATCCCTGACACTGCTCTCACTGCTCTAGCAGGGGTGAGTAGAGTGAGTGAGTGAGTGAGTGTATGGTGAATGAGCTAGTTAGTGAGTGAGTGGATGTGTGAGTCAGTGAGTGAGTGAGTGAGTGGATATGTGAGTGAGTGAGTGAGTGAGTGAGCGAGCGAGTGGATGGGTGACTCAAGTCTCAGCTCTAAGGTCACTCCATCATCCCTCCTCGTTCTCCTTGTCTTGCCATGCCCATCAATCCAGGGGTCTCTTGAAAACGTGTCTCTCAAGCTGCTCGTTCCATCCTCCCCTTCCTTCACCATACCCCTCACTCTGTCAATGCCCCTTCTTCCATCATCGCCCTCTGCCGTTCTAATGCCCCCCTGTACCAGGTGTCTCTTGAAAACGTGTCTCTCAAGCTGCTCGTTCCATCCTCCCCTTCTTTCACCATACCCCTCACTCTGTCAATGCCCCTTCTTCCATCATCGCCCTCTGCCGTTCTAATGCCCCCCTGTACCAGGTGTCTCTTGAAAACGTGTCTCTCAAGCTGCTCGTTCCATCCTCCCCTTCCTTCACCATACCCCTCACTCTGTCAATGCCCCTTCTTCCATCATCGCCCTCTGCCGTTCTAATGCCCCCCTGTACCAGGTGTCTCTTGAAAACGTGTCTCTCAAGCTGCTCGTTCCATCCTCCCCTTCTTCCTCCTCCGCCCTTTCACCCCTCACATCCACCACTGCTGCCACCACCACCACCACTCCCACCGAGACTGCTGATGCTGCCGCTGCCACTGCTTCTGCTCCTGCCGCCGTTGCCAGCACTGCTAAAACCAAGCAAAAGCTGCGGAAAGACAAGGAAACATCCTTCACGCAGCGAGGGTCCCTGCTCTTCACGCACTGGGGAGTGAGCGGCCCGGCTGTGCTGAAACTCTCCGCCTGGGCTGCGAGGAATTTGCATGCCTCGGCTTACACTGGTGGGTGGGTTGTGGGTGGTGGGTGCGTGAGTCTCTTTCCCTTCAACCCAATTGCGCCTCTCTCCCCTCACCCCTCCTCTTCACGCACTGGGGAGTGAGCGGCCCGGCTGTGCTGAAACTCTCCGCCTGGGCTGCCAGGAATCTGCACTCCTCTGCTTCACTCCTCCTCACCTCTCCGCTGCTGCTCTCCTCCCTGCACTCACTGCCTCACCTCCTCAACTTTGTTCTTCCCCCTATACCTTCCTCCCTCTTTCCCTTCCCCTCTCCCTCCCACCAGCAACTCTAGTGGCTGAGTTAACCCCTCACCTCTCCGCTGCTGCTCTGCCCTCTACACTCACTGCCTCACACCTTCACCTGCGTTCCTCCCCCCCTTCCTCCCCTATTTCCTCCCTCCCTCCCTCCCTCCCTCCCTCGCTCCCTACCTCCCTCCCTCCTTAACACCAGCAACCCTAGTGGCTGACTTTACCCCTCATCTCTCCGCTGCTTCGCTGCTCTCTGCCCTCACTACTGCCAAGTCATCACTTCAGGTGCTTTTTCCTGCTTTTGGTGCTTTCTGTCTACTACTGCTGCTTCAAGTTATTTCCACATCTCCCCCCACCACCTGCAATGTTCGGCTCTCCACATTTCAAGGCTCTCCAAGCCTTCTCAACTCCGTTTCCTTTGACTAACATATTCCCTCCCCTTTCAAATTTTTGCTCACGCTCATTCGCTCCGTCCAATATCCAAGGGTCTTTTGATCGCCTCAAAAGTCTTCTTTTTACACTAAACTCACCCACTCACCCTCTCACTCACCCACTCACCCACTAACTCACTCACTCACTCACTCCCTGCCTCCCTGCGCCACTAGCAGAAAAAACAAATCGGTACCACTGCTCCAGTGGAGCTGAACCTTCCCAGAAGGTTCTGGTGCTACCTGCTTGATCGTGCTGTGAGTAACATTTTTACAATCTGCAAAGCCTCCTACCTTTCTAAGAGCTTTCTTTAAGAGTTCCCTTTTTTTTTCAGGCACTTCAAGAGTCAGCGTTATGAAGCTCTTCAAAAATGTCTAAAGGTGTTGTTTGGGATAGCCTTGTTAGTGTTGCTTAGAGGCTTCTTGAATGTGTAAATGTCTGGGACCCTCGGCACTTGGTTCCTGGGGTGCCTCAAAGGTGTCTACTTTGAGGCGCCTCAAAAGTGGGCGCCTCGGCACTTGGTTCCTGGGGTGCCTCAAAGGCACCCCAACATGTGGTCCGTTCTTCTCCCCTACCCTCCCCTCCCCTCCCCTCCCCTCCCCTCCCCTCCCCTCCCCTCCCCTCCCCTCCCCTCCCCTCCCCTCCCCTCCCCTCCCCTCGCCTCCGATCTCCTTCCCTCTCTCTTCCCCCCTTTTTTCCTCCTCTCTCCCTTCCGCTCCCCTCCACTCAACCGCCACAGGCAATCAATCCAGACACCCTCTGGGCACACGTGTCAAAGGCCCATTTGCTCGCCCTTGCTGATGTCATCCACAAAGCTGAGCTGGCAGTGGCAGGGAAGGTGAGGAGGGGAGAAGCTTGAGTGAGGTTTTGAGGCGCCTCACAAATAGACCTCAGGGATGCACCTCATTCATCGTGTGAAAAAAGGGTGTTTTTGAGACGTCTCAATAGCACGTCACAGATAGACCTCAGGGATGCACCCCATTCATCACGTTTGTCCTTATTATCTCCAACAAGAAATGTTAAAATAGCGAAAAATATTTCTCTCTCTATTTTAGTTCAGTTTTGTATGGATCAGTTCGGTGCTGTTCATTTTTGTATGGATCAGATCGGTGCTGTTCAGTTTTGTATGGATCAGTTCGGTGCTGTTCAGTTTTGTATGGATCAGTTCGGTGCCGTTCAGTTTTATATGGATCAGTTCGGTGCTGTTCAGTTTTGTATGGATCAGTTCGGTGCCGTTCAGTTTTGTATGGATCAGTTCGGTGCTGTTCAGTTTTGTATGGATCGGTTCGGTGCTGTTCAGTTTTGTATGGATCAGTTTGGTGCTGTTCAGTTTTGTATGGATCAGTTTGGTGCTGTTCAGTTTTGTATGGATCAGTTTGGTGCTGTTCAGTTTTGTATGGATCAGTTCGGTGCTGTTCAGTTTTGTATGGATCAGTTCGGTGCTGTTCAGTTTTGTATGGATCAGTTTGGTGCTGTTCAGTTTTGTATGGATCAGTTCGGTGCTGTTCAGTTTTGTATGGATCAGTTCGGTGCTGTTCAGTTTTGTATGGATCAGTTTGGTGCTGTTCAGTTTGGTGCTGTTCAGTTTGGTGCTGTTCAGTTTTGTATGGATCAGTTCGGTGCTGTTCAGTTTTGTATGGATCAGTTCGCTGCTGTTCAGTTTTGTATGGATCAGTTCGCTGCTGTTCAGTTTTGTATGGATCAGTTCGCTGCTGTTCAGTTTTGTATGGATAAGTTCGGTGCTGTTAAGTTTTGTATGGATCAGTTCGCTGCTGTTCAGTTTTGTATGGATCAGTTCGCTGCTGTTCAGTTTTGTATGGATCAGTTCGGTGCTGTTCAGTTTTGTATGGATCAGTTCGGTGCTGTTCTGTTTTGTATGGATCAGTTCGGTGCTATTCTGTTTTGTATGGATCAGTCCAGTGAACATGGTTTTTTTGCTGCTGTGTGATTGTAGGAGCTAATCATTATTGCTTCACATTTGTTCCCACAATTTCCGCTTCCTTCCCATTTATTCCTCCCACAAGTCCTTTCCACTCCTTTCCTCTCCTCTCCTCTCCTCTCCTCAACTCCTGCAGGGTCGGTTTAAGGATGAATTTGTGACTGCAGGTGGTGTCCCTCTAAAAGAGGTATTTTCTCTTCTCCCATGCCCTTCCCCCATTCCCTTCCCCCATTCCCTTCCCCCATTCCCGTCTCCCATTCCCATCTCTCATTTCCCTCTCCCATTCCAATCTCCCATTCCCCTCTCCCACTCCAATCTCCCATTCCTCACTCCCATTCCCCTCTCCCCCTCCTTCCCCCTCCCTCCTTCTTCCCTGCGCTCTCTCCTTCTACCGCTCGTCTTCGTCAATCCCTTACTGATTTCTTCCCAATCTCTTCATTGCTTTAGTTTCATTAACCATCTTTCCCCTTTCCACCACCTCTTTCCCCCGTCGCTCCCCCATTACCTCCCCCAACCCGTACCACACCTCAAGGTCAATCTCGCAACAATGGAGAGCCGTCTCGTTCCCAACCTCTTCTCCGCTCCCCCCCCACCTCTTTTCTCCATCTCTCCCCCCTTGCCTCCTTCCATCCCATGCCACACATCAAGGTCAATCTCGCAACCATGGAGAGCCGTCTCGTTCCCAACCTCTTCTCCGTTCCCCCCACCTCTTTTCTCCATCTCTCCCCCCTTGCCTCTCTCCATCCCATGCCACACCTCAAGGTCAATCTCGCAACAATGGAGAGCCGTCTCGTTCCCAACCTTTACTTCGCAGGCGAGGTGAGATTTTCCTTAAGAGGTGATCTATTCTTGTGAACGGATTGGTGCTATGTGTGCTAGTTGCGGGTAGAGAAACAATTTTCAAGGCACTGCAAGCGATATCGGAGATGTGTTTTGGTACACCATGTTGTTGTTATGTTTTTGAGCACTGAAGTGCTTGAACAAACGTTTGGTGTGTAATGATCCGTACCAATGCAGATATTGATTTCGCCTTTTTGCGTTTCGATGCTTGGAGAACAAAATTCACTCTTTTTTATTCTCTACGTTGTGGCACAGATACTGAATGTGGATGGAATCACAGGGGGCTTCAATTTCCAGGTAATGTGCTTAGCATTTGCGTACGCACCTTGGCATGATGTATTTGCATGCATCTGCGCTTGCAGCATACATGCATATATGCACTCTCATTTATGCATGCATGTGGATTCTGCCGTGTACGCAGTTACGTGCATATGTATCTGGGTTGAATGCATTCAAACACGTGAATATCTGCTGGTTGCATGGTTATGCACACACACTATAAAAGCTCTGTCCAAGCCGTCGTGATGTTTCTGCAATTATGTAAATTCCCGCCAAAAAAACCGTGCTGCTGTCTATTTTTCCAAACAGGCCTTTTGTGTGTGTTGCCTTCATATTTTATACTACCCCTTACAGAATGCGTGGACTGGAGGGTACATTGCAGGAACTGCCATAGCAACTGTAGCCAGCCGACTGCAGGCACCTTACCCTTGAAAACCAGGATGTCGTGGCGTCTCAGAAGGTTATGTAAAATTCTGAGTGGTCCCCACCGATTACTCAAATGGTAGAGTTCATTAGTCGTAACTAAACTTGAAGTGGTGTAAGTATTCCTATTTCCAAGGGTTCAAATACATAAATTTCCCAAGTTTGCAGGCAGTTTTCAGGCAGGGGCTTCGCAGGTGAGCAAGGAATACTGGCAATTATTGCATTCTGATATTACACGTACAAGCACTACATAACGGACATGTCTCCCAGTTCCACTGTATCAGTTGCAAATATGCAATTTTGCGGTCAGCGGCACCAAGCGGTGTTGGACCCGAGTACTGTGTGTAGTCTTCCATTTCCTGTCCGCTTTTTACCCTGCAAATTCTCCTCCCATCCGCCAATTTACAGCAACCCAATGTCGGGAGGACCGAATCGCGTACGGTTCGACAATGTCATCACCACCATCACATCACCAACCCAATTTCCCCACCCACCCTCTTCCCTCCGCTGGGCAGGCCCCGAAAGTCCCCAGATGTTTTAGGCTTGCCCGGCTCCGCCAGAATATTCATGCAGACTAGCGTCTGCACTAGGTAGCCTTGGAGAGATCATATGGCCCAAGTACCCAGGTAGAAAGTCCTCCTAATGCAACCAAAATGCACACCACGCCACGCGACATCTGCTGTTGCTCAAGTTCTCATGGTCAGGTTGGGATTGTTTATTTTGGGCTCTTCTGCCTACTAGCACAGGTCACCCTTGGTTTCATCTGCTCCGCACGGGTCAGCCACACGTTATTATCACTATGCACCCTTGACCTGGGCTCCAACTGCAACAGCCCAACACACACTACTATGTACTCCCTCGAGCCGCAACACGGGAGAATCGACCTAAGGGACCTGCTTTTCTTTCTTCAGGCTTCTGGCTGCAGCCAAGAGGGACGAACAAAGGCCAATCGGCTGGATTCTGTTCAGGTGCCTTCCGAATAGCAGGCAGAACGTGCCACGAGCAACAAATGTTGGGTCGTACATAAATTTCGATGCAATAACCGCTTGCGAGCAGTCTCACGAGTTTCGTAGTAGTAGTACCCAGCGACTGGCACGATGACGAGAAGCCTGTCCCTCCGCGTGCCTCTCCTCCAGGTCCTCCTAGCGCTAGCCGCCGTCCTCGAGATTGCCTCGCATGCAAGGGCAGTGACAGTATCTGGCAACAGGCGCCCATCACCCCCCGACTTATGGCCTCCGTATGAAATCCTAGGAACTTGCACGCACACAGGTAAGATATACTGCAGGATATCACTCATCTTGTTGCCTTTTTTTCTTCGTTTTTTGTTTTGTTCTTTTTTCCTCCCTTGTATAACTCTATTGAGTAACGTTCGGACCTTGCTGTGGGCCCTTCCGTGATGCCGCGTCGCAGGTGCGATCAACACTACCATTTCGCCAGATTTCGTCGGGACGACGTGGCGAGGATGGGGCACTTCGCTCGCGTGGTTCGCGAACTACGTCGGCGGCTTGCCGAAACAGGAGCTGACCGCGATTCTCGACCTCCTCTTTGATCCCGTGTCTGGCTTGGGTCTAAACATCGTACGTTACAATATCGGAGGGGGACACAATAAAAAACTCAGCCCTCAGTTTCAAGACTACAGTCAGGATTCGTATTGGCGTGGAGTGCCGGGCTTCAAGCCGACGAAGGACGGGCCGTACGATTGGAGCGCGGACGAGCGGCAGCGGAACGTGCTGATGGGAGCGAAGGAGAGAGGCGCGAATGTCTTCGAGGCGTTTTCGAACAGCCCGCCCTGGTGGATGACTGTGACGGGTGACGTGGCAGGCTCGCGCAGGAAAAGGACGACAAATTTGCGAGTCGAGTATGAGAGCGCTTTCGCGGACTACCTGACGACCGTCGTGGCGGAGTTCGCGAAAAGATGGGGGGTAACTTTTGATTCGCTGGAGCCGTTTAACGAGGCGTTGGAAGGGTTCTGGGTGGCGGGTATGGACCACGAAGGCTGCTCGTTTAACCCACCCGAAATGGGGCGTGTCATCAAGTACACTTCTGACTCGCTAAAAAAGAAAGGGTTAAAAACGAAGCTGGCTGGCGTGGATAGCTGGTACGGAGGTACGTCGCAACTGCCTCAGCTGGACAACCACCAGCTACTAACGAGGATAAACGTTCACTCGTACGTGAATAAGTACGACGGTGGGAACGCAGCTGCGTCTTACGAAGAGAAGTTCGGCAGTATTCGTGACGCGGCGAAAATTATGGGCAAGGAGGTCTGGGTCAGCGAAGCAGGGCCAATAAGCAAAGGAGGAAGCTTCTGGGATCTTTCGCTTTACATGGCGCGAAATGTTATCGAGAGCGTCAATATCATGGAGGCCTCAGCGTATGTCATCTGGCAGGCATACGATTTCGGCGCGCACTGGTCATTCATTCGCTTTCCGTCGTACTATCGTCCGCCGTACAAGGGCCGAATGATACAGCCCAAGGCGAACAGGCGGTTTTGGCTCTTCAAGCATTTCACGCTGCTTGCCAAGCCTGGCTCCAAGCCAATCAGGGTAGGTTCGCGGTGCCAGCACGGGATGAGTGCATTCTACAACCCTCAAGACGCGCAACTTACAGTGTTTATGGTAAACCAGGAGGCCGGGGACCGACGAGTGACGCTTAATCTGGAGGGGTTTAGGACTAACGTGGGAGGAAGCACCAACGTGGTTGTTAGGAGGACGTCCGAGTTTGCGAATTTCAGCAAAAAGGTTTTCACGCAGTTCAAGGGGAAAGCTAGGCTCACGTTGTGGAGGCAGACCTTCGTCTCTGTCACATTCACTAATGTGGCATACTAGAATTTGCCCGGTAGCTCATCATTAGGTTGAATTTCTGTTTTGGTCATGGGCTCTCCTTAGATTGGATGTGCTATCTATTTGTACCACTCATCTGACAACTCTTCTGAGCACATCCACGGATTCCATGAATAGGTGGCCTTCTGTAGGACATACTGATGCCGATCAGGTGGTTACTAACTGATCACCTCTGTTATGAATGAACTTGCAGAGTGCGCAGAATATCGAATAACGAGAATGAACTGATTACCGAATTACTGAATGACGATACAATGGAAGTGACGAGGCCTAAATAGGGGAGGTCCTAGCAAGGCGGAGAGGTTGGGCGAGGATGGCTCGGTGATGGTTGCGATTGGTGCGGAGGCGACTCGGGGAGTGGTTCGGTGCGACGAAATAGGAAGGGCAGGTTCGTCGCGTGACCATGGAGATGGCCTCGCTAACGAGTGCCTCAGTAAGGATGTCTAAATCCTTACACTCTCCCACCTTCTAAATAAGGCAGCTCTGTACTGAAACAGGCCCCACACTAGCAAGGAAGCCGTAGATCTCCTCTTCAGCTGAATCCGACGGCCGAAATGCCTTCAACAATATTTTTGAAAAGATTGGAATGTAGGCCGTTGATGTGATGACTGCAGATCGGACAGTCGACGATGACGCGAATGTGGAGGGAAGCTGCTGACGCGAAGTTCAATCGCGATGTAGCAGAAACCGTTGATCTGCTCGGTGTGATCGCGATCGTCCGTCGTGCTGACGCAACCTGACAAAGTCAGAATGGAACGATGAAAACGCCAAGGAAAGAACAGTGCAAAGCACTTTCTCCCCCCCTCTAAGAAAGTACACCAGAAAACGTTTCACAGCTGCGCCGAGACGAAAACCAACAAAATATCCAGGTTTTAAGTCCCACGAAGAAGAGCGTCGATTGTAGAAAACTAGATGAGATTGCGTCGGTGTGGAAATTTCGATGACGAAACCGGGTGTTACGTGCCCCAAAATTCTCAAGGGCGAACCAGTAGATGTAGCCCGGAAACCGCGTCGGAAAATCCATGTTACTCGAACTGAACATTTTTGTCTTCAATTCGCCAGAATCAGGCGATATCTTCAGCAGTTGCAGCTGGCAGCAGTTGAAATCGAATCGTTTGCCGTGGGCGGGTCGAGTTGAGCGGGTTGTCGTTAGTAGAGTTGGAATGGAGCGTCCTGAAATCCTCTGGCCGTGAAATCAGGGGTAGGCGAAAACTCGATCACAGGGGCGATTAGTCGCAAAGTCGAATACGAGCGACGGCGAAACTAGTTGAAGCAGTAACCAAAATCGAATGTCGCTCCGAAATTCTTGTCGAGCGCGTTATAGTGTCAGATGATGTCAGCACCTTCGGCGGCTTTCTCCAGACTCGCCGAGAGATTTGTCGTAGTGCGCCGATGACTCCCGGGCAGAGATGAAAAATTACAGCTGTCTCTCCCCCCCTTTCACTGTTGCTGCCGCCTTCTTCAGTTCGTCGTAAGTCGTTCGTACCTCTTGAAAGTCCGTGTAAATCTCGCGGTGTTGCCCCACTTCGTTGCCGCGCGCGTTTAACCAAAACGCCGCAACTCCTCCGAAATTGTCGGCGCTCCTCGCCGTAAAACCAGTAAGTCTCCACGTAAAAACTCCGAAATTGTCGCTCGAATCAAACCCCGTAAATCCGCAGTTGCAGGTGCAGTTCTCCTCCGAAAATCTCGGACGTGCTATAGCCGCCCAATCGGTCACCATCAGTTTCCGTCGGTTACCCGACCCCAGCATGTGGGTTCAATCGAGAACCGGGGACTGCCCCTGGGTTATTCCGAGACCGAATTTCACGGAACCTAGTGGCATCAACGCCGTTGACTCCGTTGTCGAAGCTGCTCCCGCCGATGTTGCTTAACAAAATACCTTGTTTCTCCCACCAGCTGTTTCACCGCATCGGTCGTCGCCGGTCGATAAGTCCCCGAAGCTACGACTGCTCCCACGCTCCCTTTTTTCTGAAGAATTTCCCGAGGTGTGCGTTTAAACACCGGGGGTCCTAGGTCTCCTTGCCGCTGTGTTTCTTGCCAGGCTACTTCGATAGTGCCCTTCAGGCGAAGTCCCCCAACGGCTCAACCGCACTCCAAGAAGCGAAGAAATACCCGCAGCTTCACAATGTTTTTGGTCGTTTCACCCCCCGATAATTCCGCTTCCCGCCGTTCACCCAGCGTCCGCTTTTGTCGGGTGGGGTATAGTCGGTGTTGCCCGCGCGAACCCGTCTACGGTGGAGGGGAAAAAACTATCGGAGTCGGGGACCCTTATTTAAAAGGAACTGTCGCCCAACCGTTTCGCAGCCCACCGCAAACGCCGCGCCACTAAACTCCACAGCTCCCGGTCCCGCTTCGCCGCTGCGCCGTCACCTCGTGTAGACGCCCGGGTCAGGAGAAACCAGCGAACTGCACCATTGTTGTCATCCGGCGGCCCGATTTTTTCGCGTGCTGTTTCACCCAGCCCGCTTTTGTCGGAGCAGAACAAAGCCGCAACTCTCCTTTTTTGTCTTTTCTGTACAGCTGTCGAACGGGCACCAAAACCAGGTGCTTTTAACCAGCGCAGGGTAGGCTCGTGTTCACCCCCGTTATTCATCCGAATAAGGTCGACTGCATGAGTCGGAACCAGTAATCGGTGGGGATGGTGAGGTTCGGGCGTAGTAGGGCCGCAGATCGGTTCCACCGGCTTTTATCTGCTCCCCACGATGTTCTTCAACCCCCGCTTAGCCGTTGGGCAGTCTCTTTTCGCGTGTCCCGGCGGCCTGCACCACACTCCGAAATTGTAGAGGTAGCACCTTGAACACCGTTTAATCGTGGGCTGCTGCGGCTGTCCCCGAGATCGGCTTCCTTGAACGGGGAAACCGATCTCGAAACTGTCGAACAGCTGGCAAGCAACTCCAGGCACGCAGCAACAAACGAGTATTTTTCGGGTGTTCAGTCCCGATATGTCCTCGTGCCTGCGCTCCACTCCCGCTAAGTGCGATTCAGCCACGTCGTTGTCTGTTGCAGCCCGTAAGTGTCGGCGGGTCCAAAGTTCCCGTCTGTCCACAAGCACTTCTGCCGTGCCCGCCAGTACGGTAAGCGTCGTTTCCGGTCGGACGGGATGAAACTCAACCCCCGCTTAATTCGGGCGGCTTGAGCGTCTATCTCTCCCAGCCGTCGGGATCCTCTGACGCAAAACTCCATTTGCGCCTGGCGAGTTCTTCGAGCTGCCCTTTTCTTCACAGTAGAACCCTCCGAAAATATCGCGCGCACGTTGACGAACAACCACGCCAACTGCCGCACCAGACGACGACTCCGAAATCTTCGTGCAGATGCCGACGCAGGACAGCTGCCACACGAAAATCAACTCCGAAATCGTCGGAACGCAGCGGAAATAACTCACGTTTAACGTCGCGACAGCTCCAGCTGTCCATTGCCCGGGGGGAGGGAGGTCACGTTCGATCGCAACCGTTCGAGGCAAGGATCCAGCGGTGCCGAGGAGTGCACGATAATTCCATGGCCGCGAAGAGCAACTAACCCGTTCTCTTGGCCAGCTTACGCAACTCCTGGACCCTGAGACATCCTTCCTCGTCCCCCCCCCCCCGAGGAGTATTACACTCTAAAAAGCGGGGTAGGCTAGGAAAGTAGCTCTGATACCAGGTGTTATGAATGAACTTGCAGAGTGCGCAGAATATCGAATAACGAGAATGGACTGATTACCGAATTACTGAATGACGGTACAATGGAAGTGACGAGGCCTAAATAGGGGAGGTCCTAGCAAGGCGGAGAGGTTGGGCGAGGATGGCTCGGTGATGGTTGCGATTTTTGCGGAGGCGACTCGGGAGTGGTTCGGTGCGACGAAATAGGAAGGGCAGGTTCGTCGCGTGACCATCGAGATGGCCTCGCTAACGAGTGCCTCAGTAAGGATTTGTAAATCCTTACAACCTCAAACTAAGAGCTTATCGATTATGCTGCATGCACCAACGAAAATCCGCTATTACCCTACTTAGACAGTGATTGCAGAAGAAGATACTGACAGATTTCAAAATGTGAAGTATCTTACAATTTCAAAAATTGGTGTAGTGTAAGGAAAATTCATTTTCCTTACTTCGCGTCCCCGCTCAGCGCGTACACCACTGTAGCACCACAGTCAGCACCGTTACCACTCGCAACCCTCGCATCGACAATCCTCCCGCCACCTTCGCACGTCGCACCCCGACCTCACGGCTCGGCGGGTAACCCGCGCTCCGGGCCTCCGCTTCGACATTTCCCCAAACCTCAGTCCCAGGCCCATCGCGCGACAACCACAGTTCATTACCGTTACCACTTTAGTTTCGCTATATATTCTTCGCTCATGCCTTCGCTCATTGTACTCTTGTTTCGATAGTGCAATTCTCGCTCGATCACTCGATTGCACTCGTAGCACTTGGTTTCCAGGGCCGAAGATCTCTTCTCGGACCGCACCCACACCTTCGCTTCCCCACTATCTCAATTTTTGGGGGGGGGTAGACGTCTCTCAGCGACACAGCACCGCCGCTCGTAGTGCTCTCTCGTAAGCACGCACGGCCACGACCGAGGCTCTCGCTGAGCTTGCCCGACACCCCCGCCATGGCCGAATTCACGCTCGCGGCGTTGACGCAGGAGCAACTTGACCGTCTGGTGCGCCAAGTTAAAGAATCGGCGCTCGAAATCGCGACGCTCACGGCGGAACGTGACTCCGCGCGTTAGCAATCCACGGTGAATACTCCAGCGCCACCACACGCACCGACAAATGCATCTGCACAATCGGACGAGCCGATCGTCATTTCGTCCGGCACACCAACACAACACGACAGCGTGGGACAGCGCTCAGGTGCAGCCAGTGATGGCGCCGCCCAACCGATGCATGGCATGGGGGGGAAACTGGGTCGCACCAAGCCCGCGGGGGCCTCGTGAAGCCCGTCGGCACGTGGAGTTCGCGGCGACAAGTGGCGAACATGCCATTATGGCACCAATGCCACTCAAGCCGCAACGCCCGCCCTGCTTCGACCCGAGCCAGCGTGGAGGTCCGACGGTTCAATCGTGGGTCTTCACGATGAACGTCTTCTTCGACGCGAATTACGTCGAGTCGGACGCAGCGAAGATCCGATATGCCGTCTCGCTGCTGAGGGGCCCCGCCATGAACTGGTGGCGAGTCATCGTGACGTCGCCACACGCCTACGAGCCACCGTCGCAAGAGGAAGGGCCCACAGGTCCAGCAGTCACCTGGAGTTCATTCTGCGAAACCGCCCAGTACAGCACGTGGGATGCGTGGTGTGCAAGGCTTCGGGCGCGCTTTGAGCCAATCGCGGCTTCTATTTCGGCGCGTCAGAGACTGCGTACTTGACGGCAGCTCGGGTCGGTTCAAGACTACACGAGTGGTTTTCTCGCATTATGTGAGCAAGTCGGCTACATGCACGAAGCGGAGCGGGTGGACCGTTACGTCGGAGGGCTGAAGCCGGACATCTCGCACAAGATCATGGTACGCGGGCTCCCGAAATTCAACGAGATTCTCGCGCTCGCCGAGAAAATCGACATTTTGCGCCGTCCGAGACCGGGGTCCTACTACGGACATCGTCCTCGGGGACCAATCGAGCACGCCACCGTACATACCGTTGCAACGAATGCAGCTGCCGCGCCGTTTAAGGGGTGCTGCTTTGCTTGCAATAGGCCGGGCCATCGCAAGAGTGAATGCCCAGAGGAGCTGAGGCGCCGTGGAGCAGAGCAGGGGAGGGAGTCTCCAAGGCAGGGAAACGCCAGCAGTCAATAGGAATCGGCCAACTACTGACGAGACTGCCTGCTCGCCCAACCCCACCGACCCTCACCGAGTCACAGTACCGATTCATGCTATCGATCGGACTCGGACGAATAAGGAGGGTACAGCGACGGATTGCCCAGTACTGATCCACGGAAAAATACAGGGAGCAGCAGTGAAGATTCTTATCGACGGAGGAGCGAGTCACAGTTTAGTTAATACCGCAACCGCACAAAAACTGCAACTGACACTGAGCCGTTGTTTACAAACGCACGCTTAGGGCGCGTAACCATTTTGCATTTTTTGATTTTGACGTAACGTCCGATTATAGGGAATCGGACCGTATGTTTATAACGAAACGGACTGTCCGATTTGAATTTTTGCAACTTCGGACTGTCCGAAGGCAGTTATGACACTTTTTCCACATCCTAGGATTTCGCGAAAGCCCTCCCTTTGCCAACTCAAATGTACACCACTAACCCCAGTCACAACCCATCGCAATTTTCGCCAGGAGAGTTCTGCGCTTCGGACAAACATAGGAAATGTCAAACAAGCACAAAGGCCATCCAAACCAATGTCAATGTCACAGAGTTGTGATTGGTCAATGTCAATGTTTGCATCCGAATCGCATTTTTTCGTGTTTTGGCGAGGCGGTCCGATGAAATTCAATATCGCACACGAATAGCGTGCGCGGACTGGCGGACAGTCCGTTTGTGATTCGGACGGTCTGAATGTCAGTGTTTCGGGACGTTGGAGAGGGAAAAAAGTGTCATGACAGTTCGGATTTTTGGCGACGTCGCCTACGTCATCGCAAATAACAGAACGACATTAAACGAAAGTGGTAACCCTTCGCCACGACGGACGGTCCACGGTTCGAACCGTCGGGTGCAAAATGGTTACGCGCCCTTAGTCGACGGTACACCACTGGCCATACGGGAAAGGATGGAGAGAGTCAAAGTCCGCTGCGGGGGAAATTTCGGATTTACACAGGAAATGCTCGCAACGACACTAGATGGGCACGACATTTTACTGGGACGTGATTGGCTGCGACGGTATAACCCGCGAGTTGACTGGACGACGGGTAGCTGCACTGTGCGAAGTAGCGGTAACTGGGTTGAGCTACCTCGCTGGCAGTCGCCCGAGTCTTCAACGGTACACGTCAATGCCGTCACCATGAAACGAGCTGTCGCTGCTGGAGCTGACGTGTACGCAGTAGACATTGCGGTGGTAGAGGGAGCAGAGCAGCCGAGTGATTTCAAGAAACTGCTGGCAGCGGTACCGCCCGAACTACAGGAACTGTTGAAACGATACCCCGGGATTTTTCCCGACGACTTACTTGAAGGGCTGCCACCTCAGCGAGCACATGACCACCGAATAAAATTAGAACCGGGGGCACAGCCAACTGTACAGCGCCAGTTCAGACTGACACAACCCGAGCTCGACGAACTGAGGAAGCAGTTAGATTACTTATTAGAGAAGAAATTCATCCGACCGAGCTCGTCACCGTTCGCCGCACCGATACTGTTCACGCCAAAAAAGGACGGAGGGTTTCGCATGTGCATCGATTACCGAGCGCTCAACAGGGTAACAGTCAAATCGCGGTACCCCATTCCCCGCGCCGACGAACTGATCGACCAACTGCGAACAACACGGGTTTTTTTTCGAAAATATATTTACGGGGAGGTTACCATCAGATTAGGGTCGAACCATCGGACTGCGCCAAAACAGCTTTCCGGACTAGGTACGGGTCATTCGAGTACACCGTAATGCCTTTCGGTCTGACCAACGCACCAGCGATATTTCAGATGACCATGAACGAGGCGTTTAGGCCACTTTTAGATAAATGCGTGATAGTTTACCTCGACGACATCCTCGTCTACAGTCGCGACAAGCAGCAGCACTTAGTGTCAAAGTACATGCATGATATATATGTGTACGCTGTAGTGGGGTAGCCAATATGGGGTACAGCCCCGTTAAGGGTTTCATACTTGTACCCAACTCTTTCATAATGCATTCCATTCCTGCTGCTAGATTCTAACATGGTATCAGAGCACTAGGTCCGTAGGACCGTCTTTTTTTTCGGGGCCCACCTACCGTTGCGGTTACCACGCTACCCCACGTGTTGCCTGCCTGCCTGCCTTGCCTTGTGACGTGCTGCGCTGCGCGCGCCGTCCTGCAGCACTCGCGCTGCCTACTGCTGCCCTAGGCCAGCGCGCCGCCCCTACAGGCCCGTAAGGCCCGCGCGCCGCCCCTGCAGACTCGTACGGCCCGCACGTCGCCCCTGCAGGCCTGTCAGGCCCGCGAGCCGCCCCCGTAGGCCCGTCAGGCCCGCGTGCCACCCCTGCAGGCCCGTCAGGCCAGAGCGCCGCCCCTCCTCGTGGCCACGACCTGCCACTGACGCGGCCCCACCTGGCCCCGCCCTGCAGCAGCTCGCGCGCGGCTCGCTGCTGCTCCGCGCGCCGCGTCCGCAGCCCGCGCTGCGTGCTGCAGCCCCGCGCGTCGCGCTGCAGCCTCGCGCTTCGCGCTGCAGCCCCGCGCGTCGCGTCAGCTGCCCGCACGTCGCGCTGCAGCCCCGCGCGCCGCGGCTGCCGTCCTCGCGCAGCCCGCGACGGCTTCGCGCGCTGCACGCCTGCGCGCCGCGGCTGCCCCTGTTCGTCGCAGCGCCACCCCTTTGGACGTCGCCCCGGCCTGTCGCGACGGCCCTCCTCTGGACGCCGCCCCTGCCAGACTGCCGCTGTCGCTCCTGCAGCAGCTGCCACGGAGCGCCTTGCCACAGTCGTGGCCCCGCCCTGCAGCAGCTGCCGCGGAGCCTTCTGCCGTCGTCACGGCCCCGCCTTGCAGCAGCTGCCGCGGAGCCTCCTGCAGCTGTCACGGCCCCGCCCTGGAGCAGCTGTCGCGGACCTACCCTACCGCCGACGCAGCCCTGCTCTGCTGCAGCTGTCGTGGCCCCGCTGTCGCCGCCGTCGTGCGCCTACCCGGCTGCCGCCCGCCGAGCGCCGGCCCTGACCGCCACTGGTGAGCACCTGCCTTGTTCGCGCACTATTGCGCCACCTGCCTGCCTGCCTGCCTGCCTACCTGCCTGCCACGCCTGCCTGCCTGCCTGCCTGCCGCGCCTGCCCTCCCCGGGCTGCTATTGCTGTTCCTTCTGTTACTACTGCTAGACTGCTGCTGCGGCTGCTGCTGCTGCTACTACTGCTACTGCTGCTACTGGCGGTGGCCAGATGGAGCTCTAGCGACGTCCGCGCGAGTCTCTCACGCCCCAGCAGCTTCGTGAGTGGTATGCTAGTTGGGGTTGTGGCGGTAGCCGTCGTGGATGTCGCCCTGGAGCTGGTTAGTCGGGAGCGTCTGGCAGTGGCCAGCTGCAGCTGCAGCGGCGTCCGCGCAAGACACTTACGCCCCAGCAACTTCGTGAGTGGTACGCTCAGAGTAAAGGGTCTTTGAGTACCGTTCGCTGTCCGTACGTCATTCGCACAGGTGATCGGACTGGTCAGGCTTGCGGGACACTTAGACACACACAGTCCCGCTACTTCGCCCGTCTGAGCGACGCCTGGCGTACCGAGTTTGGCGACGAGGCTGAGCTCCCCGACTGGGTGGAGCTGCTTGGGCAGAGGGTAGATATAGTTGCTCTTGACTATGATGCTATTCTCACTGCCATGTATGCATTGCCTACTAGTGCTGACCGTGCCTGTTACCTGTGCGTACTGCCTGACCCAGGCATAGAGCCTGCTGCTCTCGGTACTGGTGAGGCTGCTGCTCTAGGTGCTCGTGCGTCTCCTGCTCTAGGTGCTAGTGCGTCTCCTGGTCTGGGTGCTGGTGAGGCTGCTGCTCCAGGTGCTGGTGAGTCTGCTCTCTCTGGTACTGCGGCTGCTGAGGCCTTGTACACCTTCACACTTGACTCAGGTGCTTCCCGCTCCTTCTTTTGCGACAGCACCACCCTCACGCCGCTCAGCCGACCAGTTCCAGTCTCTCTGGCAGACCCCTCTGGGGGTCCAGTCCTTGCGCACTCCTCCACGGTCCTGCCGTGTCCGGCGGTCCCGTCTGGCTCCCTGTCAGGTCTTCACCTCCCCTTGTTCTCTACGAACTTGGTGGCGGGTTCTGCGCTCCAGGACGCGGGTGTTCACCAGTTCACCCCGGCCTATGAGCGTGTCACACACTGCACGTGTGCTCAGACGGGTCGTCACCTGGCTACCTTCACTTGGCAGCCGGGGTCGAGCCTGTACACACTGACCACTGAGTCCCCTTAGATAGCTGCGTCTGCGTCTGCGTCAAGTCAGCTAGCGGCCCCCTGCCCGTGTCGCGCTTTGTCGCACCAGACCCTCCTTTGGCACCACCGCCTTGGTCACCCCTCGGTGCAACGCCTTCGTAGCATGCACCGTCGTGTCCTTGTCTCTGGTCTTCTCAGGGTTCTCCCTCCCCTCCCACCCTCGCCTCTTCCCTGTGTCGAGGGGCGGCAGCGCGCCGCTCCTCACTCCTCCTCGTTCCCTCCCACAGAGGCTCCCCTGCAGACTCTCCACCTGGACGTGTGGGGCCCAGCCCGCGTCCGTGGACAGGGCCACGAGCGGTACTTCCTGCTGGTTGTCGACGACTACATGCGTTACATCACGGTCTTCCCTCTGCAGCGCAAGGGGGAGGTCCCTGATGTTTTGATCCCTTGGATCCGTGCTGTTCGTCTCCAGCTCCGCGAACGGTTCGAGACGGACTTTCCTGTCCTGCGTCTGCACTCTGACAGAGGTGGTGAGTTCTCCTCAGACCTCTTGGCAGCCTTCTGTGCGGAGCACGGCATCCGCCAGACGTTCACGCTTTCGGCCTCTCCGCAGCAGAATGGGGTTGCTGAGCGCCGCATTGGCTTAGTCATGGAGGTCGCTCGTACCTCCATGATCCATGCGGCTGCCCCCAATTTTCTGTGGCCGTTTGCGGTTCGCTACGCCGCGCATCAACTCAACCTCTGGCCCTGTGTCTCCTTGCTGGAGACCTCGCCCACACTACTGTGGACGGGGAAGGTTGGCGATGCGTCGCGTTTCCGGGCCTGGGGTGCTCGTGACTTTGTCCGCAATACCACCGCGGACAAGCTCTCCGCCCGCGCTGTTCCCTGTGTCTTCCTTGGCTTTGTCCCTGACGTGCCTGGTTGACAGTTTTACCACCCCACCTCGCGCCGTGTCTTCCCCTCTAAGAACGTCACGTTCGACGAGTCGGTTCCCTTTTACCGTCTCTTCCCCTACCGCACTGCCCCTCTCCCCCCCCCCCCGCCGCTCTTCCTCGCTCCAGGTGCTCCCCAAGTAGACCCTCTCCCCGCTCCCGGTCCTGCTCCTTCTGGTGTGTCTCAGGTAGACCCTACTCCCTTGACTGCGTCGGCTGAGGTCACTGGTGACTCAGGTCCTGCTAAGAGTGGTCCTGCTCAGGGTGCTGCTTCTGGGGGTGCTGAGCCTGGGGGTGCTGAGCCTGGGGGTGCTGAGTCTGGGGGTGCGGAGCCAGGGGGTGCTGAGCCTGGGGGTGCGGAGCCTGAGGGTGCGGAGCCTGGGGGTGCTGAGCCTGAGTGTGAGGAGTCTGGGGGTGCTAAGCCTGGGGGTACCGAGTCTGGGGGTTCTGCACCTGGGGGCGCTGAGGTGTCTGGTGAGCAGTCTCCCTGGAGTGGCCGTCTCCGTAGTCGCTCCGCTGGTGCCTCGCGGCTGCACTCTCGTCGTCGACTCCCTCTCTCCCCACAGCAGATGCGTGAGTGGTACGTTGGCTTTCAAGGTCGCGTTGCTGGAGCTAGGGGCCCTGCTGCGGGAGGCGCTGGAGCTGGTGACTCTGCTACTGGAGTTGTTTCTGCTGGAGGTTCTGGAGCTGCTGAGGGTGCTGCCGCTGGAGGTTCTGGAGCTGCTGGAGGTGCTGGCGCTGGAGGTTCTGGAGCTGCTGTGGGTGCTGGCGCTGGAGGTTCTGGAGCTGCTGTGGGTGCTGGCGCTGAGGGTTCTGAGTCTGCTGTTGCGCGGTCTCCTTGGAGTAGCCGCCTTCGTCCGCGTGTGCCTATCACCTCACAGCAGCTGCACGATTGGTACGGTCGCCGTCAGGGTCGCACTTTTGGAGCTCGGGGCTCTGCCGCTGGAGGTACTTCTGCTGACGTCACTGGAGCTGGGAGTGGTCCTGGTCCCGGAGGTGCTCGTATTGGGGGTAATAGAGCTGCTGGGGCTGGAGGTACTGAGCCTGGGGGTACTGCTGCTGGAGACACTAGGTCTGGGGGTGCTTCTGCTGGAGACACTGAGGCTGGAGACCTTGGGACTGGAGGTGCCGGTTCTGGGGGTGCTGCTGCTGGTGGAGCTGGTCCTGGAGGAGCTGGCGCTGAGGGTTTTGGAGTTGCTGGAGGTGCTGGAGCTGCTGGGGGTACTGGAGCTGCTGTTGCTGGTGGCACTGCACAACCGCGCCTGTTCTTTGCTCCTTCATCTATGTCGTCTCAGCCACCGTCTGACTCTGTGCTTCGCCAGGTTCTTCATCTCCCTTCGTCTACTGGTCTTCCGTTCCAGCCTGGCTCACAACTGCCTGCTCCTTCTCCTTACACTGAGCAGACAGGGGGTCTTACTGAGCGTCGTGAGCCTGCGTCACGTCCTGTCTCGCCTGTCCGTTCTGGTCATTCCGGTCGTCGTGTTCCTCGTTCGCGTCAGCCGGCTGTCTCCGGCACCCACCTTGTCGTCCATCGTCCTTCCTCTCCTCCGCAGCGTGTTCCCCTGCCGTCCCTTCCTGCGTCTTCTCTGCCTACCGTTCCTGAGTCTGAGTCCGACTGCACCCGTGCTGCTCACCCTACTGTCACGCGTCTGCTAGCCACAGCTGTCACTGACCCGTCGTTTGAGTTTGCTGGTGCGTCTGCCTTGGTCGCTGAGCTTGTTGACTTTGCTGCTGCCTGTTGTCTAGAGTACGCCGCTAGTCTTGTTGCTGAGTCTAAGTCTGTCTGTCCTCCATCCGTCGGGGGTGAGTGTGCTCTTGGCACGGACATCCTTGAGGACAGGCAGGAGGACCTTGAGTGTCTTGCAGCCGCTGCGCCTCATCTCGTGTCCATGCTGCTTGCCCCTGAGGGAGACCCGGATGCTCCAGACATCCCGACCCCGCGCTCTTACGCTGAGGCGATCGCGGGTGAGTACTCCTCTCAGTGGCAGACAGCCATGGACGCAGAGATGGCATCCTGGAAGTCCACAGGCACTTACGTCGACGAGGTTCCCCCTCCTGGGGCGAACATCGTCAGTGGCATGTGGATTTTCAGGGTGAAGCGGCCGCCAGGTTCTCCGCCTGTCTTCAAGGCTCGTTACGTTGCTTGAGGCTTCAGTCAGCGAGAGGGAGTTGACTTCTTCCAGACCTTCTCCCCCACCCCGAAGATGACCACTCTTCGGGTACTGCTGCACGTTGCCGCTCAGCGTGACTACGAGCTTCACTCTCTTGACTTCAGCACAGCTTTCTTGCAGGGCAGCCTCCACGCGGAGATCTGGCTGCGCCGCCCTCTTGGCTTCACTGGCTCGTTCCCTCCTGGTACCCAGTGGAGCCTCCGGCGGCCGGTCTACGGTCTCCGCCAGGTGCCACGTGAGTGGCACGGCACACTGAGGATGACACTTGCGGCTCTTGGGTTCGCGCCTTCTACTGCTGACCCGTCGCTGCTTCTGCGCACCGACACTTCGCTGCCGCCGTTCTACATCCTCGTGTACGTCGACGACTTGGTCTTTGCCACTGCTGACACTGAGGCTCTCGCCCTGGTGAAGTCCGAGCTGCAGAAGAGACACACGTGCACAGACCTGGGTGAGCTGCGCAGTTACCTTGTATTGCAGATCACCCGGGACAGAGCACGCCGCACCATCACACTGACTCAGTCACACATGGTGCAGCAGGTCCTTCAGCGCTTCGGCTTCACCTGGTCCTCACCACAGCACACTTCTCTGGCTACAGGCCACTCGCTCTCAGCTCCACCTTCGGACGAGTTCATAGAGCCGAGTGGCCCGTACCCAGAGCTAGTGGGCTGCCTCATGTACCCGATGACCTGCACTCGACCTGATCTTGCGTACCCTCTTGGCCCGCTACGTGCCTCTTGGTAGGCACCGAAAGGAGCACATGGATGTTGCGAAGAGGGTACTGCGCTACTTGTGCATTACATCGGGCATGTGGCTCGTGCTTGGAGGACAGAGACCAGTTGTCCTTACTGGGCACTCGGACGCTTCTTGGGTTGACGACCTAGCTATGCAGCGGTCATCACAGGGTTACACCTTCAGCCTTGGCTCTGGTTCAGTTTCCTGGCGTTCTACACGCTTGTCTTCAGTTCTCGGCTCTAGTTGTGAGGCTGAGATCTACGCCACAGCCATGGCTGCACAGGAGTTACGCTGGCTCACCTACCTGCTGACCGACCTGGGAGAGCAGCCTTGTTCTCCTCCAGTGCTGTACGTCGACAACAAGGCCGCCATTGCCTTGTGTCAGGAGCACAGACTGGAGCACAGAACGAAGCACATCGCTCTGCGTTACTTCCTTGCTCGAGAGTTGCAACAGCGTGGTCAGCTTCGTCTTGCTCACGCGGCCATTCGGGCCAACACTGCTGATATATTCACCAAGGCACTTCCGTCTGGTGATCATCAGCGTTTCTGTACTTTGTTAGGCCTTGTGCCCACGTTTCCTCACTTGCTGTAGACTGTGCCTGTACTGTGATCTATATATATACCTGCATGCTTGCTCTGCTAGGTAGAGATCACTGTGCTGCCGTTGTTGCATATATACCTCTACATGTGAATAGGCCTTGTGGCCCTTTGCTTGTGCTCAGTGTGTGTGGTGACGTTGTGATCCACCCTGAGCTTGCTTTGCTTCTCTTGACTGGTCTTGTGACCCCCTGTTCTCCCCCACTTTGCCTATGGGGGTGTGTGAAAGTACATGCATGATATATATGTGTAGGCTGTAGTGGGGTAGCCAATATGGGGTACAGCCCCGTTTAGGGTTTGATAATTGTACCCAACTCTTTCATAATGCATTCCATTCCTGCTGCTAGATTCTAACACTTAGCAGATCTGGAAGCAGTGTTTAAGATTTTAGACGAGCATCGGTTAGTGACCAAGGGTTCCAAGTGCGAGTTTTTTCAGGACTGGCTAGAGTTTTTGGGGCACATTATTTCGGAGGCTGGGGTCGAAATTGACCCAAAGAAGTTAGACACGGTGAAAGCCTGGCACCCCCCGACGAATATCACGGAACTACAGAGCTTTTTGGGGTTTGTCAATTACGTGCGTCGGTTCGTCCCCGACATGGCACGGTTAACAGCGCCGCTGACGGACTTATTACGGAAGGGGGTCGTTTTTACGTGGGGGGAGAAAGAGCATGCTGCCTTCTCTGCCCTGAAAAATGTTCTCTGTTCACCGCCCGTCCTGCGCATCGCCGACCCACACCGCCCATTCGAAGTAGTTACCGACGCAAGCGACATCGCCATCGGAGCCGTACTGCTACAGGACTTCGGCAACGGCCTACAGCCCATCGCATACGAATCACGAAAACTGCATCCGCCCGAGAAAAATTACCCGATACACGACCGCGAAATGCTTGCGATCGTGCTGTGAAATAAACAAGGAATGAGAATGACTAAGGGAATGTTGGGGTACAAATACAAACCCTAGGAAAACTATACCCCATATGTGCTACCCCACTATAGCCTACAGTATCTATGTCATAGAAATCTGACACACCCCCATAGGCAAAGTGGGGGAGAACAAGGGGTCACAAGACCAGTCAAGCAAAACAAAACAAGCTCAGGGTGGATCACAAAGTCACCACACATTCCGAGCGCAAGTTCAAGGCCACAAGGCCAGTTCACATGCAGGAGTACACATATATATATATAAAGGCTAGACAAGCAAGAACAGGTATATATATATATATCTAACAGTACAAGCAAGGTCAAGAGGTGAGCAAGTGAGGCAAGGTAGGCACAAGGCCCAGCTGAGTACAGAAGCGCTGATGGTCACAAGGCGCAAGCGCCTTGGTGAAGATATCAGCAGTGTTGGCCTCAGAGGCCACGTACGCAAGACGCAGCTGACCACGCTGCTGCAGCTCACGAGCAAGAAAGTAGCGGAGAGCAATGTGCTTCGTTCTATGCTCCAGTCGCTGCTCCCGACACAAGGCCAGCATGGCCTTGTTGTCTACGTACAGCACTGGAGGAGAACGAGGCAGCTCTCCGAGGTCAGTCAGCAGGTAGGTGAGCCAGCGAAGCTCTTGTGCAGCCATGGCTCCTGCGTAGATCTCAGCCTCACAACTGGAGCCGAGAACAGAAGACGAGCGGGTAGCCCGCCACGAAACAGAGCCGGAACCAAGGCTGAAGGTGTAACCCTGTGACGACCGCTGCGTAGCCTGGTCGTCAGCCCAAGAAGCGTCTGCGTGCCCAGTAAGGACCACTGGACTCTGCCCTCCAAGCACAAGCCCCATGCCCGACGTACTGCACAAGTAGCGCAACACCCTCTTCGCTGCAGCCATGTGCTCCGGTCTGTGTCTCCCAGGAGCAACATAGCGTGCAAGAATGCTAAGAGGGTATGCAAGGTCAGGTCGTGTGCAGGTCATCAGGTACATGAGGCAGCCAACAAGCTCTGGGTACGGGCCACTCGACTCTACGGACTCATCCGAAGGCAGAGCTGAGAGCGAGTGGCGAGTAGGCAGAGGAGTGGCCTGAGGCGAGGAGTACGTGAAGCCAAAGCGCTGAAGGACCTGCTGCACCATGTGTGACTGAGTCAGGGTAATGGTGCGGCGTGCTCTGTCACGAGTGATCTGCAAGCCAAGGTAGCTGCGCAGTTCACCCAGGTCAGTGCACGTGTGTCTCTTCTGCAGCTCGGACTTCACGTGGGCTAGTCCAGCAGTGTCAGCTGTGGCAAAGACCAAGTCGTCGACGTACACGAGGATGTAGAACGGCGGCAAAGAAGTGTCGGTGCGCAGAAACAGCGACGGGTCGGCAGTAGAGGGAGCAAACCCAAGAGCCGCAAGTGTAGTCCTCAGTGTGTCGTGCCACTCACGCGGTGCCTGGCGGAGACCGTAGACTGGCCGCCATAGGCTCCACTGGGTGCCAGGAGGAAAAGACCCAGTGAAGCCAGGTGGGCGACGCAGCCAGATCTCCTCGTGCAGGCTGCCCTGCAAGAAAGCAGTGCTGAAGTCAAGAGAGTGTAGCTCGTAGTCACGGTGAGCAGCTACGTGCAGCAGTACCCGAAGAGTGGTCATCTTCGGGGTGGGAGAGAAGGTCTAGAGCACCTAGAGCAGCAGCCTCACCGGCACCTAGAGCAGCAGACTGGATACTGGGGTCAGGTGGCACACATAGGTGACAGGCTCCCTCGGCACTAGTAGACAGTGCATACATTGCAGTGAGAATAGCAGCATAGTCAAGAGCAAAGATATCTACCCTCTGCCTAAGCAGCTCCACCCAGTCGGGGAGCTCAGCGTCGTCGCCAAACCCTGTACGCCAAGCGTCGCTCAGACGGGCAAAGCAGCGAGACTCTATGTGACCAGGCGTCCCGCAAGGCCGACCAGTTCGGACACCCGTGCTAATAACGTACGGGCAGCGAGCAGTACTCAGCGACCCTCGACTCTGAGCGTACCACTCACGAAGCTGCTGGGGCGAACGAGTCTCGCGCGGACGACGCTGCTGCTGCACCGGGCCACTACAAGAAGCTCCCGAACTACCCACTCCAGGACGACTCCCACTACCGCCACCCCGACAACCCCAACTGGCGTACCACTCACGAAGCTACTGGGGCGTGAGGGACACACGCGGACGGCCCTGGAGCTGCATCTGGCCACGCCAGGAGCAGCAGTAGAAGCAGTAGCAGCAGGAGCAGCAGGAGCAGTAGCAGCAGTAGTAACAGCAGTAGCAGCACGGGCAGGGCAGTGCTCACCACAGCGCACGACGGAGGCGACTGCGGGGCTGCTACAGCGGCAGGGCGGGGCCGCGACCGCGGCAGGGAGCTCCGAAGCAGCTGCTGCAGGGCGGGGCGACGACTGCGGCTAGGGGCGGCTGCTGCAGGGGTGGCTGCTACAGGGTCCAGGGGCGGCTGCTGCAGGGGCGGCTGCTCCAGGGGCGGCTGCTCCAGGGGCCAGGGCCGGCTGCTGCAGGGGCGGCTGCTCCAGGGGCCAGGGGCGGCTCGAGCGCTGCTGCAGGGGCGGGTCGCGCGCTGCTGCAGAGGCGGCGTCGCGAGCTGCTGCTGGTGCAGGGGCGGCTCGCGCGCTGCTGTAGGGGCGGGTCGCGCGCTGCTGCAGGGGCGGCGTCGCGAGCTGCTGCTGGTGCAGGGGCGGCTCGCACGCTGCTGCAGGGGCGGGTCGCGCGCTGCTGTAGGGGCGGCGTCGCGAGATGCTGCTGGTGCAGGGGCGGCTCGCGCGCTGCTGCAGGGGCGGGTCGCGCGCTGCTGCAGGGGCGGCGTCGCGAGCTGCTGCACGGGCGGGTCGCACGCTGCTGCAGGGTCGGCGACGGGGGGGGGGGGAGCAGCGGGCGGGCCCCCTGAAGGCGCCGCGACGGGCGACGGGGGGAGCAGCGGGCGGGCCCCCTGAAGGCGCCGCAACGAGCAACGGGGGCAAGGGGGGGGGAAGCGCGGGTCCCGGCGGGCTGCAGCCGTCGGCGCGCAGGTGACGGCCTGCGCGCGGGCGTCGGCCTACGGGCGGCGGCGGCCTACGGGCGGCGTGCGGGCGGCCTACGGGCTGCGTAAGGGCGGCCTACAGGCGGCGTACGGGCGGCCTACAGGCGGCGGCGGCCTAGGGGCGACGGCGGGCGAGCAGAATGAAGGGCGGGGCGCGCGAGGGCGCACTAGCAGAAAAAGGCGCACGAGGGCGCACGAGCAGAGAAAGACGCATGAGGGCGCACGTAAGGTAGGGCGCACGAGGGCGCTTCTAGCGCAATAGTGGGCCCGTAGTAGTAAGCGGTCCTAGGTGGCTAACCTAGACTCGTGATACCATGTCAGAATGAACAAGAGTGATTGAACTAGGAAAGAGTTGGGTACAAGTAGGAAACCCTAAACTTACTGTACCCCATAGTAACTACCCCACTACAGCATATACAAACTGTAGCAGACATGACATTTGACAACGTGCAGTGGGTCACTCGCTGAATCGCATGAGTGAACTGGTCACCCCCCCCATCCTGCAGGTCAGCACCACTCACCAAGTTCGTGGAGAACGAGGGGAGGTAAAGACCTGATAGGGAGCCAGACGGGGCCGCCGGACACGGTAGGACAGTGGAGTAGTGGGCAAGGACAGGACCCCCAAAGGGGTCTGCAAGGGAGACTGCAACCGGCCGACTAAGCGGCGTGAGTGTGGTGCGGTCTCGAAAGAAGGAGCGGGAAGCACCCGAGTCAAGGGTGAAGGTGTGCAAGACCGCAGCAGGCGCAGCACCAGAGAGAGCAGACTCACCAGCACCTGGAGCAGTAGACTCACCAGCGCCTAGAGCAGCAGCCTCACCGGCACCTGGAGCAGGAGACGCACCAGCACCTAGAGCAGCAGACTCACCAGCACCCAGAGCAACAGACTGGATACCGGGGTCAGGCGGCACACATAGGTGACAGGCACCCTCAGCACTAGTAGACAATGCATACATGGCAGTGAGGATAGCATCATAGTAAAGAGCAAAGATACCTACCCTCTGCCTAAGCAGCTCCACCCAGTCGGGGAGCTCAGCGTCGTCGCCAAACTCTGTGCGCCAAGCGTCGCTCAGACGGGCGAAGCAGCGGGACTCTGTGTGACTAACCGTCCCGCAAGGCTGACCAGTCCGGACACCCGTGCGAATGACGTACGGGCAGCGAGCAGTACTCAGCGACCCTCTACTCTGAGCGTACCACTCACGAAGCTGCTGGGGCGAAAGAGCCTCGCTCGCACGACGCTGCTGCTGCACCTGGCCACTACCAGAAGCTCCCGAACTACCCACTCCAGGGCGACTCCCACTACGGCCACCCCGACAACCCCAACTAGCGTACCACTCACGAAGCTGCTGGGGCGTGAGGGACTCACGCGGACGGCCCTGGAGCTGCATCTGGCCACGCCAGGAGCAGCAGTAGCAGCAGTAGCAGTAGTAACAGCAGTAACAGCAGTAGCGGCAGTAGTAGCGGTAGCAGCGCGGGCAGGGCAGTGCTCACCAGTGGAGGGAAGGGCGGGCGCACGACGGCGGCGACGGCGGGGCCGCGACAGCGGCAGGGCGGGGCCTCGACCGCGGCAGGGAGCTCCGCGGCAGTTGGTGCAGGGCAGGGCCGGGCCGCGACGGCAGCTGGTGCAGGGCGGGGATAGGGCCGCGACGGCAGCTGCTGCAGGGCGGGGCAGTCCGCGACGGCAGCTGCTGCAGGGCGGGGCAGTCCGCGACGGCCGCTGCTCTAGGGCGGGGCAGGGCCGCGACGGCAGCTGCTGCAGGGCGGTGCAGGGGCGGCCATCCAAAGGGCGGGCGCGGGGTAGGGCAGGGCGCCGTGGCGGGCAGGGGCGACGCCGCGCGGGTCCCGCACGGGCGTCGCGACGAGCGGGGGCGACGCCCGGGTCCCGTTGGGGCGGCGCGACGCGCAGGAGCCGCGCCTCGCGGGTCCCGCAGGGGCGTCGCGACGAGGCGGGGGCGACGCGCGGGTCCCGCAGGGGCGTCGCGACGAGGCGGGGGGCGACGCGCGGGTCCCGCAGGGGCGTTGCGACGAGGCAGGGGCGACGCGTCGCGACGAGGCAGAGGCAGGGCGACGCGTCGCGGGGTCCAGGGGCCGCGCCGCGGGGTCCAGGGGCGGCTGCTGCAGGGGCGGCTGGTCCAGGGGCCAGGGGCGGCTGTTGCACGAGCGGTTGCTCCAGGGGCCAGGGGCGGCTGCTGCAGTGGCGGCTGCTCCAAGGGCCAGGGGCGCGAGTAGGCATGCGCTCAAGGGCGCGGGTAGGCAGGCGCTCGAGGGCGCGGGTAGGCAGGCGCTCGAGGGCGCGAGTAGGCAGGCGCTCGAGGGCGCGGGTAGTCAGGCGCAAGGCACGTGACAGGGCAGGCAGGCACGACAGTGCGATTAGGGCAGGGCAGAAAAAAAAGTTTGTGGTGGGCCCTAAAAAAACCGGTCCGGAACCTGCTCCGAAACCATGTGAGAATTACAGAACAAGGAATGGCTGAACTAGCAAGGAGATGGGTACAAGTAGGGAAACCTAGCAGTGTTGTACCCCATATGGTCTACCCCACTACAGCCTACACAGACTATGTCATGTATGTTTGACATCCTCCTCCCCCTCTTAATCCCGAGGACGGTGGCGACGACGATGATCACGCGAACTTGGAGAACCTCGATGAAGGTAATACCACTCGCCACAGGGCCAACCCAGCAAATATCAGTCTTGCTCCGATACCTCCTGCACGTCCTCAGTTGCGCTCATCGCTTGTCAAAAGCGACGGCATCCGTACTCAACTCTTTAGCTTTGAACACATTCAAGCGATTGCACGCCATGCATCTTCTATTCTACCCTCTCACGGTGGCGAGCAACTTGCTGACTACCTTCAACATATCGTCAATGAGGCGGAAGAAAAAATTCATTTCTTGTCTACTGCGGATCAGCGCGGATTCGAAGTGGCCAATATGGCTTTAAAGAAGTATGGTGAGGTGGTGGAGGATAAAAACGTGAAGGCCGCCACCCTGATTGTGGCGGCCAGTAAAACGAGACCTTAGAGGCCCATTTCCTCCACCTGCCCTAGCCCCGCTACTCGCCATCGAGGCCAAGGGGAACGCCATTGGACTTGGCGTAGGGATGACGACGGACGTTGCTTCTATTGCCGCGAGCCCGGCCATGGAATAGCCGATTGCCCGCAGCGGGGCCAAGGGGCTAACCAACCCTCTAAAATTGTTTAAGATTTGTGTGTGTTATCTTATTTATCATGAACGACTATTGGAGATGAACGTTGTGCCGAAACATCTCATATTTATAATAATAATAAGAACACTACAACAACAACAATACCACCTTGTAGCCATCGAAGGCTTATAGCCTAATGGGCTAGATGGATTGTAAAGAGAAGCATACGAAAAAAAACAAAAAAAAAAAAACAAAAAAAAACAAACAAAAAAAAAAACAAAAAACAAAAACGCACACACAAAAAAAAGCGTTGATATAATAAACCCTCATACATATAGTTGCAACTATGTGGCGAAGGCCTCCATTGGTTTCTCCGGCCCGTGCACAGGCTAAAAAAAAAAAAAAAAAAAAACAAGTATACTGATTAGACGAATCAACGAAATAAGATTTGTAAGAGTTATAGTGAGGCATGGATCGCTATGTGAACCACACTATCTCGGCCCCGGCCATACAACGCGGTGCTTTGAAGAGTGCGTCACGTCGAAAGTTATTATCCCGCACATGCCTACTCATTGATTGACATCGTTATTCCTGTCCCTATCCACGCCCCGCCAGATTTTGGCTTCATGCCCCACACGAATGAGCCTCACGCCATCGTGCGATACATGCGAGGACGCTTGCGCGATCGTTCCACGTGGTGGAATTCATGGTGCGGAAGTCGTTTCATCTTGTCAGTCATCGTATCGGGGTACCGCTTACCATGGCAGTCATACGAACCTACCCCTCACCATGCCTCGAACCATTCGGGTGCACTGCAACACACGGCTTTTGCAGCTGAGGCAATGGCTGATCTGCTCGTTACCGGTGCAGCTCGTATCGTCCCCGCCGATGCGCCTCTCACATGCGTTAGTCCACTCAACGTGGTTGTTTAACCTTCCAAGAAAAGACTCATACTGGACCTCCGCCATGTGAACTCGTTCCTTTCTATCCCTCGATATCGGTACGAAGGAATCAACAGGGTCCCAGACCTAGTGCGTGTCAGATTAGAATGTTTGTCTAGTCTGTAGTGGGGTACTCAAAAGTGAGTATAACCCTTTTGGGCTTGCTACTTGTATCTCTCTCCTTTCTAGTTCAATCACTTCTTCTCCTATTTCTCTTTCATATACCCTAAAACCTAGCTATGGCTTCTTAGCCTTAGCTAGTATCTAAACATGGTATCAGAGCAGGCACCTTCCTGCTGCCTTCCTTAACGGGCCCACCAGTCTGCTTCCGCTGCCTGCCATCCTGCCGCGCGCCTCGGGCGCGCGCCCGCCGTGTACTCGGGGCGCACGGCGGTTTTCTGCCCGCCGTGCGCCCCTAGCGCGCGGCGTCTTCCTGCACCGCGCGCGGCCTGCCTTCACGCCGCCTGCGCGCCTGCCCCACGTCCGCGCGCGGGCCTGTTCTGCCCGCCCGCACCCTGCCCTTCGCGGCGCCCTGCGAGGCGCCGCTCCTGCTCGTCGCGACGCCCCTGCGGGACCCGTGCGTCGCCGCTCCTGCTTGTCGCGACGCCCCTGCGGGACCCGCGCGGCGTTACCCTGCTCGTCGCGACGCCCCTGCGGGACCCGCGCGGCGTCGCCCCTGCTCGTCGTGGCGCCCCTGGGGCGCCGCCACTGCTCGTCACGGCGCCCCCTGGGCGCTGTCCCTGCTCATCGCGGCGCACCCCCCCCTGGAGCAGCCGCCCCTGAAGCAGCCGCCCCTGCAGCAGCCGCCCCTGGCCCCTGGAGCAGCCGCCACTGCAGCAGCCGCCCCTGGCCCCTGGAGCAGCCGCACCTGCAGCCGCCCCTGGCCCCTGGAGCAGGCGCCCCTGCAGCAGCCGCCCCTGGCCACTGGAGCAGCCGCCACTGCAACAGCCGCCCCTGGCCCCTGGAGCAGCCGCCCCTGGAGCAGCCGCCCCTGGAGCAGCCGCCACTGCAGCAGCCGCCCCTGGCCCCTGGAGCAGCCGCCCCTGCAGCTGCCCGCGACGCCGCTCCTGGACCCTGTGCAGCCGTGGGGGGAGGGTATGGGGGTGGCGGGTGTGGGGGTGATGAGTGTGGGTGCTACCCTTCCCCTCCTCCTCCTCCTACTTCGTCTCCCACTGCTGCAGCTGCCGCTGAAGGGGGGTGGATGTGTGGGAGCCGAGGGGAGTGGAGCTAAGGGGGTGTCGTGGGAGTGGAGACAGGGGTGCAGCAAGGGAGTGTGTGAGAAGGGGGTGTGGGACTGTTAGGGGAAGTAGAGCGGAAATCGCCTTCATGTCGTCAGCAGCGCCAATAGTCCGGAGCCCTCGTGCTCTCGGTAGCCCAGCGAGCCTGCTTCGCCAGTCGCCTGTGGGTCAGTTGCTCCTGCCGCTCGTCGTAGCCGCGGAGCCAGATACTCCCGTAGTCCGGTGCCCTCGTTCGCTCGGTAGCCACTGTGCGCGCCGCTCCTGTTGCCCGTGTGCCTGCAGCTTCAGCCGTCGCCTCCTATCTCCTCTCTTCACACAGTCCCTCCTCCTCCTCACCTGCCCTCTGTGACTGCCTCTAGCTCTGGTTGTGCTTGTGACTTATTCTATGACTTCTTGCTATGCTGATTATACCCCACTTTGACTATGGGGGTGTGTCAGATTATAATTTTTGTCTAGTCTGTAGTGGGGTACTCAAAAGTGAGTATAACCCTTTTGGGCTTGCTACTTGTATCCCTCTCCTTTCTAGTTCAATCACTTCTTCTCCTATTTCTCTTTCATATACCCTAAAACCTAGCTATGGCTTCTTAGCCTTAGCTACTATCTTAACAGTGCGTCAAGGCGAATGGCTGTTCACAGTAGACCTCAAGTCGGGTTATCATCATGTGGACATTCACCTGCGATTCTGGCGTTTCCTCGGTTTTTCTCTGCAAGGCCAGCATTACCAATTTCTCTCGTTGCCCTTTGGGCTCGCCATGGCTCCATTCGTTTTCACACAGTTGATCAAGCAACTGGCCAAGCGTTGGCGTGTGATAATGAACGAGAATGGATGACTAAGGAATGAGTGTGATACAAATGTGAAACCCTAGAATTGTGTACCCCTTAGTATCTAACCCGCTACAGCCTACACAGGCTAGACCATATATGTCCGACGTGGCGCAGCAGTGGAATTCGACTAATACCCTATGTTGACGATCTCTTGTTCATCTGTTCTACACTGGCTGAGGCTTTCCGAACCCGAGTCATTAGCGCTTTCTTAAATCAGAGCCAAGAGTACTGGATGATTACGAAATTCTAAAAATGTTGCTCTTTAACTCCTTTCCACGAACAGTTACCAAACCGATTGCTAAGCGATTGCTTAAAAGATTTCACAGCTCAAAAAGTGCTATATTTGCGGAAGATAGCCAGCTTAAGGATGTGGAAGGAGTTAGTGAATCGGTTCTCTTCAGCTTTAGGTTAATACGAGATGTTTGTGCTCGCCTAGAGCTATATACCAATGAAAAGGTGCATATACTTGGCAGCTGGAGCTCTGTTCTAAACTACTGCCGCCTCACTATGGGCTCTGAAAGCGTAGAAAGCTTTTGCGTTCTTTATCTGAATAAGAAAAATATTCTTATTAAGGAAGAAGTAATGCAAACTGGCACTATATCACAGAGCAGCTTGAAAAAAATGACTAATTTTTCTGCTTTTTAATATCAGCGAGAGATTGAAATGAGGCGTGTAGTTGTAACTGGACTCGGTATGGTTTCATCAGTTGGCGCTAATGTAGCGGCATCGTGGGGTAATATCATAAAATCAAAGTCTGGTATTAAGCAAATACCGCCTTCTCTTTTGGATACTTCAGACCTCGTAACTAAGATTGTGGGTTTTATCCCCGCATTCTGTCTGGAGAATTCGTTGTCATCTCTCCCAGCCACAGACCTGACAGCCGCCCTTTTTTTATTGCATTCAGTACGCATAGTGCTACTGTTTTGGCCATACGGTCCACTTGCTTTGCTATTTCATGTGCCCATTGGTTTATCGGCAGCCCATCTCCGATTCGGGGACCGCTATCCTCACAAGTGAAGGAATACGCGCAGCGCCATCGTGACAAGCCATCGCTGGTGAAGGAACCATACCTCCCTCTAAGATCTATGACATCTGCGACATTTTTTTTTCGTCGACGGATCCTGCCATTTTTCACCGCGGTCTCATTCCTCTTCTCATGTTCACAGCCTTCTTGCGTTTCTCCAACTTGATCACCCTTCAATGGCATCAAATCGAATTCGACAGTGACTGCATGTGGCTGTTCATTCCTCGCTCAATAACAGATCAGGCCAGCGCAGGAGCCTGGGTCCCAGTGGCCGCCTCTTCTGCTCGACATTGTCCGGTCACCCGCGTGCAACAATTTCTCTTCCTTGCGGGATTTTCTCCGCGGACATTAGGTGCCCTCATCCGGGTGTTTTCGCCTGCTGCACGAGCTACACCCTCCGACCGATCCTTATCCTACGCCATCGTTCGCGGCTGGTGTCGCGAGGCGTTCTCTCGTGTCAGCCTCAATCCAAATCTGCTTGGCACACATTCCTTCCGCAAGTCTGCTGCCACGGTGGCGGTCGACGTTGGCGTACCTGACCGCCTCTTCAAGGCCCTCGGCCGGTGGCGTAGCGACAAAGCTCGGGAGCTATACGTCACCCAGCTAGATCGCGAGTTGGTGGCTGTATCACGCACCCTCCAGGATCCGAAGCGACCTAGCCCAACCCATCGTTATGCGCCTACTCTCGCACGCCATCGTCAGCTCCCACCTATGTGATGCCTCGTTCACCTATGACGACTGCACTGCACACTCCTCGGAGATTCGTGTCACAATATGATTTTTTTTTTAAGTTATACTTCAAGAAAATGAAGATTGTGATTCGACTAGTAGAGGAGTTTGTTGTAAAGGAGACAAGCTCCATCACATTCCCGCAGGTCTCTCAGACCTGCCACCTAGTCTCATTTTGCATTTTCATATCTTCATTTTGCTTCCCTCCCAACCTAGTCCCCCATTTACACTTGCGTAGATGTTCGCTTATCATATTTGGATACTCTATGTTATTGCTCATTCGAGTGTGCTGTACAAATGAAATCTGTAATGCTATGACGACTGCACTGTACACTCCTCGGTGAGTCGTGTCACAGTATAGCTGCTTTCTAAGTTCCTCTAGCTTTCGCTGTCTGTCAAAGCTGTCACTTTACAGTTGGTTGTGCCCCCGGTTCTGACTCTATCTTGTTATTGTGCGGTCGCTGAGGAGGCAATCCCTCGAGTAGATCGATGGGTACCGTTTCAGTAATTCCCCTACGGTACTTTGGTCAGTACGTCTACTAGCATTTTATGAAAATCGCTCAGCTTCTCAGCTTCCACAATTTTCCCGACTTCGACAGCGTACACGTCAGCCCTTGATGCAACGACCCATTTCATTGTGATGGCGTTTACGGTTACCGTTGAGGAGTCAGGCAATTGCCAGCAAGGTAACGAGACCCAGATACCGCCGCTTCGCACAGTGCAGCTGCCTGTCGTCCAGTCAATTCATGGGTTGTAGCATCACAGCCAATCACGTTCTAGTAAAATGTCGGTCCCATCTAGTGTTATCGCGAGCATCTCTTTTGTAAATTTGAAATTACCCGCACATCAAATATTTTTTGTGCATATCTAAGTGTCAGTTGCAGCTTCCTTGCAATCGTAGTATTCACTGAACTATGGCTACCCCCTTCGTCGATGAAGACCTTCACTCAGGTCCCATGTATTTTTACGTTAATGTGTACTTGGCAATTTGTCGTTATACCCTCTTACCGTGCGACTCCAGACAGTCACGAAACTGTCAGGGCAGAATCCTCGCTACTGCTGCTGCCCCATGCTACCTGCCCAATGGTCCAGATCCTTTCGTAACCTTACGACCCTTCGCGTCACTTCCGCCTTTTCGCATTCAGCCTTGGTACTGCATGCTTCGATTTGCTGCGGTTAGGGGTGCACAGTAATGCTTCATTCATTACTATTCGTAACAGCTTGCACGTACCGCGTTACCATTTGCTTGTTTTAGCTATAAATGTTCTCCCATGCCTTAGCTTGTGGAATACATTTCAACCGTAACACTACTACTACCGTAACACTACATGATAACTTCGTGTCACACTCGTCACATTGTTACGGGTGCAATGGATCGAGGTAGCGAGGATTGCACTAAGGTGTCAAACGAGTACAAAATGTGAGCGAAGGCATGAGCGAACATTTATACGTGAAACATGCAAACGGTAACGCGGTGCGTGCGAGCTAGCTAGTGCTATGCTGGCAGCGAGGCTCGGGCTAGTCCCGAAGCGTAGGCCGACACGGCCGGGCCAGCAGTGCGAGGTTTGGCAAAACAGTGCGCGCGAAGTTGGCGAAGCCCCGTTAGCAGTAACGGGCGAACAACGGCCGTTGCTGTACACGATGTAGTCGGACTCCGTAAGGAATGCCGAGAAAATTCCTTACACTACCCCCCCCCTCAAGAAGCCCCCTCCGCTACGCGAGTGCGTGTATCTCGCGGAATCCCCGGCTCCTCAGGTACACTTGCAGGGCAGGGTGGTTTTCGATGTTGGCCAGGGGCACCTAGCTATCTTCAGTTGGCGTGCGGTCCTTCCAGCGAACGAGGAATTCAATCCTCCTGATTCCCGTGGGGTGGCGAATCCGATGGCTCAGGAATTTTTCGGGCTCGATGATCGGCTCCGATGCAGGGCGAGTCATGGAATGCGGGCGGTGACGAGGAATTTGGCTGGTGGTTGGGATGTACGGGCGAATTAGGCTGACATGGAACGATGGGCTGATGTACCAGTCGGTCGGTAACAGTAAGTGCGCGGTTACTGGCGTGATCATGTGGCTGATTTGGAATGGGCCACAGTAGCGCGGTCGAAGTTTCGGTACGTTCGGCAGTCGCAGATTGTGCGTGTCGAGCAGTACGTAATCCCCTGACTGGTACGTGACTGGGCGGCAGTGGCGGTCAGCATTGCGCTTAGCGATGACGTTTGCCTTTTTAATTGCTTCTGCGGCTCTGGTGCGGGCAGCTTGCAGAATTTCGGCGAATGGCTGTGCATGTGGTGTTGGGTTGTCCGGACTCGGCGTCATGGGCACTGTAGGGTTTTGCCCGTAGTTCAGGTAGAAGGGGGACTGATGCGTCGTCGCTGACATGGCGTTGTTGTACGCGAACTCGATCAGCGGCAGCTGCTGCTCCCAAGTGGTCGGGTCGTCGCACGTGGCACGAATCAACTGCTCCATCGTCTGATTCGTCCGCTCCGTTTGACCGTTGGTCTCAGGGTGGTACGACGAGCTGAACTGTAGCCGTGTCCCGAACTGCTCCCAGAGGTTCTTCCAGAAGTTGCTGGTGAACTTCGTGTCCCTGTCGCTGATATTCGCTGCTGGTATCCCATGCAGGCGAACAACGGCTGCGATGAACAGGCGAGCGGTCTCCTCGGCTGAGATCGACTTTTTGCACGCAGCGAAGTGTGCCATCTTTGCCAACCTGTCAACGATGACCATCACCGCGTCGTTACCCCCAGGGTTCGAAGGTAACCCTGTGACGAAGTCCATGGTAACCTGCTGCCAGGCGCGCTCGGGCGGTGGTATCGGCTGCAGTTGACCCGCCTTCCGCTTCCTCGAGCTCTTCATCACCTGACACGTGGGGCACGAGCCCACGTGCTGCTGCACGTCGGTCAACAGCTCCGGCCAGTAGTAATACCGCTGCAGTTGCTGTCGCGTTTTTTCTACCCCAAAATGTCCCGAGGTAATTCCGTCGTGTGCCTCCTACAGTAGCAGCTCCCTCAGTAGTGAGTATGCGGGTACCCAGATGCGGTTGGTGCCTGATTTTACGTAATAAACTCCTTTAGCTTCTGCCAGTTGCTGTGAATTTCCGGTTGTGAAAAATGGGTCGGTGCGGTATCCGTGGGTGAATAGGCCTGTTAAAAGCGGGTTGGTTTGGGCGAGTAGGATGGCATGGAGTTCGGCGGTAGGGCAGGTGAGTGCGTCGGGGATGTTGGATGCGCCTTTTTTGTACGTAACCGTGTAGTGGAAGTTGGACTCGAGGTAGTCCAACCAGCGAATTTGTCGCGGATTGAGATTTGGTTGGGCACGCAGATACTGTAGTGATCGGTGGTCTGTCCGTACTGTCACGTCGGCGCCAGTCAGGTAGCACCGCCAAACTTTGAACGCGTGCACGATCGCCAACATTTCGCGGTCGTGTATCGAGTAGTTGCGTTCGGGCGGGTGCAGCTTGCGGGACTTGTACGCGATTGGCTGGAGGTCGTTCCCGAAATCCTGCAACAGTACTGCTCCCACAGCGATGTCACTTGCGTCGGTGACGAGCTCGAACGGACGGTGTGGATCTGCGATGTGAAGCACGGGTGGTGAGCACAAAATGTTTTTGAGGGCCGAGAAGGCAGCTTGCTCTTTCTCCCCCCACGTGTATGTGAGAGGTTCACTGGTGATCCCCGATTGATCCTAGGGAAGGGTTACAGGCATGTTGGCCTGGGGGGTTATGGACGCACTGACCCGCTACTTAACACTCCTCTTTCTTCACATGGTATCAGAGCGAAGGTCTCGGGTTCGAATCCCGGTGTATGCACCTCGGGCATCCCAGTGCGGGGGGGTGTCAGAGGTCTACTGGTGATCCCCGATTGATCCTAGGGAAGGGTTACAGGCTCGTTGTCCTGGGGGGTTATGGGCGCTCTGACCCGCTACTTAAAAAGGCCCTTATATCCCAGTGGTCTAGTGACTGGGATTCTGACATGGTATCAGAGCGAAGGTCTCGGGTTCGAATCCCAGTGTGTGCACTTCGGGCATCCCAGTGCGGGGGGGTGTCAGAGGTCCACTAGTGATCCCCGATTGATCTTAGGGAAGGGTTACAGGCATGTTGGCCTGGGGGGGTTATGGACGCACTGACCCGCTACTTAACACTCCTCTTTCTTCACAGTGTACTCAACCCCCTTTCTGAGCAGGTCAGTCAATGGGGCAGTCAGCTTCGCCATGTCGGGGACGAACCGGCGCACGTAGTTGACGAACCCCAAAAAACTCTGCAACTCGGTCAAGTTGGTCGGCGCGTGCCATGCTTGAATCGTCGCAATTTTCTTCGGGTCTATTTCCACTCCTGCAGCTGAAATAACGTGTCCCAAAAACTCCAGGCAGTCATGTAAAAACTCACACTTAGACGCTTTGGTCAGTAGGCGGTTCTCACTCAGTATCTTAAACACTGCGTCGATGTCCTGTAAGTGCTGTGCTCTGTCAGGGCTGTAAATCAGTATGTCGTCCAGATATACGATGACACACTTATCTAAAAGCGGGCGGAAAGCTACGTTCATGGTCATTTGAAAGGTGGCAGGGGCGTTGGTCAGTCCGAAGGGCATGACGGTGTATTCAAAGGATCCGTAGCGTGTTCAGAAAGCTGTCTTAGGGCAGTCGGGTGGGTTGACGCAAATCTGGTGGTAACCCCCTCGGAGATCGATCTTCGAGAAAACCCGGGCTGTGCGCAGTTGGTTGATCAGTTCGTCGGCTCGCGGGATGGGGTAACGGGATTTGATGGTAACCCTGTTCAGTGCTCTGTAATCTATGCACATGCGAAATCCCCGTCTTTTTTCGGTGTGAACAGTATCGGTGCTGCGAAGGGTGACGAACTAGGGCGAATGAACTCCTTCTCGAGCAGGTAATCCAGCTGCTTCCTCAGTTCGTCCAGTTCGGGTTGGGTCAGTCAGAACTGTCGCTGTACTGTCGGCTGTGCCCCCGGTTCTAGTTCTATCCTGTGGTCGTGCGGTCGCTGAGGTGGCAGTCCCGTCGGTAGGTCGTCCGGGAAGATGTCACTGTACTGCTTCAACACTGCTGCCAGGTCACTCGGTACGTCGGCCAGCAGTTTCTGTAAATCCCCTCCTTTGTCTGCTGCCTCGGCTTCCCGAATGTCAACCGCATACACGCCAGCTCCTGCCGCTACGGCGCGTTTCATTGTGATCGCGTTGACACGTACCGACGAAGACGCAGGCGAGCCCCAGCGAGGTAAGGCGATGTTGTTACCGTTCACTCGCACGGTGCAGTCACCCATCGTCCAGTCGATTCGCGGATTGTGTCGTCGCAGCCAATCACGCCCGAGTAAAATATCGGTTCCGTCGAGGGTCGTTGCGAGCATTTCCTGGCTAAACGTGAAGTTACCCCCGCATCGAATCCGAACTCGGTCCACACGTTCCCGTATCGCCAGTGGCGTGACGTCGACCAGTCTTGCGTCGATCTCAGGTAAGCATTTGTCCAGTGGCAGTTTCAGCTTCCGTGCCGTGGCAGTGTTGATGAGGCTGTGGCTGGCTCCCCCGTCTACGAAGATTTTAACTAAGTCTGTCCCAATCTTCCGACTAAGCAGTATGGGGCTGTCTACCGCGGTACCCTCCTTATTCGGCCGAGTGTGGTCGATTGCGTGAACCGGCACAATCACTCGGTGAGGGTCGGTTGGGTCGGGCGAGCGGCGTGACCTGTCAGTAGAGGGCCCGTCTGCTACTGACTTCCAGCCTTTTCCCTGCTGCTTGGTCTGTTTCTGCTGCTCGGCTTCCCCCTTTCCCTTAGCGTTTTCCGAGCATTCGCTCTTGCGATGTCCCGACCGATTGCACGCAAAGCAGCGCCCTTTGAATGGTGCGGCAGCGGCATTTGCGGCGACGGCACGTATCGTAGCGCCCTCGTTCGTCCCACGCGACCGATGTCCCCAATGACTGCTTCCGTAGGACCCCGGTCTCGGTCGGCGGAAGAAGTCGAGTTTCTCCGCCATAGCGAGAATTTCTTGAAAGTCGGTGACGCCGCGAAGCTGGATTTTCTGAGCGATGTCATGCTTCAGGCCGCCGATGTAGCGGTCGATGCGCTCGCTCTCGTGCATATATCCCACCTGCTCGCATAGCGCCAGAAACCCGCTCGTGTAGTCTTGGACGGAACCGAGTTGGCGCCAAGTGCGGAGCTTCTGTCGCGCCGCGATCGAAGCCGCGATTGGCTCGAAACGAGCGCGCAGACCTGCGCACCACGCGTCCCACGTGCGATACTGGGGCACCTCCACGAAATACGACGGCGCCCAGGGTCCGGTTTGTCCTTCCCGTGTCGGTAGAGTCGCGTAGTCCATCGGCTTCGTGACGATGACGCGCCACCAATCCATGGCGGGTCCTCGCAGCAGTGACATGGCGTAGCGGATTTTCGCCGTATCCTCCGAGACGTAGTTGGCGTCGAAAAACACGTTCATCGCGAACAACCACGCCTGAACGGTAGGACCACCCCTTTGACTGGGATCAAAGCATGGCGGACGCTGTGGCTTCAGCGGCATCGGTGATGGCAGTGCCGAATCGTCGGTTGGTGCCGAAATCGTGACGCGTGGCTGGCTTCGGGCCGCATTCGTCGCTTCGGGGTGTGTCGTGCCGTGGCCGTCGTCTCCGTCGGGGCGGACGACGCCATCACTGGCCGCGCTCGCGGGTTGCCCCACGCTTCCGTGATGTGATGCTTGTGGTGCGGGCTGTTCCGGAGTGCCAGGTGCTTGAGATTGTGCTTGTTGTGCTCGTGTGAGATCATTTTGCAGGGACGAGCGTTCTACCGTCAACGTCGCGATTTCTTCGGCGCTCTCGCGGATTTGTCGCAGCAGATCGTTCAAGTGCTCCTGCGTGAGAGTCGTGACGTCGATATGCTCAGCCATTTCAAAGGGCGTCGTCTCGTCTTAGTCTAGGCGCAGTCGTGGCTGCACGCGTTTACGAGAGAACGCGAGGACAGCGGCTCCTAGGTGCTAAGGTGCGTGAGTCCCTTCGAGTGAAAAAACAAAAGTTGATTTCCTGGGGTGCGGAGATGCGCGGTCCGAAAAGAAAGAGGCTCTGAATACCAAGTGTTACGGGTGCAATGGATCGAGGTAGCGAGGATTGCACTAAGGTGTCAAACGAGTACAAAATGTGAGCGAAGGCATGAGCGAACATTTATACGCGAAACATGCAAACGGTAACGCGGTGCGTGCGAGCTAGCTAGTGCTATGCTGGCAGCGAGGCTCGGGCTAGTCCCGAAGCGTAGGCCGACACGGCCGGGCCAGCAGTGCGAGGTTTGGCAAAACAGTGCGCGCGAAGTTGGCGAAGCCCCGTTAGCAGTAACGGGCGAACAACGGCTGTTGCTGTACACGATGTAGTCGGTGTAAGGAAAAACCCTTTTCCTTACAGGGGTTTACTCAACCGCGTACAACCCCAACTTTCGGAAGTGCACGTTCGGCCACTTTGCTTGCTGCCGAAGCAACCTCGCGTCGCCTTCGGCCTTTCCTTTACCCAACCTGCACCCAACCTCGTGTTCCCGAGGTTCCCGCCTAGCTAGGTTGGCCCACTATATTAGCGCGTGCCTTCATTGTATTGTCAGTTCATTGAGTCACATCTTCGTTATTCGTTATTCCGCGCACTCTCTTTCACAACTCATAACACCTGGTATCAGAGCTACTTTCCTAGTTCACCCCGCTTTTCGAGGGTAGTTTGTTGGCACGGGTGTGGTCGGTATAGTGGACTACACGACGGTTGGCTGCAAGGTTTGTTAATTCAATCCTGCCCGACTCCGATAGTTCGTGTTTTTCACTCACCGGAAGGCCACGGATACCCCTCTGCCCACCAGACAAAGCGTGCGACTCATGGACCAGGAGACATTGAACAAGATGCTGGCGCAAATGGCAGAGCTACAGTCAACAGTGCAGACTCTATCAGCAGAAGTGACAACACTACGAGGAGAAAACGCCGAGCTACGCCAGACGCGAGGTGAAGCGCGTCAGGAGTCGCCCGATGAAGAAGGCGAGGGCAATAGTCAAGCGGTGAGCAACCCGTTGGACGCGCTCACACGTGATTTTGAAGAAGAGGATAGGCAGCGAGCGGCAGCGACGCCAATTGCAGTAACGACGATCAAGATTAAACCCGTCAACCCGCCCCCGTTCAACCCTATGGACAAGACTACTACAGTGAAGGGGTGGCTTTTCGGCGTTGAAGTCTTCTTCACTGCAGCAGGCGTGAACGACGATGCCACGCGTATTAATTACGCGGTTTCACTTCTTCGAGGCGCAGCGCTTGAGTGGTGGCGCCGAACCTTGGACACGGGGACCCCGACAGGTGTGACACATACGGCAGACGGGACTTCAACGACGGTTAATCAAGTGGCAGCACCGATATTCGGCGTGACCAAGATACGCACGTGGAAGGAGTGGGGCGCAGCCTTACGAGATAGCTTCGAGCACATATCCGGCTCGGAACAAGCTCGCATGAAACTGCATACCTGGTCGCAGTTGGCATCTGTCCAAGACTACACAGCAAATTTCATGGCCCTCGCCGACCAAGTGGACGACATGTCGGAAGCGGAGCGGTTAGACAAGTACGTCAGTGGCCTTAAATACGAGATACAGTATGAGGTGCGCCGATGCCGCCCGACATCGTTCCTGGAAGCAGCACGGTTGGCAGAATCCACGGACGCGCTGATGCAGTATGCGAGGTCGAGTTTCCGGGAGGGAAATCGTTTTCGCGGCCAGACCCAACGGGCCACGATCAACGGAGTCCATGCACCAGACCGCCCCTACACAGGGTTGTGTTATAAGTGCGGGAAGTTGGGTCACAAATATGCAGACTGCCCCGAGAGAACGCCGGCGAAGAGGAACGACGGGAAAGAGCCGGGAAATGGGAAGAGTCAGTAACAGACGGGCCCCTTACTGACTGTGCTCTGTCGCCCGAACACCATCATCCCCACCGAGTCGTGGTTCCGATTCATGCAATCGATCGCACTCGGCAGAATATCGGGGATAACCATGTGGATCACCATGTGCTGGTCGTTGGCAAAGTGTTAAAAATTTACTTGAAAATGTTCGTCGACGGAGGGGCCAGCCATAGCCTCTTCAACTTGGCGACAGCAAAAAAATGCAAGCTGCAACTTGACAGGTGTCTGCCCGAAATCGACGCTCGCCTCGTGGATGGGACACCTCTGGCGATTTTGGAAGAAACACGGACGGTTCGGATCGACTGCGGCGACGATTTCGGCTTCAGCATGAAGTTTCTCGCGACAACGTTGGATGGCTGCGACGTGCTGCTGGGACGTGATTGGCTGCGACGGCACAACCCCGTCATCGACTGGACAACGGGATCGTGCAGCATCAGCAAGCACGAGGGGCTAATTAAGTTGCCTGCATGGACACCTGACTACATCCAAGCCCCGTGCGTCAAAGCCATCACTATTGCTCGCCACTTCAACCGAGGCGCGCAGCTGTTCGCCGTATGTTTGCGCGAGTTGGCAACCGACACCGACGGAAAGGACATCGAGAAGTTGTGCGCAGCTGTACCACCTGATTTAGCAGAGCTGATTCGACAGTACCCGGACATCTTCCTCGACGATTTGCTACCTGGGCTGCCACCCGAACGCCCCGAGGACCACAAAATCCAGCTGGAGCCTGGCGCGCAGCCGACTGTACGTACACAGTGGCGGTTGACCCAACCAGAACTCGAGGAGCTGCGACGACAAATTGAGGGACTTTTGGAGAAGGGGTTTATCCGACCCAGTACATCTCCCTTCGCAGCCCCGATACTGTTCACGCCGAAGAAGGATGGCGGGCTTCGCATGTGTATCGACTATCGCGCACTCAACCGGGTGACCATCAAGTCTCGCTATCCAATCCCACGCACCGACGACCTCCTCGATCAACTTCGCGGCGCTCGCTACTTTTCGAAAATCGACTTGCGTGGCGGTTACCACCAGATTCGGGTCTTCGCCGACGACTGTCACAAGACCGCGTTTCGCACCCGCTACGGAAGCTACGAGTTCACAGTGATGCCGTTCGGCCTCACAAACGCGCCTTCGACATTTCAACTGACCATGAACAGGATTTTCCGGGAATTTCTCGACAAGTGTGTGATCGTCTATTTGGACGATATTCTGATTTTCAGCAGAACAAGGGAACAACACCTCCGCGACCTCGACGCAGTGTTTAAGCGGTTGCAGGAGAACCGCCTCATCACCAAGGGCTCTAAGTGCGAGTTTTTTAAGCAGGAGTTGGAGTTTTTGGGGCACGTCATCTCCCGCGACGGCATCAAAATCGACCCGGCGAAAATCAAGACCATTCAGGAGTGGAAGTCCCCGACTAACATCACGGAACTTCAGAGTTTTCTGGGATTCGTGAACTACGTCAGGCGGTTTATCCCGAATATGGCGAGGATAACCGGCCCGCTGACCGACCTGCTGCACAAGGACAGGAATTTTGTGTGGGGGGAGGAAGCTGAGGCGGCTTTTCAGGAATTGAAGAATTTTCTCGTCTCCCCTCCGGTTCTGCGCATCGCCGACCCATCGAAGCCGTTCGAAGTCGTCACCGACGCCTCAGATTTCGCCATCGGAGCTGTACTCCTCCAGGATTTTGGGAACGGGCTGCAGCCGATCGCCTACGAGTCACGCAAGCTGCAGTCAGCCGAGCGCAACTACCCAATACATGACAAGGAGATGCTCGCCATAATACACGCGTTCAAACTGTGGCGTGTCAGAACTAGCAGTAGAAAGTAAGAATGAAGAAAGGAGGAGGTTCACTAGCAAGCAGTTGAGTACATATAGGAAACCCTAGATTGGGCTGTACTCGCTATAGAGTACCCCACTGCAGGCTAGACAAATACAACATTCTGACACACCCCCATAGCCAAAGTGGGGTGTAATCGGCACAATGAGCAGGTATAGCAGGAGTTCACAATAAGAAGCAAAGCTAGAGGTAATCACAGCGGGCAAGTGAGGAGGAGGAGGGACTGTGAGAGGAGAGAAGATGAGAGACGGCGGCTGAAGCTGCAGACACACGGGCAACAGGAGCTGCTGGCACAGTGGCTACCGGGACAGTGCGCCCCGGACTACTGGAGTAACTGGCTCACGGGCTACGACGAGCTACAGGAGCAACGGACCCTCGGGCGACAGGCGCAGCAGACTCTCTGGGCTACCAGGACAGTGCGCCCCGGACTACAGGTGCTGCGGACGACAAGACAGCAGCCTCCGCTCAACCTCCTCCAACTTTCCGACACACTCCCCACACACCCACTGCTTCACTCCTAACTCCACTTGCACGTCACCCCCCTAGTACCACTCCTTCGGCTCCCACACACCCACCCCCCTCAACGGCAGCTGCAGCACTGGGAGACGGAGGAGGAGGAGGAGTAGGGGACGACGCACAGAAACTGCACCCCCATACCCCCCACCCCCAAACCCTAATTCAGGAGAACGGGCAGCAGCAGGGGTGGGGCGCCGTCAGAAGCACGGGGGACAGCGGGCAGCGCAGGGGCAGAGAAAACAGGGCGCCCACGGGCCTGGCGCAGCCCGTACAAACCGCGTGCGGGCGGCCCGAGGCGCGCCCTGGCCTGGCGCAGTCCGTACGGGCCGCGCGCAGGCTGTACGGGCCGCGCGCGGGCCCTACGCAGGTCGCGCAGGCCGCGACGGGCGACGGGGGGCGACGCGCGGGTCCGCGTCGCCCGTCGCAGCGCCTCCCGGGAGCGACGCGCGGAGTGACGGGGCAGAAAGCCGCCGCGCGCCTCGGGGCGCACGGCGGGCAGAAAACCGCCGCGCGCCTCGGGGCGCACGGCGGGCAGAAAACCGCCCCACGCTCCGAGCGCGCGGCGGGATGAAAAATCCGTCGCACGCCACGGGGCGTGCAACACACAGAGTAGCAGTAGCAGCGGAAGCAGTGAGGTGGTGGGCCCACCCACAGGATCGACCCAAGGGGATCGACCTGCTCTGATAGCATGTCAGAAGTAGTAGTAGAAAGTAAGAATGAAGAAAGGAGGAGGTTCACTAGCAAGCCAGTTGAGTACATATAGGAAACCCTAGATTGGGCTGTACTCGCTATAGAGTACCCCACTGCAGGCTAGACAAATACAACATTCTGACATGGCGCTGCTACTTGGTGGGCACCGACGTCACTGTTCGCACGGACCACAAGTCCCTACAGTACCTGGGAGCTCAGCCCAACCTCAACCCGCGACAAATTCGGTGGCTGGACTACATGGAGAGCCACTTCACCTACCGCATCACGTACAAGAAAGGGGCGAATAACATCGCCGACGCCCTTACCCGACCGACAGTTCAATCCGCTGCAGTACTCATCACCCATTCGAACCCGCTACTTACGGGACTATTCACCCACGGCTACAATACGGACCCGTTCTTCACGACTGGAAATCACCAGCAGGCAACGACGCAGAAGGGGAATTATTACCTAAAGGCCGGAACTGACCGGATTTTGTTTCCCGCTTACAGGCTGCTGCGTGAACTCCTTATTCAGGAGGTCCACGATTCTAATCTCTCCGGACATTTCAGGGTTGATAAAACCCAGAAGCTGTTGCACCGTCAATATTATTGGCGCGACTCTGCTAACGACGTGCAGCGATATGTGTCCTCATGCAGGGTGTGCCAAGCCATGAAATCGACACGTCAGCGGCCAGCTGGACTGCTGCAACCCCTCGAGCCACCGGAACGACCGTGGCAACAGGTGACGATGGATTTCGTCACGGGGCTGCCAGCTGGGCCGTCAGGCAACGACGCTGTTCTCGTCGTCGTCGATCGCCTCACGAAGATGGCGCACTCCGCACCGTGTCGTACAACAATCACAGCCGAAGAAACTGCGCGCCTCTTCATCTCGACCGTCGTGCGACTACACGGAATCCCCGCAGCGATCATCAGCGACAGGGACCCGAAGTTCACGTCGAAATTCTGGAAAGAAACGTGGGCGCAGTACGGCACGAAGCTACAGTTCTCATCGGCATACCACCCGCAAACGGACGGCCAGACCGAGCGAACCAATCAGACGATGGAGCAGCTGATCAGAACAAACTGTTCCGACCCCACTCGCTGGGAAAACTCGCTCGCCATGCTGGAGTCCGCGTTCAACAACGCCCCGTCCAGCACGACTAATCACTCCCCGTTCTTCTTAAATTACGGGATGGATCCGACGGTGCCTACGACGACTACACTCGACAACCCGGTCCCGAGGTTACAAACATTTGTGACGGAACTTCAGGAAGTTCGCGAAAAGGCTGCGGATGCAATTCGCAAGGCGAATACCACTTCCCGTAAATACACCGACCTTCTACGACGGGAACTCGTCTTGGCAGCTGGGCAATTAGTGCTACTCGACATGAAGAACCTACACCTGCCCGGCCCATCGAAACTCCGGCCACGATTTTGTGGGCCTTTCAAGATCATCAAGATGGTGACACCTGTCACCGCGAAGCTGCTGCTACCCGACGATTGGCGTATACATGACGCCTTCCACGTCAGCCTCCTTCGCAAGTTCGTGCCTGCCACGACTGACATCGCGCGCCAGAACGCCGCCCCGACAGCCCGACCTGTCCCAGAACCGACACTTGACCCGTCCAAGATTTTGGCGCGTCGTGTTCGGCTCGACGCTTCTGGACGCCACGTGGATTTTTTAATCCGCTGGACTGACCGCACCAGTGAGGACGACACTTGGGTGCCATCCGCCTCGCTTGAAGCTTCTCCGCTTCTTGGTGATTACCTCGCCCGCAAGCGAGTTGCGGATATTGACCACCTTTCTTAAAGGGGGGGGTAGTGTAAGGAAAAACCCTTTTCCTTACAGGGGTTTACTCAACCGCGTACAACCCCAACTTTCGGAAGTGCACGTTCGGCCACTTTGCTTGCTGCCGAAGCAACCTCGCGTCGCCTTCGGCCTTTCCTTTGCCCAACCTGCACCCAACCTCGTGTTCCCGAGGTTCCTGCCTAGCTAGGTTGGCCCACTATATTAGCGCCAGGCCCTCAGAAGTCAGACTTTTTTTCTCTGATTTGGACTTTTTTCTCTGATATTTCAGATTTTTTTTCCCGTGTACTCTGATAAAATCAGACTTTTCTGGGCCTCAACTCTGTAATTTTCAGACTTTTTTTAATGCTAACTCTGACAGTTCAGAGTTTTCTGAGAGTGTACTCTGATAATTCGGAGTACAAACGCGTCCTTGACGGGTGATTCGGACTTACGGGTCACAGCAGATTCGTACTGACACAGCAAATCCGAGTCTTACAGCACTAGATTTTTCTTCCAATCATAGGAAATCTCCCTGACACAACAGATTTGCGCTGTCAGAGTACAACAATCTTCGCCCAATCACAACAAAATCGCCCTGACATTGCAGATTCGCCCTGACACATATATTCGCCCTGTCAGAGCATGTTTCGATAGCAGATGAATGAAACATTGAATACACTTTCGATGAAACATAGAATACATTGCTTTTGAATGATCAGACTTTTGTTTTAAGACACTCTGAAATTTCAGCCTTTTTCTATACCGAGTCTGAGATTTTCAGACTAAAACTGTGTACTAGTCTGACGAATCAGACAGGCAAAAAACGAATCTGAGGGCCTGATTAGCGCGTGCCTTCATTGTATTGTCAGTTCATTGAGTCACATCTTCGTTATTCGTTATTCCGCGCACTCTTTCACAACTCATAACAGTCGGACTCCGTAAGGAATGCCGAGAAAATTCCTTACACACACCCTCTTGCTTCCTCTCGCTGCTGCGAGCTGTCATCTTGACCCATTCCGTCCTCTACCTCTCACCTGCCTTACCATTTCCCAGCTATGGCCGTGTTGTCTGAAATCGAAGAGCCGCCGCAGCCGCCGCAACCACCGGCGGAGAGGCCAGCTTCGGGCGATAGTAGCTCTCGAGCGCGCGAATCGGGCGAAAGTGGTAACGGAACGGACGAGTTTCCGTACGATGGCTCGCTGATGTCGCTGCTCAGGCAGCACGACGATCGACCGTTGGATCTGCTTCGGACGGTCGTTGGATTTTTGCGACGAAAGTCGGATTTCTTTGCAGACGCGGTGGGCTAGTCGTGTACTTCTTCCCTTGCTGCTTCTTTTATTGCGCTATGTCTTCCACAGTATTTGTACAGCCAATATTTGCTAATTCAGTCACTCTTACTCTCAAACTCTTCGATCCTAACCGAATTTCCTCGAACCTCTTTTCCGTCCCATCATTTAGTCGCCCAAAAAAGTATCTTCTCGGTTCCACCTTCCCACCGTCCGAGGAATCGTCCCTTGATGTAATATTCTCTTGTTATTTCTTTCCTTGTCCCACTCCCTGCCGACCCGCCCCCGTGCCAAAGCAGCGATCGGAGACTGAAGCGGGGAAGCTGATTTCATCGGCGCGAGTTCAGTTCGAGCGGGAGAGGCGAGACCGCGAGCAGCGGAGAGAGCAGGAGAAGGCGGAAACGGAGAGACTAGAAAAGGAACGAGAGAAGGCGAGAATAGAAACCGAGAGGAAAGAGCAGGAGAGGAGGGAGAGGCAGGAGGCGGCAGGAAAGGGGAAGGAGAAGGAAGCGGTTGGGAGTGGTGAAGAGGGGAAGGACGGTGCGTCTGCGATGGAGATAAGCGAAGGGGAAGGGAAGGAGATGGAGGAGGACGGAGAAGAGCCAGTTGCGAGCGGGAAACTGAGTGAGTGTAACTCCTTCACCCGTCTTCACCCTGGGGTAGCAGATTGCAACTCTGTTCCCTCGCTTCCGCTTTCCTCTGCTCCTCCACTTGCTTCCCATCCCACAGAGCCATTCCCGGGCAACGGAGCAGATCTGGGGCGATACTCCTTCACACAGACCCTGGCCGATCTGAATGTGGCGATTCCCCTTCCTGTCCTTCCCTTTCCCCCGTTCCCCCGATCCCCGTTCCCCCGTTCCCCTCAATCACTCCCCGCAGAGCGGTCCTTAGGCAACGGAGCTGATCTGGGCCGATACTCTTTCACAGAGACTTTGGGAGAACTAGATCTGGCAATCCCTTCCTGCCTACCCCTCCCCTTCCCTCTTCCCCTGATTCACTCTAAACAGAACCATCCCCAGGCAACGGAGCTGATCTGGGCCGATACTCCTTCACACAGACTTTGGGCGAGCTAACTCTGGCGATCCCCCTTCCTTCCCTTCTTCGTCTCCCATTCCCCTCAATCATGCCCTATACAGAGCCATCCCCGGGCAACGGAGCGGATCTAGGGCGATACTTTTTCACACAGACTCTGGGCGAGTTAAATCTGGCGATCCCCCTGCCTGCCTGCCCTTCCCTCCCCTCTTTCCCCCACCCCCCCAATCACTCCCCGCAGAGCCATCCCCGGGCAACGGCGCGGATCTAGGGCGATATTCCTTCACACAGACTCTGGGCGAACTCAATCTGGCGATCCCCCTGCCTGCGGGCACCAAGGCACGGGGAGTGACAGTGGAGATCAAGAAGACGAGGCTGGTGGCTGGGTTGAAGGGGCAGGCGCCCGTGCTGGAGGTGAGTGGAGGGGAGGGGTCATAAGGAGCTGGGCCAGGGGTATGCACTAGAGGGATTGAATGGGTGTGGCAATTCTCCTGCCTGCCTGCCGACACTAACCAAGGCGCGGGGAGTGACAGTGGAGATCAAGAAGACGAGGCTGGTGGCTGGGCTGAAAGGGCAGACGCCTGTGCTGCAGGTGAGTGAAAGGGGGAGGTACTGGGATGGATTGGGCTGGGTGTGGCGATACCCCTGCCTGCCTGCGGGCACCAAGGCACGGGGCGTGGCATTGGAGATCAAGCTAACAGGCTGGTCGCTGGGCTGGGCTGAGGTGAGAGTGCAGGAATGTTATGCAGGGCGGCAAGGTATGTATGCCTGTATGTGTGCTGAGATATGGGCTGCGTGTGCACCCCTTCCTGCCGCCCGCCACCAACCACCACTTGCCTGCCTGTGCTGGAGGTCAGGTTGCACGAGTGATTTCCTTCTGGGTAGTGAAGGAAGTGTTGGCAAGGGTGAGATCTTCCCTTCTCCTCCCTCACGCCCACCCCCCCCTCCCCCACTCCCCCTCCCTCCTACCTCAACCCCCCTCCCTTTTCAGGCCCCTAAAAATTCATATTCTGCGTTCCTTCTCCCCTCCTCCGTTTCTTTCTCAGGGCGAACTATGGGCGCCAGTGAAGGTGGACGACTGCATCTGGAGCATTGGTGAGCTCTCTTCTTCTTGAAATCCCCTCCCCCGTTTTGCTCTTTCTATGAGTTTGTTTAGGTGTCTCAAGAGGAGACTTTGGGGCCAGGCAGATTGAATGGCGTGTTGTGTAGTGAGGTTATTTTTGAGACGTCTCAAAAAGAACCTCATTACACGTGGCCAGGCAGATTGAATGGGGTGTAATGAGGTCAGGCCAGGCAGACTGAATGGCGTGTAATGAGGTCAGGCCAGGCAGACTGAATGGCGTGTAATGAGGTCAGCCCAGGCAGACTGAATGGCGTGTGATGAGGTCAGGCCAGGCAGACTGAATGGCGTGTAATGAGGTCAGGCCAGGCAGACTGAATGGCGTGTAATGAGGTCAGGCCAGGCAGACTGAATGGCGTGTAATGAGGTCAGGCCAGGCAGACTGAATGGCGTGTAATGAGGTCAGGCCAGGCAGACTGAATGGCGTGTAATGAGGTCAGGCCAGGCAGACTGAATGGCGTGTAATGAGGTCAGGCCAGGCAGACTGAATGGCGTGTAATGAGGTCAGGCCAGGCAGACTGAATGGCTGCATTTCGAGCAGTGGCGAAGTCGCTTCTCCTCGCCACCCCTGCTTGCTCTTCCTTTTCCCCTTCCCATCTCTCTCTCTTGATCCTTCCCTCTCCATATCTCGCTCCTATGCTGTTACATCAGGTCATGCGTTCTTGAGTTTATGGGTGTATATTCGACGTTTGCTCTTTCTCACTCCCCCCCCCCTATACTTTCAGAGGACAACCCTGGGGGCGGTCGCACCCTCTCCATCCTCCTCACCAAGGTCAACCGCATGGAGTGGTGGAGTGCGGTGGTGTGGTGGATAAGTGGAGTGGTGAAGCGCTTCGGCTTGTGTGCCCCCTTCCCCCCCACGCCCCACCTTCTCCCTCCCTCCCCCCCTCCCTCCTTCCCTCCCTCCTCCCTCCTCCCCCCTATACTTCCAGAGGACAACCCTGGGGGCGGTCGAACCCTTTCTATCCTTCTCACCAAGGTCAACCGCATGGAGTGGTGGAGTGCGGTGGTGAGGGGCGAGCCGGAGATCGACACTCAGAAGGTGGAGCCTGAGAACAGCAAGCTGGGCGACCTTGATGCTGAAACGAGGCAGACTGTAGAGAAGATGATGGTGAGATATTGAGGGGTTACGCGCGTGTGCGGGGCGAGGTAGGAGAGGAGAGTGAGGGAGTGAGGAGCAGAGGTGCTGTGGGGCAGAGATAAGCAAGCTGGGCGACCTTGATGGTGAAACGAGGCAGACTGTAGAGAAGATGATGGTGAGAGATGAAGGGGATGAAAGCTCTTCCGCACCCTCCTTCCCAACTCCCCCTTTTTTCTTCACTCCCTCCCCCGCCACTTGCCGCCACTTGCCTGCCACTTCCCCACTTCCCCCCCACAGTACGACCAGCGGCAGCGGCAGATGGGGCTACCAACGAGTGAGGAGCAGCAGAAGCAGGAGATTCTCAAAAAGTTCATGGCTCAGGTGGGTGGAATCAGGGGCTCAGGTGGGTCTTCACGTGGGGCTTTGTCAGTTCAGGTGTGTGGATTTTCGGGCTCAGGTGTGCGGCTTTTTAGGCTCAGCATCTTTCCTCTTTTGAGGCGCCTCAAAAGGCGTTTTAGGCTCAGCATCTTTCCTCTTTTGAGGCGCCTCAAAAGGCGTTTTAGGCTCAGCATCTTTCCTCTTTTGAGGCGCCTCAAAAGGCTTTTTAGGCTCAGCATCTTTCCTCTTTTGAGGCGCCTCAAAAGGCTTTTTAGGCTCAGCATCTTTCCTCTTTTGAAGCGCCTCAAAAGGCTTTTTAGGCTCAGCATCTTTCCTCTTTTGAGGCGCCTCAAAAGGCTTTTTAGGCTCAGCATCTTTCCTCTTTCAGCATTGTCTTTCCATTCCCTCCTTCCCCACCCCTTGGATAATGGGCGTGTCACTCACCGTTTTCCTCTTATGACCTTCTCACTTACCCTCTTCCTCTCTCACTCCTCCTCCCCTCTAGCCCCTCTACTTCCTCTCGCACCCCCTTTCTCACTCACCTCTACTTCCTCTCACACCCCCTTTCTCACACACCCTCTTCCTCTCGCTCACCCCCCTACCAACTCACCCTCCTCCCTGTGTGCAGCACCCTGAAATGGATTTCTCCAACGCAAAGTTCTCCATGTGAGCACAAGACCCAAAAAAAAGTGCGTGTGATGAGCAAGGCTTCAAAGCTACTCAACAATCTTGTTCAGTCAGCAGACTCACAGAAGCATGCAGCACCCTGAAGTGGATTTCTCCAATGCCAAGTTCTCCATGTGAGCACGAATCCCACAAGAAAGCAGCTTTCAGCGTGAAACAGCGTGTTTAGAAGAAAAAAAAAGGGACGAGGGGACTGGAGGGTCTCATCCCAACTCAAACTTACGGTAGTAGGGAGCAGAACGGTAGCAGTCAGGCTGATGCAGTGTGTAATGTCTAGACTAGAAGGCTCGCCAAGTTTGAGAACTAGTAACAGAAAGAAAGGGCTTTCATCCACTCACTAATGCGCCCACCCACCAGAAGTGGAGCTCGCTGACTGGAGCAGGCAAACTCACTACAGTGTGCTGCAGTAGCAAGCAGATGCTACATCTTAGGTAATTTCTCAAAAATAGCCAATGAACTGTGGTGCTGCACTGCACTGCAGCCAGCCAGGAGACGGTCGGCTGGCTGGCGGACACCACCAGTCAACAAACTTCCAATGAATGGTGAGATTAGTGAGAAGGTGCCTGCATGTGTGCATCATGCGGGACGGGAGCTCCAAGATAAAGCGTCTCTAGGAATGGGATGGAATTCGAACTCGTGCCCTTTCGGACCAGTAGCTGAAACTGACGCCTTAGACCAGTTTTTATTCACTACACAGTGTTCCTTGCCAGATGGGTTTATACGATATACAGTATGTACACGTGCCGCAGTCTGCAAAGAACTGATTAACTAAATGCAGTGCATTGCCTTTTTTTTGTGTCTTTTTTTTTGTTATATCATTCTTTCAAGAGCTTATCCGTAGAAGAAAGGAAGCATGTCACTTCGTCATCAGAGGCTATTCCTGAAGCACGCCATCGAACACGACCTTTCGCATCCACTAGGAATGCATAGCTGCACGCAAGAGAACAATGAAGCAGAGGGAAGGAATAGGAATGACAAAAAAAGGGTGAATGAAGGAATGCTAGGATAACAAAACAGCAGAAAACTAGGCAGAAAGGGAATACTGTAATCACCCCATCAGCCGACGGAGTAGGTGCAAAGGAGAACTTACCCTGTGAGCCTGTTAATAATGCCCAATTTCTTCCTGAAATCCCACGTGTCACCAAATGCATATACATTCGTCAGAACCCTATCCACTCCCTCTGAACCAACACCATCTGCCAAGCGTGTCTGCTGCTTGGCCTCAGCTCCACGCAAGCTGCTGAGCAGCCAGGATCGAACGGGTCGGGTTGACAACAGCCAAGACTCGATCCACGAGATGTGCACCGCGCGCACAGAGCCCGGTGGAAAGCGGTAGGGTGGGATATCCGTGGGTTGAGAGGAGTCAGGTGCGGTGGAAGCCGGTGCAGAAGTTTGGGTAGGAGTCGAAAGTGAGGGAGTGGCGGAAGATGAGCTGCTGGAGGCGTGCTGGAGGAAGGGTTTTAGCCATGATTCCACCATGCCCTGACCAGCAAGGAATGAGAATGTTTAAAAGCAGAAATCGACAAGAGTTAGAATGAGAGTTTGATGGGAGTGGCTTGGGAGTGAGGCACAGTGGAAGTGATATCAGTAAATTGAAAGGGGAACTTTCCACAACAGCGGATTGTCAGCTGTTTCACAAAGGGCAGGAAGATTCCCCAAGCCACTCCAGACAGAAAGAAATCCTGTTTTTTGTGAGACACTGCTCCCTGTATCCACCTGACGTTTAGCGGGAAGTAGAGCAGCAGACATAAGTACCTGAGCGTTTGCACGGAACGCCACGCAGACCAGCACCACTCGACACGTGTCACCCTGCAGATCGAGAGGCAGCTCCACTGACGCCCTGGATGACGTGGTTCCCGTAATTCGCGGGAACAACGCGGCTCCAGCGGCTGGAAGCGGCGACGCGGTGGGTAAAGGGCCCAGTTTCCCGGCAGTTTCCTTGAGCTCCTTAAAATCGTCGAAGTATCCGCGGTTCAACTCGTCCTTCAAGCGTTCTATCTCCTTATCTCGCGATTCTTTCCGGAAAACAGTGAAGATATTGAGAGAGCGGACGGGAACGACGGCTGGCGATGCGGAGGAGAGATCTGGACCGTGGATCGTTGGTCGGGCAATCCGGGTTGCTGAATGAAGTGACTGTAAATGCCAGTGATTATGGCGGGTCGTTGGAGCGGAGATAAACCGGGACGACACATGGCGAAAAGGTGGCGATAGTGACAGTAACGGGCGCTGAACCGATTCGTGGGGATGTAAGGAGCTCGGGATGCCGTGGCTGCAGGAATGCGCGAGTTGTTGAACGGAGTGTGCTCGGATCGAAGCGACAACCAGACCAGGATCTCGTGACGAGGCCTGGAAAGCCGAGCGCATGAAGGACGGAGACGCTGCTAAAACCGCCTGTCTGATGCGCCGCGAGCTTGAACTAGACGCCATTCCGCAACACGAGTTGGAAAACAGGCTCTTTCTGTTTTTAATCTGACTAGTCAATCTTCAGTTGTAGGAGTTATAGAGCGCCGTATCCGAATTATAACGAGGATTTCTTCCTCACCTTGTTCCGATCTCAGATTCATCGTACAGAGCGAGACGATGCCACGTGTTACAACCGCGAAAATTGAACCTATCATAACGAGCACTGACAAGCTACCAGGTTGTTCGCGCTTGGTCATTGGTCACCCAGGAAGTTCGTTACTGCTAGGTACCCCACCGTACCGCCTTGAAAGCTTTTGTCAGAGCTCTGAAACGTAGATAATTCTATTCAGCCACATCAAAACCGATCTCTGGGGAACTCCGTTTTCGCTCGAGACAAGCACCAGTATTTCTGTCGATGTGCATTTTCTGGTCACGAAACAGGCGGCCATTTCGTGTGGTCAGGTAATTCTGGCTAGAGCAGTTTGTTATCCGAAACTCTACTACGCTTTTAAAAGTATGTTTCTCTGAACCGTTTGTGAAGCCATTCCAGAAGTCGTGTATTGTTGAGACAACGCCATCGTGTCCGCTGGTCTTCTCATACAGCAAAGTGCATTTAGGAGGAATGGCTGAACTGGCGGCAACAGGCCGCTCAACTTGCGGTAGTTTGGCACTGAGTAGTTTCTGTACCGCTCGGCAATCGATCGCCTCCTCTCCTCGTGCCTCTCATCAGTCTTATCAGCCCCGGTCCTACCAACCTCCCCAGAAATCGTCCCATCGTAGTGTCCTGTATCGGCAGTCGCTGGCCTCCGAATTCAACGGCCGGAGTTTCGGAAATCAACGGTTAGGATGCAATGGCCTTCGCCAATCCCGGGGGAGACGATTCAGCTGCCGTGCGAAGTCGGTCATCGAAGGCGACGACATCCGAGGTGTGGTTATGAGGTAACCCGGTTTCATTACTCGCAGAGCCATTTCGGCTTGGAGAGCCAGCACAGAACACTGATTCACAAACCTACCTCACTCACTTTCCTCCCCTATGCTCTCCCTTCCTCCGCTGTCACTCCTCCTCACCCTCTCCCCCACACCCCTTTTCCCCCTCTCCTTACCTCGCAACCTACAGAGGCGTTTCCTGACGTACCACCACGCAAGCACAAGCACAAGCACCAGCACGAGCAGCAGCACGAGCAGCAGCAGCACGAGCAGCAGCAGGAGTCAGCAGACGCTTCACAGCCAGAGAACACGAAAGCTGATGCCAACTTACAGAGAGCCGACTCAAAGACAACAGGGAAGCAGACAGCAGGGGAATATACAGCAGGGGAACAGGCAGCAGGGGAACAGGCAGCAGGGGAACAGGCATCACCAAGCGGGGAATTCTCCGCGCCTTCAGAGCTTTCTCTCCACGCGCTCTCCGCGGGGGTGCCTGCGTGGGTGGCGGAGAGAGCAAGCGCCGTCTCCCCGGAGGTGGTGGCGATCGCGAGTGTGTACTTCGTGCAGGGCGTGCTGGGGCTGGCCCGCCTTGCCGTCACTTTCCTGCTCAAGGACGACTTTGGGCTCGACCCTGCTGAGGTGCGAACGAAGCATTGCCATGGTTCATGTGACAATTGTGTTGTTGCACTCTCGATTTCTTCTTCCCAATTCCCTTCCCCTCTCTCGATCCTTCATTGGCCGAACTAACAGTGATTTCATCCCTCTCCCCCCTGCTATTGTAGCCCATCTACCATTCCATCTCACATCCCGAAATCAGCACTTACTCCCTTCTCTTCCCCCTATTCGCCGCACCCCCAGGTAGCGGTGTTATCAGGCCTCTCCTCCCTCCCCTGGCTCATCAAGCCCATCAACGGCTTCATAAGCGACGACATTCTTCTGTCTTTCTCCCTTGCCTTGCTCCCTCACCCCTTCCCCCTCCCCCTCCCTTCAGGTGGTGGTCCTATCGGGTCTCTCCTCCCTCCCCGGGCTCATCAAGCCCATCAACGGATTCATAAGCGACGTCATTCTTCTGTTACCATTTCCCCCCGTCCGTTTCACATGTCCTTCTCTCTCCTTTTCCCAATTCCCTTCCCCCAGGTGGCAGTCCTATCAGGTCTCTCCTCGCTCCCCTGGCTCATCAAGCCCATCTATGGCTTCATCAGCGACGGCATTCCTCTCTTTGGCTACCGCCGGCGCTCCTACCTGGTGGCGTGCGGCCTGCTGGGGTCTGTTGCGTGGGGTGCACTGGCGACGGTGGTGGGGGATAAGTACTCTGCTGTCGCCATGATCCTGCTCTCCTCGCTCTCTGCCGCTGTTTCTGACGTGGTGAGTGGTGCTATGCGGTGCGCTGTGGTGGTACCTGTGGTGGTATCTGTGGTGGTACCTGTGGTGGTATCGGTGGTGGGGGATAAGTACTCCGCTGCGGCCATGATCCTGCTCTCCTCGCTCTCTGCCGCTGTCTCTGATGTGGTGAGTGGTGCTATGCGGTGCGCTGTGGTGGTACCTGTGGTGTTATCTGTGGTGGTATGCGGTGCAGTTGCTGTAGTGGGGGATAATTACTCTGCTGTGGCCATGATCCTGCTCTCCTCGCTCTCTGCTGCTGTCTCTGATGTGGTGAGTGGTGCTATGCGGTGCGCTGTGGTGGTACCTGTGGTGTTATCTGTGGTGGTATGCGGTGCAGTTGCTGTAGTGGGGGATAATTACTCTGCTGTGGCCATGATCCTGCTCTCCTCGCTCTCTGCTGCAGTCTCTGACGTGGTGAGTGGTGTGATGCGTGGTGGAGTGCGGTGCCCTGTGGTGCAGTGTGTGGTGGCTGCAGCGTGCCGTATGGGCTGTGTTCTATACTTCCCACACCCGCACTCCTCTTCGTTCAACTCCCACCCTCTCCCCCTCCTCCCTCCTCCCTCTTCTCCCTCCTGGACACAGGTGGTGGTGCCTAAAAAAATCGCCTGTTCTTGTGTGTTTCACACCCCGCCAACCTCCCCTCTCTCCCCCGTCGCCCACTGTCCCCAGGTGGTGGACTCAATGGTGGTGCAGAGGGCGAGGGGCGAGTCCCAGGCCACATCTGGGGTTTGCCTTGCCCTTTATACGCACCCCTCCCATGATCGATTCAACCACCCCCAACCCCTCCAATGCCCCCAGGTAGTAGACTCAATGGTGGTGCAGAGGGCGAGGGGCGAGTCCCAGGCCACATCAGGCGGGCTGCAGTCGCTCTGCTGGGGGTCGTCAGCAGTGGGGGCTGTTCTCTCTGCGTATTTCAGCGGCTCGCTGATAGAGAACTACGGCACAAGGTGAGTGAAAGGGGGGGGGGGGGTGAAGGGCAGCAGGCGGGCTGCAGTCGCTGTCTTGGGGGTCGTCAGCAGTGGGCGCTGTGCTCTCTGCGTATTTCAGCGGCTCGCTCATTGAGAATGACGTCACACAGGTGAGTAGTGAAGGGGGGGGGGGTGTGAAGGGCAGGCAGGGCACACAAGGAACGGCACCCATCACATCACATCACATCACATCACATCAGGCAGGCTGCAGTCGCTCTGCTGGGGGTCGTCAGCAGCAGGGGGGCTGTGTTCTCAGCGTAATATTCTGTTGCCTGTCACTGCCTGCCTTGCTTCCCGCAATATCTACCCTCCCCATCTGTTTCAAACCCACGTCATCCCTTGTGCTCTTCTCAGCTTTGTGTTCGGAGTAACTGCCCCTCTTTTCTCGTCTCCTACCCTCCCTCCCCGCCCATCTCAAACCGACCACACCTCTAGGTACCCCTCCCATCCAGGTTTGTGTTCGGAGTGACAGTCCTACTGCCTCTCATCACCACTGTTGTTGGATTCTACGTCCCAGAGGAGAGGGTTACCACAGGTCCCCTGCTCTGCTCCCCCCCAATCATCCACCTGCCCCCCACAGCACACCGTACTCAACCCCACTACACCTCTGTGTACCCCTCCCATCCAGGTTTGTGTTCGGAGTGACAGCCCTGCTGCCTCTCATCACCACTGCTGTCGACGTCCCAGAAGAGAGGGTTACCACAGGTCCCCTCTCCCCCCCGTCATCCACCCACCGTCCACAGCACACCGTTCTCGACCCCACATCACCACTTTGTACCCCTCCCATCCAGGTTTGTGTTCGGAGTGACGGCCCTGCTGCCTCTCATCACCACTGCTGTCGGATTCTACGTCCCAGAGGAGAGGGTTACCGCAGGCACTAGGGTTACCACAGGCACTAGGGTTACCACCAACAAGGATAGTACAACCACTGGCACAGCAGTAGGAGGGACAGGGGGGGAGCTTACAAGATTAGAAGAAAGCCGAGGAGACAGAGAAGGAGGCAGAGGAGGGGAAGGGGGAGCAGTGGGAGGAGTGGAAGGAGGAGGGGTTGGAGTGGTAGTAGCAGCAGGGGGCGGGGCGAGGGAGACGTGGGCGTGGGCGTGGGGTCAGGTGGTGTTTCTGTGGGAGACCATTCGCCAGCCCGCCATTCTGCTGCCCACCGCCTTCATCTTCCTCTGGCAGGCCACTCCCCACTCTGAGACTGCCATGTTCTTCTTCACGTGAGTGCTTGCTGTGGGTGTTCTCCAGATGAGCATTTGCCTGAAGGCATGGCGGGTACGGCCATGGGTATGGGCACGCGTGGGTGTGGGCATGAGTAAGTGCTTTCATCTTCCTCTGGCAGGCCACACCCCACACTGAAACCGCCAGGGTCACCAGGAGTCAACAGGTATCAACAGGGGTCACCAGGGGTCAACAGGGGTCAACAGGAGCAACAGGGGTCAAACGAGTTCCATGGGGCTATAGCCATGGGGTTCTCTGAGGCCGCCATATTCGTTTTGCACGTGAGTCAATGGGAGTCAACAGGGGTCAAGGAAAGTCAACGGGGGTTATTGGGGGTCCGCCCTGAGTCTGTTGATTGTCTTTCTAATTTTGACCCACCCACTTACATTCTCCGCCATTCCCCCCCGCCCCCCCCCCCCCCCCCCCCCCCCCCCGTCTCAGGGCTTCGCTTTGGCCCTGAGTTCATGGCCCGCATGAACTCAGGCTTCATGGCCCGCATGAACTCAGGCTTCATGGCCCGCATGAACTCAGGCTTCATGCGGGCCCATGGTTCATGGCCCGCATCCATGATGCTGCAGGGTGTTTTTGAGAATTCTCAAAAACACCCTTTCACAAAATACCCTGAGTTCAAGTTCCGCATCCGCTGCGTGACAACCCTAGCCTCGCTGCTTAGAGTAGGAGCCTTTCCGAGCGCCCATAACCTTCCACACTTCCTCCCACCCCAACCCCCTCTCCCACCGCAGCACCAACGAGCGGGGCCTCAGCCCTGGGTTCCTGGGCCTTGTCCGCCTCGTGACGCCATCGCCTCCCTACCCCAAACCTCCCCAACAGCCCATACTCTTCAGCACTCCCATTTTCCCCTCTCCCTCACCGCAGCACCAACGTCCTGGGTTCCTGGGCCGCGTCCGTCTCATGACCGCCCTGGCCTCCCTGGCAGGGGTGGGCGTGTTCAACTTCTCTCGCCCCTTTTCTCCCCCCATCCCCCCCCCCCTCTCTCCCTCTGCAGCACCAACGAGCTGGGCTTTAGTCCTGAGTTCCTGGGCCGCGTCCGCCTCGTGCCAACCCCAGGGCTGAGTCCCCATAATGCGAAAGACTCGCCTCCATAATCTTCCACTCTCGCCCAACCCCCCCTCTTCCCACCGCAGAACCAACGAGCTGGGCTTTGTTCCTGAGTTCCTGGGCCGCGTCCGCCTCGTGCCAACCCTAGGGCTGAGTCCCCAACATCAGAATGACTCGAGCCTGTCTGGGCGCCCATAATCTTCCATACGCTCCCCCAACCCCCCCTCTTCCCACCACAGCACCAACGAGCTGGGCTTTGTTCCTGAGTTCCTGGGCCGCGTCCGCCTCGTGCCAACCCTAGGGCTGAGTCCCCATCATCAGAATGACTCGAGCCTGTCTGGGCGCCCATAATCTTCCATCCGCTCCCCCAACCCCCCCTCTTCCCACCGCAGCACCAACGAGCTGGGCTTTGGCCCTGAGTTCCTGGGCCGCGTCCGCCTCGTCACCGCCCTGGCCTCCCTGGCAGGGGTGGGCGTGTTCAACTTCTACCTCAAAGAGGTGCCTCTCAGGAAGCTCTTTTTCTGGACCAACATTGCTGGAGCCCTTCTGGGCTCCACACAGGTGAGACAGAAAGGCTTCCCCCCCCCACCCCAGGTACACAGTACGGTACATCCCTATGGTTGGCTCGCACAAGGCTACAAGCACTCCTCGCCTCGCTCGCAGGGGTGGGGGTGTTCAATTTCTACCTCAAAGGGGTGCCACTGAGGAAGCCCTTTCTTTGGACCAACGTGGCTGGGGCGCTCCCAGGCTCCACACAGGTGAGCCATTAAGCAAGCAGACAAGGCAACAATCAGCCTTGGCCCTCCCTGCCGGGCAGGGGTGGGGGTGTTCAATTTCTGCCTGACAGAGGTGCCTCTCAGGAAGCTGTTCCTCTGGACCAACGTGGCTGGAGCCCTCCTGGGCTCCACACAGGTGAGACGTGGGGTGGGGGGAGAGCCGAGTCTAGTGAGTCTCAGCACCCGAGACAGTTCTGGGTGGGTGCGAAGTCACTGTTGGCAACTCTCTGAAGTGACTCCATGCTGCATGACTCTAGCTGGGAATCACTTTTGAGAATTCTCAAAAGTGATTCTCCATGCTGCATGACTCTAGCTGCATGCTGCTACACGCCCTTGCCTCACTCACTGCCACCTTTCTCCCGCTTACTCTTGCTCACCACGCATTCTCCCCATGTATTGTCCACCTCGTCTCAGCTACTCCTTGTCACCGGTCTCAACCGCTCTCTGGGAATCAGCGACCAGTACTTTCTGCTGGGGGACTCTCTCATACTCACCGTGCTGGGACAGGTGAGACCTGGGGCAGGTAATAGCTGGGACAGGTGAAGACTGGGGCAGGTAATAGCTGGGACAGGTGAGAGCTGGGGCAGCTGGGACAGGTGAGAACTGGGGCAGGTAATAGCTGGGGCAGGTGAGACCTGGGGCAGGTGAGACCTGGGTCAGGTGAGACATGGGTCAGGTGAGACATGGGACAGATGAGACATGGGTCGGGTAATATCTGGGGCAGGTGATAGCTGTGGTCTGTTTCCTCATACTCTCTGTGTCGAGGCAGGTAACGCCACGCACACGGTTAACCGACCGACCTCTTTGGCACAACGCTCATGCCTTTCAGCAACGGCGCGAGCATCTTCGGGGGGGGGGGGGGTTGGTGGTGGGGGTGATGGGCACTGCGCTGGCCAACCCTTTCCTTGCTTCCCCCATTTCTATTCCTGCCCCCATCTCAGATTTCCTTCATGCCAGTGCTGGTGCTAGCAGCTCGAGTCTGCCCCCCGGGCATCGAAGCAACGCTCTTCGCAACACTCATGTCTGTCAGCAACGGGGCGAGCGTCTTTGGGGGGGTGATGGGCGCTGGGCTGACCAACTGGCTGGGAGTGACGAGCACCAACTTCACCAACCTGCCCACGCTCATCGCCATCTGCAACTTCTCCTCTCTGCTCGTGCTGCCGTTTCTCAACCTGCTGCCTGCTGGTGTCGGCGCTAACTCCGACTCTGAAGAAGAGTAGAACTTGTACAGTAACATCTGCTCTGTAGAAAATTCCTCAAGTAACAGCGATCCACTGTCAGTATCAGTTTAATTCAAGATGGCACTCCAGCCAGGTTTTCTTACCCAAACGCATTGTACTGTGTTCTATCAAAAAGTGTTATATAATATTAATGTCTTAAATTCACTAAGTCAGGATGGCCGAGTTGGTCTAAGGCGCCAGTTTCAGGTACTGGTCCGTAAGGGCATGGGTTCGAATCCCATTCCTGACAATTTTTCGACGCGTCTTCTTCCCCCCGAACCTACGATCGATCCTGCGAAATCGGACCTCCACCGCACTGAAATCCTTCTTCCGACATTTAAAACTATCGGAAATGTTTTTAACCCCGGACGCGTTCATTCCCTTGATCGACCCTGCGCAGGGTCGATTTTTGGCGGGGTCAGAGAAGGTTCTGCTAGTTGTTGAATGCATCAGGCGGGGTTTCAGTGCGGTCGATATTGCACGATCAAGTGAGAGGGGACGCGTGCTTAGTCCCCCTGGCTGGCAACCTGAAGTCCTGATTGGTGGATGGAGCGGCACCCACCACGGAGTGCGAGCGACATGCGATCGTACGAACGGAGCAGCAAAGCAGCTCCCCACCCCGAACAGTACGCGTTACAACTGTACCACCTCCACTCTTTCAAATGTCCGTCTGTCCGTTCCCCCGTTTCCCCGTTCGCCTGCACGCTCGCTAGCCTGCAGTTCCGGGTGAAAGCAGAAACCCTAATTTCGAGCTTTTCCGTTGGTCCTCGCGAACACGTCACTTACGCAGCACACATCTGAATGGGGTCAGGTGTCAGGTTGTATTTCATGGCTGACACAGGCAGGCAAGGTCCCACTTCTGTCGGTGAAGGGAAGACCCTGCCTTTGGCTAGTTGTGAGTTTGTTCGTAGGCAAGCGTTTGAAGTGGTTCTATCGTCTAGACAAGGCTGGCTAGTTGTCTCTTAGCAACAGCTGTGAACTTATTCATTGGTGACTTTCCCGTTGGCGTAAGAGTCACCACAATGCCGTCCTTTTCTCGATAGCTCCAGTAGTCTGAAATATTATTACTAATTTCTCCTGCAGTGTTTGTTTCGAAAGAATAAGGCCCATCTGCAGCATCCAGCTATGGTATCGCGCTTCACAGTTGCTAATATTATTTACTTCAACAACGACTATTGCACTGACTGTCACCTTTACGACTTGCCTGATGTAAATTAAAGTCCGTACTCGTTAATAGAGACCTCGTTTGTGGTAGCAAGTCCAGTTGTAACGCCAAGAGCCATGGTTTCGTGTTTCTCCGTCGCTCCCATACACAACGACAAGTACGACTATTACATCGACGATTACATCTCCGATGACGACCCGAACCTCGACCCGGACGTACGTACGCTTCGCAAGGCGAAGCAGCGGCGGTACGAGGAGCGGCTCGCGAAGGAAGCGGCGAAAGCGGCGGAGGAAAGGGAGCGGATACGGCAGAGGGTCGGGGGAGTGGTGGTGGTGGGTGTGGATGTTAATGAAAGCGGCCAGAAGATCGTGGACTTCGCGATTGAGAATATGGTGAAGCGAGGCGGCAAGCTGGTGCTCGTGCATGTCGCCACCGTCACTCCCCTCGTACAGCCGGGCCCAGGTGAGTCACTCCGTCTGACCTGGTCTGCAAACGCCCTAGTTCCAAAACGCCCGCCGACTGCCTTGGCCTGAGGCCCTTCCAAAGGTGGTGGTACGTGGAGTGGTGGAGGTGGGTGTGGATGTGAATGAAAGCGGTCAGAGGATGGTGGACTTCGCGATTGAGAACATGGTAAAGCGAGGCGGCAAGCTGGTGCTCGTGCACGTCGCCACCGTCACTCCTCTGGTTCAGTCCGGTCCAGGTGGGTGAAGTGGTTTGCGTCCCGTTTAAGAATGGTTCGGTAGGGTGGGGAGAGGGTGATGATAGGTGGAGGCCAAGAAGAGCAGTCACAGACGTGTGAGTGGCTCGATTTGAGTCCCGGTTTCGTCAAGAAGAAACACAAGACAGTACATTCAATCTTGCAGAGAGCAGAGGGGATAGGGAGGGTTTGTTTGGACGCACAAGGTAAGGGCATGGTGGGGAGGGTACAGCCTGCACATATCGCATGGTGGGGAGGGTACAGCCTGCACATATCGCATGGTGGGGAGGGTACAGCCTGCACATATCGCATGGTGGGGAGGGTACAGCCTGCACATATCGCATGGTGGGGAGGGTACAGCCTGCACATATCGCATGGTGGGGAGGGTACAGCCTGCACATATTGCATGGAGGGTAGTCACCTCATTGCAGCTTCCTGTCACTTCTCTTTCTTCAACCCATGCCCGTGCAGGCCGCAGCAACAAGCGCGAGGTGAAGAGCAGGGAGCGCGTGGTGGGGTGGGTACAACCTGCACATGTCACACGAGGCCATGCTTATCCCCTCTCCACGCCCTCCCCCGCCTCCCCCGCACTCCCTTCTGTTTTCCTCCCTCTGCGCTCCCCCAGGCCGCAGCGACAAACGCGAGGTGAAGAGCAGGGAGCGCGCGTGGTGGGGAGGGTACAACCTGCACATGTCACACGAGGTCGCACGCCTGCTCAAGCCACACAGGCGGCAATGCAGAGCGGCTGGGGTGAGTCTAGTCCGTCAAAAGCTGCACAGGCAGCACTGTAGAGCCTCTGGAGTGAGTCCCTCCTTCCTTTCTTCAGACAGACGGCACTTGTCACACGAGGTCGCTCGCTCAATGCAGAGCGGCTGGCTGGGGTAAGTCCTTGTTCCAGATAAGCACCGCACAGGAAGCACTGTCTCTAGAGCCTTTGGAGTGAGTCCCTCCTTCCTTTCTTCAGACGGAACATGTCACACGAGGTCGCGCACCTGCTCAAGCAGCACAGGCGGCAATGCAGAGCGGCTGGGGTGAGTCCTGTCTTCACATGTTTAGTTCCTCCTTCACATGAATTCCGTAATGCATGTTGAGATGGAAGTGGAGTGGAGGTGCGTATAGTGCGAGGCAAGTCAGTGCCCCACACGCTCCTGAAAGAGGTGTTCCAGCCTCACCCTTCCTCGCCCCTCCCCGTCCTTCACCTCCCTCCCTTCCCCTTCAAATGGAGGTGGAGGTGCGTATAGTGCGAGGCAAATCAGTGCCCCACACGCTCCTAAAGGAGGCCGCTTCCCTCTCTGCAACCACGCTGCTGCTGGGGGGGCAGGGGCGGAAGGGCAAGGGCAAGGAGAAGGCGCAGTTCAATGCCCACGCAGACCCCGTCAAATGAGGTCCTTGCTCCCTCCTTTCCTCCCACTTCCCCCTGCCCCCCCCTTTCCTCCCCTCCTTTTCCTTCCAACCTCCCTTTCCCTTCAGATGGAGGTGGAGGTGCGTATAGTGCGAGGCAAGTCAGTGCCACACACGCTCTTGAAAGATGTCCTTTACACCTTCCCTCCCCTCCTTCCCTCCCCTATTCTTCCCCTTCAGATGGAAGTGGAGGTGCGTATAGTGCGAGGCAAGACAGTGCCACACACGCTCCTAAAAGAGGCTGCTGGGCTTTCTGCAACCACGCTGCTGCTGGGGGGGCAGGGGCGGAAGGGCAAGGGCAAGGAGAACGCGCAGGGGGAGGGGGAGGGTGCACGGGAGGAGAGGCGGAGGGGGGAGGCTGCAGCAGCAGGCGCAGCAGCAGCAGGGGTGGCGGGGATGAGTGTGGTTGGTGGGATGCAGGTCGGCAAGTCAAGGTGAGATTCGTTCATTCACAGGAGCAACAGCCGCAGCTGCAGCAGCAGCAGCAGGGGCGGCAGGGATAGATGTGGTTGGCACGATGCAGGTAGCACACACTTACTACAGACAAGCGTTGTTGGAGTAACTTTTGGGTTTTTTTTTTTTTTTTTTTGGGGGGGGGGGGGGAGGGGTTTAAGATGTGTCTGCCCTCTTTCGCCCCTTCTTCATCTCATCCTCTTTAATCAACAGGAAATCTGGCAGCAATACTTCGCGCATGCTATTTCGCCTGGCTGTCCGCTCTAGGGTGCATGATTCTGGTTGTGCTGATACTGCCTAACATATTGTCTTCTCCCATCCCTTTTCCCCCGCAACAGGCAATCGGGCCCCAACAAAGCAAGCTACTGTGCCCGGCGCCCCCCTCTAGGCTGTGTGGTGCCCGTGGTGGATCCCTCCTCCTCATCTGCTCTCTGATGTTCGCCCCCCTTTTACCACCCTCCCAACAGGCAATCGGGCCCCACCACAGCAAGCTACTGTGCCAGGCGCCCCCCCCTGGGCTGTGTGGTGTTGGTGGTGGATCCCTCCTCCTCGCGAGTCGTGCTGCAGTCGGGGAACGTCGACTTTCGCTACCCCAACCACCCCATTCGCCCCCTGCTGTCTTCCTCTCCCTTCTCCCCCTCACAACAGCAGGCAATCTGGCAGCAGCGCAGCAAGCTATTGCGCCCGGCGGCCTCCCCTGGGCTGTGTGGTGCTCGTGGTGGATCCTTCCTCCTCGCGAGTCGTGCTGCAGTCGGGAAACGTCGACTTTCGCTACCCCAACCACCCCATTCGCGGCCGCCACCGGCCCAATGCTACCCGCGCCCGCACCCTCGGTGCTGGAGGTGCCGGTGCTGCTGGTAGCGGTGGTGCTGCTGCTTTGGAGGCTGCTGGGAGTGGTGGGGGTGGGAGTGCTGGTGCTACAGGTGTAATTGCTGCTGCTTCTGTTTCTGCTGCTGCTGCTGCTCGTGCTGCCGCTGTTGCCATGGGTTCGAGAGCTCTATCCGCTCATCCTGTTGAGGCTGCCGCCTCTGGGTCATCTGGAGCAGCAGGGGAGCAGCAGGGTCATCTGGGCCACACACGTCCCACTGTGTCGCACAGTGCATCAGCAGCAGCGGCAGCAGCAGCACCAGCTGCAGGGGTGGGGGCAGCAGCAGCACCAGCTGCAGGGGTGGGGGCAGCAGCAGGGCGGGCCTCTGTCAGCAGCGCCGTTGCCGCTGCTGCCGCCACTGCTGCAGCAGCGATCAGGGTAGGCCCAGGCCCAGGCCCAGCCTCGGGGTCAACCCCTGGCCCAGCAACTCTCCCAGGCAACCGTAGGCAGCCTGGACCCCAACCTTTAGCCCGGGAATGGGAATCCCGTGAGTCGGCTCAGAAGGGACGACCGTCGGCACGAGAGTGGGAGTGTTTGCAAGGGCAGGCCGGTGCTCAGGGTGACGATGGTCAGGGAGTTGGGGCAGCTGATACTGACGCTGCTGCTTTGCGTTCTGAGTCTCCCCGCCCCTCTCCTCCTCTGTCTCCCTCGGGCTCCTCCTCTTCCTCTCAGTCCTCCTCTGCTGTTCCGGTCGCCTACCCTCCCTCTTCCGAGCTCACTGCTGCTCCCATTACAGCTGCTGCTGTTACTGCTGCAGCTATTGATGATGATGATGATTATAATTGTGACTATGATAGTAATGTGTATGGCAACCCAGCAGCTGTAACCGGGACAGGTGGTAACTCAGGTCAAGTTGGTAACTGTTGCTCAGGCACCAGTGCAGCAGCTACAGCTTCAGCTAGAGATGTTACATCTGAGGTTGTATTGAAGGAGCAACGCTTGGCTGCCAGGGTTTCTACCATTGAGCCTGCTACAGCCAGGAGTTTTCCATCCAGAACCGCTACAACTAAGGTCGCTACAGCCACGATTGCTGCTGCTGGTTCCGCTGCTGCGGCTGCTGCTGGTGGTGATGCTGCTGGTGCTGCTGGTGCTGCTGGTGCTGCTGGTTTTGGTTCTGTTGGTGGTGGTGCTGGTGGTGGTTATACGCCCGTTACTCACTACTATCACCAGCAGATTACGCCGTCGTCTTCGCTCTCCTCCTCCCCGTCTGTCCTGCACACTCGCTCCTCCCATTCCTCTAACTCCTCCGCTACCCCCTCCCACCCTCCCTCCGCCTCTTGGTCTGTGAAGCCAGCACGGGATAATGGTAGCGTTCAGAGGAGTAGTGGCAGTTTGAGAGGGGTGGAAGGGGATGGGGAAGGGTCTGTGAAGCTAGCACGAAATAATGGTAGCTTTCAGAGGAATAGTAGCAGTTTGAGAGGGGTGGAAGGGGAGGGAGAAGGGGAGGCTCGTGCTAAGGGGGTGGGGATGGGGGCAGGGATGGGGGTGGGGATGGGGGCGGGGATGGGGGCGGGGATGGGGGTGGGGATGGGGGCGGGGATGGGGGCGGGGATGGGGGTGGGGACAGGGGTAAGGATGGGGGTGGCTTGTGCGGATGATGGGTCGAGTGTGCAGAGCTACAGGAGCAGTCTGCATGGGGTGAAGGAGGAGGAGGAGGAAGAGGAGGAGGACGAAGAGGAGGAAGAAGAGGAGGAGGAGGATGGGGAGGGGGGCGAGGAGGAAGAAGTGGGGGAACGAGTGGGGAGAAGGGTGGTGGGGGAGGTGGGTTGTGAAGAGGGGGAGGATGGGGAGGGGGAGCAGAGGGAAGTGGATGAGGAGGAGGAGGACGAGGAGGAAGAAGAGGAGGAAGATGGAGGTTCGAGTTGGAGCAGTTGCGGCAGTGCTGGGAGGGAGTTGGAGCAGCAACAGAGGAACCAGCAGAGGGACGAGAGGAGAGAAGAGGAGGGTGTGGTGGTCGGGGAGAGAAGCTTAGATGAAGGGCATGAAGTGAGGATAGGCAGGAGGGGAGACGGGCGGGAGGACAGGAGGGGTGAAGGGAAAGCGGAAAGGAGGGAAGAAGCGAGAATAGAGGGGGCGGAGGGGGGGGGGAGAAAGAGGCGGGCACAGGTGCTTGTGTGTGAAGGGACAGACGGAGAACGAATAAGGGAGTCAAGAACAAACAGTGAATGTGGTTCAAGGCATGAACAATCAGGTTTCTCAGCTAAAGCAGCAGGTGCTACTGCTCGTGATGGTGCTTCAGGTGCTACTGTTCGTGATGGTGCTTCAGGTGCTTCTTCAGGTGCTTTTGCTAGTGTGGTTGGAAGGCAGGGCAGCAGCAGGAGCAGTGGGAGCAGCAGAGGGGTGATGGCAGGGGCGCAAGAGCGCGTTTTGAGAGATCATAGCAGAGAGGGGGACAGGTGGGGAGGGGCAAGTTTAGATGGGAGCAGTGTGGATGGGAGGAGTGTGGATGGGAGGAGTGTGGATGGGAGGAGTGTGGATGGGAGGAGTGTGGACAGCAGAACCACCACCACCACTACAATCACCAGCACATACATGCATAGACCATTAGAGAGCCTTACCTCTTGTTCCTCCTCCCTCTCCTCCCTCTCCTCCCTCACTCCTCCCCCCTTCACCCCTCCCCAGCACCACCACCCCTCTTCCCTCCCTCGCCCCCCTCCCATCCGCCCGTCTTGCCGAGCTAGAACAGGACCCCGGGGGTTGAATGGATCGTACCATTCTGGTAACCTGGTTACCAGCAGTAGCAGGCTTGTTACTAACAGTGGTGCGGTTACCAGCGGCACGAGCACATGCTACGACGAGAGTGGGAGTGTAAGCCGATATGGCGAGGGGAGTGAGAGCGTGAGTCGGTACACGGGGAGGAGTGAGGGTGTGAGTGAGGGTTTTAGTGGGAGTGTGAGCGGGAGTGTGAGGGTGGTTTCAGATCTAGCAAATATAAACATCGAGCACAGCCGGAGGATACACAGGCAGATGCACAGGCAGAGGTTGGGAGGAGGGGCATCGAGGTTGGGAGAAGGGCAAAGAGAGGAGGAAGGGCAAAGGGAAGGGGAGTGGGGGAGTGAGCTTGGGTGCCGAGAAGGGCAGACGGAACGACAGGAGGAGGACAAAGGGGAGAAGGATGAGGAGGAGGAGGAGGAGGAGGAGGAGGAGCAGCAGCAAGAGTATGAGGAGCAGGAGTCTGGTGAAGGGCAAGAGCCGGGGGGATTAAGGATAGAGCAGCAGCGGAGATTAGATACAAGTATGCCCAGGCAGTCAGGAGAGTGCGATGAGAGGGGAGAGTGCGATGAGAGGGAGAGAAATGAGAGAGAGTGCGAGAAAGGGGGGGTTGCGGGAGGGGTGGGAGGCGAAGGGAGGAGAGAGGAAGGCAAGGGTGGGTGGAGCATGAGGGGATTGCTGAAACTGGGAGGAAGAAGTTTTGGTCATGATGCTGTCACTGCTGCTGCTGCTGCTTCTGCCGCTGCCACTGCCACTGATACTGCCGCCGCTGCTGCTGCCGCCGCTGCTGCTGCTGCTGCTGCTTCATCATCTGCTGCTATTTCAGCTTCGGCATCAGCTTCGGCAGCGGCAGCAGCAGCTACTGGGACCCCTGCTGCTGCTACTGCGACAGCTACTGCTGCTACCGCTGCTGCTCCTGTTGCCGATTCCCCTGGCCTGACTGGCTGGTACAGAATACCATCCACCACACACCACGCAGCCACTCCAGCCGGGTCAGCAGTATCAGACTCCCACACCACAGTAGTAGGAGGCTCGGATGCCAAGCCGCCCGCCTCTCTCCACACGTCTGTCTTCGGGGAGTCAAGTGTCCCTCTGGCGGGGCAAGCCCATCAGCAGGCAGAGGGGGTGCATGGGGGTGGGGGAAGGCGGTCTATGGATGGGCTTCTTGCTGCAAATCGGCACGTTTCGCTTCTGAAACGCCGGCCCTGGCCCAAGAACGTGCCTGCTCACACCCAGACCCAGCCCCAGACCCAGTCCCAGCCCCAGCATCTGCCTGCTGCTGCTGGAGTTGGTGCTGCTGCCCCTGCTGCTACTGCGACTGCTGCTAGTGCCGCCGCTGCTGCTGGCAGCACTGCTGATGAGGCTGCAAGTGCTGATAACCCTGCAGCTTCTGCAGCTGCTGCTGTCACAACTGCTGCTGCTGGTGCTGCTGCTGGAGAAGGAATGACTCTTGATACTGCTGCTTCTGCTTCTGCTGCTGTTGTGGCTGCTGCTGCTGCTGCTGCTGCACTGCCTGCTGGCCCACAGGCACCTGCCACACAGGTGCCAAAGCCGACACCGAACGTTCGCAAACCCAGGCGGAACCTCCAAAAGGGAGAAGCAGCAGCAGCAGCTCCAGCTGCAAACGTAGCAGTGGCAGCAGCAGCAGCAGATTCTGCCTGTGATTCCCCTGCTGTGAATCCTGCGGCATGCATTCCCCCAGCATCTGCTGCTGCTGCTGCTGCTGCTGCTGCTGCTGCTGCTGCTGCTGCTGCTGTAGCGTCTCCGCTTGATGTGCCGATTCCTTCAGCTGCACCCTCTGCTGCTGCTCCTCCTGTGGCGTCTGCTGCTTCTTCTGTTGCTGCTGGGAAGAGCACCACGCCTATTTCAGTAGACCACCTGTTTCAGCTCGTCTTTGCACACCAGAATCCAGACACACAGCAGCAGCAAGGCCAGTCTCTATCCTCCTCCACTAGCTCCTCTCAATCCATCACAGCCACACACTCTCCCGCCCGCATCTTTCCTCTCAAAGAGCTTGTTGCAGCAACAGGAAATTTCGCTCGAGAGAACATGATAGGGAAGGGAGGGTACGCGCATGTGTATAAGGGGAAACTGAAGCTTACTATAGGGGAGCATATGGGCAGTGGCAGTGCGGTTGGTGGCGGTGGTAGAGGCGGGTTGAGGGGTTCGGGGGGGTCGAGTAAGGTTGTGAGGGTGGCGGTTAAGAGGGTGTATAAGAAGGGGAGGAGCAAAGATAAGGAGAAGGCAAAGCAGGCGAGGGAAAAGGAGGAGAGAGAGGAGAGGAGGAGAGGAGGTGGTGGGGAGGAGGGAAAAGACGGGAAAGCGGAGGGAAAGGAGGAGGGGAACGAGGAGGGGGATGGCCTAGAGGAACAAGAAGGAGAAGAAGAGAGGAAGGCTCGGGAGGCAGAGGAGAATGAGAGATTTATGACTGAGGTGCGGATCGTAGAAAGAGCCAGTGCCCATCCAAACATCGTGAAGCTTCTGGGATACTGCATGGAGGGAGGAGAGCATATTATGGTGTATGAGTTGGCGGGGAATGGGAGTGTGGAGCGCAACTTGCACTCCAAGACAAGAGATGTGATGCTGTGGGAGCGGCGCGTGCAGGCTGTGGTCGGCGCGGCACGAGGGCTGGCTTACCTCCACAGCGGCTGTAGCAGCTGTAGCGGCTGTAGCAGCAGCACCAGTAGAGCAGCAGCAGCAGGACCGGGAGGGGTGGGAGGAGAAGGATCAGTTGCAGCTGCAGCAGCAGCAGCAGCAGCAGCAGGAGCAGCAGGAGAGGGGTGCATAGTGCATAGGGACATCAAGACAGGCAACATTCTAGTGGGCCACGACTGGCAACCACTGGTTGCTGATTTCGGCCTCGCCAGATGGATCCCCTCCCCTCCCCCCTCCACCTCCGCATCCCCCTTACAAGCCTCCTCGTCTCCCTTACAAGCCTCTCCTTTACAAGCCTCTGTGTCGGCTATAACTGGGGTGGCGAATAAACCCGCTATAGACGGATCCATTAAGTCGCCTATAGAGGGTACGGTGGGGTATATGGCCCCCGAGTATTTTCTTAGGGGGCGGCTGTCCACCCACACTGATACATACGCGTTTGGAGTGCTGCTGCTGGAGCTTATAACGAGTCGCCGGCCTGTGGATCCGAGGAGGAGCAAGGAGGAGATGGACCTGGTGCTGTGGGTGAGTGAGAGATGGGGAGGGGTGATGAAGGGTGATGAGGGGTGAGGGGAGGTGAGGGGGGTGAGTGAACGGAGCAAGGAGGAGATGGACCTGGTGCTGTGGGAGAGTGCGGTTGAGGGCGGTTTAATGAGGTTTAGGGTGGTTGAGAGGGGGTTAGGGGGGTTGAGAGGGGAGTGAGTGAATGAGTGGAGCAAAGAAAGAGGAGATGGATCTTTTGCTGTGGGTGGGTTGGGGGGTTTGTGTGGAAGGAGAGAGGAAGAGTGAGTGAGAAAAAGGGGAGAATGGGCGAGAAGGGGGAGAAGTGGGTATGAGGGGTGGGCTGTGGATCCTTGGTGGAGCAAGGAGGAGATGGACCAGGTGCTGTGGATAAGTGGGGGAGGGATGGTGGTGGGAGAGAGAGGGGGGTCGACTGCACCTGCTAGTAGACCCGCGTGTGGAGGGCACAGTGGTTGTCTCATCGCTGCACAGTGTGCCTGCTGCTGCCCTGCTCTGCTCAAACTTCAGTTCACATATCATCTCTCCCTTCCCACCTCCCCCACCTACTCCCAGGCTCTCCCTCTGCTGGGATCGGGGCAACTGCATCTGTTGGTGGACCCGCGTGTGGAGGGAGCAGTGGACCTCCCTTCTCTGCACCGCATGGCTGCTGCTGCGCTGCTCTGCCTGCGCCACACGCCCTCCCTCCGCCCCTCCATGCACCAAGTCGCCCTGCTGCTGGAAGGGCACTTTCTGGATTACCAACAGGTTGGTGCCTTGTCTTTCCTGCTAGCTAGAGCTTGTTGATCGGATCGCGGTGCTCTGCTCTGCTCTGCGCTGCGCTGCGCTGCTCTGCTCTGCCTGCGCCACACGCCCTCCCTCTGCCCCTCCATCCATGTCTCAAGTCGCCCTGCTGCTGGAAGGGCACTCCTTGGACTACCAACAGGTGGGTGCCTTCGCTTTGTGCTGCCTGGGCTCTGCTGTTTTTATCTGTCTTGCCCTGCGCCATACACCCTCCCTCCGCCCCTCCAGAGGTGTGCCGTGTGCCATGCATCATGTGCCACATGCCATGGGACATCCATCATGTTCCATTTGCCATGCGTGATGTGCAATATTCCATGCAACAGGTGCAATATGCCGTGCGCCATGTGCCATATGCTGTGTGCCATGTGCCATATGCCGTGTGCCATGTGCCATGCATTCAACCTGGTGTTAGCAACTTCGGTCTCTACTCTACCTCTCATATCGTGCATCATTTCCCGAAGGCCCCAATGCACTCACCATCTCTTATACTCCCGTTTTTATTCATTGCACAGTTGTACCTACACTGGCCGAGCCTGCGGGACCATGCTCGGCCCACTTCAGCTGAGAGCAAACGAATGGCTGCTGCCAAGGCTGCTGCTGTTGGAGGAATGCGAAATAAAAATCCAGAAGAGAAGGAAAATGAGGAGAATAAAGGGGGTTAACGATTCAAGAGCAGGCCATGTATCTAATCGAAGTTGTATTATCATCAGAAGTGTGTAAGCCTTGTGTATCGTTATATATAATAGCAGAGCTGTCATTTTAGAGCTGATAGTATTTTGGAAAGTGCAACACATTCTAACACCACGAACATTTGATATTTTGCACGGCACGGCAAGCCACGTGTGCAGTCTTCTATTCGTCACATTCTCGAATGTGCCAGTTCAGCCCTCGGGTCCGTCGGACCAATGCGAGGCGAGCAATTCCCACGGTTCCTCGAGTCAAGTCAGGCAGGTCCGTCACTTGGCTTCGCTAATGTAACACTCGCGCCGTCACATTCTTGCTTTTCCTCTCCGTTTTAGTGTCAACCTCCCTCCTTGTTCCTCCATCATTGCCTATTACCATTTCCAGAAATTCATTTTGCTCTCACTTGCTTTATGATATACCAGCCGAATTTCTCATTCAAATCCGCCACGATTCTTCTCCTCCATTGACGATTCTTCCATCGACGTCTTCTGGTTGTTCCTCTGCAGCCGTTCTCACGTCTGGTTGTCCCCTCTCCGTTGTCTTGCTGTTCCCACGTGTGCAATCTAGCCAGCATCCGATCGTGCTTTCCTCTGTCGTTCATTCAGAAGGGCAGGTTCTGGTACAGAGCTGAACTAGAAAAACACGTCAAGAGCTGCGGATTCGTGTATTGGTTAATCGGTACGGCTGCTAAGCATGGGGAGGTACACGAATCTTCTGCTTATCGTCGCCGCTGCGGCCGGCACGGCAGCGGGAGTGTACCTCCTTCGGCGCTACTACTGCTGCCAAAAAAAGAAGACGGACCGCGATGACGTCTCGTCGAAAGAAATTTCAGCAGTTTCGACTAAGGAGCTGATCGATCGGTTAAGGGAGGAGTGCAGCACGAGCAAGGAGAAGCTGCTGCAGATCGCAGCGGACATGAAGGCGGAAATGGTTTCTGGACTCAGGAGCACGCAGGGAAGCACGCTCAAGATGCTTCCTTCCTACGTCGACCAACTCCCTGATGGGTACGTACCCTTGGTGTTCTCTTTTCACGAATTCACATAATAACATGCTGGACTGAGGAGCACGCAGGGAAGCACGCGCAAGGTGATGCCTTCCTACGTTGTCCGACTCACTGATGGGTACGTTTATTCGCGCATCTTTTAGTTGATGTGAAAGGCAGCCCGAGCAAGGGCGCCCGCTGCAGATCCCGGCGGCCATGAAGGCGAAGATGGTGGTCGGTCACATGGTGGTTCTTGAGAAATCTAAAAAAAAATACATGTAAGGCGGAGATGGTGGCCGGTCACATGGTTGTGCATCCTGAATCCGTGGGCTTTTGTTGTAACATTCGGTTGCGAGCAGTCTTCAACGTATTGACAACAAAAACTTCTTGGGTGACCATTAATTTATTTACCCGCATGCAGGTCGGAGAAGGGCATGTTTTACGCGCTGGACCTGGGCGGGGGCCAATGGGTTGCGAGAAACTAACAAAAAGAGTAGCAATGGTTCCATCTGTGTAAAAAAAAAAAATGTGTGTGTGCAGCTCGGAGAAGGGCGTGTTCTATGCGCTGGACCTGGGCGGGACCAACTTCCGCGTGCTACGAGTACCTCTGCTGGGGAGGGACGGTGGAATCGGCAAGGTGGACTCAGAGGGTGCCTCCATCAGCCCCGAGCTCATGACCGGCACCACTGAGGTGGGTTGTTGTGAGGAGCGGCATGGATGCGAGGTAGCTTGGGCGTGACCAACTTCCGAGTGCTGCGAGTGTCTCTGTTGGGGAGGGACGGCGGCATTGGCAAGGTGGACTCGGAGGGTGCCTCCATCAGCCCCGAGCTCATGACTGGGACCACTGAGGTGGGTTGTCATGCATAGAGGTGAGGTTACGAGAAGCAGCACGGAGGTGGGTTGTGAGAGCGTTTTGAGACGCGTCAGAAGTTCTCTGGATACGGATTCTGGAATCGGCAAGGTGGACTCAGAGGGGGCTTCCATCAGCCCCGAGCTCATGACTGGCACCACTGAGGTGGGTGCTTTTGCCCAATTCACACAATCGTCCTTCACCAAGGGTTCTAATTTTCTAGAAGTATTCACATTTGTTTTCACAAATTTCCTTCACCAAAAGTGCTTCTTCTTTGATTTTTAGAAGTACGAATGCTATGTTTTCTGTTCTCTTTGGCAGGCTCGCTTTGACTACATTGCACCGAGGCTGGCGGCTGTCATGGCAAGAAAAGGAGGAGGAGTACGATGTAGAGGAGTACCACTCCTTACACGGATTTTCCATTCCGTTTCCTGTTCTCTTTGGCAGGCTCTGTTTGACTACATTGCATCAAGGCTGGCGGCGTTTGTAGTAAAGGAGGAGGAGGAGTTCAAGCCAGCAGAGGGCTGCTACTTACATGGAATTTTTTTTTCCCCGTTCTTTGTTTAATACGGCAGGCCCTATTTGACTACATTGCGTCGAGGCTGGCGGCGTTCGTAGCAAAGGAGGAGGAGGAGGAGTTCAAGCCAGCAGAGGGCAAGCACAGGGAGCTAGGATTCACTTTCTCGTTCCCATGTGACCACACGGCTATCAACGCTGGGAGGCTTATCAAGTGGACCAAGGGATTCAACATCCCTGAAACTGTGAGTGGGGGCAAAATTGATGTTTCTATGAGGTGTAGTACGTTACTAAACTAAGGAACATCTGTCTCTTTGTGGTCCAAGAATGTAAGGGAAATGCAATTTCGGTGCTGCTTTTTTCTTTCTTGTTGATTTCATTGTAAGAGCTCGCAGTCAACTTTCATCGCTAAGTGTGTTATTCTGTTGAACAATTTCGCTGGTGTGTTTGCAGGAAGGGAGGGATGTGGTTGAGGTTCTAGAGGAAGCTCTTGAACGGCAGAAGCTTGACATGAAAGTCTCGGCACTGGTAAGATTTTTTCTCAAAATGACGTTTCATTAACGTAGTTTTGCAACGTGCAATGTTACACCATCATGAACGTTGCATAACATTAACATTGCATAGCATGAACAGTGCACAGCATGAACGTTGCGTTACATGATCATTGCGAAACGCTAACATTGCATAATTTCAACGTTCCACATAACATCAACATAGCGTAACATCAACATTGAATAGCATCAAGATTGCATAACATTAACATCGCATAACTTTAGCATGGCATAATATCAAGTTTCCAGAACCTGAACTTTGAATAACATAAGCATTGACTGTCCATCCCATTCACTCAGAGGTGAACGATGCAGTAGGCACACTGGCAGGAGCATGGTTCGGTGGAGTCAGATGTGATGCTGGGCGCGATTCCATTCATTAGAGGGGCCTCAGAAGGTATTTCCAGTGCACAGTGGCAGTAACGTGCAACCTGAACTTTGCCTTTCTATCCCACTGCAGGTGAACGATGCAGTGGGCACACTGGCAGGAGCACGGTTCGTGGAGTCAAATGTGATGCTGGGGATCAGCAGAGGTGCTCCGAATTCAATGCATGCTTTAACCATCCCGTTCCGTTTCTCTTTTTTTTGGCAGGTGAACGATGCAGTGGGCACACTGGCAGGAGCACGGTTTGTGGAGTCAGATGTGATGCTGGGGGTCATCCTAGGCACGGGGTCCAACGCTTGCTACGAGGAGATCCAGGACATGAGCGTCAGGCAAACCGGCCCTCCTCCAGCCTCTGGCCGCATGGTATGCTATGCTTCTAGGGCTAGTCTGCCTTAGTCTGTACATGTGATGTTGGGGGTCATTCTGGGCATGGGTTCTGATGCATGTTATGAGGAAATCCATGACACCAGCGTCAGGCAGGCCAACCCTTCACCGGCCTCTGGTCACATGGTACAGTGCCTTGCCGTGCGTCTTGTAGAACACTAAACGGATTGATTGGGCAATTCTTGGCAGGGGGTCCAACGCGTGCTATGAGGAGATTCTCAACACCAGCGTCAGGCGGACCGGTCCGCAGTATCGGTAACTGCGGCAATTTTGTTACTCGCATGTGTCATGAAAGGTCTGATACCTCAGATGCAATGTCAATATTATCCATTTGTTCTGACGAATATGGTAACTCTAGGCAGAAAGAGGCCAAGCTGCCATAGTTATATATGGATCAGTGCCTATTACAGCTGCTGCAGGAAAAGGTTGTGGCCGCGCCCGCGCCCCTCCGTGCTTCCACTTTCCCTTCTCCTTTTCCTCTTGACTATCAGGTGATCAACATGGAGTGGGGCAACTAAGGCCTTCTGCATTGCTCTGATCCCCTTTCTGCCCCTTTCTGCCCCTTTCTCCCCTCTCTTTCCCCTGCCTGTCTGTTTTTGTGCCTATCTGCCTGCGTCCCATCAGTTGATCAACATGGAGTGGGGCAACTTCTGATCTGCCTTGCTTTCTATGCACTTTTCTGCCCCTTGTTCGCCCCCCTCTGTTCCGTGATTGCCTGGTGTGTCCCATCAGGTGATCAACATGGAGTGGGGCAACTTCTGGTCCGGCCATCTGCCTGTCACGGAATACGATGACCTTCTTGACTCCAAGAGCGCCAACTGCGGCCAGCAGGTGAGGCTGAACCCGCATCTTTGCATAGAAGGAATTGAACACATTTATAAGGAAACTCGCTCCAGGTTTTCAGAAAAGAACCGTTCAAGATAATGTACTGAAGGGTGGTAAGCACGTCTTACACTGAAAATCAATCAAGTTTTATAATCTCCAATTTTTGTATAATCTTATGACTTTAACATTGTTGCGTGTGGCAGCGCTATGAAAAGATGATATCAGGCATGTACGTGGGAGAGGTGGTGCGCCTGGCCCTGCTCTGTTTCTGTTTACCAACTCTCACACCTGTAATCTTCCCCACCATCCCAATGCTGTTACACATGTGTCACAGCGCTACGAGAAGATGATATCCGGCATGTATGTGGGGGAGGTGGTGCGCCTGACTCTGCTAGACATTGCTCAGAAGTCAAAGCTGTTTGGCGAAACTGTCCCCGCCAAGTTGCTCCAACCCAACTCCCTCCCGTAAGACATTCTTCATTACTCACCTCATGTGTGTGGAAGGGAGGGAGGAGAGGGGGGAAAGGGAAGAGGGGGAGGGGTGGAGTTGGGATGGGGGAAAGGCGACTGGGAGGTGGTACGTCTGGCCCTGCTTGACATTGCCCAGAAGTCGAAGCTGTTTGGGGAACCTATCCCCACCAAGTTGCTCCAACCCAACTCTCTCCCGTAAGCAGTCATTCTGTTGGCTGATAGAACATGGAATCATGTTTTCTCGCAACCCATTTTTTTTTATTAGCTGTGTCAACCCAACTCGCTCCCACTGACTTCTCTTCATGAGGGTCCAACCAACCATTCTCTTTCGAGCCCAACCATGCTCCTTTAATTTCTCTATCCTGTTGTCATCATTGTGACTTTTGAGTCGACTCAAAAGTCTTCTCTATCCTATTGTCATCGTTAGCATCTCTTCATCGTTGAACCTTATGGTGGAGTCATTTCCATCGCATAACGTAGCACAACTTATTCGCCTTCGCTTTCTGTTGCCATCGTCGCGTCTTCCTGTGCTGTAAAATGCAGGACGCCCAAAGTGGCAATCATTCATGAGGACACCACTTCAGACCTCTCCAAAGTTGGATCCGTGCTTGCAGAGGCTCTTGAGGTGTGTGAATCGTATCCAAAGCGTATCGTGTGCTGTCTCCTCGTTTTCCGCACTCCCTCAGTCCCTCAAAGGAGCACGAGGCTCCATTCTAGTATCTTATGCCCACGTTCCTCTTACTGTCAGGCACATGAAAGAAGAATGTTTCCGAGACGTCTCAAAAACACTCTTCTTCCTCAGCCCTTCAAAGGAGCACGAGGCTCTCCATCCTAGTATCTTATTTCACGCTCACCTTCCTCTTACTGTCAGGCTTTTTTCCTTCTTCCATTGTTAACTTCACTTGCTCACTCCAGGTCCCTCCTTATCATTCGTGTTCCACAATTTCGCTTCAAGTTCTTGCTTCACATTCTCGCATCACCCAAAGCCGACGTGTTTACACATTCCTCCCCGCTTACAGCTCCCAGACACCTCACTGCCCCAGCGCCAGGCAGTGCAGGAGGCGAGCTACATTCTGGAAGAGAGAGGCGCCCGCCCTGTTCCTGCCGTTAATGTGAGCACACTCCCATTTGCACATGTTCGCTATCCCCCCCACCTGCAGCTCCCAGACACATCGTTGCCACAGCGCCAGGCAGTGCAGGAGGTGAGCCGTATCTTTGGAGAGAGAGGCGCCCGTCTTGTGGCCGCTGGGATCGTGGGTGTGCTGCAGAAGCTAGGGCGTGATGGGAAGGCCCAGCCAAGCACAGGAGAAGCAGCAGCTATTGATGGGGAAGCGGCAGGAGGAGAAGCAGGAGCACCAGGAGCAGAGGCAGGGGCAGGTCTGGGGCATGTGCCGAGGACAGTGGTAGCAGTGGACGGGGGTATGTACGAGCATTACACTCCGTTTCGCGAGGGAATTCACGAGACGCTCAAGGAGCTGCTTGGCGAAGAGGTGGCGGGGTTTGTGAGCATGAAGCTGTCGAAGGATGGATCGGGGATCGGTGCTGCTTTGCTGGCCGCCTCGCATTCCGCTTATAAAGAGTGATGCGATCATGCAAGGGGGCATGCGAGGAGGGACGGACAGGGGGGTGGTGCAAGGAGGGGCGTTAGACATTAGACCGTGTGTGGTTTGTGTAAACTCAGATACGTAGGGCTTCTTGGGGAGGAGGTGGCAGGGTTTGTGAGCATGAAGCTGTTGAAGGATGGATAGGGGATTGGTGCTGCTCTGCTGGCCGCATCACACTCTGCATACAAGGAGTAATGCAGGGGGGACGGGTTGGGGGATGGGTTGGGGGATGGGTTAAGAAGAGCCGTTTGTCCATGTGGGTGATTCTTTGTAAAGTCAGATATGGAGCAGGGCTTCTTGGTGAGGAGGTGGCGGGGATTGTGAGCATGAAGCTGTCTAAAGATGGGTCAGGGATTGGTGCTGTTCTGCTGGCCGCCTCGCATTCAGCTTACAAGGAGTGATGCACAGGGAGATGTTGCACAAGGGATGGTGCCAGGCGGTATGAGACTCTGTTTGATTTCGTGTCAACTCTTGAAGGTTCTTGATATCGTGAAGCTTTTTGGAAGGAGGGAAGCGCGGGGTGTGTGAATAAGCTTTTCAAGGATGGTTCAGGGGTTTATGCTGCCGTGCTAGCCCTTGCATTCTGCCTACAAGTATGATGGGAGGGTGTGAATTGCTTTTCTTCTGGTTCTTATGCCATTCACACCTAGAGTGGAGCATGTCCGCTCAGTGAGGGTGTGATTGGAAGGGAGCCTTCTGACTTGCTTGTTTTGTACAGGGAGTTACCACCTTACCACTTTATTTTGTACATCAACCTGTGTTGCTCAACATATGCGATTTGTCCTTTCCGAAGTCTCTGTTTGTGCCAATTATTTCCGTCATCCTAGTGTTGATATCTTCTTCCCTTGTGAATTGGTTCTTCAAGTACAGTATGTGTCCAACACTCCCATGTATGTCTGGCTATGCCTTGAGTTGATTCTATAAACAGTGAATGCAACTTGTGACGCCACACATGCTAGAAGCTATACACTGCCTACAAATTCACAACCCTTCTCTCTGGCACATCTCAGGATCCTGGCAAAGTGATCAGGCCCGGCTGCGGGACAACCACTGGCAATTATGAAGAGGATAAGTGTGAGCCAAGTCGAACAGTGATGCCAAAGGGATCACGAAGGTATCCAACAGTCTGGCCCCACTCTTTGGGCTCTGGTTTGGCAACTTCCTTAGCTCCGGCCTTTAGGGCTCTCTGCGGACGACGAATTACCGACCTTATGTCAATCCATCCTTCACAAAGTCACGCTACGAAGCAAGGGATTCTAGCCAACTGGAGAAAATGACATGACTGTACCTCAAAAGTATCTTGGACGTCGAAAACGCTAATGCTGATTTCCACGTTCTGCCGCTGCTCCTGCTCCTCAGGAGCATGCACGCCTCCTGTGATCTTCGTCTCCCTTTGCTCCAGCGGGGTAAACGCCAGAGTTGTTGACCCAGTCTCCAATTCAGCCCATCTGACAAGCAAAATGAGTGACTCAAAATGATATAACAAGCATTTTATATGAGGAAACCGAAAAAGGCAGATAGAAACCATTCAGCAGCGCAATGAACAACAGACGGGAAAAAAAACAAGCTACCGTATGGCTTGAATACCTTCTGCTGTTGTCCACGCGCCTCACATCGAACATGAACACGTCCTTGTAAAACTTCACCGCTGCGTCGATGTCTTCCACGTAGAGAATCACGTACGCGAGACGAGCTCCAGTCGGTGGTGACATGGCTACCTAGCGCTTCACTTATTGCAGGAAAATATTACTGGTGAGATACTACTGCCTCACTAAGAGAGCACGCTGCGGAACGCGAGCAATCAGTCGGGCTCTGGGAAGAAGGGCGCTGCGATTGCCAAGGGGAGCCAGATAAAAATCCGCGAGTGGCGCCAAGGAGGCTGTTCGCGCGAAGGCTTCCCTGCACGGAACGTCCATTGATTTGCCATGGCCCGAAGCGCGAAACCAGCTCGAGAGGCTTAATTTTTGCTACGCGTTTGACTGACACGGTGCTCAGCATGCGTGCCACGTTGGGACAACAACTTCTATGAGTGACCACGCATTCTTGGGGCTGGTGTAGTTGACTTGTGGCGGGACCTTGAGGATGCGTTACAAGGGAGGTCGAGATACGATGTCCAATATCGAACATTTAAAGCTGCGGTATACATTTGAAAGGAAGAGTTCAAAAACTTTTGAAATTTGAAAAGTTGCCCCAAACCTGTGAGGCTCACTCCCTAAACCCTGAACCCTGCTGACAAATGTATACTTCAGCTTTAAGTAAATGTATGCATACTAGTTATCAAACCTACCGAACCATGTCGAACCCCTTGTGTACCACATGCTTTCAATTTCGCTAAGGGCGACGTCAGGTTGTACAACTTTTTGTACGCCCTCTCTGGTAAATTTCGTTTCAGCACGGTGAAGAGCGGTAATCGTCGAGAACCGCTTTTCACCTTGTTGGACCGTCCTGAACCGCGATACAGGAACTGTAAGCGTGTGTGAAATGTATTACCTGACATCGCCCTAACAGGTTTTGCTTTGCCAACTCCCAACCAAAATACAGCGAAACCCAGCACGGGAGTGTGCATGCACCCTTGAACCACCCCGCACTCGAGCTTTCCCTGCAGGAACCCTAGTTCCACGAAATCGCGACTTCAGTGTAGTGCAGCGTGTTCCACACACACACATACCAATTTGGGGGCTCGTCACAGACGCGAAGTCGCGCTGGTTACTGGTTTGGGGGCTCGTCACAAACGCGAAGTCGCGCTGGTTACTGGTTTGGGGGCTCGTCACAGACGCGAAGTCGCGCTGGTTGCTTCTGCTATGCGATTTTTCGTGCTTCTTTTGGGCTAGAGTCATCTCAGCATACCCTGACGCGCCGGTCGTCGACGATCTAGGGTTGTGCGCATACTGGGGCTGTCTGGTCCGTCCTGGTTCTCTTTGACGTGTCCGCAGCATCACTACCTCCCCTTGTCAGAATTCGCCGTACTATACGGCTTTGACCGCGTCCTATTTCGGAGGCTGTCAATCTTGTCGAGTGCACTTGTCCGCGAAATCTCGTTACAGCTCTCTGCGTCCACCATGTCGTACGACGAGGTGGAGATCGAGGACATGGAGTGGAACGAGGAGTTGGGGGCGTTCACCTATTCCTGTCCGTGTGGCGACCTCTTCCAGATTACTCTCGTAAGCTACTTTCAGTGCTTGGAAGCCCCTGGGTGCTATGCTTAGGGTTTCTCTGATTTATTCGCTACACTAGTGATACTGTCACGTACCTATCCATCCAATCTAGCTTCCATGTGCGACAATTATTGACGCTGCTTCCATGGGCAGGAGGAGCTTAAAAATGGAGAGGAGATTGCAAGATGTCCAAGCTGCTCTCTTTTCATCACAGTCATCTATAATTCCGTGAGTCTTTTTGAAATGAGTTTTTGTTAAGCTTATCTTCACTTTAAGAGCTTACCAATCATCTTTGTTGCCCTACTTGCAGGAGGACTTCCAGGATGGCCCTGGAAAAGTGGAGCCCGTGGGTCCAGAGGGTGTTTTAGTGGCCTAGGTGATCTTTGTTTGGTTCAGCTGCCTTTGCTTGATTGTATGTTCCTATATCTTGGCATATAAAAGGCAAGGCAAAAAAGCTGGGCATAACATATAATTGTGAACTAGTGAAGCTTGTACAGTGCTTGCACGTGTTACAATTCTTGAATAATAACGAATCGTACAGAGCTCACAACTCTCAAATCGTGCTGCATTTTTATTGCTCATGCGACCTTTCAGTCATTTTAGGTGGTAAGTGCGGGTTAGCGACAGCCATTCTGACTCCCGATGCTCTCCGACCAGAGATACAACAATGAGGCCTGTAATCACTGCTTCAAAACAGAGGTCGTTACAGGTCAGCTGCTTACCTCGCGCCAGCTCTTAGAAGCCACGCGTTAATTTTGTTTAACCTTCTTTTCGGTAAATTCAGGTCGTAGTGAGGGTGCGGCCATTATCCAATAGGGATTTAGGAAGGAGCAGGCATGACATCGTTCGTGTACTGGACGACAAGGTGCTGTCTGCATTCTCATGTTTTCCTTTCCAGTTCTTGTCGTTACTAACTTTCTGAGCTCGTACAGACTGTCGTTGTGCTGGATCCGGACGTGGATAAACAATACCTTGATAAGATTCAACACCGAACAAAAGAAAAGCACTTCTCGTTTGACAGGGCCTTTAATGGCGTTTCGTCCAATGTGGTGAGTTGCGAGACCACTATAAACCTGCACTTCGAGCACCTTCTGAGATTAAGGAAACATTATTATGACAATGCGCAGGAGATATACACTCCCACAGTGCAGCCTATGATTCAGGGGCTTACAGAAGGTCTAAATGCTACAGTAAGTTCCGAAAGCCTTACCCCATCGCAATCTGTCAAGTGTTGACACGTTTTCCCAATTTCAGGTCTTTGCTTATGGTGCAACTGGAAGGTGAGCAATCTGGAAACTCTTGTTCTTCCTCTAGATATTATTTACACGCTTGACACGGGTATGTGGCAGCGGGAAGACATGGACAATGGTTGGTAATGACAAAGATCCGGGACTCATGGTGCTAGGTTTCAATGACATTTTCAATCTCGTGAAAGGCATGCAAGTTAACCCAGGAGAGAGTGTTGACATTTCATGCTCCTACCTGGAAATTTACAATGAGGTTAGTTGACATGGCGCAGCAATTGCATCGTCAACATGCGAATCCATTACAGCCTTGGATTCTTCGGGCAGATCATATATGACCTTTTGGTGGAATCGTCTGGAAGCTTGGAGTTGAGAGAAGATCCTGGTCAGGGAGTTTCTGTTGCTGGTTTAAAACGCATCAAGGTAATGTCAGCGGTTCGTGTATGAGTGCCGTATTCTTTACCTAATCATAAGTTTCGCAGGTTCAAAGTGCCGGAAAGATATTGGATTTGTTGAGACAGGGGAATCTTCGGCGGAAAACTGAGAGCACGGATGCCAACCTGACATCATCTAGGTATAGTTCTGTTTGGCACACCGGACTCCAGATGTGCCCGATTAACACAACACAAGTATGGATATTCCAGGTCCCACGCTGTCCTACAGATTGATGTTAAGAGAGTGGTCTCGTCTCGCTCAGCTGAACGCGTGATGGGAGCGAAGCTTTGCTTGGTGGATTTGGCTGGAAGGTAAGGACCCTGTCTTTTTTCCTGTTTATTGTATCTTGTGCACTGGTTTTGACACACTTGACAGTGAACGAGCTTCAGAGACAAACAACATGGGACAGCAGTTAAGGGATGGCGCCAATATAAACAAGTCTCTACTTGCACTTTCTAACTGCATCAACGCTCTATGCCAGCAACAGAAGCGAGGGGTTGGCTACGTTCCTTACAGAAACAGGTAGTTTGAGATTTAAGCCACGCAAGCATCTGCTCCGAATCTTACTATGTGTGGTTGCGTGCAGCAAGCTGACAAGATTGTTGAAAGATGGCCTCAGTGGCAATTCACGAACTACAATGGTGGCTACAATCTGCCCTGCCGCTGACCAGTACCATCACATAATCAACACTTTGAAGTATGCTGACCGCGCAAAAGAGATCAAAACACGAATAAGGGTGAGTCTGAATTGTGACGCCCTTCGTTATTCTTCAGAGTGTGCTAATGAGTATCACATTCAGACCAATGTGCGAACTGTGGACTCTCAATCAGGCGACTACCTCAGGATGATTGAGAAGCTTCAGGTGTGGATTTGTTCAGTTTCCTCAATCTTCTTTTAGGCGACTACCAATCGTTTTTGTGAATGCAAATCATGATTCTTTGTCTAATGTTCCTGCCATGCCACCCAGGAGGAAGTAAGCATGCTGAAGGGTCAGTTGGCTGAGCAAGCAGCCACTTCCAGTATGAACCCTGTTGCTGATCCCTCTGGCACGTCATGGCTGGACGACATAAGTAGACAACTGAACGAAAACGTCCAGGAGCGAATCAACATGCAAAAAGCCATGTGCGAGCTTAACGAGTGTTTGAAGAGGGCCGGTGATGAAGTTTGCCGATTGGATCAGAAGATTGCTATTCTACAGGTACTAAGTTTTGTTCTGATGAGATAAGGAGGAAACATGTTATTGAACGATTGGTTATTGTTTCGGAGCAGAACGAGGATGTTTCTACGAAGCTGGACGAATTGCGTCATCAGAGAGCAGCTGTTGTGGAAAGCATGTGCGAGAATGAGGAGCTGAAACTGCTATACGCGAAGGTATGTTTTTAATGATCTTCAGAAATTCAAGGTGACCTTTTGACTTCTGGGTCGTTTCAGGACATCAGCAACAATGAGGCCGAAAGAGAGCTTCTTCAGAAAAGGCTGGACTCGTTTGTCAATAACCATGAGAACTCCTCATTCTTGCACATCCTCAACCAGTTCAGGTTCCTAGTAAGTTTCCAAAGTGTTTGTCATATTGTGCTTTGTTGAGTCCTTTCTCAAATATTGTTCATTGCTAGCAGAGTGTGGAGATGACAGAGATGCAATTTCAATTGGCTCTGAGAGATCAGTTAATAGCGGAAAAATCATCAGCAATGAACAGCCTTTGGATGCTACTCCAAGCATCAGACGTTGACATCGAAGAGCTGCTTAACGCAGCCGTCCAGAAGGTAAGCAATGTGCTCTCGTTTTGGATTGAAAGAGTCGGATACGGGCTAATATTCTTATAAGTGATCTTCAGGGTGTCCCTCTGGATAGCTCTTTGTCTTCCTATATTGACGTGAAACTGAAGGAAGCTATATCTACCCCGAACGGCAGTCCTAAGTTTGCACAATCGGTCTTCAGAGCTGCAACGCGAACTGTCCACTCAAGATTGCATCGGGTCAATACAGATCCAGCAGGATCACTATCCCGTCCATACCTGCCATTCAGTCCGAGTGATCGAAGGAATGTTGCTGTCTTTCCCACTGAGGACAAAATCAATGAAATGGAGGATGGGGAGCAGGGCATTCTTGAAGCACCTGCAGCGAATGTGCCCTTCACCCCGAATGCAACGAATGGGAGCACGTCAGCTATACCAATCCATCGAGAACAAGACATCGACACTCTAGTTACTGAGCCTAATGCAGGAGAGGTTGGGGCCAACATGGTCCGTGAAGCAGTGCTCGCCAACACGCTTGTGACGTCTGAGGCGATATTATGTGTCAATCCGATGGAGTTGTCAGGCGCTGATGCTGGAATGTATGGCTGTCCATCTGGAAGCACTACAACAACAGCGGCTATTCAACCCTGTGCAAAGGTGTGTGAACAACATATTGACTAATTTCAGACTGGTGGATATACATAATCACTGTTTACTGCCTTATCAACCCTTATGACTGCTTCCCATTCTTCCCTCCTTCCTTTGTCCATTGGAATCATGGGCAGTTTGTCAGCGAAGTCCCAACCTCCAGGCCCAAAACAAGCTCCCCTCGAAAACGCTCAGTTTGGCATGAGAAGCCAGGCACTTCATCAAGTCCAGGCTCACCAGCACGACGAGCTGGCTCACCTGGTGCTTCGGCCACTGGACCAAGACGACCAGTGCCAAAAGAGCGAAAAATTAGCGCTTATCACACGAAATGTTTCTGCAGCCACCATGGCAAGGATGAAGCAAAGAAGTAGCTGGTTGCATCGATGCATGAGAGATTTTAGAATGTTTTGTTGTACTCAAATTACATGGCATATGGTAGAAGAAAACAGGAAAATATTGAGACTGTCTAAAGTTGGAGATTGTCGAGTGCCATGTGGGAATTCCAGCATGCAAATTGGCATTTGATCTGTTGTGGCGCAAGGAGGTTCCAGACGGCGCACAAGCGGTTATTGAGGTCAACTGTTTTGCAGCGTGATGCACTGAGATTAAATGCATCAGCCACCATGTTTGCTTTTCATCGTTATGCTACATAACGAGCAGCTTGAGCACTATACATCGACAATCTGCCCTTATCCACGGGCTTTTATCGATCGGACTCCACGAGTGTGAATCCCGCCGCATTGCGCGCCAAAATAAGCGCTTCGCCCATATGCTGGCATGTGACGCGATCAGCCACAAGCCTGGCAGTACAGTAAACCTGATGAGCTCGTGGGGGGTTTGTCTAGGCACTCTGGCGATTCACGAACGACGCGCAGACACCTGCTCAGACGAAATTTCGGCATCCAAGGCAACCCCCTCCAATAAGCCCGACTCGCCCAATGAAATGGCACCGCCTGCTACGCACACACACTTTCCGTCAGCTAACGGGCTCCCCATCCATCACGTCAGTCAGCTCAATCCCCTTCCCACCCCAGCTTTAGCGTCATGCTGTGCTGGCAATCCCGCCGGAAACGTGTTCAGGAGAAACCCGTTTCCGTCCGTTAGAAACCCAGTTGTTCCCATGCGCAGACCGTCAAGTGCAGTTGACGGAACCCTCGTCGCCCCGTTTGCAACAATTATTGAAGCAGCCGGATTTGGAGTAGCGTAGGGTGGTGCGCTCCACCTCTTACGTTCACCCTGGCGCCCAGTTCAGCCGTACAGCACCCTTTTCTCACCACTCCCTACCCTGCTTTAGTGACAAACCACAAAATCTGTTCCACTTCCTCCAGCTCTTTCACCTGAAGGTTTCTGTTGAACTCGTCCAGTGTTTTTTTTCCTTTCTTTGAGCTTGGTTCACGAAGTTTAGTGGCCTCCGTCTATCGTTCTGTTTTCGAAAGACAGTCCGACGCCCTAGTTCGTAGTCAGAGTTATTTGCGGAGCTAGAGTGTGAACACGTTCACCATGATTGCGAAGTGTTTAGAAGTGACTATAGGATCAACGGCTAGTTTGAAAGAGAACAAAACGGTGAATAAAATTGATCCATATGCGGTTCTATGCTACAACGGGGTGGAACGTCGCACTGACGTCGAGTGCGGTGCAGCAGGTCGAGCAGTATGGAACCACCGATTCAATTTCCTTCTCCCTGACCGCGAGCAAGATTACCCTCCAGTGAGTATTGAAACCACAACAGTATTCGTTTCACTCAATTTGTTTCTATGCTCTTAAGGGCAAGCTCTTTTTGTATAATTATGTAGTAGCCAGTTTTAAGTCGACGCAGCATAGTCTTGATTATTCCCTTATTTTGTCTTTATTTTAATATCCTCGATTCCCTTTATTCACTACATTGCTCGTCTGCAGGAGATGGACGTTCACATCTGGGACAAGGTAAACGGCCAGGACAAGTACATGGGATTCTGCAAGGTGCACTTGGAGCAGGTCTATCTTCGCCAATCCATGGACGCCGTCTGGCCGGTGCACCAACGAAACGGCAAGCTTCTTGGTCACATCAGATTCCATTTCTCAATTCTTGTAGAAGATGTAAACGGCGAGGGTGCTCTGCCGTCCGCTCCTCCGGAAACACCTACTCCTCTCTTAGAACATCCCCGTGCGAATCGGAGGACCAACACGAGCATAGCAAAGGTTACGACTTCTGTTCAAGAACCTTCAAATAAAGCACTCGGCTGCACTGGAAACGCGCTTGGGGCGCATAATAAAGGCAAGGCTGCTGATTCTTCAGTGACTGCTGCTGCTGCTTCGAACGAGGCTTTGGAGGTGCTGTTGCTGGCCATGCGTCAAGCTCTTCTCCAGCAACAGGAACAGCAGCCACAGCAGCAGCAGAAGCAACAGCTTCAGCCACAGCAGAAGCAGCAACCACAGCAGCAGTACCACCAGCAGCAGCAACATAAGCCACGGAATAGCCAATCCCCGGACACTCACCAGAATGCTCCGAAGATATATCAGCCTCAGCCGAAGCGTATCAACCCTGCTTCAGCAGCACCTCCTGCTGCTATGCCTTCGTCTCCCATGGGACCTCCTTCTCCTAGCTCTCTGAGATTCTCTCCGTCCAAAGCGTTCAAAAAGGTCACTGCGACTTCTAGACATGCCGTCCGTCCCGCTTCTTGTAACGGCGCTGGAAACACAACCGACTGCACTGACGGAGGGAGCGGTGCCGTCACTGCAGTTGACGGACGTCCGTCATCCGCTGACGTCAATTCGCGCGACAGTCAAACGGCCCTTGCTTCGTCCGCCGTGCAGCGGTTCACTAATAATGGCGGTGCGGGCTTTCCGCCAGCCAAGCCTCTTCCGCCTCTCAGCGTTATTGGCGGCGGTGATGGCGCTAACGACGGACATGCTGCCACAGAAGGAGCCTCTGCTTTCGCACCCGTGCAACAGCGATCGGGAGCAGGTGCATCTTCTAACGGTCCCGCTTTAGCTTCTGCTCTTACCGCTTTTGCTTCTACGGCTTCCGCTTTTGGTGCTGCTCCTCCTGCCGCTTCTGCTGCTGCTTCTACTGCCGGTGGAGGCAACCGCTCTGCGGCTCAACCGCCTTCAACTCCTGATGCTCTGGCCGCTGAAGTCCTTAGCAAGGGCTGGGACCTCTCCGCCATCGCTTCGCTGACGTCAGCTGTGTTGTCAGCTTCTGGCAAAGGAACACCACAGGGCAAGAACTCTACATCCACTGTTGCTGCTGCCGCTGCTGGGACTAGGCCTGGTGGCGTATCTGCTTCCTCTGCTGCTGCGAGTGGTGCTCCTGCTGGTGCTCGTGCAGGCACTGGGGCGAATCGTCAGGCGATCATGAACCAGGAGCTGATTGCGGAGGCCCTCTGTATGGCTCTACTGGGGGAAGCAGGCAGGGCTGAGCCTGCAAGGAAGCAAGGGAAGAATGCTGGCCCTGGTGCTGCTGGTTCAAATGGCTCAAAACGGATCTGGGAGCTGCAGGAGGAGAAGAGGGGAGAGGTGGGGGTGGGTGCAGGCTTTGGAGCAGATGATGTGGCGGATGAGGATCCCAAGAGGCAACGCGTTGCTTGATTACAGATGGGAAAACCGCTTTCTTGATAAGGCTATCGCCAGCGCCATGAATAATGCACGGACCAGTGCAGGGGCAATGAGAGGCCGTAATCAGAATGCGTAGCACATGATGCGGCTGAAGTTGGAATGAGCTGGGAGCTGCTTGCGTTACTCCATAATTTTGCAGCATCAGTTCAGTGATTCTGTCCAAATAAATGGAGGCACATAGGCATAGGCAAAGGTTGCTGTGCATTGCTAACCCCAATAAGTGCCATCACTTGTTTGCTTGTTCATCTATTTAGCATCTCTGCAATTTGATGTCTTGGATCAGGTTAGTTCCAGTAAATCCATCAGACTGGTCGTGTTGCAGAACAAGAAGAAAGGGAGCTTAACATGTACCACACCGTACACATTAGTCAAGGCCATCCTACGGAATCGTGTATGTGTAGTGTTCTCATCGCCAGTAGCTCATCCATCCACACTGGCTTTGGAATGTTGAAATTCTTGAAGTAAAAACTGTTATCCACCTTCTGTGGGCCATACCTGGACTGCGGGCAGTTACGAAACTTCGGCCGGTGCCTGTAAATCACTGACTTTTTAGTAACTTCAAACTCGCCCTTTCTCCAGCTCTTGAAGTGTAGCTTCGGCAGGGCTTGTAACGTGAAGTTGACAAACAGATGTGTGTTGAGAAGCGGCATTGCAGGTGAGCGTTCACAGTAGCGATACTCCATAGGCTTGTTGCTCCCGTTGACTATAATAATATCGAGGTAGTTGTTGGTGGCCAATCCGCTGCACTTGCCAGTCTCCCATGGAAGGTAAGGGTTGGGAATGTTTCCTTTCATGTTGCAATACACTCCGTTGATTTGACTCTGGTTGCAAACTGTTTTGAACCAGGGCCAGCGCTGCAGGAAGTGGGGGAAAGAATGTGAGGGAGGAAAATTAAACAACTTGTGAGTGTATGGGAAGGAGGGGAGGGTGTTTGGGGTGATGGGGGGGGAGGAGGGGGCTGCGTTGGGGTATGTGAGCTGGATACTAGACTAATAGAAATGTCTTGGTTCAGGTGATTCACTACCCAGAAAACAAAAAGGAGTGCTTCAATTCAAATTATAGATTTTATCTCATTGACTCTTGAGTTACTGCAGAGCGCAGTTGAGCCGTGCCATACCTGATTGAAGACGGGTGTATTGTAGTACTTAATCCTCATGTTCTCCCAATAGTTTCCGGGAAACTTGTTGCAGTTGTTGACGGTGGGGGTGAGGCAGGTGCACCAGCCAGGGGCCTTGAGTGCATTCACCACCAACACATGCTTCAGACGGTTGCTGTGGGAGTTGTTGGGATGGGGGAGAGAGGGGAGACAGTTTTGACAATTCTCAAAAGCCACCAGCCAGGGGCCTTGAGTTTACTCACCACCAAGACATGTTTCAGACAGTTGCTGTGAGAGTTGTTGGGAGGGGGAGAGATGGAAGTAGGGGAGATGGTGGTAAGCTTCAGCGGGGTGAGGCAGGTGCACCAGCCAGGGGCGTTGAGTACGTTCACCACCAATACATGTTTCAGACGGTTGCTGCAGGAGTTGTTTGGAGGGGGGGGGAGAGGGGAGTCATTTTGTATAATTCTCATAAGTCACCACCAGCCAGGGGCCTTGAGAGCGTCCACCGGCAACACATGTTTCGGACGGTCAGGTAGGCGGTGGTAAGCTTCAAATACCTGCTGCAGAAGTTGTTGGGAAGGGGGTGAGGGAGAAGGGGAGGGGGTGGTGGTGGTGGTGGAAGTGCTGTTGAGTGGGGATGACGATGATGCCGCTGACATGTAAAGCAGACCCAGGTATAAACAGGTACACCACCCCCAACCTCTGTTATCGTGCACTATTCTCTTGAACCCACAGGCAAGTCAGCCAAGCTGTTAGAGGTAGGAAAGTTGTTACAGGTAAGGACTTACAATTTTCCATTGTTGACTTTGAGCCCATCCCAGTTGTCATAACACACTCCTCCTATCACCTTCACTCCTGACGTGTTGTAATCGAGGTAGTAACAGTGGTCACCCCCCTTCACATAGTTACACTCAGCCCTGTTACCTGCAAAAAAACGTTATCGGAAATTCATGAAGTACAGAGGAGAATCTCCCGCTTGTAGACATTGTATTACACAGTTCGGCCAGCGAGCAGAATGGTTCTAGCGGTCAAATTGTAGCCAGAACAGCTTGCTGAACAGCACTACCTGCCCAGCTGCACGCCGATAGGGCGTACCAGCCTGTGCTGTCAGAAATTTGACCGAGGAAGCTTATAGAGAGGGTGAAAACTAGGAGCCACGTCAGATAATGGGCGAATATACAAAACGAGGAGAGTTGCAAAAGGTGCCGCAGGAATCAGAGAAGCGAAACAACAAAATAAAAGCAGCAAAAAGCGGAGGATGATAATCTTTACCTGGATTGAACCAATGCGTGCAGTAGTAAATCCCAGCAGAATCCGCGGCTCCAGTCATATTCCTCAGTCTGCTGTACACGTAGTTGTACCCGATAAACCCAAGCATGCAGTCGCCTTGATTCCGCACATCCGCTCCGCACCGAATCCCCGCGAATCCATAGTCATGCACGAAATTTTGCACAACTCTAACCCCCACTGCTCCGTTGTACACCACTAGCGGTGTATCCGCTCCAAAAACTTCATTATTCGAAACCGCGATCCCAGATCTTACTAGCTTCGTTCCGATGCCGCTAATTCCGACTCGCAACACGCCGTTGCTCTTAGCGAAGTCCCACACGCCCGTGACTTTCATGCTGTCGATTCGCGACTTCATACATCGGTACATGTCGATCCGACCGTACACGTATCCCTTCGCGATTTGCACACCGTACGATCCATATATCCAGACCGCCGGGCAAATTACGCCTTTTCCGACCTCGGGCAGCACTTGCCGGCAGGAGGGAGAAAACTTCGTGGTCTTGATCACGAAGTTTATCCCCATTATAAGCACGTTGCTGGTGTTGTAGACCCTAATCGCCGGCTGGTTCTCGCCTGGATATGAGACGGTGTAAGCGCCGAACTTAGCGGACTGGAAGATCGTGCAGGAGAAACGCTTATCAAAGAGAATCCCTTTGCCAAGTACCATGCTGTTTTGCAGCGTCAGCACGACCGTTTGCGTAGGGTCGTGCTTCACTCGCGCCTGAATATCCGCTGGCTTCGTCACTGCGATCCTGACAGCTGTCTTCACTGGAGAACATGGCCCTTGGGCCGCAGGTGGTGCTGACGTGGAAACGGTTGGAGCTGACGTTGACTTTAGCGAGGCAGATGCATATTCCATCCCAGCTGCTCCTGCGTCTGTGACTTCCGCTGCTGCTGCTACGTCGGCTCTTAATGAGTGTGACTGTAACGAAGAAAGACCGTCTATAGTGTTCTCGCTCCCACCAACTTTGATGAAGTCTCCGCTCCGTGGCTTGCCGGCGTGCCACCTTCCAACCTGTCGGTGTACGCGATTGTAGCCGCCCCACTCCCTCCCTCTCCCACTATCCTCACTCAACTGCCCCCTCGCAAAAATCTTTTTCTCCAGGGCGTGAGAAATAACCGTCCCTTGTTTCCCCTCCTCTTCCCCCTCCACGCCCCCGTCGTCTTCCCCTTCCTCTTCCCCCCCCGTTTCCCACTCCTCTCCCACCTCATCTTCCCCCTCCTCCCCCGCATCCTCTCTCGCTTCTCTGTGGAGCCGACCAATTCCTGGTGGCAGCGGCGTTCCGGCGAGGACGTCCCACGTGTCCTCCACGTCACCCGCGGCGCGGGCTTCCGTTATTCGGTTGAAGCCGACTCGGCCGCCGTCGCGATGGTGGCGGTGGAAAGAAGTGTGAGTGTAACCGGTAGCGACCCTAACGGATAATAACTGCACTATTAGCACAAGTACTAACGACATGGCGAGGGGTGTGGCGACAAACGAGCGAAGAATGCCCATTTTTCACGGAACTCTGGATACCAAATCCATCATAAGGGCGAGTTTAAACCGCGAAGGACTTCGAACATAACTGGTGCTGGTATAGCAATTGGCAATGCTCTGGTGATGAGACTAGCCAGCGGATAACAAGAGAAAGAAGCCGGTGTGACAAAAAAACTACACTCGTAGAGCTACCGAATGCGTGGACGTCTCAACGTTTCTCAGGTAGTCAAGCTGAGGCGCTTCCGCGACACGATAAAATAGTTAGTTCTCAGCGTTTGGTTTGGTGTCTGGGCGGGGAAACTGTCCTTCGAACAAGCCGTATCTACCTATGAAGTTATTTTCAGTGCTGTGTTGCTACTAGTAGACCGCAGCGCCCTCCCATCACAAATGCTCTCGCGAAACCCTCTCCGCGGTTGAGCGTAGAGAGATGGAGGGTGTGTCGAGTGGTTGGTGTTGGCTGTGCTGGAAGAGCTGGTAAGGTAACGGTGTCGTTATGCACTTAGATGCGTTAGCGAACATCGTCAATAGATGTAAAGATAGTACACCGCAAGGAAAATGCTGGTTTTAGCTTTGTTGAACTATGAGAACCAGAAATGTGGGTTCCTGTAAGGAATTTTCTCGGCATTCCTTACGGAGCCCGACTACATCGCGTACAGCAACAGCCGTTGTTCGCCCGTTACTGCTAACGGGACTTCGCCAACTTCGCGCGCACTGTTTTGCCAAACCTCGCACTGCTGGCCCAGCCGTGTCGGCCTACGCTTCGGGACTAGCCCGAGCCTCGCTGCCAGCATAGCACTAGCTAGCTCGCACGCACCGCGTTACCGTTTGCATGTTTCGCGTATAAATGTTCGCTCATGCCTTCGCTCACATCTTTGTACTCGTTTGACACCATAGTGCAATTCTCGCTACTTCGATTCATTGTGTTGGAAACAATCGGTCCTAAGCGCCTCTGTCGTGTCGAAACACTAAGACACAAAAGAAACGAAGTATAACGAATCACCGGCGAGTCAACCCTCGGAGGTTGAAAGTAACTGTTGGAGGTTACGCGAAGGTCAGCGACCTTTGACCTGACAAATACAGCGCGACAGCAAGGACACACAACTGACTCGCTACAGAGCAGTTGCCCGAGTCGTCACTGTATCAAACTACAACAGCAATACAGTTATAACTGCATCTCTTCGTATTCCTTGTACTCATATATAAACATGTATCCACCTGTTTTAATCAACTTACTTTGCCCTCACACATTAGCGCAAGGTGGTTCACAACCCTTTAATTAACGCTTCCGCTACTACACCAACTCTACCCAGAGTTCACCCCTGCAAAGATCCTAAGGGCTTTTCAGCCCAACATGGTATGAGAGCAATCAGGGGGAATTCAACTTCTATACCGACAATATCAATCAGCATGGCTACACAAAAGGAAAGGAGCAACTCCAACGGCTCCCAGGGCACTACTCCTACTCCACCTCCTGCCTCTGGCCTACAGACAGAGGAGGGCACGGCAACAAGACCCAGAGCAACATCTACCGAGACTCCCGCGAATCAACCTGCAGACTTCGACCAGAGCATGATGAAGAAGTTTTTCTCCTTCATGTCCTTCTACGAGCAACACCAGCAATCGGCACCTGCGCAGTCACACAACAGCAACAACAACGGAGCAACACCCATGAGTCTCGACGGCTCATCATATGCACGTGGAAATCAACAACAGCAGCCTACCTTTGCTCCGTACGAGCGCGGGTCCATCAGCTTTATGCCACACCCACAGCCTTCACCTGGACAAGAAAAATCACTGGACGCATTACAAGTTCAGTCGCAGTTCGCACACGTTCTGAAGATGCAGACGTCAAGACCCTTCGATGGAAAGGACTTCTTCACCTGGTCGTTCGAGTTCGAGCTGATGATGGAAGGCGCGCAGATACTCGGGTTTTTCGACGGGTCTCTGCCATACCCAACAAACGGCACACAGTACGAGAAGCAGCAGTACACCTATCAGTCAATGATGGCGTATACGATCCTACTGAGGAATATCACCCCGACTCAACAGCAGAACATAAGGTCTTACCGAGGTTACGGCAACTCCGCGGAGCTCGCGTACAACCACCTGAAGAGCCTGTATCAAGCAACAGACAGCGTAAGCCAAAGTCGGTTAATGGCGCAACTGACAACGGTTGAAATGAAACCAGGGGAGAAAGGAATGGCGTATATCAGTCGATGTCGCGAGTTGCGCGACAAGCTTCTTCGATGCGGAGGGTCGATTTCTGAAGACGCCTTCGTGACAGTCATCATCGGCGGCCTCGGTCCTCAATGGCGCGCCACAAAGGCCATTCTCCGAGCTCACGGAAGAATCTCCGAAGCAGCGCTCTGCGCCGAAATCCACGCCGAGCAGCAAGACATGGACCTGCAAGAAGAACGACACAAAAAGAAGACATCAGCACCGGAATTCGCGTTCCACACTCAGCGACGCTACAACAACAACAACAACCGGCAGCAACAACCGAAGCCAGTACCTCCGTTCTGCCACATCTGCAAAACTTCAGGACACCCGCGTACGCACTGCCCGAATCGTCAACAGTCAACAACTCCACAGCGGCAACTTCGACCTTCAAGCAGCCAAATCGCCTCAACGCAAGCAAATCCCACGACTCAGATTCAAGCCTCAACGACCTCAACAGGACAACCTGCACAAGGAGCAAGAAACATCGTCAGCTGCATGGCAAAGCTGAGTGACTCCTGCATCACCGAGTCACCACCACACTACTCACCGGAAGAACAACTCGACGAAACCACACCCCGCCGCGAGTCACTTCAGCCGAACCCGACATACGCCGCCATCGCCCAAAGCGAACCATCCGGAAAGGACACATGGTTCTTGGACAGTTGCTGCGGACAGCACATGTGCTCCTCGAGACGCTTCGTTCAACGAGAACACCAACTTCAACGCGAAGTTGTCATTACAGTCGCCAACAATCAGAACCTGCGAACACGACGACAAGGCGTAGTTCAACTTCAGTCAAGGGAAACAAACGTTATACTGCAGATGTCAAAAGTACTAATCGCGGAGGGACTCGGCTACAACTTACTGAGCGTCAGTCAGCTAATGGCGAAAGGGATTCACCTCGAAGCAGACAGCACCACCCAAGAATTCAAGCTGTATCACGGGAGAGGAGGACTCTACATCGGCAAGGCGGTCCTCAAGAACAACGTCTTCGTTCTTGACTTCGTTCCTGATCTTGGCACCGCCGACAGCGAAGCCATCGTTAACTTCACCAACTGGACACACCCTCCAGACCTTGATCCAGACTTCAGTCCAGAAGGCTTCTGGTATTCACACACCATCCCCGAAGCAGAAAGAACAAGTGCGTTAGCAACAATTCAGACAACATCAGCAGCAGCAGAGACAACATCAGCAGCAGCAGAGACAACATCAGCAGCAGCAGAGACAACACCGGCAGCAGCAGAGACAACATCGGCAGCAGCAGAGACAACATCGGCAGCAGCAGAGACAACATCGGCAGCAGCAGAGACAACATCGGCAGTAGCAGAACCATCAACGGCAGCAGCAGGAACGTCAACACCAATTGCTGGTCCTTCAACGACACCGCTCCTCATCGACGACACACCACCGACACCCGCGCAACAACTACACCCAGCACCACGAGAAGTTCATCGTAGCGCCAACTTCACCGCCAACTTCTACTCCAACGCCGATATGTACCGACGATCACCCGGACATCGCGCCGACGAAAGCACCTGGCACGCAAGGATGGGACACCCAAGCAACACAGTATTAAACAATACGATAAGAGCAGGAGTACTCGACAAGGACTCACTCCTACTGACCGACGGACGAGAACTTCAACGAGTACGCGGAACGTGCTTCACCTGCCCTGAAGGTGACTTACCACATCGACCGTTTGCGTCTCATCACAACCCGAGCGCACCCGCGTACGCACCACTCGAGAAGGTGTATAGCGACATCCTGTTCAATCGGGAACCAGGACAAGTAATATACAACTATACAATCACCTTTATCGACGCCGCCACCCGTTACGTCTGGCACCTAAACCTCCCTAGCCGCGACATGGCATTCGAAGCCTTCGTTGCCTGCCTACCAGTAGCAGAGAGAGAATCGGGCGTGAAACTGAAAAGCTTCCAGTCAGACGGAGGAGGAGAATACACCTCTCAGGGATTCAAGCAGTACCTGGCGGAAAGGGGAATCAAGCGGCTCATCTCCCTTCCCTACGCCCATCAGCAGCAAGGTGTAGCAGAAAGAATGAACAGGACCTTGCAGAGCAGCATGCGCAAACTGTTACGTGGCATGCGGCTACCCAACCACCAGTGGCCTGCGGCAATGGACCACGCCGTCATGCTGCACAACTTGCTCTCGTCATCATCGCTTCCAAACAACGCATCACCGCATCTGCTATGGACAGGGAAACAGTGCAGCACAAAAATGTTACGAGTATTCGGATGCATGGTACAGTACCGACCCCCAGCAGCACGAGCGGGCCGATTTTCTCAACGAGCACAGTGGGGACTACACCTGGGAATCGAAAAGAACTACAACGCGTGGAAAATCTTCGACGTCCATTCCAAGGAAACAGTAGCAGCACGTGATGTAATCTTCTACGAACGACTCACGCTCCAGACATACCTTGCCAACCTGCAAGAAGACCAGGATCCCACAGGTGGTTTTCGCGGTGACCGAGCCTTCGCCTCAGCAGCGGACGAAGCTGACTGGGACGAGCAGAATGTGGACAACGCATCAGAAGAAGCCGGACCTCTTCCGTTCTGCTCCGTCGACGTTCCCATGGACGAAGATAACCCTCGCGAAAGTGTCAACGCCGAAACCTTCTACTATTTCGCCGACAACGGTTACGTAACACCTGCAACAGTCAACACCAACGAAGCAGAACGAGTAGGACCGAACTTCATACCTGATCCAGAAGCGGGAGATGAAGCAGCTTATCCCGAGGACGCAAATCTTCCCCGCTACTCACAGGGTGGACTGCAAATTCTCGGACTCGTCACCGCAGTCCACGGCACCGCCATTCCTAAAGAGCCTGCGACAGTTCAACAGGCTCTGGGGGGGGAGCATAAGGAAAAATGGCGCGAAGCCATGGACAAGGAGCTGAAGGCACTGGAGGAACGCAACACGTTGAAAGTGGTTCCTATCGACGTGGCACGGAACAAGACAGTACTCACCGGGAAGTGGGTCTTCCGTGTGAAGACAAAGGCTGACGGCACCATTGACAAATTTAAAGCTCGCTGGGTTGTACGCGGCTTCGACCAAGAACACGGACAAGACTTCACCGAAACTTTCGCTCCGGTTAGCCGCCACACCTCACTACGCATTCTCCTCGCAATCGCCGCCATGAAGAAGAAGAAGCTGCGACAAATTGACGTCGCGAACGCGTTTCTCTACGCACCTGTTGATGCAGAAATTTTCGTCGAGCTACCGCACGGCTCCCACAGAGAACCCAACCAAGTCTGCCAGCTACTCAAGTCACTCTACGGCATCAAGCAGGCTCCGCGACTGTGGCAACAGTACCTGCACGCTCGCCTCATCCGCATCGGCTTCAAGCAACTACCGCACGATCAAGGCATGTACCGGCTCACAAAAAACGACGACTACATCTTACTAATCGTCTACGTGGACGATCTCCTTTACATCGGCTCAACTGACGGCATCACTACCTGGTTCGAAGGGGAGCTGCATCGAGATCTCACGCTCACAGTTTCATCTACCGTCACTCAGTACCTCGGCCTCAACATCCGGGAAGAGGAGGACGCGATCTACCTCAGCGCCGAGAAATATGGTGACACTATCGCCAAACGCTTTACGCTCACACCGACAGCCATCTCCACGCCATACCGATACACGGCAGGGAACGACAAAGGAAGAAGACACGGCAGGGAACGACACAGCAGCTCCGCTCTACTTAAGCCCGCCGGCATAAGAGACTACCAGAAGAAGCTGGGATGTCTTCTCTTCGCAGCCGTCACCTGTCGCCCCGACCTCTCATACTCCGCAAGCCAGCTCGCCACCTACCTCAAGAAGCCTGAAGTAGAACATCTGGCGGAGCTCGATCGCGCTCTACACTACTTCGTCAGCACCCCAACGATCGGCCTAACTTACTACAAGAACGCAACCACACCGACTAAGTTAATCGGCTACGTCGACGCTGATCACGCTGGCGACTCCGACAATAGGCGCTCCCGCACCGGCTACATCTACCGCCTCGAACCTATCGGACCTATCTCTTGGCAATCGAGCAAGCAGGAATTAATTGCTCTCTCGTCAGCTGAAGCAGAATATATTGCACTCTGCTCAGCCACCAAGGAAGGACTCTATCTTCGTGAGCTGCTGGAAGAAGCGAAGTTAGCCGAGTTACCCAACTTTACCCTGTTCTGCGACAACCAGTCGGCAATTCGCATCGCCAACAAGAACGGCTTCGCGAACAGGACGAAACACATCGCCCTGCGATATTTCTTCGTGAAGGACGAGATCGAGAAGGGAAGACTCGAGCTGTCATACTGTCCCACGTCCGAGATGGCAGCTGACTACCTGACCAAGAAGCTCGGAAAGCAGAAGTTCGAATACTGCATGCTGCTGACTGGACAGAGCCACGTCAGCGACACTCCAGAAGCGAAGGGGAGTGTTGGAAACAATCGGTCCTAAGCGCCTCTGTCGTGTCGAAACATTAAGACACAAAAGAAACGAAGTATAACGAATCACCGGCGAGTCAACCCTCGGAGGTTGAAAGTAACTGTTGGAGGTTACGCGAAGGTCAGCGACCTTTGACCTGACAAATACAGCGCGACAGCAAGGACACACAACTGACTCGCTACAGAGCAGTTGCCCGAGTCGTCACTGTATCAAACTACAACAGCAATACAGTTATAACTGCATCTCTTCGTATTCCTTGTACTCATATATAAACCTGTATCCACCTGTTTTAATCAACTTACTTTGCCCTCACATACTAGCGCAAGGTGGTTCACAACCCTTTAATTAACGCTTCCGCTACTACACCAACTCTACCCAGAGTTCACCCCTGCAAAGATCCTAAGGGCTTTTCAGCCCAACACATTGCACCCGTAACACTTGGTATTCAGAGCCTCTTTCTTTCGGACCGCGCATCTCCGCACCCCAGGAAATCAACTTTTGATTTTTCGCTCGAAAGGACTCACGTACCTTAGCACCCAGGAGCCGCTGTCCTCGCGTTCTCTCGTAAACGCGTGCAGCTACGACTGCGCCTAGACTAAGGCGAGCCGACGCCCTTCGAAATGGCTGAACACATCGACGTCACGACTCTCACGCAGGAGCACTTGAACGATCTGCTGCGACAAATCCGCGAGAGCGCCGAGGAAATTGCGACGCTGACGGCAGAACGCTCGTCCCTGCAAAACGACCTCACACGAGCACAATCCCAAGCACCTGGCACTCCGATTCAGCCCGCACCACAAACATCACAGCACGGAAGTGTGGGGCAACCCGCGAGCGCCGCAAGTGATGCCGTCGTCCGCCATGACGGAGACGACGACCACGGCACGACACACCCCGACGCGACGAATGCGGCCAGGACTCAGCCTCAAGTCACGATTTCAGTGCCGGCCGGCGGATCAACTCTTCCGTCGCCGATGTAGCTAAAGCCGCAGCGTCCGCCATGCTTTGACCCAAGTCAGCGGGGTGGTCCTACCGTTCAGGCGTGGCTCTTCACGTTGAACGTCTTCTTCGACGCGAACTACGTCTCGGAGAATACGGCGAAGATTCGCAACGCCGTGTCGTTGCTGCGAGGACCCGCCATGGACTGTTGGCGCGTCATCGTCACGAAGCCGGTGGACTACGCGACTCTACCGACACGGGAAGGACAAACCGGATCCTGGGCGCCGTCGTATTTCGTGGAGGTGCCCCAGTATCACACGTGGGACGCATGGTGCGCAGGTCTGCGCGCTCGTTTCGAGCCAATCGCGGCTTCGATCGCGGCGCGACAGAAGCTCCGCACTTGGCACCAACTCGGTTCCGTCCAAGACTACACGAGCGGATTTCTGGCTCTATGCGAGATGGTGGGATATATGCACGAGAGCGAGCGCATCGACCGCTACATCGGCGGCCTGAAGCAGGACATCGCTCAGGAAATCCAGCTTCGCGGCGTCACCGACTTTCAAGAAATTCTCGCTATGGCGGAGAAACTGGATTTCTTCCGCCGACCGAGACCGGGGTCCTACGGAAGCAGCCATTGGGGACATCGGCCTCGTGGGACAAAAGAGGGCGCCACGATACGTGCCGTCGCCGCAAATGCCGCTGCCGCACCGTTCAAAGGGCGCTGCTTTGCGTGCAATTGGCCGGGACATCGCAAGAGCGAATGCCCGGAAAACGCAAGGGAAAGGGGGAAGCTGAGCAGCAGAAACAGACCAAGCAGCAGGGAAACGCTGGGAGTCAGTAGCAGACGGGCCCTCTACTGACAGGTCACGCCGCTCGCCCGACCCAACCGACCCTCACCGAGTGATTGTGCCGGTTCACGCAATCGACCACACCCGGCCGAATAAGGAGGGTACCACGGTAGACAGCCCCATACTGCTTAGTGGGAAAATCGGGACGGACTTAGTAAAAATCTTCGTAGACGGGGGAGCCAGCCACAGCCTCATCAACACTGCTACAGCACGAAAACTGCGACTGCTGTCAGTAGATCTGCACTGTGGATGCCCGATTGATCCTGGAGAGGGTTACAGGCGTGTTGGCCTGGGGGGTTATGGGCGCACTGACCCGCTACTGAAACAAGCCCTTTTATCCCAATGGTCTAGTGGTTGGGATTGTGACATGGCATCAGAGCGGTCTCGGGTTCAATTCCCGGTGTATGCACATGTAGGCCGTTGCCGCTGTGCTTAGTCCTGGGCCTCCCAGTGTGGGGGGGTGTCAGTAGATCTGCACTGTGGATACCCGATTGATCCTGGAGAGGGTTACAGGCGTGTTGGCCTGGGGGGTTATGGGCGCACTCACCCGCTACTGAAACAAGCCCTTTTATCCCAATGGTCTAGTGGTTGGGATTCTGACAACTGCCATTGGACAGATGTTTACCTGAGATCGACGCAAGACTGGTAGACGGCACGCCGCTGGCAATACGGGAACGCGTAGACCGGGTTCGGATTCGATGTGAGGGTAACTTCACGTTTAGCCAGGAAATGCTCGCAACGACCCTCGACGGAACCAATATTTTACTCGGGCGTGATTGGCTGCGACGACACAATCCGCGAATCGACTGGACGACGGGTGACTGCACCGTGCGAGTGAACGGTAACAACATCGCCTTACCTCGCTGGGGCTCGCCTGAGTCTTCGTCGGTGCGTGTCAACGCGATCACGATGAAACGCGCCGTAGCGGCAGGAGATGACGTGTACGGGTTGACATTCTGGAAGCCGAGGCAGCAGACAAAGGAGGGGATTTACAGAAACTGCTGGCCGACGTACCGAGTGATCTGGCAGCACTGTTGAAGCAGTACAGCGACATTTTCCCGGACGATTTACCGACGGGACTGCCACCTCAGCGACCGCACGACCACAGGATAGAGTTAGAACAGGGGGCACAGCCAACAGTACAGCGACAGTTCCGACTGACCCAGCCCGAACTCGACGAACTGAGGAAGCAGCTCGATTACCTGCTCGAGAAGGAATTCATTCGCCCTAGTTTGTCGCCCTTCGCCGCACCGATACTGTTCACACCGAAAAAGACGGGGGATTTCGCATGTGCATAGATTACAGAGCACTGAACAGGGTTACCATCAAATCCCGTTACCCCATCCCGCGAGCCGACGAACTAATCGACCAACTGCGCACAGCCCGAGTTTTCTCGAAAATCGACCTCCGTAGGGGTTACCACCAGATTCGCGTCAATCCGCCCGACTGTCCTAAGACCGCATTCCGAACACGCTACGGATCCTTCGAATACACCGTCATGCCCTTCGGACTGACCAACGCCCCCGCCACTTTTCAAATGACCATGAACGAAGCTTTCCGCCCACTCTTAGATAAGTGTGTCATCGTATATCTGGACGACATACTGATTTACAGCCCTGACAGAGCACAGCACTTACAGGACATCGACGCAGTTTTTAAAATACTGAGTGAGAACCGCCTACTGACCAAAGCGTCTAAGTGTGAGTTTTTACAGGACTGCCTGGAGTTTTTGGGACATGTTATTTCAGCTGCAGGAGTGGAAATAGTGTGAATAAATGAGGAATGAATGAACTAGAAAGCAGGTGGGTACAAGTAGGAAAACCTAGAAGTGTTGTACCCCATATTGTCTACCCCACTACAGCCTACACAGACTATAGCATATGAGTTTGACACACCCCCATAGGCAAAGTGGGGGAGAACAAGAGGTCACAAGACCAGTCAAGCAAAGCAAAGCAAGCTCAGGGTGGATCACAACGTCACCACACAATCCGAGCACAAGAGCAAGGCCAAAAGGCCAGTTCACATGCAAGATCATATATAAAGGTAAACAAGCAAGTGCAGGTATAGAAAGTTCACAGTACAAGCAAGGTCAAGAAGTGAGCAAGTGAGGCCAAGTAGGCACAAGACCTAGCATCGTACAGAAACGCTGATGATCACCAGGCGGAAGTGCCTTGGTAAAGATATCAGCAGTGTTGGCCTCAGAGGCCACGTAAGCAAGGCGCAGCTGACCACGCTGCTGCAGCTCACGAGCAAGGAAGTAGCGAAGAGCAATGTGCTTCGTTCTGTGCTCCAGTCTGTGCTCCCGACACAAGGCCAGCATGGCCTTGTTGTCTACGTACAGAACTGGAGGAGAACGAGGCGCCTCTCCTAGGTCAGTCAGCAGGTAGGTGAGCCAGCGTAACTCCTGTGCAGCCATGGCCCCCGCGTAGATCTCGGCCTCACAGCTGGAGCCGAGAACAGAAGACGAGCGGGTAGACCGCCACGAAACAGAGCCAGAACCAAGGCTGAAGGTGTAACCCTGTGACGACCGCTGTGTAGCCTGGTCGTCAGCCCAAGAAGCGTCTGCGTGACCTGTGAGGACCACTCGACGTCGCCCTCCAAGCACTAGCCCCATGCCCGACGTACTGCACAAGTAGCGCAACACCCTCTTCGCTGCAGCCATGTGCTCTGGTCGGTGTCTCCCAGGAGCAACATAGCGTGCCAAGATGCTAAGAGGGTATGCAAGGTCAGGTCGTGTGCAGGTCATCAGGTACATGAGGCAGCCAACAAGCTCTGGGTACGGGCCACTCGGCTCTACGGACTCATCCGAAGGCAGAGCTGAGAGCGAGTGGCGAGTAGACAGAGGAGTGGCCTGAGGCGAGGAGTACGTGAAGTCGAAGCGCTGAAGGACCTGCTGCACCATGTGTGACTGAGTCAGGGTAATGGTGCGCTGTGCTCTGTCCCGGGTGATCTGCAAGCCAAGGTAGCTGCGCAGTTCACCCAGGTCTGTGCACGTGTGTCTCTTCTGCAGCTCGGACTTCACGTGGGCGAGTCCAGCAGTGTCAGCAGTAGCAAAGACCAAGTCGTCGACGTACACGAGGATGTAGAACGGCGGCAAAGAGGTGTCGGTGCGTAGAAACAGCGACGGGTCAGCAGTAGAAGGAGCAAACCCAAGAGCCGCAAGTGTAGTCCTCAGTGTGTCGTGCCACTCACGGGGCGCCTGGCGGAGACGGTAGACTGGCCGCCGGAGGCTCCACTGGGTACCAGGAGGAAACGACCCAGTGAAGCCAGGAGGGCGGCGCAACCAGATCTCCTCGTGCAGGCTGCCCTGTAGGAAAGCAGTGCTGAAGTCAAGAGAGTGAAGCTCGTAGTCGCGCTGAGCGGCTATGTGCAGCAGCACCCGAAGAGTGGTCATCTTCGGGGTGGGAGAGAAGGTCTGAAAGTAGTCAACTCCCTGCCGCTGACTGAAGCCTCGAGCCACGTAACGCGCCTTGAAAACAGGCGGAGAACCCGGCGGCCGCTTCACCCTGAAAATCCACATGCCACTGACGATGTTCGCCCCAGGTGGGGGAACCTCGTCGACGTAGGTGTCTGTGGACTTCCAGGGCTGACTGCCACCGAGAGGAGTAGGGACCCTCGATCGCCTCAGCGTACGATCGAGGAGTCGGGATGTCTGGTGCATCCGGGTCTCCCTCAGGGGCAATCAGCGTGGACACGAGATGAGGAAAAGCAGCAGCAAAATACTGGAACTCCTCCTGCCTGTCCTCAAGGACGTCCGTGATAAGAGCACACTCACCCCCGACGGACGGAGGACAGACAGACGCAGACTCAGCAACGAGACTAGCAGCGTAGTCTAGACGACAGCGAGCAGCAAAGTCGACAAGCTCAGCAACTAAGGCAGACGCAGCAGTGGACTCAAAGGAAGGGTCAGTGACAACAGTAGCCAGGAGACGAGTGACAGTAGGACTGGCAGCACGGAGAGAGTCAGACTCCGGGTCAGCAAGGACAGGAAGAGAGGACTCTGGAGGAGACGGCAACGGGACACGCAGAGGAGCAGTGGACGGACGCAGTGCCATCTGGTGTGTGCCTGGGACCGCAGGAGGACGCGGACGCGGAGCACGACGACTAGTGCGAGTAGCACGAACAGGCGACGCAGGACGAGACGCAGGCTCACGACGCTCAGCAAGACCTCCAGTAGGACCAGTGTAGGGAGAAGGAGCAGGCAGGGGGGAGGCGGGCTGTAACTGTGACTGCGACTGGACAGGCTGTGGACACGCTAAGGGAGGAGCAGGACCAGTAGAGGGCGGGAGACCAAGAACCTGCTCAAGTAGCGGAACGAAGTACGGCCGCGGCCGCGCAGTGCCTCCAGAACCAGCAGGGACAGCACCAGTACCCCCAGCGGCAGCACCAGTGTCAGCAGCACCGCCAGTGCCAACAGCGCCAACTCCAGCACCCTCAAACGCACCAGCGCCAGCAGAACCACCAGCGCCAGCAGAACCACCAGCGCCGACACCCCCAGCAGCTCCAGCTCCAGTAACTCCAGCAGCTCCAGCAGCACCAACTCCAGTAGGACCGGCAGCTCCAGTACCGCAAGCAGCTCCAGCAGTACCTCCAGCAGCACCCCCAGCCCCAGCAGCTCCAGTACCGCCAGTACGAGCACCTCCGGGACCAGCAGCAACAGTAGTACCTCCAGCTCTAGCAGCACGGCTCCAGCGCCGGGCAAACCACTCGCGCAGCTCCTGCGGAGAGAGCGGCTCCCGCCTCGACGAAGCACCGCGAGAGGTCACACGAGCAGACCCAGCACCCCCAGGCTCCGCACCCCCAGGCTCAGAACCCCCAGGCTCAGCACCCCCAGACTCAGCACCCCTAGGCTCAGCACCCCCAGACTCAGCACCCCCAGGCTCCGCACCCCTGGACTCAGCACCCCCAGGCTCCGCACCCCCAGACTCAGCACCCCCAGGCTCAGCACCCCTGGACTCAGCACCCGCAGGCACAGCACCTCGAGCAGCACCAGAGTCAACAGCTACCTCGACAGGCTCGACTGCGTCTACCTGGGACACACATGACGGGGCAGGACCCTGAGGGGGGAGGGGGTCTACCGGGGGAGGACCTGGCGCAAGGAAGAGCGGCGGCGGGGGGAGGGGCGCAGTGCGGTAGGGGAAGAGACGGTAGTAAGGCACCGACTCGTCAAAGGTGACGTCCTGGGAGGACAGAACGTGGCGCGAGGTGGGGTGGTAAAACTGCCACCCAGGCGCATCAGGGGGGAAGCCAAGGAAGACGCAGGGAACAGCACGGGGGGACAGCTTGTCCGCAGACAAGTCGCGGACAAACGCCCGAGATCCCCAGACCCGAAACGCAGACGCATCGCCAACCTTCCCCGTCCACCGCAAGGTGGGGGAGGTCTCAGGCAAGGAGACCCGGGGCTGAAGGTTGAGCTGATGCGCTGCGTACTGAACCGCAAACGGCCACAGAAAATGGGGGGCAGCCGCATGGATCATGGACGTACGAGCGACGTCCATGACCATGCCAATGCGGCGCTCAGCAATCCCATTTTGCTGTGGAGAGGCCGGAAGCGTGAAGGTCTGACGGATGCCCTGTGCACGATAGAAGGCTCCCAGACGGGCAGAGGAAAACTCCCCGCCTCTGTCAGAGTGCAGACGCAGAACAGGAAAGTCCAAGCCGAAACTCTCTCTGAGCTGGAGACGAGCTGCGCGGATCCAGTCGATCAACACCTCAGTGACGTCACCCTTGCTGCGCAAGGGGAAGACTGTGGTGTAACGCGAGTAGCCGTCAACCACCAACAGGAAGTAACGCTCGTGCCCCTGTCCACGGACGCGGGCGGGGCCCCACACGTCCATGTGAAGAGTCTGCAGTGGAGCTTTTGTCGGAGGAATCTCGGAGGAGTGAGGGGCGGCGCGCTGTCGCCCCTCGACGCAGGGGACGCAGGTAGGGGCAGGCCCCGGAGGTAGGGGAGGGAGAGACCGGGGAAGACCAGAGACAAGGACACGGGAGGCCATGCCTCGGAGACGAGGCAGGGAGGGGTGACCAAGGCGGTGGTGCCAAAGGAGAGTCTGGTGGGACAGGAGACGACACGAGCAGGGAGCAGACTCAGGACCAGACCTGGACGCTGCAGCAAACACCTGACTCGATGCAGCTACCTGACCAGACTCAGCAGTCGAAGGAGACTCAGTAGTAAGTGTGTACAGGCTCGACCCCGGCCGACGGGTGAACGTGGCCAAGTGTCGGCCTGTCCGAGCACACGTGCAGTGGGTCACCCGCTGACTCGCAGGAGTGAACTGGTCAACCCCCCTATCCTGTAGATCAGCTCCACTCACCAAGTTCGTAGAGAACGAGGGGAGGTAGAGACCAGACAGGGTGCCAGAGGGGGCTGCCGGGCACGGTAAGACAGTGGAGAAGCTAGCAAGGACAGGACCCCCAGAGGGGTCCGCCAGGGAGACCGCAACCGGCCGACTAAGCGGCGTAAGCGTGGTGCGGTCTCGAAAGAAGGAGCGGGAAGCACCCGAGTCAAGGGTGAAGGTGTGTAAGGCCTGAGCCGACGTGGTACCTGAGAGAGCAGACTCACCAGCACCTGGGGCAGCAGACGCACTAGCACCTAGAGCAGCAGCCTCACCAGCACCTAGAGCAGCAGACTGGATACCGGGGTCAGGCGGCACACACAGGTGACAGACTCCCTCGGCACTAGTAGACAATGCATACATTGCAGTGAGAATAGCATCATAGTCAAGAGCAAAGATATCTACCCGCTGCCGAAGCAGCTCCACCCAGTCGGGGAGCTCAGCGTCGTCGCCAAACTCTGTACGCCAAGTGTCGCTCAGACGCGCGAAGCAGCGGGACTCTGTGTGACTACGCGTCCCGCAAGTCTGACCAGTCCGGACACCCGTGCGAATAACGTACGGGCAGCGAGCAAGACTCAGCGACCCTCCACTCTGAGCGTACCACTCACGAAGCTGCTGGGGTGAAAGAGTCTCGCGCGGACAACGCTGCTGCTGCACCGGGCCACTACAAGAAACTCCCGAACTACCCACTCCAGGACGACTCCCACTACTGCCACCCCGACAACCCCAACTGGTGTACCACTCACGAAGCTGTTGGGGGGTGAGGGACTCACGCGGGCGACACTGGAGCTGCATCCTGCCACTACAAGCAGCTGCGGAACTACTCACTCCAGGACGACTCCCACTACGGCCACCCCGACAACCCCAACTAGCGTACCACTCACGAAGCTGTTGGGGGGTGAGGGACTCACGCGGGCGACGCTGGAGCTGCATCTGGCCACGCCAGGAGCAGCAGCAGCAGTAGAAAGAGCAGGAGTAGTAAGAGCAGCAGTAACAGCAGTACGGGCAGGGCAGTGCTCACCAGTGGCGAGAAGGGCAGGCGTACGACGGCGGCAACGGCGATGCCGCTACCACTGTAGAGCGAGAGCTCCGCGGCAGCTGCAGGGGTGGCTGCTCCAGGGGCGGCTGCTGCAGTGGCGGCTGCTCCATGGGCGGCTGCTGCAGTGGCGGCTGCTCCAGGGGCGGCTGCTGCAGTGGCGGCTGCTCCAGGGGCGGCTGCTGCAGTGGCGGCTGCTCCAGGGGCGGCTGCTGCAGTGGCGGCTGCTCCAGGGGCGGCTGCTGCAGTGGCGGCTGCTCCAGGGGCGGCTGCTGCAGTGGCGGCTGCTCCAGGGGCGGCTGCTGCAGTGGCGGCTGCTCCAGGGGCGGCTGCAGCAGTGGCGGCTGCTCCAGGGGCGGCTGCTGCAGTGGCGGCTGCTCCAGGGGCGGCTGCTGCAGTGGCGGTTGCTCCAGGGGCGGCTGCTGCAGTGGCGGCTGCTCCAGGGGCGGCTGCTGCAGTGGCGGCTGCTCCAGGGGCGGCTGCGGCAGTGGCGGCTGCTCCAGGGGCGGCTGCTGCAGTGGCGGCTGCTCCAGGGGCGGCTGCGGCAGTGGCGGTTGCTCCAGGGGCGGCTGCTGCAGTGGCGGCTGCTCCAGGGGCGGCTGCTGCTGCTGGGCGGCTCGGCAGCTCGGCTGCCCGCTAGGGGCGGCGACGGGGCCGGGTAGGGGCGGCGACGGGGCCGCTAGGGGCGGCGACGGGGCCGCGTAGGGAGGGGAGCGGCGACGGGGCCGCTAGGGGCGGCGACGGGGCCGCGTAGGGGCGGCTACGAGGCCCCGTAGGGGCGGCGACGGGGCCGCGTAGGGAGGGGAGCGGCGACGGGGCCGCTAGGAGCGGCGACGGGGCCGCGTAGGGGCGACAACAGGGCCGCGTAGGGGCGGCAACGGGGCCGCGTAGGGAGGTCAGCGGCGACGGGGCCGCTAGGGGCGGCTACGGGGCCGCTAGGGGCGGCGACGGGGCCGCGTAGGGGCGTCGACGAGGCCGCGTAGGGGCGGCGGCGGGGCCGCGTAGGGAGGGGAGCGGCTACGGGGCCGCTAGGGGCGGCGACAGGGCCGCGTAGGGGCGGCGACGGGGCCGCGTAGGGGCGGCAACGGGGCCGCGTAGGGAGGTCAGCGGCGACGGGGCCGCGAGGGGCGGCGACGGGGCCGCTAGGGGCGGCGACGGGGACGCGTAGGGGCGGCTGCGGGGCCGCGTAGGGAGGGTAGCGGCTACGGGGCCGCTAGGGGCGGCGACGGGGCCGCGTAGGGGCGGCGACGGGGCCGCTAGGGGCGGCTACGGGGCCGCGTAGGGGCGGAAACGGGGCCGCGTAGCGAGGGAGGCGGCAACGGGGCCGCTAGGGGTGGCGACAGGGCCGCTAGGGGCGGCGACGGGGCCGCGTAGGGGCGGTGACGGGGCCGCTAGGGGCCGCGAGGGGCCTGGAAGGGCGGCTACGGGGCCGCTAGGGGCGGCGACGGGGCCGCTGAGGGTGGCGCGAGGGGCCGTGAGAGGGGCCTCTAAGAGAGGTCGACAGAAGGGCAGCCCACAAGGCGCGCCTCGGGCAGGAGCGACTGTCGCTCCGGTCAGAAAAAAAAAGTTTCAGTGGTGGGCCCAAGGAAGCGTTCCCACTAGGGAACCTGCTCTGTACCATGTGAAGAAATGAGGAATGAATGAACTAGAAAGCAGGTGGGTACAAGTAGGAAAACCTAGAAGTGTTGTACCCCATATTGTCTACCCCACTACAGCCTACACAGACTATAGCATATGAGTTTGACAAATAGACCCGAAGAAAATTGCGACGATTCAAGCATGGCACGCGCCGACCAACTTGACCGAGTTGCAGAGTTTTTTGGGGTTCGTCAACTACGTGCGCCGGTTCGTCCCCGACATGGGGAAGCTGACTGCCCCGTTGACTGACCTGCTGAGGAAGGGGGTTGAGTACACGTGGGGGGAGAAAGAGCAAGCTGCCTTCTCGGCCCTCAAAAACATTTTGTGCTCACCGCCCGTGCTTCACATCGCAGACCCACACCGTCCGTTCGAGCTCGTCACTGACGCAAGTGACATCGCTGTGGGAGCAGTACTGTTGCAGGATTTCGGGAACGGCCTCCAGCCAATCGCGTACGAGTCCCGCAAGCTGCATCCGCCCGAACGCAACTACCCGATACACGACCGCGAAATGTTGGCGATCGTGCACGCGTTCAAGGTTTGGCGGTGTTACCTGACTGGCGCCGACGTGACAGTACGGACAGACCACCGATCACTACAGTACCTACGCGCCCAACCAAATCTCAACCTGCGACAGATTCGCTCGTTGGACTACCTCGAGTCCAACTTCCACTACACGGTTACGTACAAGAAAGGCGCCTCCAACATCGCCAACGCACTCACTCGCCCCACCGCCCAACTCCATGCCATCCTACTCGCCCAAACCAACCCGCTTTTAACAGGCCTATTCACCCACGGATACCGCACAGACCCGTTTTTCAGGACCGGAAATTCACAGCAACTGGCAGAAGCTAAAGGAGTTTATTACGTAAGAACAGGCACCAACCGCATCTGGGTACCCGCGTACTCACTACTGAAGGAGCTGCTACTGCAGGAGGCACACGACGGAAGTACCTCGGGACATTTTGGGGTCGAAAAAACGCGACAGCAACTGCAGCGGTATTACTACTGGCCGGAGCTGTTGACCGACGTGCAGCAGCACGTGGGCTCGTGCCCCACGTGTCAGGTGATGAAGAGCTCGAGGAAGCGGAAGGCGGGTCAATTGCAGCCGATACCACCGCCCGAGCGCGCCTGACAGCAGGTTACCATGGACTTCGTCACAGGGTTACCTTCGAACCCTGGGGGTAACGACGCGGTGATGGTCGTCGTTGACAGGTTGACGAAGATGGCACACTTCGCTGCATGCAAAAAGTCGATCTCTGCCGAGGAGACCGCTCGTCTGTTCATCGCAGCCGTCGTTCGCCTGCACGGGATACCAGCAGCGATTATCAGCGACAGGGACACGAAGTTCACCAGCAACTTCTGGAAGAACCTCTGGGAGCAGTTCGGGACACGGCTACACTTCAGCTCGTCGTACCACCCCGAGACCGACGGTCAAACGGAGCGGACGAATCAGACGATGGAGCAGTCGATTCGTGCCACGTGCGACGACCCCACGGCTTGGGAGCAGCAGCTGCCGCTGATCGAGTTCGAGTACAACAACACCACGTCAGCGACTACGCAACAGTCCCTCTTCTACCTGAACTACGGGCAAAATCCTACAGTGCCCATGACGTCGAGTCCGGACAACCCAACACCACGCGCACAGCAATTCGCCGAAATTCTGCAAGCTGCCCGCACCAGAGCCGCAGAAGCAATTCAAAAAGCAAACGTCATCGCTAAGCGCAACGCCGACCGCCACCGCCGCCCAGTCACATACCAGTCAGGGGATTACGTACTGCTCGACACGCAAAATCTGCGACTGCCCGACGTACCGAAACTTCGACCGCGCTACTGTGGCCCATTCCAAATCAGCCACATGATCACGCCAGTAACCGCGCACCTACTGTTACCGACCGACTGGTACATCAGCCCTTCGTTCCACGTCAGCTTGCTTCGCCCATACATCCCAACTACAAGCCAACTACCTCGCCACCGCCCGCCATCCATGACTCGCCCTGCATCGGAGCCGATCATCGAGCCCGAAAAAATCATGAGCCATCGGATTCGACACCCCACGGGAATCAGGAGGATTGAATTCCTCATTCGCTGGAAGGACCGCACGCCAACTGAAGATAGCTGGGTGCCCCTGGCCAACATTGAAAACCACCCTGCCCTGCAAGTGTACCTGAGGAGCCGGGGATTCCGCGATATACACGCACTCGCGTAGCGGAGGGGGCTTCTTGAAGGGGGAGGGGGTAGTGTAAGGAATTTTCTCAGCATTCCTTACGGAGCCCGACTACATCGCGTACAGCAACAGCCGTTGTTCGCCCGTTACTGCTAACGGGACTTCGCCAACTTCGCGTGCACTGTTTTGCCAAACCTCGCACTGCTGGCCCGGCCGTGTCGGCCTACGCTTCGGGACTAGCCCGAGCCTCGCTGCCAGCATAGCACTAGCTAGCTCGCACGCACCGCGTTACCATTTGCATGTTTCGCGTATAAATGTTCGCTCATGCCTTCGCTCACATCTTAGTACTCGTTTGACACCATAGTGCAATTCTCGCTACTTCGATTCATTGCACCCGTAACAGTTCCCAATTGGCTATTGTGGTTCGATAAGTGCACACGCACGTGGAGCCAACGTGCCCCCCGAACCGAACCAGGCAGCGGCACCGAGACGCACCGTAGAACTTCGACAGAATCCACCAGACGTGAACCGAGCCTATACAAAAACATGTCAAGCCCTCAAGGTCTGCTTTTTTGCACATTCTGTCTTGAAATGTTCAAGTTTTGTACTGCCCGAGAATCAGCACGTTCGGTTGTGTGCTCCGAACCTCCGGGGCTGGCACTGACAGTCGCACCGCCGCAAAACAGAACAGACCGCGCCACCGACTGCCAGCACTGCCGTGAAGTGAAATTGCCCCACGTCTGGGGAAACCATTCTTGGCGATCTGGCAAAATGGCAGCGCACCAACAGGGTACGGAAAAAGGTTCCCGTTTTCTCGCCCTTCCTCACTGCTTGCTTCCTTTCCGTCTTCCAAGTCAAGCTAGCACACCCATCAATCTGTTCTAGATATTAAAGCCAGGGTCTCATGTAAGCTAAGGAGCCATCGACTGCAAAGCACTTGAAGCTAGGTAACCAAGTTAGTGCTGGCGAAGTTGTCTCTGGTTGGTTTGGAAACTCAGCTTGCGTCACTGCCCCAAAAGCAATTGCACAACACTTTTGGGTACTCCAGACTTTCGATGAGTTGGGGGCATTTTAGGTTTGGCTCCGAACCAAGTTTCCAAGCCTAGATGGTTCGGTTGCCCCCAGCGATTTACTTTGGCTTCGCACCCCTCGCTTCACCCCACTTCGAACCTTACACCTCGCCAACCAATCAAAGCCACACTTTCAACAACAATTGCAAAGCACTTGTAGTACGTGAGACCCTGGCTTTAAAGCACTGTTTCTTGGGACGTGTAGCAGCCTTGTCAAACCGCTGCTCAGCTGGTTTTTCCTTGAAGGATATGATAGCAGCATTGATAAGCGAGTAGCTCTAAGAGCATCCGGTTTAACTTGCAAGCAAGCTCGAAGTGTTACAATGCGCGGCATTGTTCTACAGATAGGCATCCTGCTCGTTGCGGCCTCGGTCGCGTCAGCATGGTCAGGTCAGTCAGTCTCCTATTCAGCACGTTCGATAGACCTCGAACCTTGTTCATCGTGCCAGCATGGGCTCGACCATTATCCTCTCTTTCTACATCACACTCCCCCTCCTTACTAACGCACTCTTCCTTCCCCTATCAACCCACTCCATATCCGCAGTCATTTCGCTCAACCTACTTCCCCTCCCTATTAGGTTGAAGTGATTTCTTGGTCCACTCACCTTCAATGACATTCGGAATCTCCACGAAAAATAGATACAATAAATTGCTACATTGAAGATACCGCGGAGCAGTTTATTGTATATATTTATTGCTACATTGCTACATTCGGTTAAAATCTCACCTACATACAATAAATTGCTCCGCGCCGTTACAGTCACATGACATCATCACGCTTCAGCGTCCTAACCTCTGCAGTCTCATCTCTTCCTCTACTCCCCTTGTTTCTTCGTTAATGTCACAGGAAATCATCCCGCCTCGATGGGCCATCACGCAGCGGGCACGGGGCACCATCACGACCCGAACATCCACCCCGATGACCCTCGTTACAATCACAATCACTTCCTCTTCCATCAGTCTGGTAACCAGCCGCCGCCTCTTTTCGCCGCCGTCGCCGCTGTTGCAGCTGCCGGGAGACCTGCTTGGGAGAGTCCTGGACTCGCAGCTACGTCGGAAGCGGCATCAGTCGCGACTGCCGAGGCAACAGCAACGGTCGAAGGAGGCGGAGGAGGAGGAGGAGGAGGAGGAGGAGGAATAGCCTCGATTGCCGCCGCAGCGGACAGCGGAACAGTCGCAGGGAACGAGAGGGCTGTGATTGTAGGCCCTGTAGATATGGAGAAGCTATTCCTTCCGGAAGCGGGCAATGCGGCGGCATCTGCGGGGCCGACAGCGAAAAAGGGACCCCCGGGACCGTGCACGAGTCTTAAGAAAGTCTACATTATCAATGTTACGAAGGTGTCGCACCTCACCACGCGAACCATGCTTCCCCCCACCGCCACTGTTGTTCTCTACCTGAAAAACAACCTGGCGCTGACCAAGGGCCTGCTGTTCAACGCGCCGTACTCGTGCACGATTCTGATGAGCGAGAAGTGGCCGGGGTTTACTATATCGAGTACGGACCTGACGAACCCGGTGATTCGCGTGTGGAATGCGAATAACTTCGTGTCGATGAACGTTAACTACAAACTGCCCGTGACGGAGGGCAGCCCCGAATGCACCAACGTGCCGGAGCTCGGGTCGGGCGAGACGTGTCCGGCTGTGTCGGTGTACAAGTCGTACGGAGTGCAGATCGGCATGGTGAGTGATATCTGAGGCGCATCATCTGTATGTATGGTCATGGTGGCTGCCAGTGAGGGAGAGCTCGGGTCGGGCGAGACTTGTCCTGCTGTGTCGGTGTACAAGTCGTATGGCGTGCAGATCGGCATGGTGAGTTACATTCTGAGGCGCTTAATACATAACTAAGGTGAGTGACAATTTCTCGAATACTTGTCTAGTTCGTTCGTACGGAGCAGATTTTATGGTTGATCCTTGCTGCTTTCTCCCTCTCTGCCCTAGCTCCAAGCCAAGGTATCACATGTCTCTCCCGTTCCCTTGTTTTTTACGCCCCCCACAGGGCACGGTCTACGAACGAGTGGACGTGCTGAGGAGCATGGTCGTGCGCGTGGACTCACTCAAGGTCACCGTTCTCTTGCTAACACCCATATCTCCCCCCCTTCCGTCACCCCTCTCCTTCGTTCCTCCTCTCCTCGTTGTCCCACAGGGCACGGTGTACGGACGAGTGGACGTGCTGAGGAGCATGGTCGTGCGCGTGGACTCACTCAAGGTCACGGGAGTGGCTATCTTCAACAAGTCGCCGGGCGCCATTCGCGTTGCGATGTCGGGCTACGGCCCTGACCTCCTGCGCGCCCAAATCGTCCTCTCGAGCAACGAGGTCTTTGGTGAGTCTCGTTTCTTGGCGCTATAATATTTATTCAAGTAGGAAGATTGTCGCCGGGCGTCATACTCGTTGCGATGTCGGGCTACGGCCCTGACCTCCTGCGCGCTCAAATCGCCCTCTCGAGCAACGAGGTCTTTGGTGAGCGAGAGGGTTGACGTTTCTTCTTGCTGTTTGATTAAATCGAGTTTTGACTTGATAGATTTGTTAAATCGAGTTTTGACTTGATAGATTTGTTAAATCGAGTTTTGACTTGATAGATTTGTTTTTCAGAAAAGCGAGGTATGACGAGACTTCGCAGTTTCTTCTTGCTGATCATATGTTTCAATTAGCGAGGTCTGACTTGAGAAACTAGTTTCCCAACCCAAGGGCATTTTCTTGTGCTTATCACCTCCCCCTCTCCACATCCCCCCTCCACCACCTTTCCTCCCCCCCCCTCCCCCTCCTCCCCTCTCCCCCAACCCAACCCCTTTCCCCTCCTTTCTCGCCCCCCCTCCTCCTCCCCCCCCTCCCCCCTTTTCCGCACAGGCGTGGACACCCCGATCGTTTTGCACAGGGGCGCCGTCGGCATAACGGTTACGAACAACTTCGTGCACAATTTCATTTTCGCGGGGATTCGGTGCGGCGCGGACGTGCACTACAGCGGCGACTGCATGCTGACGCGGATCAACTGGAACCGTGTGGTGGCGTCGGGGAGGAACACAAACGGGGATCACGACGCGGCGGGGATTTATTACTGCACGCACTGGTTCAACCCTGGTAAGATAGAAAACTGTCAATATTCAAGACTCACACTATTGCGCATATGCTAAGCACACCGCATTAGGGTTTGCCGTCTTGGGGTAGTCGGTGGTACTCATGTTGGGAGCAGGTGGAAGTGGGGGAAGAGAGGGGTGGGTGGGTGGGCTGGGGAAATCGGGTTTGCGCGGTTTTTGACTTGGGAAGATGAGGGAAGGGCACATGGAGGTATGCACTGTCACAGAAACATTTGCTTTTACATAGAAGTACAATAATTGTTCACAAGGCAATTTGGCCATAGGTGGTGGTGCAATCACACAGCACACTCCTGCTCACCCTTTCCCTTTTCCTTGTGTGCACCCATTGGTATGCAGGCAACAGAGCGTTTTGCAACTATGTGTTTAACGGAGATCACTGTTATTATCTGGACTATTGCACATCTGGCGTGCTTGTAAGGGGCGGGGCTTGCATCAACACGTACGACGGCATGAAAGTCAACAACGGCAAGAGGTGAGAACAATGTTCACATGAGCTATCGTTTTATTGGCTGACCAATCTTATCACGGTCTACTGTTATAACCTACTTGCATCAGGGCTCTCTGCTGTTAATGTTCATGCTTAAAACTTGCTCAGGCGTACGTGCTTGTCACTTGCTCACATCACGTTATAGGCCGCACTCTCGTGCCCGTTCCCTAAGGAAATCTGCCTTCTGCACGCAGTACTTGCTGTAAATATTTGCGACCATGCTCAACTGCTCGTTATCCTCTATTTCATCCCCTGTATTGTCCCACTCGTTACAGGAACGTGATTAAGCACGTGGCAATGAAGGGCACACAGGGATCCCCTGGTTGGACCACATGCTTTACAGTCACGCTCAACAACTGCCTCAAGGACCCTGGCAGCTACTGGGAGGCCATGCGCGCCAAATACTACAACACACCTGCAATCAATGCGGTAAGTTCAGCCAAGGAAATCAGCACATTTGGTACAGTCTACCACACACATACCTTGCAGTCACGGTCAGCAAGCACATTCTTTACAGTCACGCAACTTCCTCGAGGACCCTGGTAGCTACTGGGAGGCATGCGCGCCAAATACTACAACACACCGTGATCGATGTCAGCTGAGCACTTTACAGTTCACAGTAATGAACTGCCTCAAGGTCCCCTGGTAGGTAACTACTGGGAGTGGTGATCTCTACCAAGTTCAAGTGAGTACCTTCTGTACAGTCACAATCAGCAAGCACATTTCTTGCATTCGCGGTCAGAAAGGTGGGTTCTTTACATTCACGCTCAACAGCTGCCCTGAGAACCGTGGCAGCTACTGAGGGGGGTGAGAGGCCAAATTTCACAACTCGGATAAACGCAGAGCATTTCAACGCATCACAAGGGTCGCAGCCACAAACACGTTCTTTCACATTTTAATGCTTCTTGCTCTTATCCGTTCCCAATATCCGACCTCGTCCTCCTCAGAGTTTCCCGTTGAAAGCTGTCTGTGAAGGGAAATCTGTGCGTGTACTAGGATCGCCTTGCAGCAGCTACTTTGACCAATGCCGTCGAGTCTACTACTCGGAGCAACATCTCTTTCCCAGCCTCTTTTCATCTCTAACCGCTTCTCTCCCCAAACTTTCGAGGTGACTTTTGAGTCGACTCAAAAGTCACCTCGAGAACATCTCTTTCCCAGCCTCTTTTTCATCTCTAACCTCTCCTCCCCAAACTTTCTTCCCCGCTCTCCTCTTCCCAGAGGTGGCCGTGGATGCAAACTGTCTGCAAGGAGAAATCTGCTTTCAACGGAGTGCCGTGTAACCCACCGGGTGAACCTCCTGCTAGTGAAACAGGGGCCTGCAGCGGTTACGGCACGGACAACCTCGTTGATCTGATCACAGTGAACACCTCTGGGAGGGCTCCGGATTATAAATACTGCGAGAAATACCCCGCTGTGCCGCGACTCAATAAGGAGCATCATATCCCGGTTCGTCCATTTGCTGCGAAGTTCGTTAACTACAAGCGCAACAACCTTGGGCTTCAAAAGGGTTCGCCGATTTTCAACAGGCGTCCGAATTATCTGAGCTGCCCGAAGGGAGCGACGGGGCCCCGGAGGTTTTCGACCAACTCGTATTACTGGAACTACAACGTTCCGATGCCTGCAGGATTTCAAAAGGTAGTGGCCATGGATACGAATCACATTATTGACCGTGACCTCATCCCCAAGCAAGTGCGAGCACAGATGATGGACACTTCTGAATATTCCTGGCTGAGGAGCCAATTGGTGTGACGGGGCCTGATAGTTTGAAGTAGGTCAATAGAAAGGTAATGCAATGGTTGAAAAACTTGACTGTTTGGACAATGGGTAGCATACGGCCAATATATATTTGAGCTATCTATGCTAATAAAAAAACATATTGGATGCAAGACTCTTATGCAGTACTCGGATTTTCTTTCTCTCGGAGATGCCAGTTTCTGGACGAGAGACATCCTCGCTTCGTGCACCCCAGCCAGAATCCAGGCCATCTTCATTTCCGTCGGTTTTCGCAGAAAAGTGCGTTAGCTATTTGCCACGTCGGTGAAGTTCGTAGAGTCAACGGGGTTCGGCTTCTGCACTCGGTCAGATAAAATTCCGCATGTGCGACTCCTGCCGCTGCTCACCGACTGCGCGCGGCTGACGTACACCCGTCCCTGAACCAAGCCAAGCCGCACATCGCAGATCCGACGGCGTAAATCACATGGTAACCGCGACGCGCCATCACTTGTGATTCAGATCGCGGCTCCCTTGTTTCAACCTTCCCGTCACCTCCCCCTTCACCACCAACTTCCTTGCTGATGCCTTCCTACTTCGCAAGAAATGTTCGCGATACATGTCGGAGATGTGCCCTCCCCTGATCATTCTCGCGAAGAAACAGTTACGAACTTTCGTCCACACCGCCAACCGAAAGTCCCCGCCGTCACACCCACCAAACACCAAAACCTGTAAGCATTTCTCGGCCACGTTTCGAGTCAATCACCACGGAGCAGCAATTTCCGCTGGCAGTCACCAACAGCAACGCTCTTCGCAAACGACCATGGCGTTGTTATGACCTCGCCCGTTCCCGTGCCGTACATTACTTCGATGTGAACTTGTCAGCCAGGCAACGTTTTCTATACTTGAGTTGGCGTAGTAAGTCTGTCCGTAACTTGATGCGTTAGTTGCATCCCGCGAACTTTCCGACAGGTCAAGCCAATTAGGGTTTCTGCATCAGCCGGCTGATGAAATCCAGCCGTTCTTCGCTGCAACACATCTGAAAGCAATTTTTGTAGCACCGAGTCTGTCGTGGAATCTCGATGGTGGCAGCGCCACACGTAGATTAGTGGGATCGACGTGTGGATTGTTCCCAAGGGATCGTTCTCTATTCGTTTTGGGAATCAATCGGTCGCGGATGCCTGGAAGAAGAAAAGTCGGTCGCGCTGCGGCCTGCAAGAGAATGGCGATATCTAACTCCGTGGCAATCTGCGGGATCTTCGCCGTCGTAATCGGCTTGTCGTCCTGCGCCGCTGTGACGGCATGGTCAGGTACGCGTTGGCATGGCGAGGTACGCGCTATAATGCACTGTCAGTTTCGCGTTGCAAGGTATGGCGAGGTACCCCATATTAGGCGCGGTCAGGCACCCGTTTCAAGGAATGCTGAGATTCGACTCAAAAGGAAGCTTATAACCAGCCAAACTAATTAGTGCATTTATGACGCGCCGAAAGAAAAAGTGCGACCTCTGCTGGCATCAGCTGGTCCTCGCTCCCACATGTTTCCATGACAACCCCCCAACGCCCCCCAACCTACCCGTTTAATCCTCCCCCCCCCCCGTTACAGTCATAGGGCACCACCCAGCTTCAGTGGGGCATCACCCAGCAGGCGTGGGTCATCACCACCATTATTATCACACCGCCAGCCCCCACAGCCAATCTTTCAGCCAAGCTCCCTCTCAATACGGTAACACTCAGTACAGTCCCGGTGACGGATACAGTCACGACGAGCGCGACATGCTGCGTCGGGTTGAATCGGTGCGGCAGCAGCAGCAAGAGCGGGACAGTCAGCCACCACCGCTCTTCACCGCTGTGGCTGCCGCTGCTGCGTCAGGCGAACCCTTCCTCCTCGACTTCCCTCTCAAAAGGGCTTCTTTTGCTGCTGCTGCTGCCGCTACAACTGCTGCTACAACTGCTGCTACGGCTACTGCTACAGCTGCTGCTGCTACAGCCGGAGCAACTAGGCGGCAGCCCAGGAGAAGGCGAACAGTGATCATTGGGCCAGTTTCCCTGCAACGCGCCGCTACAGCCGCAGGATACCAGCCGTCCAAGTCCCGCCCACAAGGCTCCTGCTCCTCGCTCAAGAAAGTCTACATAATCAACGTGACCTCTGCTGCTGATTTCGCCGCCCGTGCCTCCCTCCCGCCCACCACCACTGTTATTCTGTATTTACGGAACGATCTGACGCTGCCTAGAGGGTTGTTTTTCCGTCGGCAGCAGTCGTGCACGATCCTCATGTCGGCGAAATGGCCCGGTTACACGCTCACGGGTGGTAACCCTATGTACCCGGTGCTGCGCGTGTGGAACACAAACAACTTCCTGTCGCTGAACGTGAATTATAAGCTGCCGGTGACAGAAAGAAGCCCCGAGTGCACCACTGTGCCGGAGCTGGGGAAGGGAGTCACGTGCCCCGCGATCTCTATCCATCGGGCCTATGGCGTGCAGATTGGCAAGGTGGGTCCCTCCCTTCCACCTGCTTTTCCCCCTCCCTTGCTTCTCGCTGAACGTGTATTATAAGCTGCCGGTGACAGAAAGCAGTCCCGAGTGCACCACTGTGCCGGAGCTGGGGAAGGGAGTCACGTGCCCCGCGATCTCTATCCATTGCTCGTACGGCGTGCAGATTGGCAAGGTGAGTTGTTAGCGGCCTGTGTGCGGTAAGCTGAATGCCGTTGAACGTGAATGATTATTTGCCCGTGAAGGAGAGCAGTCCCGAATGCACCACTGTGCCGGAGCTGGGGAAGGGAGTCACGTGCCCTGCGATTTCAATCCACCGGTCGTACGGGCGTGCAGTGGTAAGGTAGGTCTTTCCACCTGCTTGTTTGCATCCTTGTATTCTGGTTGTGCGCTCAAGAGCCTGGTTGTGCGCTCAAAAGCCTGGTTGTGCGCTCAAGAGCCTGGTTGTGCGCTCAAGAACCTGGTTGTGCGCTCAAGAGCCTGGTTGTGCGCTCAAGAGCCTGGTTGTGCGCTCAAGAGCCTGGTTGTGCGCTCAAGAGCCTGGTTGTGCGCTCAAGAGCCTGGTTGTGCGCTCAAGAGCCTGGTTGTGCGCTCAAGAGCCTGGTTGTGCGCTCAAGAGCCTGGTTGTGCGCTCAAGAGCCTGGTTGTGCGCTCAAGAGCCTGGTTGTGCGCTCCCTTACCTCGCCTCTTTCCTCTTTCTGTTTCCCTCCCACAGGGCAACATCTTTGGGCGAGTGGACGTTCTAAGGAGCATGGGTGTGCGCCTGGACTCACTCAAGGTCACCGGAGTGGCTTCCTTTGACAAGTCGCCTGGGGTGATCCGAGTGGCCCTGTGTGGGTACGGGCCTTCGCTGCTGCAAGCCAACATTGTCATCTCCAACAACGAGGTGTATGGTGAGTGGGATGTTTTCTGAGTCAACGTAAGTCAACCAGAGTCAACCATGTGTGGGTACGGGCCAGCACTGCTGCAAGCCAACATTGCCATCCCTAACAATGGGGTGTATGGTGGTGAGTGGTTCTGTAATAACCAGAACTATGGTGGGTAGATCGTGACACGTTCACTAGAGGCTCTTGTGCTGATGAAGGCCTTTGCTGGCCGAAACGCGTTCACACGTGACATCCAGGCCTTTGTGGGTAGATCGTGACACGTTCACTAGAGAATCAAGTCGAAGTCGCCTGGTGTGATCCTCTCCTCTCTCCCTCGTTTGCCCCCTCTTCTCGTTTCGCCCTCTTCCACTCTTTTTCCTTTGTCTGCAGGCGTGAACACCCCCATTGTCTTGCACAGGGGAGCAGTTGGCACCACCGTAACCAACACCTACTACATCCACGACTATATCTTCTCCGGCATTCGGTGCATTACAGCGGCGACTGCATGCTCGCGCTAACCCACATCAACTCCAACCTTTTCCTTTCCCTCCTCTTATGCTCAATCCACTCTTTTCTCCCTGACCTCCTGCCCCCACCTTCCATGTCCCTTCAGGTGTGAACACCCCCATCGTGTTGCACAGGGGAGCAGTCGGTGTTACCGTTACCAACAACTACATCCACGACTATATCTTTGCCTCTCTCCGCCCCTCTCACTCTTCTCCCCTATTCCCCCATTCACCCCTGCAGGCGTCAACACCCCCATTGTCTTGCACAGGGGAGCAGTGGCATCACAGTCACCAACAAAACAAGTACATCCACGACTACATTTTCACGGGGATCCGATGCGGCGCTGGCGTGCATTACAGCGGTGACTGCATGCTCACTGATCAACTCCAACCTCGTGATTTCCTCTCCTCTCCCCTCACCCCGTCTGCTCTTAACCCCACTTTCCCCATTCGCCTATACAGGTGTCAACACCCCAATCGTCTTGCACAGGGGAGCAGTCGGTGTTACCATTACCAACAACTACATCCACGATTATATATTTGCGGGGATTCGCTGCGGCGCGGACGTGCATTACAGCGGAGACTGCATGCTGACTCGCATCAACTCCAACCTCGTGATCTCCTCTGGGAGGAATTTGAACGGGGACTATGACTCGGCAGGGATCTACTATTGCACGCACTGGTTCAACCCTGGGAACTCCGCCCTCTGCAACTACGTGTTTAACGGCGACCACTGCTACTATCTGGATTACTGCACGTCGGGCGTGCTTGTGCGGGGCGGCGCGTGTGTGAATACATATGACGGCATGAAAGTGAATAACGGCAAGAGGTGAGACGATTGGGCCATGGGTTATGGGGCATGGGGCATGGGGCATGGAGGAACCTGAACGGGGACTATGACTCGGCAGGGATCTACTACTACACGCACTGGTTCATTCTCTGGTTCATTCTCTGGTTCATTCTCTGGTTCATTCTCTGGTTCATTCTCTGGTTCATTCTCTGGTTCATTCTCTGGTTCATTCTCTGGATTATTGCACGTCGGGGGTTCTTCTGAGCGGCTGTCTCACCTCTTCCCATTGTTGACTTGCAAAACTGGATCGCTTTTTGAGGCGCCTCAAAAATCGTCTGAGCGGGTGCCTCACCTCTTCCCATTGTTGACTTTCAAAAACTGGATCGCGGTCCCAGCACCTTGGGACATTCATGCCCCACGACACCCGATCACTGCTCAGTTATATGTTCAATTGCTCCTTCAAGACACCCGCTTCGTCCCCTACCTTGCCTCGGCAGCCCGTCTGCCCAACAACTCTCGTTGTCCCTACTTTTGAGAATTCTCAAAAGCGTTTTCTGCCCGACAACTCTCGTTGTCCCTCCTTTTTGAGAATTCTCAAAAGCGTTTTCTGCCCAACAACTCTCGTTGTCCCCCCTTTCTGCCGTACTGCCTCCACCCCTTTTTCCCCTGCGTTCACCACAGGAACGTGATGAAGCACGCGGCGATGAAGGGCACTCAGGGGTCGGTGGGTTGGACGGTCGGTGGGTTGGACGGCATGCCTCACAGTCATGCTCGAGAACTGCTCAATTGACCCCCCTCCACCGCTCTGCACCGTGTTGTCCTTCCTTCCTCCTGTGTAGGAACGTGAAGCACGCGGCAATGAAGTGCACTCAGGGGTCGGTGGGTTGGACGGTCGGTGGGTTGGACGGCATGCCTCACAGTGACTGTCAGCAACTGCCCCATCCATCGCCCCCTGCTCCCCCTCTTCTTGCCACCCCTTACATTCCCTTTGTTCATCACAGGAACGTGATAAAGCATGTCGCAATGAAGGGCACACAAGGGTCGCTGGGATGGACGTCGTGCCTCAGAGTGACCGTCAACAACTGCCTCAAAGACAACCTTGACCCCTCCCCTTTTCCCACCGCTCTCCACCGCACTGCACTCCTTTCCCCCATGCAGGAACGTGATAAAGCACGTGGCGATGAAGGGCACACAAGGGTCGCTGGGATGGACGTCGTGCCTCACAGTGACTGTCAACAACTGCTTGAAGGACCCCGGGGACTACTGGGAGAGGATGCGCGTCAAGTACTACAACAGCGACCGCATCAACCGGGTATGCGAGGGCAATGCAGGTAGCGAGCATAGAGCAAGCACGTACATGGCAGTAGCTCACAACATTTGAGAGACGTCTCAGGAGTACAGTAAGGGACTACTGGGAGGTGATGCGTGTGAAGTACTACAACAGTGTAAGTGAGAGCAGCGCAGGAAGTGAGCACCACCCAGGAAGTGAGCAGCGCAGGAAGTGAGCAGCGCAGCGCATACACACATAGAGTAAGGGAATATTGGGCAGCGACACAAGTGAAATACTCTTCCCCCTCGTCCTCCTCTCTCCTCACTCCTCACTCCAATCTCCTTTCTCTCCTTTCCCCCGTTATTGTCACATCCAGCTATGGCCTTGGATGAAGAACGTGTGCAAGGAGACATCGGCCAATGGTGGCGTGCCATGTAACCCGCCAGGTCAGCCTGGTGCTGACGTCACCGGAGCATGCAGCGGCTTGGGAACCGACAATCTCATCGACGTTGTTGCAGTCAACACCACCGATTACGGTCTTGACTGGAAATACTGCGATAACTACACTGTTACAGAGAAATTAAATACGCAGATTAACATTACGCTGAATCGGCCTTACGCTGCGGGATTCCGGAATTACAGGCGGAATGATTTGGGGCTGAAAAACACGTCGGTGATTCTGAAGTTCCGCCCGAACTATTTGAGCTGCCCGCTGGGGCTCGCTGGGCCGAGAAAGTTTTCGGAGAAGTCGTTTTACAGGGGTTACAATATTCCGATGCCGTGGGGGTTCCGGAAGGTTGTTAGGATGGACACGGATCATATCATAGACCAAGATTTGATTACGCCGGCGGTTAGAGCTCAGATGATGGCGGCTGGTGAGGGGGAGTATTCGTGGTTGGGTAGGCCTTTTCTTGTAGGGAGTTAGGTGCATGGTCAGTGCTCTGTGGCATATAATAAAGAGGTGTGGTATGGTGAACCATCATATTGTAAAACTAGTGCTACCGTACCCATTTGCATAATGGTCACCTACTACAGATTGAATGCTTTATGGGGCCATGTATTCCAATGCTTCCAAGATGGGTTCCTGCTTCCAAAATAGCTTTGACATAGACATGGCCACAATTGTGAATTGCCTTCTTTGTGAACGCACTAATCTAGTCCAGTTTCATATCATAATTGTGTAGAGGAGGATATTGTAATCGAAGCTGCCAGAAGATGTTTTTTGGAAGCAGTTGTTGAGTACATAGACGTGGACGTGGTCTTGGGTGAAGCGCCGCTCACGCGGCCCAAACCCCACCGAACCGAACCAAACCCGCAGAGAGCTTCCGCACCGCCACTGCCTGCACGCCACGTAAGTTCAGCGCCCTCCCCAGCCAACGAGGGAGCTGCAATCTGCGTTCGGTGAGCCGCCAAGGCGGACAAAAAACGCGACTCGGCGTGGTCGTTGGGCTGGGTACTGTACTCGACACGGAAGAAGAATTTCCGCTAGTTCGATAGAAGTCCCGTAACCTTGCTCAACCACTCTAATTAGATTTTATTGATTTCGATATCTACTAGCACCGTGCCAAACCACGGTTGGAGCTTCATTCTGCTTTGATTATTTCTGTATGCGACAGTTCTTGCGGAGGGGCAATGACTAACGAGTGCGAGAGTTGAATTGTTCGCTTTCGCTCAGTTCTGTTACCTTCGCGCCATTAATTATTCCGTGCTGCCAGTTAGTAGTTCCTGCCAACTCCAACTCAGCGTGTAGGCCGATAGAGCAGGCGGGTGTTTCTATCATCCAGCGTTCCTTCCAAGAGCTTGTGTCAGTCTTTCGCAAGTAGTCTGTTCTTAGAGCTCGTGCTCGTACGTTCGTGCTTAGTCTGCTGCCCCGCTCGAGTTCAATCAGTTAGCGTTGCTCTGACCTGGAAAAGTCTGTTAGGGTGGCAGATTACCTTTTGCTCACCAGTCTAGTCATCACGATCGCCAAGTTCGGGGTTTTCTTTTAACGGGCACTGGAGATCGATGCACCAGCTTCTGGTATTCCATGCTTCTGGTCCCCGCATGAGACAATGTTAAGAGCCTCACAATCGCCTTATCGAGAATGACTCTCACTGGTTAATTAGTTACTGACTTGGCAATGAACATTAAAGCCGATATATCAAAAGGGGCTTCACATATAATATTCATATTATCTCTTTGATTATTTTCCTTGTTGTCTTAGAGGGTGACTCGGTACGCGTTTCGGTTCAATCCTTCTCCAGATGCGCATTCCAAGAATCATGCGCCCGTTGCGTCATCGGCGCGAATCCTCGTTATTAGCTGTCGCGTTTTTCTGCCTGTGCTATTGTCGGCTCGCGTCTCCGTCCGGCGCTGCTATTGATGGACACTTGACACGTGGCAACCGCAACAGCTTTTTCCCAGCCCCTCGGCCGCATGGACGCTGGTTATCTGACACGTGGCAAGCGTCGGAATTGAAAGAGTCGAGAAGTAGTAGGGAAGCCGACACGGAAAACAGAGGCGCACAGAGTAAATACGGTTCGCAGTATGAAGAATTATGGAGCCTCGAGTCGCGCTTAGACTACGAGACCGCGCCGCCATGGAATCAGGATGATTATGCGGAGCCTATGTCGCAAGGGGAGGGGGAAGAGGAAGGGGAGGGGGAGGGGAAAGGGGACGGCATAGCGGCCGGCAAGGGAAAGAAAGCGGAAGTAGCCGGAGAGTTTAATTTAGAGTCCTTGGAGGGGTTGGGTGAACGACACGGGGACAGTGAGGGCAGTGGGGGCAGTCGTGGGGAAGGGCAACGGGGAGGCGGAGGGGGAGCAGGAGGGGGAGGGAGAGGGGAAGGCGGCGGAGAAGGAAGGGGAAGGGGAAAGGGAGGCGGGAGGCGGAGAGGGGAGCAGCGGCGGTACAAGGGGGACCTTGCGGGCGGGCTGTTGGTGCGGTGGCATGGCGGCACAGGCGCGAGTGACCAACCCAGTGACTCGACCTCAGGTGGTGACTCGTGGCAAGGTGGTGGTGATTCAAGCAACGGTGGTGCTGGTGATGGCGATGCTGTTGCCACTGCTGCTGCTGTAGGTGCTGGTGCTACTGGCGGTGGTGCTGCTAGCGGTGATGTTACTAGCGGTGGTGCTAGTAACAGTGGTGGCAACGGGGATAGGCAAGACAGGGACTGGTTTATGAGAGAGTGGGGGCGCAGCGGTATGGTGCAAGATGGTGCTGCGAACGATGGGGGTGATGATGATGCTGATGGTGCTGATGGTGCTGATGGTGATGATGGTGATGATGGTGATGATGGTGAAGGGCGGGTTGCTGTTGCTACTGCTGTGGATGTTAGTTCGAGTAACGGTGGTGATAGCACCATCAGTCGTAGCAGGGGTGGTGGTGGTAGCAGCAGCAGGGGGGGGGACGACAGGGACTGGTTCATGAGAGACTGGGGGCGCAGCGGTATGGTGCAAGATGCCGCTGAGATCGATAGGGATGGTGATGGTGGTGATAGTGCCGATGGGCGTGTTGTTGTTGCTGCTGCTGTGGATGATAGTGCTAGTAACGGTGGTGGTAGCACCACTAGTCGTGGCAGGGGTGGTGGTAGTGGCAGCAGCAGAAACGAAGGGGGAGACAGGGATTGGTTTATGCGAGAGTGGGGGCACAGCGGTATGGTGCTAGATGGTGCAGTGACCGATGCTGATAATAATGGTGCTGGTAGTGATAGTGATGGTGATGGCAGTGTTGCAGTTGCTGCTGCTGTGGATGATAGTGCTAGTAACGGTGGGGATGACAGTAGAGAAGACAGGGACTGGTTCACGAGGGAGTGGGGTCACAGCGGCATGGTGCAGGATGGTTCTGCGACCAATGGGGGTGATGGTGATGATTCGGATGCTGATGATGAGGAAAACGGTGTAAGCAGCCACGCTTTTAGTGATGAAGGCAGGAAGGATAATCCCATGGCTACAGTAGCATCCGCGTTTGAAGCAGCTTCTGCTGGTGCTGATGTTTCTTACTATGATGCGGATTATGGAGTCAGCAGTCAAGGATTAAGGGATGAAGGCAGGGAGGAAGACCCTATGGCTACAGTAGCATCCGCGTTTGAAGCCGCTTCTGGTGGTGCTGATGATACTGCTGCTGCTGATTATGATGATAATTATGATTATGGAGTCAGCGGTCAAGGCTTAAGCGATGAAAACAGGGAGGAGGATAACCCCATGGCTACAGTAGCATCCGCGTTTGAAGCAGCTTCAGGTTTCGACTATAGGAGTGACAGCAGCAGCGGTGATAGTAACGAGAGTGATATCATCAGCGGTGATAGAAGCGAAGGTGCTAGAATGGTAGCTATGGCAGCACGAGACGTTGCCGAGGCTCGCACCGAGCCTAGCCTAGGTGCGGGTCCGAACCTGGTGTGGCCTCTGGACGACAGAGGTAACCAGGTCAGCAGGTACGGTAGAAATGACGATGGTTCTGGTGACTCTGCGCTTGATGCTGCTCCTGGTGAATCTGATGCGGGGAGTGCTGCTGCTAATGCGGACGGCATGGGGTGGAGCAATGAGTACGGATTAGAGAAAAGCGAAAAGAGTGAAAAGAGTGAAAGGAGTGCAAGGAGTGAAAGGAGTGAAGGGAGTGAAAAGGGTTCTGGACTATTCACACCCATGTTTGGCCCGAAGTTTACAGATGCAGAATTGACAGCACTGGCTGCAAGGGATGCGGCAGGGGCTATTGGGCACCCGGGGTTGACCCCTCAACCCCGGTCAACTGACTCAACCAAGTCAACCGAGTCAACTGAGTCAATCAAGTCAACCGAGTCAACGGATGAAGAGCTAGTAGCAATGGCTGCAAGAGATGTGGCAGGGGCTATTGGGCACCCGGGGTTGACCGCTCAACCACGGTCAACCGAGTCAACAGAGTCAACAAAGGGGAGCTCTGGCTTGGGGCCTTTCACTTGGCCTTTGGATGTTTCCGGCACTGTTGACTCTGCGGGTGCTGGTGATGCTTATAACGAGGATGGTTATGGTGGAGTGCTTGATGCTGCTGCTGTTGATGGAGCTGACACTACGGAGAGGAGCGGAAGTGACAATAAGGAGGATGTGGTTAAAGAGGAGAGTGACAATAACGGGGATGTGACTGAATGGGGTCGTGATTATATGGCTCTTGCTGCTAAGGACGTCTCGTTTGCGCTCATTCCACGTGGAAGCAGCCCATTGGACGAGAAGAGAGGGGGGAAAGGGGGCAAGGAACAGTGGAACAAGGAGGGGGCAGCAGAGGGAGGTGTAGGTGGAGCAGAGGAAGGGAGTGTGAAGGAAGCAAAGGGAGGGAGTGTGAAGAGGGAAAGGGTAGAGAAGATGAAGGGAGCAGAGGGATGGAGGGTAGAGGGGGCAGCAGCAGGGAGGGTTGAGGGAGCAGCAGCAGCAGCAGGGGGAGGGTTCAAGCGCCATCCTAACACACCCATGCAACCACAACGCAGCAGCAGCAGCAGCAAACAAAGCAGCGGTCAAGGCAGCAGAGGCGCTACGAAACAACGCTTGCCGGCCAAGCTCAAAGGCCCCGTCCCGTTCCCATTCACCATCCTGCCGCCCACAACCAACCCCATGGCCGGCATTCTCACGTGGCCCGTCACTTCAGTCCAAAACAGCAACAGTGCCGGCGACACCTCACCACCCCCCTCCTCCTCCCAGAATCCCTCCCCTTCTCGCCAGCCCGCTGTCAAACGGCCGAAAGGCGGCTGCACGAGCCTTAGAGCAGTCTACGTCCTAAACATCACCACTCCCGCCGATTTCAACCTCCGGTTACAGATCCCTCCCAACGTAACCGTCGTCATGTACCTTCAAAACAACCTAGTTCTCTCCTCGGGATTGGTTTTCGGCGTGGGGTTTTCCTGCTCGCTGCTCATGTCGACAGTAGGGATGTGGCCTGGGTATACGATAGAGTATCCCGGGAGTGACATGCCGGCTTTTAAGGTGGAGAATGCGAGTAACATCGTGTCAGTGAATGTGAATTGGAAGGTGGGGGTGGCACCGGGGTCGGCGGCGTGTGTGGGGTTTCAAGGGGCGGACAAGACGTCAGTATGTCCGGCGATCGCCATTCACCGATCGTACGGCGTGCAAGTGGGAGCGGTGAGAATCGACCTCGCCTCCTCTTCCCTCACCTCCCTTGCTACCATCTTTCCGCCATCAGTCTGCTTCTGCTCTGACGGCAGCCTCCATCCGTTGCCTCCCCTGCGACCCCTGCTCCTTCCCTCTCCTCCTCCCGTTGCCTCCCCTGCGACCCTGCTCCTTCCCTCTCCTCCTCCCGTTGCCTCCCCTGCGACCCCTGCTCCTTCCCTCTCCTCCTCCCGTTGCCTCCCCTGCGACCCCTGCTCCTTCCCTCTCCTCCTCCCGTTGCCTCCCCTATGACCCCTGCTCCTTCCCTCTCCTCCTCCCGTTGCCTCCCCTGTGACCTGCTCTCTCCCTCTTCCTCTCCTGCAGGGCACGGTCTATGGCGGAGTAGACGTGGTTTGGAGCATGAACGTGTGGGTCGACTCTCTCAAGATCACCGCGCCAGCCCTCCCCCTCTCCATCCCCTCCTCTTGTTGTCACTGACCTCTGGTGTTACCCCCAACTATGTGAGTTCTACTTTTGAGAATTCTCAAAAGTAAAATTCGCCTTTTCTTGTTGTCACTGACCTCTGGTGTTACCCCCAATCTCCCCTCCCGCACCTTCTGCCCTGCGTCACCCACACAGGGCATGGTCTATGGCGGAGTAGACGTGGTGCGGAGCATGAACGTGAGGGTCGACTCAATCGAGATCACCGCGCCAGCCCTCCCCCTCTCCATCCCCTCCTCTTGCTGTTACCTGTGGCGTAACCCGTTTCTCTCCCCTCTTCTGCCCTCCACCTTTCCGCACCCAACAGGGTACAGTGTACGGCCGAGTAGACGTTGTTCGGAGCATGAACGTGAGGGTCGATTCCCTCAAGATCACAGCCCCATCCCTCCCCTCCGTCGCCTCCCCCGCGCACATCCGCGTCGCGCTCTCCGGCATCGGCCCCTCCCTCCTCAAATCGAACGTGCTTATAACGAATAACGAGGTGTACAACGCGCGGATCGGCATCGTTTTGCACCGGGGCGCGGTGGGGGTGGCGGTGGCGAGTAACTACGTGCACGGGTTCACAGGCGCGGGCATCATGTGTGGCGCCGGGCCGCGATTCGTGGGCGACTGCATGCTCGTGAATGTCTCTAACAACGTGGTGCAGGCTCCCTGGGGCGCCATGCCTGGTGCTGGGAAGGCCATTGGGATCGTGTTTTCCACTCACTGGATCAACCCAGGTAAGGCCACTTTCTCTCCTCTGAGTGCACTGGGCAGCAGGGGTACGAGCAGTGGTAGGAGCGGTGGGGAGTGCCAGTGGTGGGAGTGGTGGGGGTGGCGGTGGCGAGTAACGACGTGCACGGGTTCACAGGCGCGGGCATCATGTGTGGCGCCGGGCCGCGATTCGTGGGCGACTGCATGCTCGTGAACGTGTCTAACAACGTGGTGCAAGCTCCCTGGGGGGCCATGCCTGGCGCTGGGAAGGTCATGGGGATCGTGTTCTCAACGCACTGGGTCAACCGAGGATGCCACGTGATTTTACTTCCCCCCCCCCATTTAAACCCCCCCTTCTTTCTCCCGTTCTTCTTGCCCTTGCCCCCAGGTAACATTGCATCGTGCAACTATGTCGTCAATGGCGGCCTCTGTTATGGCCTGGACGCCTCACCAAGAGTCCAAGGATTGTTCTCAACTTCCCTCCCCTTCACGTTTCCCCGTTCTTCTTGCACTCCCCACCAGGTAACATTGCATCGTGCAACTATGTCGTCAACGGCGGCATCTGTTATGACCTGGACACCCAATGCAGGCACTCAAGGTGTTGTCCTCATCCTTCCTCTCCCCTCTCCTCTCCCCCCAACGTTCCTCCAGGCAACATTGCGTCATGCAACTACGTCGTCAACGGCGCGCTCTGCTATGACCTGGACGCGCAGTCATCGGGTGTTTTGGTGTGGGGGGGTGCATGCATGTACGCGAAGCAAGGCGTGAGGATCAACAACGGGAAGATGTGAGTGTGTTTTTTTCTCCTAGTTCTTCATTGTGTCGCCGAGGCTCCTCAGAGTCATCAGGTGTTTTGGTGCACAGGGGTGCATGCATGTATGCGAAACAAGGCGTGAGGATGTAAGTATGCATGGAAGATGCATGCATGTATGCGAAACAAGGCGTGAGGGTCAGCAACGGGAAGATGTAAGTGGTGTTGCCCACAAAACTGTTTGTTTAGGCAACCCCATGCGAGATGATGCATAATGACCACCCCCTCTGATGCAGCCTCACTGGTAACGTTTTGAAGCATGTGATAATGAGGGAAGACAACTGTTGAGGCGCCTCAACTTTTGAGGCTCCTCAATGAAATTGTGTATGTCAGTCCGTCCCCCAGTGATACAGCCTCCCTGCAATAACGTTTTGAAGCATGTGATACTGAGGGAAGTCCCAGGAGCAACGGTCAATCCTGGGCCTTACAGAGCAACAGGGTCAATCCTGGGCCTTACAGAGCAACAGGGTCAATCCTGGGCCTTACAGAGCAACAGGGTCAATCCTGGGCCTTACAGAGCAACAGGGTCAATCCTGGGCCTTACAGAGCAACAGGGTCAATCCTGGGCCTTACAGAGCAACAGGGTCAATCCTGGGCCTTACAGAGCAACAGGGTCAATCCTGGGCCTTACAGAGCAACAGGGTCAATCCTGGGCCTTACAGAGCAACAGGGTCAATCCTGGGCCTTACAGAGCAACAGGGTCAATCCTGGGCCTTACAGAGCAACAGGGTCAATCCTGGGCCTTACAGAGCAACAGGGTCAATCCTGGGCCTTACAGAGCAACAGGGTCAATCCTGGGCCTTACAGAGCAACAGGGTCAATCCTGGGCCTTACAGAGCAACAGGGTCAATCCTGGGCCTTACAGAGCAACAGGGTCAATCCTGGGCCTTACAGAGCAACAGGGTCAATCCTGGGCCTTACAGAGCAACAGGGTCAATCCTGGGCCTTACAGAGCAACAGGGTCAATCCTGGGCCTTACAGAGCAACAGGGTCAATCCTGGGCCTTACAGAGCAACAGGGTCAATCCTGGGCCTTACAGAGCAACAGGGTCAATCCTGGGCCTTACAGAGCAACAGGGTCAATCCTGGGCCTTACAGAGCAACAGGGTCAATCCTGGGCCTTACAGAGCAACAGGGTCAATCCTGGGCCTTACAGAGCAACAGGGTCAATCCTGGGCCTTACAGAGCAACAGGGTCAATCCTGGGCCTTACAGAGCAACAGGGTCAATCCTGGGCCTTACAGAGCAACAGGGTCAATCCTGGGCCTTACAGAGCAACAGGGTCAATCCTGGGCCTTACAGAGCAACAGGGTCAATCCTGGGCCTTACAGAGCAACAGGGTCAATCCTGGGCCTTACAGAGCAACAGGGTCAATCCTGGGCCTTACAGAGCAACAGGGTCAATCCTGGGCCTTACAGAGCAACAGGGTCAATCCTGGGCCTTACAAAGCTTTTTGGGTGGAAAAAGTGAATGTGTTAGCGGTCAACTGTTATACGAGCCAGGCGACTTTTCTTGGCCCTTCTTCTCCCCTTGTTACAGGAACGTTGTGAAGCATGTGATAATGAGGAAAGTGCCCATTGCAACAGGGTCTCTTCTCTTGCATGCCCCACAGTGTTTCACATATTTTTGAAGCATTGTGGTGAAGGAATATATTAGAGAGCGTAGCGATAGCGAGAGAGTCTCTGCTATGGGAATGATGTTGCGCCAGCAACTTGGTAGAGTTTTGGTAGCGTTTGCCTCTAAGGACTTTGTGAGAATTGAAGTAGCATTTGGGCCAAGTAGAATTGCAATATCAATTATCAAACACACAAGCAAACACAAACATATATAGTCAAGCAAGAGTTGCACAATTGTTGCGTGGCGCTGCGAGTAACCCAACCCACACGAAAGTGCTGTGCAGGTGGGTGAACGCGCCCCGCACATTTCCAACCCAACTCGGCACCGGAATGTCTCACCGTGCACGCTACTCCTGCCAACACAGCAAGTGAGCAGCGTGCCTCACAAGCAAGGCACCTACGACCCCCAAGACTCGTCATTCCTAGCACCGATTCCGCCGAGTTCGCTGCAGTAGCTCACAGTCACCCGTAGTCACTAATGACCGCCACCGAACTCGTGCGTCGGTGCCGAGTAGACTCAGTCGTTAGGCGCCGACCTGCCAAGTCAAAGGTCATCGAGGGCCCTTGCTGTCGTAGGGCCCTCTAACACTCCCCTGCCATACTACAGCAAGGCCCTTTATAATCACAGGGCATGCATACACACATACACACCAAAACAAAGGGATACACACAAACGAAACACGCTCAAAGTGTAAACACGCACCGCACCAGCCATGGATAGGCCATGGCACCATCCACATCATGGAGTGTCTAGGTCTCACTCTCCTCGCTCGAGAGCCGCACCTGCCCCACAGCCTCGAAGCAACGACTGAAGGCGGGGAAATGCAATGCCTTTGTGAGGTAGTCAGCAGGCTGCTCGCTCGTAGGGATGTACTGCAGCTGCAGCTTCCTGCGCTTGACCATGTGCTGCAGCCACATGTGACGACGCTCCATGTGCTTGAGGCTCCCCTTGAGCCCCATGCCACCTGCCACTGAAATGGCGGAGGAGTTGTCCACAAAGAGAGTCGTGGGCTCCTCACTCCTCAGCAGTTGAAACTCTGCCAGCAGGAAGCGCAGCCTGCGCGCCTCCTTCCCAGCCTCCACAGCAGCAACGTACTCAGACTCAGTGGAGGAAAGGGTGGCGCAACGAATCCGCTGGCTCGCCCATGAGACAGCAGCACCCCCGAGCACGAAGACATAGCCACCTGTGCTGGTCCTGTTCTGCTTGTCCCCTGCATCATCAGCATCGGCGTAGCCCACCAGCTCCAAGGACTCCGGCCCACCACCAAACTCCAGCGCCACATCCCTGCTCCCCACCAAGTACGTCAAGCACCGGTCCAACTCCTTCCAGTGCTGATCACTCCGCACAGTCTGGCCCGACCCCAGCTTGCTGCAGGCGAACGAGATGTCGGGACGGGTGGTACAGGCCGCGAACTGCAAGGATCCCACCTTCTGCCTGTACTCCTCCTCCTGGCGAGACTGCCATCCCACATCCTCGAAGGTCTGCACACTGAAAGGGTCAGAGGAAAGAGGGGTGCGAGGCACTCGCAGCGGCTGCTCCCCGTCAAAGAAGCGCCTATGGACCTTGTCCACATAGGCCCCCTGGTGCAGCCACAGCCTCCTCGTGGGCCTGTCCCGAATCAGCTGCAACCCCAGATATTTCTCCACAGGGCTAATCTCCCGCAGCTGAAAGGCACTCTGCAGCAGGTCACGCAGCTCCGCTAGCATGCTCTGACTGCGGCTGGCAGCAAGCAGGTCATCCACATACACCAGCAGCCAGCACATCTCCCCCTCAGCATCAGTCTTGAAGTACAGAGCCTCATCCACCTTGCTCTTCTTCCATCCAGCCCCAAGCAGCACCCCATCCAAGGCCTCATACCATAGCATCGGGCTCTGCTTGAGCCCATACAGACTCTTCACCAACTTACAGACACGAGGAGTCCCATCCTCGTAGTAGCTCGGCTGCTCCATGTAAAGGTCTCGGTCCAGCACGCCATGGAGGAACGCGTTCTTCACATCGAGCTGCATCAGGTCCAAATCAAGTGCAGCTGCAATCGCCAGAAGCACACGCGCCGTCACATAGCTTCCCACAGGGGCGTACGTCTCCTCATAGTCCACCCCTGCCACCTGCGTGAACCCCTTCACCACCAGCCTCGCCTTCTCACGCTCCACTATCCCATCAGGTCGGAACTTGGTGTTCAAAATCCAGCGGTTCTTCATCACATTCACCCCTGGCGGACGCGGAACCAACTCCCACGTCCCCTGCTCAATCAAGCTCCGCATCTCCTCATCCATCGCCTCCTTCACCTTGTCTCCCTTCCAGCAGCCCAAGGCCTCCTTCACTGTCATTTTCGCTATGTCCCACTGCCTCTCAGGATCAGCTGCCACGTCCGGGTCCAGGTTAGTCCACTCCTCGTCCTCCTCCTCGTCATCCAAGCCCGCTGGCTCAACCACTACAGCCCAAGCGTATCGAACAGGCGGGACACCACGAGTGATGCGAGTGGAGCGACGCAGTGGTGCAGTGGTCGTCCCAGAAACCAACACACGACCACCATCTCTAATTCCCCACATCTCCTGCTCCCCTGTCTGCTGCTCCCCAATCTGCTGCTCCCCTGTCTGCTGCTCCCCTGTCTCCTGCCCCCCACTCTGCTGTACTCCATCCATACTGCTCTCGTCCTGCAGCTGCTCAGTCTCAAGGCGCTGCCCGTCGGTGATCTCCACAGACGGTGGCACCTCCATCCCCCCCTCACCAACGGGCGGCGCCGTGGAAGACGAAGAAGAGGGCGGAGCAGGTGCAGGAGGGATGGAGGGTGGAAGGGGAGATGGAATAACAGGAGGAGGAGGGGAAGCCAAGGGGGGTGAGGAGGAAAAAGGCGGGGCAGGGGGAATCACACGAGGGTAGACTGAAGGCGGAGGTGGGGTGGGGACCGAGGTAGGGACATAGGGCATAGCAGGAGGTGCGACCACCTCCTCCTCCTCCTCCGCCTCCTCGAGAGTGATCGGGAAGAGTGAGGGAAGGGGCTCATAGGGCATCGAACGCCCCCCATGCTCCTGCTGATGCCAAGCCTTCCATCCTGCTAGGGACATGGTCTCATAGAACACAGCTTCCACAGTGGTGATGAGGCGGTTGGACTCCAAGTCCAGCACGGCCCAGCCCTTGCTCGCAGCTGACACACCCAAGTGCACCCCCACCGAGCCTTAGGCGCCAGCTTCCCCTCACGCTGCGACTGTGGTACCATGTACTGCAGCATGCAGCCCCAAACACGCACCATACTGACATCAGGTTTGCGTCGGAAGGCGAGCTCGTACGGCGTCACACCAGAGGGTAGTGAGGCGTGCTCCACGCGGTTGCGCACCCAGACGGCCTGAGCCAACGCCAGGTGCCACCAGTGATGCTGTACACCCATGTGCAGCAACATCGTCCGCACCGCCTCCACAATGCTGCGCATCTCCCTCTCGGCCATCCCGTTCTGCTCCGGCGTGTACGGGCATGTGAGGTCATGGAGGATGCCTTTACCGTCGAGGAAGAGCGTGAAGTCGTGCCCCAGGAACTCGCCACCCCGATCAGTGCGCAGCGCCTGCACCGTGGTCTTGCACTGTCGCTCTGCCATCGGGAGCCACTTCTGGAACGCCGCCAGCGCATCACTCTTCTTGGCCAAAGGGTAGGCCCAGACATATCGCGTCTTGCGATCCTTCAGCACCAAGAAGTAGCGGCTGCCGTCCTTAGCTGCTTCACGGAAAGGGCCACACAGGTCAGCATGCACCACCCCGAGCAACTCATCCTCCTCCTCTCCTACAGAAGGAAAGGTATGACGAGTGATCTTTCCCCCAACACAGGAGACACAAGGTATGCCTGACTTGCCCCCCTTCTCCAAATCCAAGCCCGTCACTGACCCGTGAGCCGCTGTGCGCTCGATGGCATCAATACCAACGTGTGCCATACGCGCATGCCACAGGTCCCCCTTCGACCGTACGCCCGTCGCCAAGGTACGAAGTGCCACCGTTTCGCCTTCCTGCTGCTGCGTCGAACACGGCTGGAAGTTCGTGCAGAGAACACGCCCCTTGAACTCCGCACGACCAAGGAGCGATCCATCTGGTGCCCGCAGCAAAGTCACATCCCCGGCATCCAGCAGCTGCACACCACTATCACGCAGCTGCCCAGCAGAGAGAAGACTCGCCTGCACTCCTGGTACGTACAGCACGTCCGGCACCAAGACACGCCTGCCCCCCTCCCCAAGAAGAGCGACTGTGCCTCGCCCCTGCACCTCCTGAAGGGCGCCGTTGAAGCCGGTAACCTGCTTAATGCTGCCGCCGCTGCTCATCTCCACAAAGGCAGAACGATCTCCCATGAGATGGTGGGAGCATCCGCTATCAAGCAGCACGACGCTCGGGTTCGCCTTCACAGCAGCTGCAACAGCCTGTAAGCCCTCCCCGGCCTCAGGCTCTAGCACAACGAGAGGAGTCTGCTCCACAACTGGCTTCACCATCGCACATGATGACTGCCCGCTCCCCTTAGAGTCATCACCCCCCTTTCCGCTGCTACCTCCAGAACCCTCTCCACCGGTGTCTGCCTCCTTATCCGCCCGCTGCTGACAGTACTTAGCAACATGCCCTATTTGTCCACACACATAGCACTTCCCCTTGAAGCCCCCTTTCCCCCCCTTCGGCTGGCCATCCTTACCCCCTTTCCACTTCTCCCCTCCCCCACCAAGCCCACCCCCATTCTTAGGCTGCTGCTGCTGTGCCGTAGTGGGAGGGGAAGGGAATGAAGTCTGCTGGAATTGGGGCTTACCCTTCTTGGTAAAGACCTGGTTAGCCTGGGGAAGAAATTGGTCCTTTCGTCCCTCTGCCGCCAGCGTACACTCCTCCTCGATGATGTAGCTAGCGAGGGTGTCCTCGTCCAACTCCTTGCGAACCTGCGGCAACTTCAGCATCCTGCGTAAGAGGTTGTACTGCTGCGGCAACCCCTTCACAACGTGAGTGATGTACGACGCCTGCGAGTAATCTACGCCGGCCATCCTCAGGTTCACTAGGATCTGCTGCGCACGGTTGCAATAGGACGTAGCGGACTCGTGCTCTCCCATCTCGAGGTTAGTGAGCGCCTGCTCTAACTGACCGATGTACAGATCGTCCTTCGCCATGTACGTGCGCATAAAGCCTCACTATCGAACTCTTCCGCAATTCCTCCTCCAGCAACGCTCCGCCGTCCTACATTCGCATGCTCTCGTGACGCTGCTGCACGATGAACACGCTCCTGTACACCGCCAACGCTAGCCGTACTAAACCGAGTTGGTCCTCGCAGGACCCCACGCGACATCAACCCATCAAACTCCTCGTCATCGCTATTTCCGCCATCGACAGCCATATCCCACGCACTAGTACCTCCCGCAACTTGCTCAACATTCTCTACACGTGGCGAAGGGTGCTCATGACGCCGACGCGAGCGCAATCCCTCCAACATTAGCTCGTATTCGATATCACTAATCTCACCACGAGAATGACGAGCCACGAGATCCTCCTCTAGGGCGCGCAAATTACCGGCCTCCACGTTCGCCTCCTCTGTACTCATCCTCTACGACGTCTCTATAAGGTACCACAAATTAAAATAAAGTGCCCCTTCCTTAAATCCCTCGTCTCGGGGTCACCTCACAAGGGTCCTCACACGAGTGGTAATAAATTACCAAACGCCCTATCCTTGGGTCCGAGAACGTAACTGGAGGGAAATCAAGAGAGGTTCAACTTAGATTAATAAGCGCCCTTCACTAACGCCGCACGCCAAGGCGAGTATACGAACGCGAATATCAACGACGACGGAAATCTATGCGTGTTCGTTCCACGCTCACCGCACCATGAAGGAATATATTAGAGAGCGTAGCGATAGCGAGAGAGTCTCTGCTATGGGAATGATGTTGCGCCAGCAACTTGGTAGAGTTTTGGTAGCGTTTGCCTCTAAGGACTTTGTGAGAATTGAAGTAGCATTTGGGCCAAGTAGAATTGCAATATCAATTATCAAACACACAAGCAAACACAAACATATATAGGCAAGCAAGAGTTGCACAATTGTTGCGTGGCGCTGCGAGTAACCCAACCCACACGAAAGTGCTGTGCAGGTGGGTGAACGCGCCCCGCACATTTCCAACCCAACTCGGCACCGGAATGTCTCACCGTGCACGCTACTCCTGCCAACACAGCAAGTGAGCAGCGTGCCTCACAAGCAAGGCACCTACGACCCCCAAGACTCGTCATTCCTAGCACCGATTCCGCCGAGTTCGCTGCAGTAGCTCACAGTCACCCGTAGTCACTAATGACCGCCACCGAACTCGTGCGTCGGTGCCGAGTAAACTCAGTCGTTAGGCGCCGACCTGCCAAGTCAAAGGTCATCGAGGGCCCTTGCTGTCGTAGGGCCCTCTAACATGTGGTCCAATGCACGTCCTTTCTTGCCCCTTCCACCTTCCACAACCCTCGTTACAGGAACGTTGTGAAGCATGTGATAATGAATGAAGTGCCTGGAACCGCAGGGTCAATCGCCTGCCCTACAGTGCTCCAGATGATGTGAAGCATTGTTAAGCAATCCTTTCGTGCCCCCTCCACTCTCGCCGCTTCAGGAACGTTGTGAAGCATGTGATAATGAATGAAGTGCCTGGAACCACAGGGTCAATCGCCTGCCCTACAGTCTCCACCGTTAACTGTCTCAAGAAGCCAGGGTCCTATTGGGAGGCGATGCGGCTCAAATACTACAACTCCGCTGCTATAAATACTGTAAGCTCATTATTATTGTTTTCTACTGTCTCCACCGTTAACTGTCTCAAGAAGCTGGGATGCTATTAATAAACCCATGCGGCTCAAATACTACGACTCCCGGGCAATGAACACTGTAAGCTTGTTACAGTCCGTTCTATACTCTCTCTCGGATCTGCAGTTGTACATTACTGTGCAGTAATGAAATTGAGAGTACATTACTCTCACGGCCTAACAACCTGCAGTTCTACTCCGGTACAGGTTGTTAGGCCGTGAGAGTAACATTCTTCGTGTTTTATACAATTCAAATTTATGAAATTCTCTGATGCAGCTAGTCAGGAATCACTTGAGCATGTGCATTTTCCCAAATTATCATTCAAAGCTTATTCTTTTCTCCTGCCACACCTTTCCACCCTCCTATCCCTCGTGGTACCCAATCCCTCTTCCCTCCATACAGGCTTACTCGTATCTGCAGCAAATCTGCACCCAGACCGAAGTGAACGGGGGAATGATTTGCAACCCTGATTTCGGCCTTAACGCTACAACCTCCGGCAACTGTAGCGGGCTGCCCACGGAAAATAATATTGACGTGGTTACCATCAGCAACAATACCGAGTCAATGGGTTACGACAACTGCATAGCAGTCGATAATATTGACATTTTGAGCAACCTGACGCAGATCCCCATTCCTTACCCGAAGAAGGCCGGTTTCCGGAATCTCCGCCGCCATGACTTTGGATTGAAGACTAGCTCGCTGCTCTACAAGTTCCGACCAAGATTTAAGAGCTGCTTGAGAAGATACTCTGGTCCTCGCAGGCTATCGCTCAATTCGTACTTTTGGAACTATAACATCCCGAGACCCGCTGGCTTTTATATGCTGCTCTCTATGGGATCTAACCATCTCATCGACAACTCCTTAGAGTGAACTTCTGGCGGTTGTACCATGGTGCAACGTATCTGTAAATTCTCCACTATTTATAGTTTGCTGGGTGCACCTTCTCCCTTGCACACGCATTCACTTTTACAAGTGAACACCAGTAGGTTTCAAAAGGGGTATAGACGCATCTTCTGACGCGGAAACCATGTACCAAATCATACCCGAAGCTGAATTTTGTTCCCCTCCAACAGACCGCGATAGGCGCGCACCTGCGGGTCGTCTGTTCGCATATTCTCCTGAAGGTCCACCTGATCTGCTCCTCCCTTCCCCGCAAGAACCTCCGTCAACAATGATGACGATGACGGTTTGGGTCGCAAAACTAGTTCGCTTACGCCATACCCAGTAACTTATCCCAGCATAGTGCAAGAAACAATGTTCGCCACGGCGACTCAGGCATCATGCAATGCGTTTGAGGAAGACTTTGTGGGTGCACAGTGCTTTTCTTGAAGAGACTCCGAGGGGAGCCAGCAACAACCATGTTCCTCTTCAGCTGTTTTTTTCGAGATCAGGGTTTCAGGACCAGCCCCATCCAACAAGCGCAATTTTCGGCGGCTTTGACTTCACTGAAACAACATATCAAACCTGACCGCATTCTCCATCCATCCAGAATCGCAGGTGCGCGTGTTGCCTGCCCACTCGCCACAACACCGAATCACCACAACACCGCATCACCACAACACCGCATCACCACAACAGCCAATCAAGCATAGCGTATCAAACTCATCCTGCCCGAAGTGGTTGGCTTCCTCCCCAACCCCCTCTAACTTATCAACTTCATGGCGCTCTGCAGCATTCTATCAGGATTCTTCCTTTACTAATCTCGCCAGTGCGTCTTCTGAGGCAGCTTAGTCCGTCCTCGATTTTTTAGGTTTCCTGTTTCAAGGAAACGCATAACTTCCGGATTACCTGGTCGTCGCAGTCAGCCATTCCGTCCCCACGGCATAAAAGCAACGAGAAAGTCCCTCTTCCGCAGACGAAACATATAGACACCGAGGGTGAAGCCTCGCCGCGTAGGCTGTGTTACTCCGAACTTTACGAAATGCGTTCCCCGCCGCAGTAGCCCATCGTTCGCACTGGTTTTGGGAACATACTCACCGTTTACCAGGCCATATCAACCTTTGAGGAACGGCTCAGAGCACGGCATAAATTCCACGCGGCAGGCGGCAGGTCTGCGGAATCGCCTTATTTATTTCGCTCGCTATGACGACACGTCGTACGCAGCTGCGTGACGTTCCTCTCTCGCTTCTCGTCTGCCTCTCCGTCGCTCTCGCGCTCTCTCCCGCCCTCGCCTTCGCTCCCTCAGGTATGTGCTTCCCGCAGTGTGCGTCGAAGTCGTTCTACTACTCTTCTTTAGCGGTTTCATACGCGAAAGCAGGCTCCCTCATACACCCGCTCATATGAAGCATTCTCGCTTTCCCTCTCGCCCTCCCACCCGCACCTTCCACTCGCACCCTCCGCTGTGGGCTTTCACGGTTTGTCAACTGATAGACCAGGCCCTATTCGAACCTGCTACTTCCTCCCATTCCACCCATCGGCTCTCGTCGCTTCTCCCCCTCCCCCACCTATGCCTTCCCCGTCACCTTCTCCATCTCCTCCTTCTTCCCCTCCCCACATCCCCCCTTTTTTTCCCTGCATTCTTCCCCGCTTCGCCCCTCCCATCCGCCTTCTCCGCACCTTCTTCCCGCCGTTTCCGCGCCATCTGCGCACCGTTTCCCCCCCACCCCTGGCTGTTCTCCCCCGCCGTCCTCTTCCGCAGACGTAGCAAAGTACCGCGGACTGTTCTGGCGCTTCCTGGACCAATGGCCGTCATTGACGCGTCCACATCAGGACGCTGCTGACCTGAACTCGAACAACGCGGCAATCCCATCGCTATCGTCTGCTTCTTCGTTCGCGGCGGGCAATGAGACCTGGGAGTCGCAGCCGCAGAAGCAGGCGGAGTCGCAAGGGGAGTCGCAAGCGGAGGGAGCTGTCTTGAAGCGTCCCGCCGTCGCTGCCGGAGTGAGCGCTTCGAGAAAACGGCTGGCACACGAGGCGCGCGAGGATATTCAGATGGGGCGCAGGCGAATGGGTGAGTCCTTGAGTCTTCTGTGATAAAAACACCTTTCACCTTTCGCCTTGCGCTCGTCACCTTTTCCGCTGTAGTCACGGGAGATATTCGCAATGCTTCAACGCTCTCATCGGTCTTCTTTCCCCGTGTCTCCACTCACGGCTCCACAGCCTAACTGACCTTTCATAGTTAGCACGGTTTATCTCCACATTTTTTCCTTGAAGTGTCATTCGTATTTCCAACATAGCATTCAACCAACGAAACCCCGTTTATGTTTCAAACCCCATTATCCTTCAGCTGACGCCTTTTTGGATGGCCCCTGCTCCGACTACGCAGCAGCTACCGTGATCAACATATCCACGGTAGCTGATTTCAGCAAGCGATTACAGTTTAGCCCCGTTACAACGGTCATTCTGGAGCTGCAAAAGAACCTCATTATAAGCAAGGGCATCCTGTTCGACAGCCAGTTCTCGTGCACCATTCTCCGATCTCCGAAAACCGCAGCGGTTCCGTTTGGGATCACTCATACCGGAGCGAATGAGCCAGTACTGCGGATATGGAACACGAGCAACGTGCTTGTATTGAAGATCGACTTCAAGCTCAGCGTTCGCACGTCGTCGCCACCCTGCACTACAGTACCCGAAGTAACGTCCAAAGCACAGTGCCCAACAATTTCTATTATCAGATCTTACGGAATTCAAGTCGCGAAGGGGAGTGTATTTGGAAGAATTGATCTTCACCGGACCATGTCGTCGCGAGTAGACTCCATGCGGGTAACCGGGATACCCGTCTTCAACCAGTCGCCTGGCGTGATTCAAGTTACGTACAGTGGACACGGGCCTACGCTCGGCAAATCCTTCATCGCTATAACGAACAACGAAGTTTACGGTGAGTGGTCGAGAACGTGTTTTCGTTTCCGCAGACGTTTTCATGGAGTTAGCAGTGTGCGTGTTACCGTGTAACGCATCCTCGAATCTGTCTCCCCTCCACCCTCTACCCCTTTTCGCGGGCATCCCATACAACTTCTCGCCCCGTTTCCTCCCCCGCCCCCCCACATCCTCCCCTCCCCTCCTCGCAGGCGTCCACACACCAATCGTGATCCACCGCGGAACCATCGGCGCGATCGTGCGAAACAACTATGTGCACGACTTTCTCTTCGCGGGAATTCGCTGTGGCTCAGACGTGCACTTCGCCGCGGATTGCATGCTCACGCAGATCGACCGCAACCACGTCGTCGCTGCTGGGCGGAACAGATCCGGCGATCAGGACGCAGCTGGCATCTACTATTGCGTGCACTGGTTCAGCCCTGGTACGGCCCGGTTCAGTCTGGTGGGGTCTGGTTAATTCCTTGTACGGAGGTTGAGTCGATCCAATGAAGACTGCATGCTCCATTAACAAACTCCCTGCTATCCGCCCGCCTTTCTATTCCCCTCCACAGACAACAGAGCAGAGTGCAATTACATCTTCAATGGAGACCACTGCTACTACCTTGATATCTGAGGCGCTTCATTATTGAACTCCCTGTTATCCTCCCTCTCTGGCCATCTACACCCTCCACAGACAACACGGCGGAGTGCAATTACATCTTCAACGGGGACCACTGCTACTACCTCGACTTTGTCACCTCGGGTGTGACTATCAAGGGGGGTGCATGCATCAACACGTACGATGGGATCAAGGTCAACAACGGAAAGTGGTACGTGCACCCATCCATCCATCCATCCATCCATCCATCCATCCATCCATCCATCCATCCATCCATCCATCCATCCATCCATCCATCCATCCATCCATCCATCCATCCCGCTATTTCGAATGTCTGGGCTATGATGTATTTTTGGGATGTGACTGTAAATAAGGTCTGGGCTCCTGGGAATAACCCACTTTCATGTTCTGATGTGTCTGTTCCTTTTTCTCGTCCAGGAATTCTATTGAGAGTGTGATCATAAAGAAGGTACCAGGCTCACCAGGGTGGAGCACGTGTTTCACTCCAACAGTGCTCAACTGCGACAAGAACCCCGGCACGTACTGGGAGCTCATGCGCAAACAGTACTACGACACACCAGTGTTCAGAGAGGTGAGAAGCACCTGAGGAAACACCTGAGGAAACACCTGAGAAGCACCTGAGACTGTGAGTCGACGTTGATGTCACCAAGAGGCACGTGCTGGGGGGTGATATGCAAGCAGTGGACCTGACATTCTAGTCGTAGAGGGGAGCGAGCGATATGCGGCCGTTAAATTCCATGAGGGATAGAGCCAGCACTTGCAGTGCCATGTGTTGTTTTTACGGTAATGGATGCTCACATCACAATATCTCTGCCACCCTTATGTGATATGATGTGAAGTGATCATTTGCAGTCGCCCTCCTTTTCCCTCTTTTTTTTGTCTGCCCCTCTTTCAGAAATACCCTTTCTGGCCTGATGTTTGCGGGCAGAAGAACATCAACGGCAAGCCATGCAACACCAAAGCCAAGGGAACGTTGCCTGCAGAGAAAACAGGGGCGTGCAGCGGCCTTCCCACAGAAAACTACCAAAACCTTGTCTTGGTGGAGACTGAGGGGAGAGATCTTGGTTACAAGTACTGCGAGAACTTACCTACTGTGGAGGCGGGTCCTCTAAATGATCAGAGGAAGGTGAACCTCACCGACATTCCTGGGGCAAAGTTTATGGATTATGCAAACGACGACCTGGGGGTGAATACAGGCTCATCTCTCTTCACCAGCATCAGTGGCTTTAAGAGCTGCCCAAGGAAAGATGTGGGGCCCCGGCGAATCGACGATGGGTTCTACTATTTGAATTTCAACCGCCCGGAGCCGGATCTGTACAAGCTGGTGGTGAGCATGGCTACTAAACACGTGCATGATCCTGCTATTGTGAAGCTGAGTAAGATTCCCAAGAAAGGGAAGAAGTGAGTTTTGCTTATGTCTTTGTTGTATTGTATGCTTTTGAGATAGACCATATACAAATGTATGCTGGCTGGACGGGACTGGAACTGTACAAGTTAGTGCTGGGTATGGGTGGGTGCCAAACACGTGCATGACCTTGCGATTGTGGAGCTGGGTAATGCAGACTGAGAAGAGTTGTATATTATATGAGAATGTATGCTGTCTGTTCGAGTCTCCAACAGGGAGACGAAGAAGAGTAGTTTGTGTTTTGTGTGGTGTCATACTGAAAATAACTCATTACAATACATCACTATGGCGGTCAATTCCATGTCCAAGACCACTGGAACCAAGGCTGACTTAATGTTAGCCTGTATCAAAGCAAAAACTGCCTCGGGATTATCCTACCTAATTACTTATTCCCCCCTTCCCCTTCTTCAATGGCTTCTTCAACGCAATGTTGGTAAAAACGAGGGACACGAAACTCTGCCCCTCCAAAGTCACAGTAACAGAAGACTTACCTTTCGATATAAGTGCTTCAGCGTAGGAATCTTTCCAAGTGGTTCTGTGCGCAACCACCGTCGTTGGATTCCCAACATTCGTGCTGAACCCGTCCAAACCGAAATTCAGCTTCACTTTATTCGCCTTCTGGTTCACAAAAAACACGCTCACGAAATTGTACCTTTCGTTGTAGAAAGCAGCGACGGAATGCCAGCACGAGTATGGGACTCTCAGCGGCCTGCTCCCCTGCGGCGCATATTTCGAAAATTGCTTAAACACCCAGTAACGCTTCGCCAACACAATCCCCTGATCTTTCAACTCGGCAGCTGCTTTTCCCAGCGGATACTCCCAAGGGATCTTGATCAACGTCCACGCAGGGTGTGGATCGACGGCTTGCCAGTACACATACGCCGAGGCCTCAAGAATATTGATGCTTTCAACGACTTGCCGAGCCACGTAGAGCGTCACGTCAAACGGATGTCCCCCGAATCCGATTGGCCCGCCTTCTGACACCCAAACCTCCTTCTTCATTCTCTTGGCTACGTTTCGCATCCGAGCGTACATTAGGTTTGTCCAGCGAGGGTGAGATACACCTTCAGGGGGTGTCCCGAGATAAGAATGAATGTTGATCCTCTCGAGTAACATTCTCCCAGCTACCCTGGGAAGATTCTCGGTCGTTTGATAAGACCAACTGTCGACTCCAGCCAGCTTCGTTCTAAGCCCCCTCGATTTGAGAGCCATGGTGGTTTTCTGAATCACGCGTCCCATTTCAGGAGGTTGGAAGCTGCATCCTTCATGCGCAGCGCCTGTCTTCCAAAACCCTTCGAGCGGCTCGTTAAACGGATCCACCGTATCAAACGTAAGGTTCCACTTCGGATCCTTGGCAAATCGCTGCACGACGTCCGCTAAGTAGTTCGCGAATGACGACTCGTGCTCTGGCCGCAGATTGGTCTTGGTTGCTACAGTGGCTCCTGCCACGTCACGCGTGTGAGTCATCCACCAGGGAGGGCTGTTGGAGAAAGCTTCGAAGATATTCGCTCCGCGACTCCGTGCTCCCCACAAAACAGCCTTCTGACGTCTATCTGCTTGCCAATTGTAGGCTGCAGCTTGTGTGGGCTTGAATCCTGGAATACCCCTCCAGTCCGAAATCGTTCTTGTGAGGAACTGGGGACTGAAACGCGCGTTGAAACCCCCTCCGATGTTGTAACGGACGATGTTGAAGTTGAGTCCCTCTTTTTTGAAGATCAGATCCATGAGCGTGTTGAGGCGCTTATCAGGCAATCCGCCAATGTAGTTCCCAAACCTGCATCCAGAACAGGAAATGGGTCCTTGAGAATAAGTTTTCGAAACGGGAGAAATTACAAGAAGATGACCTGATGGTTTCGCATTTTCCATTTCCAACATCTCGTGCAACCAGGATCTCACGTTTTCCCCTTGATGATGGAGAGGTCAGTCAAGGCATGTCCTATTTTTCTTCCACGACGGCAATATATTAACAGAATTTCTATTCACCAACGACTGAATCGCAGCATACCATGCAAGCGAGGTCCCCCATCCTTTCCATCTGGTGCCAATGAACGTTGGAGTGATGTTGAAGGCAATGGGTCCTGGGTATTGGATTAACGGGAAAACACGGGGGGCGGGGGGCGGATCACAAAAAGGGGACGGGGAAAGGAGGGAAGGGGGGACGGAGAGGGTGGGATAATGATCAATGCTCAACTTCTGGTTGCTTAGTTTTCTTTACAGACTGAAAGCGATACAATGTACTCTAACAGGTTCTTCAATCTGGTCTCACCAACGACGCATGTCCTAGTATAGATCAGAAAGAGACGTAACTCGTCCCCAGCCAAGCCCACCGTCATTCATATCCCCCCCCCCCACGGTTGATCTTTGATCGCTGACACCTCATACCAGTCCGCGACACCTCTGACAGAATCTTCGGCACCTCAACTGCTACCACCCATTCACGTAAGCATAACACGAAACTTCATTCGCTGATCCGACCTCTGTTTTCGTAACGAGCTCACCTTTCACGTAGCACACTTCAAAGAGCCCCTCGGACGGACAAAGCGTGGGGAACGGCGGCCGCGGATAAGTCGAGTCGTTGAGAAAGGGTGCGGTCCTGGCATTGCACGCGTCCAAGGACGATTGCGCGGTCGGTGTGACGGCGTTCGGTACAGCGGAGAGGTTCGGGTCCGGGCGAACGTTGCGGTTGTACCAGCTATCGTCGACGGCGTTCGCAAATGTGGTTCCGGAACGTGCGACAGCAACGATCAGGAAGAGGAGGAGGGTTGGAAGGTTGCGGGTCGCGAACAGCGAGATGGACGGATAAGCTTGGGAATGGGAGCGAGAGCGAACGAGCATTGTGGGGAGTGGCATGGTGGTCATTTTTAGTACGACCAATCGGACCGCTGGCAAATGCGTGGCTTGGTGAATGGAACTGAGGCTTTCGCTCGGGCACCTCAGGATATTGGCTGGCCAGCGAGGCTGCAGATTATCAAGGTAGTTTCCGCTTTCTACGGCAACGCGAATCGGCAGTCGGTACGGGCACTGCGTGCTGGCCGTCGGTTCATCCTTGGGGGTTAGCAGCTGCGAGTTACAGCTTTCCCCTAGGACTAACCGCACACAGCACTGCAGGTTTCCTCTAGGTGCGTGAGCTAACCACCGGGGCGAATGGCCTGTCAACTTTGAATGAATCAAATGACGAGTTACGTGGGCATTGTGGGAAAGAGCACTTCGGGATGATCAGCTGGAGAATGGTTGTCGGCGGCCTGCTGACCAACTGAGGGGAGGGGAGCGGGGGAAATGTGAACTTGGGGAATTGCGCTTTGCTCTGCTGTATTCGACTTGAGGTGGGGAGGGGAGGGGAGAAGGGAACCACCGCCACATGGCTTGCTCTTGTCCGCAAGAGAGGAAGACGCTTTGAACTTGCACGAGCGACGGAATGGCAAAATCGGGGTTGGTTGCTGGTTTGGATGGTGGCATGATGCAACTTGGGACGAGGACATGAGGAGGCGATGGGGCTGAGACAGGCGAACTGCGAGAACAGAGATGCGGGGGGAAGGGCGGCGGGTTCGCCGAAGCGCTTCTTTCACCTTAACTGCATCGTGCGGTGGTGAGATGCCAGGGTGAGGGTGGATAAGGAATCGGGATGGATCTGGAGCGTTGGGGGAGGGGCAGGAGGGGCTGAGCGTGCGTAGCACGGCGAATGAAGACATGCTGCGGATTGGCGGAAGAAAATATACCGTGTGCTGATTGGTGCGCGTTTGAGTGCCCGGGGGGGCTCGTTGACTTTCTAGCGCGCGAGACTCGAAGCTGTAATTTGTGCGAGGAAGGGTGAAGGGTCGGGTCGGGTCGGCGGGGGACATTCACGGGTACTGTACTTTCTAGCGTACGCGACTGGGGGATGAAATTTGTGTGGGGGAAGGGGGAAGGCTAGGGAGGGAGACAAACATAGGGAAATGGAGCGGAAATGTGGGGCAGGGCTGGTCTGTCTTCCAATCGACGACGACACCCACAGAGTGCGACTCGGTAAGGCAAGCAGCAACAGTGCGGCAGCGCTTCGTGGGAAGAATCGGGACATGGGAGTGATAGGGAGGGGCGGAATTGATGGGGGCAGGTCAAGGGGGGTGGGGGGTTTTGGGGGGGAGGTGTTGTTGGGACAGAGACGGAAAAGCAAGGGCTGGCACGAAAAGCGGAGCGGATCTCGACACTCGAGGCGCTGGGGTGGGGAATCCCTCGAGGTAAAGAATACACTACGGAACTGTAACAAAGCCACCGCAGCGTGCGACTCGGCTTACAGTACATGTATTGCTGATGGCAACCAGCTGGTAGTCACACGAGGATGACATGGCAACATGCCAGTCGGTGACGCGAAAGTAAATCCCGGAGTTAGCTGTTTTCGCTATAAGTGTTCGCGTGACAAGGGCGCGACTAAATAATTCAAGGTTATATACATGTTCTTACTTGTCAAACCAGTCGGTGACACGAACGAAACTCCTGGAGTTTGCTGTTTTCACACCGACTGACGCTAAATGAATGCTCCATGACTTTCTTACAACGTGCCGCGTTATCGTCTGCTATTTTTTCCATCAGTGTTTGCTCACATGTTCACTCAAATTTTGTACTCGGTTTTTTATTCTTTTTTTTGTTTTTTTTGTACTTTTTAGTGCAATATTTACTCACTTCTTCAATCGTACACGTAACCCTTAGCTATCCGAGCTATATTCCTTCAAGCCGCGCATTTGTATGCAATCAGCACTCTCCAACGTTTGATTTTTCACTCGAAGAGACATACGCCCCAACGTACTATAAACCTCTGCCTCCATGCTCTCTCGTAAGCACGTGCAGCCATGACTGCGCCTAGCACCTAAGCTGGTCGACGTCTTTCAAAATAGGGGATCACATTAAAATTTTGAACCTCATGCAGTAGCATTCGGACGAGATGACGTGACAGCTGCACGAAAGCGCAATGAAAATCGCAACGCTGCCGGCAATGCGCGAATATCTCTAGCGCACGGCAAACCAGATTCTGACACAAACACAAGCAACACCAACGCAGCCCCCAAATGAGAGCGTGGGACAACGCTCGACCGCTGCTAGTGATGGTGAAAAATGCGAAGAAGCACGCAACAACCACAGAATGACACACCTCAAAGCGATGGCAGCGGCAGGATACCTACGTCGTATCAACATCATGATGCAAAACGATAAGCCAACACCCCTCTCACCGATGCCACTCAAGTTGTAGCATCCGCCGTGCTTTGACCCGATTTAACGGGGTGGTCTGACGGTTCAATAAAGGATCTTCATGATGAGTGTATTTTTCGACGCAAACTACCTTCGGATGCGGCAATAATTCGTTACGTCGTGTCGTTACTGCAAGGAGCCGCCATGGACTGGTAGCGCTCTATCGTTACGAAGCCAAGGGATTGCGGGTCACTACCGCATGGGGAGGGACCTTATGGACCCCAAGTCTTTTGGGCACCGTCGTATTACAAAGTCGCCCAGTATCGCACATGGGATGCGTGGTGCGCGGGGTCTGAGTGGGAGATTCGAACCCAAGCGGGTCTGAGTGCACGCCAAAGGATGCGTGCTTATCGCCAACTCGTATCCGCCCAGGATTATAGCGGTGGGTTCTTCACGCTATGCAAGCATGTCTGATACATGCATAAGACAGAGAGTGTAAATTGCTACGTCGGAGGGCTAAAATTTGAAATTGCGCAAGAAATCCTGCCGCGACGTAACAGACTTCAACCATATTCTCACCATGGTGGAAAAGGTAGATTTTATCCGCCGACCGATAACAGGGTCCTATAATAACTAGGGACGCTGGGCTCGTGGGAAAAAGGAGAATGTCACGATACGTACTGTCGCGACGATTGCCACCGCCGCACAATTCGAAGGGTGCTTTCTTCCGTGCAATCGGCCAAAGCATTGCAAAAGCGAACGCCTGGAGACTAAGGGAAAAGCGGAAGTCGAGTAGTACAAGGAGTCTAAGTAGCAAGGAAACACTTAGGAGTAGCCGAGCCCTCTACTGACAAGACTCGTCTCTCGCCCGACCCAACCGACCATCACCGTCGCTCGCCTAGCGCGACTGCTGCTGGGCAGGAAGGCAGCAAGGGTGGCGGCCGTGACCCTCCAACGCTAGGCGCCATTGCCCTTTTACGAGTGCTGTTGCGGGTGAGAAGAAATGAGGAATGAATGAACTAGCAAGCAGGTGGGTACAAGTAGGAAACCTAGAAATGTTGTACCCTATAGTGTCTACCCCACTACAGCCTAGATAGACCATAGCATATAAGTTTGACACACCCCCATAGGCAAAGTGGGGGAGAACAAGAGGTCAGAAGAACAGTCAAGCAAAGCAAAGCAAGCTCAGGGTGGATCACAACGTCACCACACATTCCGAGCACAAGTTCAAGGCCACAAGACCAGTTCACATGCAAGATCATATATAAAGGTAAACAAGCAAGTGCAAGTATAGAAAGATCACAGTACAAGCAAGGTCAAGAAGTGAGCAAGTGAGGCAAGGTAGGTACAAGACCTAACAGAGTACAGAAGCGCTGATGGTCACAAGGCGCAAGTGCCTTGGTGAAGATATCAGCAGTGTTGGCCTGAGAGGCCACGTAAGCAAGGCGCAGCTGACCTCGCTGCTGCAGCTCACGAGCAAGGAAGTAGCGAAGAGCAATGTGCTTTGTTCTGTGCTCCAGTCTGTGCTCCCGACACAAGGCCAGCATAGCCTTGTTGTCTACGTACAGAACTGGAGGAGAACGAGGCGGCTCTCCTAGGTCAGTCAGCAGGTAGGTGAGCCAGCGTAGCTCCTGTGCAGCCATGGCCCCTGCGTAGATCTCAGCCTCACAACTGGAGCCGAGAACAGAAGACGAGCGGGTAGACCGCCACGAAACAGAGCCGGAACCAAGGCTGAAGGTGTAACCCTGTGACGACCGCTGCGAAGCCTGGTCGTCAGCCCAAGAAGCGTCTGCATGACCAGTGAGGACCACTTGACTCCGCCCTCCAAGCACAAGCCCCATGCCCGACGTACTGCACAAGTAGCGCAACACCCTCTTCGCTGCAGCCATGTGCTCTGGTCTGTGTCTCCCAGGAGCAACATAGCGTGCCAGAATGCTAAGAGGGTATGCAAGGTCAGGTCGAGTGCAGGTCATCAGGTACATGAGGCAGCCAACAAGCTCTGGGTACGGGCCACTCGACTCTACGGACTCATCCGAAGGCAGAGCTGAGAACGAGTGGCGAGTAGACAGAGGAGTGGCCTGAGGCGAGGAGTACGTGAAGCCGAAGCGCTGAAGGACCTGCTGCACCATGTGTGACTGAGTCAGGGTAATGGTGCGCTGTGCTCTGTCCCGAGTGATCTGCAAGCCAAGGTAGCTGCGCAGTTCACCCAGGTCTGTGCACGTGTGTCTCTTCTGCAGCTCGGACTTCACGTGGGCGAGTCCAGCAGTGTCAGCTGTGGCAAAGACCAAGTCGTCGACGTACACGAGGATGTAGAACGGCGGCAAAGAGGTGTCGGTGCGCAGAAACAGCGACGGGTCGGCAGTAGAAGGAGCAAACCCAAGAGCCGCAAGTGTAGTCCTCAGTGTGTCGTGCCACTCACGAGGTGCCTGGCGGAGACCGTAGACTGGCCGCCGGAGGCTCCACTGGGTACCAGGAGGAAAAGACCCAGTGAAGCCAGGTGGGCGGCGCAGCCAGATCTCCTCGTGCAGGCTGCCCTGCAAGAAAGCAGTGCTGAAGTCAAGAGAGTGAAGCTCGTAGTCACGGTGAGCGGCTATGTGCAGCAGTACCCGAAGAGTGGTCATCTTTGGGGTGGGAGAGAAGGTCTGAAAGTAGTCAACTCCCTGTCGCTGACTGAAGCCACGAGCCACGTAGCGCGCCTTGAAGACAGGCGGAGAACCCGGCGGCCGCTTCACCCTGAAAATCCACATGCCACTGACGATGTTCGCCCCAGGAGGGGGAACCTCGTCGACGTAGGTGCCTGTGGACTTCCAGGAAGCCATCTCTGCATCCATGGCTGCCTGTCACTGAGAGGAGTAGGGACCCTCTATCGCCTCCGCGTAAGAGCGCGGAGTCGGGATGTCTGGTGCATCCGGGTCTCCCTCAGGGGCAAGCAGCATGGACACGAGATGAGGTGAAGCAGCAGCAAAGCACTGGAACTCCTCCTGCCTGTCCTCAAGGACGTCCGTGCCAAGGGCACACTCACCCCCGACGGACGGAGGACAGACAGACTCAGACTCAGCGACAAGACTAGCAGCGAAGTCTAGACGACAGCGAGCAACAAAGTCGACAAGCTCAGCAACTAAGGCAGACGCAGCAGTGGACTCAAAGGAAGGGTCAGTGACGATAGTAGCAAGGAGACGCGTGACAGTAGGACTGGCAGCACGAAGGGAGTCCGACTCCGGGTCAGCAAGAACAGGAAGAGAGGACTCAGGAGGAGAAGGAACAGGGGCACGCAGCGGAGCAGTGGAGGGACGCAGAGACATCCGGTGCGTGCCGGGGACAGGGGGAGGACGCGGACGCGAACCACGACCACTAGTGCGAGCAGCACGGACAGGCGACGCAGGACGAGACGCAGGCTCACGACGCTCAGCAAGACCTCCAGTAGGACCAGTGTAGGGAGAAGGAGCAGGCAGTGGGGAGGCTGGCTGTAACTGTGACTCAGACTGGACAGGCGGCGGACACTCTAAGAGAGGAGCAGGACTAGTAGAGGGCGGAAGACCAAGAACCTGCTCAAGGAGCGGAACGAAGTACGGCCGCGGCCGTGCAGCACCAACAGAACCAGCAGGAACAGCGCCAGCACCACGAACGGCAGCACCAGCTCCAGTAGCACCCCCAGCTCCAGCAGCGCCAGCAGTAGTAGCACCCCCAGCTCCAGCCGCGCCAGCAGCACCAACTCCAGCAGCACCAACACCAGCACCCTCAGAAGCACCAGCGCCAACACCCCCAGCAGCTCCAGCTCCAGCCGGACCACCAGAAGACGCAGCGGGTCCAGCTCCAGCACCTTCAGTAGCACCGACGCCCGCAGCACCACCAGCTCCAGTACTAGAAGCACCCGCAGGTCCAGCAGCTCCAGTACTCCCAGTACGAGCACCTCCGGGACCCGCGGCACCAGCACCCTTAGCAGCAGCAGAACCTCCAGCACCCACAGCACCTCCAGCTCCAGCAGCTCGCCTCCAGCGCCGGGCAAACCACTCACGCAGCTCCTGTGGAGAGAGTAGCTCCCGCCGGGACGAAGCACCCGAAGAACCCTCCAGGCCCAGTACCGCCAGACGCCACACGAGCAGGCCCAGTACCCTCAGACTCCGCACCCCCAGACGCAGCACCCCCAGGCTCAGCACCCCCAGACGCAGAACCCCCAGGCGTAGCACCCCCAGAGTCAGCACCCCCAGGCTCAGCACCCCCAAAGTCAGCACCCCCAGACCCAGCACGCGCAGGCTCAGCACCCCTAGCAGCACCAGAGTCAACAGCTACCTCGACAGGGTCGACTGCGTCTACCTGAGACACACCTGAGGGGGCAGGACCCTGAGGGGGGAGGGGGTCTACCGGAGGGGGACCTGGCGTAAGGAAGAGCGGCGGGGGGGGGAGGGACGCAGTGCGGTAGGGGAAGAGACGGTAGTAGGGAACCGACTCGTCAAACGTGACGTCCTGGGAGGACAGAACACGGCGCGAGGTGGGGTGGTAGAACTGCCAGCCCGGCGCGTCAGGGGGGAAGCCAAGGAAGACGCAAGGAACAGCACGAGGGGACAGCTTGTCCGCAGACAAGTCGCGGACAAACGCCTGAGATCCCCAGACACGGAATGCAGACGCATCGCCAACCTTCCCCGTCCACAGCAAAGCAGGTGAGGTCTCCGGCATGGAGACCCGGGGCTGAAGGTTGATCTGATGCGCCGCGTACCGAACCGCAAACGGCCACAGAAAATGGGGGGCAGCCGCATGGACCATGGACGTACGAGCGACGTCCATGACCATGCCAATGCGGCGCTCAGCAATCCCATTTTGCTGCGGAGAGTCCGGAAGCGTGAAGGTCTGGCGGATGCCTCGTGCACGACAGAAGGCTCGCAGAAGGTCAGAGGAGAACTCTCCGCCTCTGTCAGAGTGCAGACGCAGAACAGGAAAGTCCGAGCCGAAACTCTCTCTGAGCTGGAGACGAGCTGCGCGGATCCAGGAGATCAACACCTCAGTGACCTCACCCTTGCTGCGCAAGGGGAAGACTGCGGTGTAACGCGAGTAGTCGTCAACCACCAGCAGGAAGTAACGCTCGTGACCCTGTCCACGGACGCGGGCTGGGCCCCACACGTCCATGTGAAGCGTCTGCAGCGGAGCCTTTGTCGGAGGAAACTCGGAGGAGTGAGGAGCAGCGCGCTGCCGCCCCTCGACGCAGGGAACGCAGGTGGGGGCAGGCCCCGGAGGAAGGGGAGGGAGGGACCGGGGGAGACCAGAGACAAGGACACGGGAGGCCATGCCTCAAAGACGAGGCAGGGAGGGGTGACCAAGGCGGTGGTGCCAGAGGAGAGTCTGGTGAGACAGGAGACGACACGAGCAGGGGGCAGACTCAGGACCAGACCTGGACGCCGCAGCAAACACCTGACCCGACGCGGCTACCCGACCAGACTCAGCGACCGGAGGAGACTCAGTAGTCAGTGTGTACAGGCTCGACCCCGATCGACGGGTAAACGTGGCCAAGTGTCGGCCCGTCCGAACACACGTACAGTGGGTCACTCGCTGACTCGCAGGAGTGAACTGGTGAACCCCTCCATCCTGCAGGTCAGCACCACTCACCAAGTTCGTAGAGAACAAGGGGAGGTAAAGACCCGACAGGGTGCCAGAAGGGGCCGCCGGACACGGTAAGACAGTGGAGAAGTGGGCAAGGACAGGACCCCCAGAGGGGTCTGCCAGGGAGACTGCCACTGGCCGACTAAGCGGCGTAAGTGTGGTGCGGTCTCGAAAGAAGGAGCGGGAAGCTCCCGAGTCAAGGGTGAAGGTGTGTAAGGCCTGAGCCGACGTGGTACCTGAGAGAGCAGACTCACCAGCACCTGGGGCAGCAGACGCACTAGCACCTAGAGCAGCAGCCTCACCAGCACCTAGAGCAGCAGCCTCAATGCCCGGGTCAGGCGGAACACACAGGTAACAGTCACCCTCATCACTATTAGACACAGCATACATGGCAGCAAGAATAGCATCATAGTCAAGATCAAAGATAGCAACCCCCGCCCTAGACAGCTCTCCCCAGCGAGGGATCTCAGTGGAGTCAGGGAACTGGTGACGCCAAGCGTCCGTCAGGCGGCCGAAGCAGCGCTGGGTGGAGTGCGAGCCCCCGCACTGCTCACCAGCGCGGTCGCCGGTACGGAGGACGTAGGTACAGGGACCAGTACCCCCACCTCGCTGACGCGCAGCGTACCACTCACGAAGCTGCTGGGGGGACGGGGTCTCACGAGTGCGCTGCTGCAGCTGGCGCGGACCACCACCGGAGCCACTCCTCTGCGTAGAGCCGCGACCAGCTCCACCGCCGCCCCCGCCGCCTCCGCCACCACCGCCGCCTCCGCTCCCACCGCCACCGCCGCCGCCTCCTCCGCCTCCACTGCTGCCACCGACGCCTCCACCCCCGCCACCACTCCCACCACCACCCCCACCCCCTCCACTGCCTCCACTGCCACCTCCACCGCCCCCGCCAGCCCCTCCAGTGCCCTTGCCCCCCTTGCCCTTGCCGGTGCAGCGTCTCCCGCTAGGGGCAGACGCAGCGCCGACCGACTCGAAGCCAACGAGGTCGGCCGCAGCAGCAGAAGCAACAGAGGGCAAGAGGGGGGAGGGGGAACACCCCTCAAAGACGGGGGTACGGGGGTCACCACGAGAGGCTCCTGCAGCGACAATGCTCTTCTCTGCTGCCAGGAGGCGCTCCTCGAGGAGGTCAACGGTGAGTGTGGTGGGGCAAACTGAGAGGAAGTGGTCCCTGACTAAGCGAAGGGGGTCAGGGAGCCGGGTGACTATGTAGTAGAGGGTGATGTACATAGGGGGAGGGTTCTTGGCACAGAACTCAGCAGGAAGCGCAGCGCGGTAGCGAGTGTCACTAGTGCGAAGGTGCGTAATGAGGTCAGCGACTGTGGGAAAGGCAGCAAGGTCAGGGAACAGGTACGGCAGCATGAGGCGGCTAAGAGCAGCAGTGGCAGGGGAAGAGTAGCGTGCAACTACACCGTCGTACAAGGTCTTAGCACTCTTGTACTGACTAAAGTGCGCACGCTCAGCGGTCGGTAAGTGTCGACGCACAGCAAGACGGGCAGCAGCATCGCGTGTGGCCCACTGTGAGCGAACAGTGCTGTCAGCATCAGCAGGCGGGGCAGGAGAGGCACCAGAGGTGAGATCGAACAGGGAGATTCCGTCTGCCCTATCGCACTATAGGAAGAGCTGGAGGTCATCGACCCAGACCTCAAAGTCAGCAGCACGACCCTCAGCATCAAATGTAAGGACACTGGGGGTAGCCATGACAGCAGCGGTCTAGCAGGGAGTGCTCTCACCAGTCCGGGTGGGTAGGGCCGGGGCGCGCCGGTAGGAACAGTAGCAGCTCGACGGCGGCTCGGCGGCAGCGGATCGGTAGTGGCGGCTCGACGGCGGCCTCGGCGGCTCGGCGGCTCGGTGGCTCGGCTCGGTGGCTCGGCGGCTCGGCGGCTCGGCGGATCGGTGGCTCGGCTCGGTGGCTCGGCGGCTCGGCTGCTGGGCGGCTTGGCTGCTGGGAGGCTCGGCGGCTCGGCGGCTCGGCGGCTCGGTAGCTTGGCGGCTCGGCTGCTTGGCGGCTGAAGGGGCCGTGAAGGGCGGCGACGGGGCCGCTAGAGGCGGCGACGGGGCCACGAAGGGCGGCGACGGGGCCGCGAGAGGCGGCGACGGGGCCGAGAAGGGCGGCGACGGGGCCGCTAGAGGCGGCGACGGGGCCGCGAAGGGCGGCGACGGGGCCGCTAGAGGCGGCGACGGGGCCGCGAAGGGCGGCGACGGGGCCAAGAAGGGGCGGCGTCGGGGCCAAGAAGGGGCGGCGTCGGGGCCGCGAAGGGGCCGCGAGGGGCCTCGAAGGGCGGCGACGGGGCCGCGAAGGGCGGCGACGGGGCCGAGAAGGGGCCTCGAAGGGCGGCGACGGGGCCGCTAGGGGCGGCGACGGGGCCGCGAGGGGCGGCGACGGGGCCGCGAGGAGCGGCGACGGAGCCGCTAGGGGCGGCGACGGGGCCGCGAAGGGTGGCGACGGGGCTGCTAGGGGTGGCGACGGGGCCGCGAGGGGCGGCGACGGGCCGCGAAGGGTGGCGACGGGGCCGCTAGGGGTGGCGCGAGGGGCCGTGAGAGGGGCCTCTAGGAGGGCGCGACGGGCCGCTAAGGGCAGGGGACGCAACGAGAGGGCGGCCCACGGGGCGCGCCTCGGCCAGGGGCGACTCGCGCTCCGGTCAGAAAAAAAAGTTTTCGATTTTCAGTGGTGGGCCGTAGGAAGCGTTCCCACTAGGGAACCTGCCCTATACCATGAGAAGAAATGAGGAATGAATGAACTAGCAAGCAGGTGGGTACAAGTAGGAAACCTAGAAATGTTGTACCCTATAGTGTCTACCCCACTACAGCCTAGATAGACCATAGCATATAAGTTTGACAGCGGGGGGGGGGGGGGGGATTGGAGGGAGTGGTGGCAATGGCGGACAACACTCTGATAGAGCTACTGCCATACCTGCTGCTGCTTGCCGCGCCTGCTGCCGCTGCGCTCGCTTGTGCAGCTGCAGTGTCTGTAACTGCTGGCCCATCTACTGCCCTACATCGCCTACTATGATAAGAGGGGGGTTGAGGGGGTGGCGGGAGTGAAGCGGGAATCCCAGTCGCCACCCACCTCCTCCTCTCTCTCCCTTTCGCTCCTTCTATTGTAGAGGGAAGGTTGGGGGAGTGGTGGGAGCAAGCCAGCAGCACCGACCGCCGCCCACAACCTCCCCCCTCTCTCTCTCTCTCTCCTCCTCCTCCTCTCTCCCCTCTAGTTCGCTTCGAATCCTCCTCCTCTCTCCCCTCCTTTCCGTTTTTGCGTCTATTTCTCCTCTCTCCCCCCTTGTAGCTGCTGAGTAACTACTTCTGTTGCACCTATAGCGATTACATCTATTGCTGCTGCACCCGGCCCCGTTGCCTGCTGTAGGCGTCGCCTTTGCTGCCGTCGAGCTCTTGCCGCGCCGCTGCCTACTGCAGTCGCTGCTGTCAGAATCCCAACCACCAACCACTGGGATAAAATGGCTTGTTTATGTAGTGGGTGAGTGCGCCCGTAACCCCCCAGGCCAACGTGCCTGTAACTCTTCCCTAGCATCAATCAGGGATCTCCAATGCACCTGCCGCAGCCGCATCTGCCGTCATTGCATCTACTGTCACCGAGCATCCGCCGCAACTGCATCTGCCACCGCTGCACCTGCCGCCACTACACATGCTTGCCACTTCAACTTCCGCTGCGCCTGGTGTACCCTGTCAGGGAGTGTTCTTATACAGGTTTTTGCCTTAGGCAGCTATGGGGGTGTGTCAAACAATACTGTAATGTAATTCCTTTTGCTAGTGGTGCACCCCTTAGCCTACTCCATGATTTGCCTCGACTGTATATCTTCTCCACTATCGATACATATTTTGTTTCCTTCTCCTGCCATCTTCTCCCAAGCCCTAAAGCTAAGCTACTTAGTTCTTTAACCGCACGCCCTTCCAAAACCTACTGCTGTACCACATTAATTACAACGGGCTCTCGTTGTTATATGCTGGAAAATGGTTTAGGGTTTATTTTCTAAACCAAAGGCCAATCCAATTATCCTTCATCCCTCACTACAAGCGGCTTCAACAGAGGAAGGAAACTAGTATTGTTAGTGACGCGATTATGTGGTTGACGCCATTGTGTGACAAATAGAATAAGAGCTTGTGAGCGTGAAATTCCATGAAAACAATTCATTTGGGCCAATGTCCCCATTGTGGACATTGGAATATGCGTTCGTTAATAACATTGACAAAAGAAGGTTAATGGTTGATAAAAAAACATGTTAAGAAATTGTTTTATAACAATGCACCGAAAGTAGCAAGGTAGCCATCGGGGACATATGCAAGAAAACAACCTTTCCTTACTTTGAGTCACATTGCATACCGCGTACAGACAGATTTATTCCCGCCGCTGTACACCCAGTATTCCGCCACTACCTCGCGACACTTGCATCGATAACGTTCCCGCCATCACAACCATCGCGCCTTACCACCCGGCCCGGATGGTAACACGCGACCCGACCCTAAGCATTGACATTTCCCAACCTCTCTCTATTTAGTAATTCGCTCATGCGCTCACTCATTGTTTTGCTTCGATAGTGTAATCTTCATTCGCTCACTCAATTGCACTTCTAAGACTTAGTTTTCAGAGCTACCCTCCTATCAGAACCGAGCACACCTTCTCTTCCTAACTTATGACATTTTTTGGAGGGTGTAGACGTCCTTCAGCACCAATGCCGTTGACAGTGTGCTTTCTCGTAAGCACAAATAGCCACGACCAAGACTGCCACCAAGCTCGCTCGACGCCCCTTGCCATGGACGAACATATCACATTCGATGGCTTGATAAGAGCGCCTTGACGAGCTCACTTACCAACTGCACGAATCCGCACTCGAAATCGATTCATTGGCGCAGAGCAGGATTCGTTTCAGTAATCAATTGCATACGAACGGCACAAGCCCCACCTAAAGCACCTATCACCATCATCACGTCACGACAGGATGGGACAACACTCATTCGAAGCTAGTGATGATGCTGCCCAGCAAATACCAGGCATGGAGTGAGCGAGGGATGCACCGGGTGAAAATATGCCAAGCAAAATCTGTCGCGATGTCAGCACTCTGACGACATTTGACAATAATAATGTCGAGGTTCCAATGCTGGTCATGCCACAGCGCCCACCCTGTTTCAACCCAAGTCAACGAGGAGGTCCGTTAGTTCAATCGTGGGTGTTCACGATGAACATCTTTTCAAATCAAATTACGTAACATTGGACACAACGAGGATTCGGTATGCCGTCTCTATTGTGTGGGCCCGCCATGGACTGGTGGCAAGTCATTGTCGAGCAAATATGAGCCACTGTCGAAAAGGGAAAGGCCCTCGGAGCCAGCCATTACCTGAAGCACTTCGTTCTTCAAAGTTACCCAGTAAGGCGCGTGGGAAGCGTGATGCGCAGGGTTACAAGCACGCTACGAGCCGATCGCGGCTTCAATCTCAGCACGACAACTTGAGTCAGATCAAGACTACACTAGCGGGTCTCTCACACTGTGCGAACATGTCGACTACATGCACGAAGCTGTGTAGATAGATCGCCACGTTTGTGGCTTGAAGAAAAAAATCTCGTAGGAAATCATTGCGCTCGCCAAGAAAATTGTCATCCCATGCAGACCCATCACTACGGACAACATACTCGAGGAATGGCCGAGCATGCCATAGTACACATCGTTGTGACAAATGAGGTTGTCACGGCATTATGAGGACGTCGCTTCGTGTGCAACAGGCCGTGCCATCGCAAAAGTGAGCGCCCTTGGGGAGCAAAAACGCCGAGGAGCAGAGCAGGGGAGAGAGTCAAAGAGGCAGGGAAATGCCAGCAGTCGGTGGAGTACGGACCCATTACTGATGAGACTCACTACTCGCCCTGTCGAACTTATATGCTATAGTCTTTCTAGGCTGTAGTGGGGTAGACAGTATGGGGTACAGCTTTCTAGGGTTTCATATTTGTACCCAACTCATTTCCTAGTTCATCCATTCCTCATTTCTTCACATGGTATAGAGCAGGTTCCCTAGTGGGAACTTTTCCTTGGGCCCACCACTAATTTTTTTTTTTTCTGCCCTGAGATCGAGTCGCTCCTGACTGAGGCGCGTCCTGTGGGCCGCCCTCCCCTTCGCGGCCCGTCGCGCCGCCCTTAGCGGCCCCACTCACGGCCCCGTCGCCACCCTTAGCAGCCCCGTCGCCGCCTCCGCGGCCCACCCGCCGCCCTTTCGCGGCCCCGTCGCCGCCCTCCAAGCGGCCTCGTCGCCGCCCTCTAGCAGCCCCGCCGCCGCCCTTCAGCGGCCCCGTCGCCGCCCCACTGCGGCCCCGTCGCCGCCCTCTAGCAGCCCCGCCGCCGCCCTTCAGCGGCCCCGTCGCCGCCCCACTGCGGCCCCGTCGTCGCCCTCTAGCGGCCCCGCCGCCGCCCCTCAGCGGCCCCGTCGCCGCCCTACCGCGGCCCCGTCGCCGCCCTCTAGCGGCCCCGCCGCCGCCCTTCAGCGGCCCCGTCGCCGCCCTACAAGCGGCCCCGTCGCCGCCCTCTAGCGGCCCCGCCGCCGCCCTTCAGCGGCCCCGTCGCCGCCCTACAGCGGCCCAGTCGCCACCCTCCAGCGGCCCCATCGCCGCCCTCCAGCGGCCCCTTCGCCGCTCTGTGCGGCCCCTCACCGGCCCTGCCGCCGCCGTCGCTGAGCCGCCGCAGCTGCAGCCGCCACCTAGCCGCCGGGCCGCCGCCGAGCCGCCGCCGAGCCGCCGAGCCGCCGCCGAGCCGCCGCCGAGCCGCCGAGCCGCTGCTGAGCCGCCGAGCCGCCGCCGCCGCAGCTGCGGCCCTGTTCCTGCCGGCGCGCCCCGGCCCTCCCCACCCGGACTGCCGCCCCTGCAGCAGCCGCCCCTGCAGCAGCCGCCCCTGGAGCAGCCGCCCCTGCAGCTGCCGTGGAGCCCTCGCCCTGCAGTGGTCGCGGCCTCGCCATTGCCGCCGTCGTACGCCTGCCCTTCTCGCCACTGGTGAGCACTACCCTGCCCGTACTGCTGTTACTGCTGCTCTTGCTGCTACTGCTCTTTCTACTGCTACTGCTACTCCTGGCGTGGCCCAATGCAGCTCCAGCGCCGTCCGCGTGAGTCCCTCGCCCCCCAACAGCTTCGTGAGTGGTACGCTAGTCCGCGCTGCGACTACAGCTATTGCTACTGCTGCTACTACTGCGGCTACCACTGCTCCTGCTGCTCCTGGCGGTGGCCAGATGCAGCTCCAGCGACGTCCGCGTGAGTCCCTCACGCCCCAGCAGCTTCGTGGGTGGTACGCCACTTGGGGTTGTCGGGGTGGCCGTAGTGGGAGTCGTCCTGGAGTGCGTAGTTCGGCAGCTGCTTGTAGTGGCCAGGTGCAGCTGCAGCGTCGTCCGTGCGCGGTCCTTTCACCCCAGCAGCTTCGTGAGTGGTACGCTCAGCGTGACGGGTCACGGGGTACTGCTCGCTGTCCGTACGTCATTCGCACTGGTGCTCGGACTGGTCAGCCTTGCGGGACGTTTGGTCACGCAGAGTCCCGCTGCTTCGCCCGTCTGAGCGACGCCTAGCGTACGGAGTTTGGCGACGCGGCTGAGCTCCCCGACTGGGTGGAGCTGCTTAGGCTGAAGGTAGATATCTATACTCTTGACTATGATACTATCCTCACTGCCATGTATGGATTGCCTACTAGTGATGAGGGTGACGGTTACGTGTGTGTTCCGCCTGACCCGGGCATTGAGACTGCTGCTCTAGGTGCTGGTGAGGCTGCTGCTCTAGGTGCTGGTGAGGCTGCTGCTCTAGGTGCTAGTGAGTCTGCTGCCCCAGGTGCTGGTGAGTCTGCTCTCTCAGGTACCACGTCGGCTCAGGCCTCCCACACCTTCACCCTTGACTCGGGTGCTTCCCGCTCCTTCTTTCGAGACCGCACCACACTCACGCCGCTTAGTCGGCCAGTTGCGGTCTCCCTGGCAGACCCCTCTGGGGGTCCTGTCCTTGCCCACTTCTCCACTGTTCTACCGTGTCCGGCGGCCCCTTCTGGCACCCTGTCGGGTCTTTACCTCCCCTCGTTCTCTACGAACTTGGTGATTGGTGCTGACCTGCAGGATGGAGGGGTTCACCAGTTCACTCCTGCGAGTCAGCGGTTTAGGGTTTCTACTGCTACTGCTACTCCTGGCGTGGCCCAATGCAGCTCCAGCGCCGTCCGCGTGAGTCCCTCGCCCCCCAACAGCTTCGTGAGTGGTACGCTAGTCCGCGCTGCGACTACAGCTATTGCTACTGCTGCTACTACTGCGGCTACCACTGCTCCTGCTGCTCCTGGCGGTGGCCAGATGCCGTCATTGCCGCCGTCGTACGCCTGCCCTTCTCGCCACTGGTGAGCACTACCCTGCCCGTACTGCTGTTACTGCTGCTCTTGCTGCTACTGCTCTTTCTACTGCTACTGCTACTCCTGGCGTGGCCCAATGCAGCTCCAGCGCCGTCCGCGTGAGTCCCTCGCCCCCCAACAGCTTCGTGAGTGGTACGCTAGTCCGCGCTGCGACTACAGCTATTGCTACTGCTGCTACTACTGCGGCTACCACTGCTCCTGCTGCTCCTGGCGGTGGCCAGATGCCGCCATTGCCGCCGTCGTACGCCTGCCCTTCTCGCCACTGGTGAGCACTACCCTGCCCGTACTGCTGTTACTGCTGCTCTTGCTGCTACTGCTCTTTCTACTGCTACTGCTACTCCTGGCGTGGCCCAATGCAGCTCCAGCGCCGTCCGCGTGAGTCCCTCGCCCCCCAACAGCTTCGTGAGTGGTACGCTAGTCCGCGCTACGCTAGTCCGCGCTGCGACTACAGCTATTGCTACTGCTGCTACTACTGCGGCTACCACTGCTCCTGGCGGTGGCCAGATGCAGCTCCAGCGACGTCCGCGTGAGTCCCTCACGCCCCAGCAGCTTCGTGAGTGGTACGCTACTTGGGGTTGTCGGGGTGGCCGTAGTGGGAGTCGTCCTGGAGTGCGTAGTTCGGCAGCTGCTTGTAGTGGCCAGGTGCAGCTGCAGCGTCGTCCGTGCGCGGTCCTTTCACCCCAGCAGCTTCGTGAGTGGTACGCTCAGCGTGACGGGTCACGGGGTACTGCTCGCTGTCCGTACGTCATTCGCACTGGTGCTCGGACTGGCCAGCCTTGCGGGACGTTTGGTCACGCAGAGTCCCGCTGCTTCGCCCGTCTGAGCGACGCCTGGCGTACGGAGTTTGGCGACGCGGCTGAGCTCCCCGACTGGGTGGAGCTGCTTAGGCTGAAGGTAGATATCTATACTCTTGACTATGATACTATCCTCACTGCCATATATGCATTGCCTACTAGTGATGAGGGTGACTGTTACCTGTGTGTTCCGCCTGACCCGGGCATTGAGACTGCTGCTCTAGGTGCTGGTGAGGCTGCTGCTCTAGGTGCTAGTGAGTCTGCTGCCCCAGGTGCTGGTGAGTCTGCTCTCTCAGGTACCACGTCGGCTCAGGCCTCCCACACCTTCACCCTTGACTCGGGTGCTTCCCGCTCCTTCTTTCGAGACCGCACCACACTCACGCCGCTTAGTCGGCCAGTTGCGGTCTCCCTGGCAGACCCCTCTGGGGGTCCTGTCCTTGCCCACTTCTCCACTGTTCTACCGTGTCCGGCGGCCCCTTCTGGCACCCTGTCGGGTCTTTACCTCCCCTCGTTCTCTACGAACTTGGTGAGTGGTGCTGACCTGCAGGATGGAGGGGTTCACCAGTTCACTCCTGCGAGTCAGCGAGTGACCCACTGTACCTGTGCTCGGACGGGCCGTCACTTGGCCACGTTTACCCGTCAGCCGGGGTCGAGCCTGTACACACTGACTACTGAGTCTCCTCCGGTCGCTGAGTCTGCTCAGGTAGCGGCGTCGGGTCAGGTGTTTGCTGCGGCGTCCAGGTCTGGTCCTGAGTCTGCCCCCTGCTCGTGTCGTCTCCTGTCTCACCAGACTCTCCTCTGGCACCACCGCCTTGGTCACTCCTCCCTGCCTCGTCTTCGAGGCATGGCCTCCCGTGTCCTTGTCTCTGGTCTCCCCCGGTCCCTCCCTCCCCTTCCTCCGGGGCCTGCCCCCACCTGCGTTCCCTGCGTCGAGGGGCGGCAGCGCGCTGCTCCTCACTCCTCCGAGTTTCCTCCGACAGAGGCTCCACTGCAGACGCTTCACATGGACGTGTGGGGCCCAGCCCGCGTCCGTGGACAGGGTCACGAGCGTTACTTCCTGCTGGTGGTTGACGACTACTCGCGTTACACCACAGTCTTCCCCTTGCGCAGCAAGGGTGAGGTCACTGAGGTGTTGATCGCCTGGATCCGCGCAGCTCGTCTCCAGCTCAGAGAGAGTTTCGGCTCGGACTTTCCTGTTCTGCGTCTGCACTCTGACAGAGGCGGAGAGTTCTCCTCTGACCTTCTGCGAGCCTTCTGTCGTGCACGAGGCATCCGCCAGACCTTCACGCTTCCGGACTCTCCGCAGCAAAATGGGATTGCTGAGCGCCGCATTGGCATGGTCATGGACGTCGCTCGTACGTCCATGGTCCATGCGGCTGCCCCCCATTTTTTGTGGCCGTTTGCGGTTCGGTACGCGGCGCATCAGATCAACCTTCAGCCCCGGGTCTCCATGCCGGAGACCTCCCCTGCTTTGCTGTGGACGGGGAAGGTTGGCGATGCGTCTGCGTTCCGTGTCTGGGGATCTCGGGCGTTTGTCCGTGACTTGTCTGCGGACAAGCTGTCCCCTCGTGCTGTTCCCTGCGTCTTCCTTGGCTTCCCCCCTGACGCGCCGGGCTGGCAGTTCTACCACCCCACCTCGCGCCGTGTTCTGTCCTCCCAGGACGTCACGTTTGACGAGTCGGTTCCCTACTACCGTCTCTTCCCCTACCGCACTGCGTCCCTCCCCCCCCCGCCGCTCTTCCTTACGCCAGGTCCCCCTCCGGTAGACCCCCCTCCCCCCTCAGGGTCCTGCCCCCTCAGGTGTGTCTCAGGTAGATGCAGTCGACCCTGTCGAGGTAGCTGTTGACTCTGGTGCTGCTAGGGGTGCTGAGCCTGCGGGTGCTGGGTCTGGGGGTGCTGACTCTGGGGGTGCTGAGCCAAGGGGTGCTGAGCCTAGGGGTGCTACGCCTGGGGGTGCTGAGCCTGGGGGTGCTGACTCTTGGGGTGCTGCGCCTGGGGGTGCTGAGCCTGGGGGTGCTACGCCCGGGGGTGCTGCGCCTGGGGGTGCTGAGCCTGAGGGTGCTGCGTCTACGGGTGCGGAGTCTGAGGGTACTGGACCTACTCGTGTGGCGTCTGGCGGTGCTGGACCTGGAGGTTCTTCGGGTACTTCGTCCCGGCGGGAGCTACTCTCTCCACAGGAGCTGCGTGAGTGGTTTGCCCGGCGCTGGAGGCGAGTTGCTGGAGCTGGAGGTGCTGCGGGTGCTGGAGGTTCTGCTGCTGCTGAGGGTGCTGGTGCCGCGGGTCCCGGAGGTGCTCGTACTGGGAGTACTGGAGCTGCTGGGCCTGCGGGTGCTTCTCGTACTGGCGCTGGTGGTGCTGCGGGCGTCGGTGCTACTGAGGGTGCTAGAGCTGGACCCGCTGCGTCTTCTGGTGGTCCGGCTGGAGCTGGAGCTGCTGAGGGTGTTGGCGCTAAGGGTGCCTCTCGTGCTGGTGCCTCTGAGGGTACTGGAGTTGGCGCTGCCGGAGCTGGGGGTGCTGCTGGCGCTGGTGCTGTCGTTCGGGGTGCTGGTGCTGTCCCTTCTGGTGCTGGTGGTGCTGAGCGGCCGCGGCCGTACTTCGTTCCGCTCCTTGAGCAGGTTCTTGGTCTTCCGCCCTCTGCTAGTCCGGCTCCCCCCTTAGAGTGTCCACCGCCTGTCCAGTCCGAGTCACAGTTACAGCCTACCTCTCCTCTGCCTGCTCCTTCTCCCTACACTGGTCCTACTGGAGGTCTTGCTGAGCGTCGTGAGCCTGCGTCTCGTCCTACGTCGCCTGTCCGTGCTGAGCGCACTAGTAGTCGTGGTTCGCGTCAGCGTCCTCCCCCTGTCCCAGGCACGCACCGGATGTCTCTGCGTCCCTCCACTGCTCCGCTGCGTGCCCCTTTGCCTTCTCCTCCTGAGTCCTCTCTTCCTGTTCTTGCTGACCCGGAGTCGGACTCCCTTCGTGCTGCCAGTCCTACTGTCACGCGTCTCCTTGCTACTGTCGTCACTGACCCTTCCTTTGAGTCCGCTGCTGCGCCTGCCTTAGTTTCTGAGCTTGTCGACTTCGCTGCTCGCTGTCGCCTAGACTACGCTGCTAGTCTTGTCGCTGAGTCTGCGTCTGTCTGTCCTCCGTCCGTCGGGGGTGAGTGTGCCCTTGGCACGGACGTCCTTGAGGACAGGCAGGAGGAGTTCCAGTGCTTTTCTGCTGCTTCACCTCATCTTGTGTCCATGCTGCTTGCCCCTGAGGGAGACCCGGATGCACTAGACATCCCGACTCCGCGCTCTTACGCGGAGGCGATAGAGGGTCCCTACTCCTCTCAGTGGCAGGCAGCCATGGATGCAGAGATGGCTTCCTGGAAGTCCACAGGCACCTACGTCGACGAGGTTCCCCCTCCTGGGGCGAACATCGTCAGTGGTATGTGGATTTTCAGGGTGAAGCGGCCGCCGGGTTCTCCGCCTGTCTTCAAGGCGCGCTACGTGGCTCGTGGCTTCAGTCAGCGGCAGGGAGTTGACTACTTTCAGACCTTCTCTCCCACCCCGAAGATGACCACTGTTCGGGTACTACTGCACATAGCCGCTCACCGTGACTACGAGCTTCACTCTCTTGACTTCAGCACTGCTTTCTTGCAGGGGAGCCTGCTCGAGGAGATCTGGCTGCGCCGTCCACCTGACTTCACTGGGTCTTTTCCTCCTGGTACCCAGTGGAGCCTCCGGCGGCCAGTCTACGGTCTCCGCCAGGCACCTCGTGAGTGGCACGACACACTGAGGACTACACTTGCGGCTCTTGGGTTTGCTCCTTCTACTGCCGACCCGTCGCTGTTTCTGCGCACCGACACTTCTTTGCCGCCGTTCTACATCCTCGTGTACGTCGACGACTTGGTCTTTGCCACAGCTGACACTGCTGGACTCGCCCACGTGAAGTCCGAGCTGCAGAAGAGACACACGTGCACAGACCTGGGTGAACTGCGCAGCTACCTTGGCTTGCAGATCACCCGGGACAGAGCACAGCGCACCATTACCCTGACTCAGTCACACATGGTGCAGCAGGTCCTTCAGCGCTTCGGCTTCACGTACTCCTCGCCTCAGGCCACTCCTCTGCCTACTCGCCACTCGCTCTCAGCTCTGCCTTCGGATGAGTCCGTAGAGTCGAGTGGCCCGTACCCAGAGCTTGTTGGCTGCCTCATGTACCTGATGACCTGCACTCGACCTGACCTTGCATAACCTCTTAGCATTCTGGCACGCTATGTTGCTCCTGGGAGACACAAACCAGAGCACATGGCTGCAGCGAAGAGGGTGTTGCGCTACTTGTGCAGTACGTCGGGCATGGGGCTTGTGCTTGGAGGGTGGAGTCCAGTGGTCCTCACTGGTCACGCAGACGCTTCTTGGGCTGACGACCAGGCTACGCAGCGGTCGTCACAGGGTTACACCTTCAGCCTTGGTTCCGGCTCTGTTTCGTGGCGGTCTACCCGCTCGTCTTCTGTTCTCGGCTCCAGTTGTGAGGCTGAGATCTACTCGGGGGCCATGGCTGCACAGGAGTTACGCTGGCTCACCTACCTGCTGAATGACCTTGGGGAGCCGCCTCGTTCGCCTCTAGTTCTGTACGTAGACAACAAGGCCATGCTGGCCTTGTGTCGGGAGCACAGACTGGAGCACAGAACGAAGCACATTGCTCTTCGCTACTTCCTTGCTCGTGATCTGCAGCAGCGTGGTCAGCTACGACTTGCTTACGTGGCCTCTCAGGCCAACACTGCTGATATCTTCACCAAGGCACTCCCGCCTTGTGATCATCAGCGCTTCTGTACTTTGTTAGGTCTTGTACCTACTTTGCCTCACTTGCTCACTTCTTGATCTTGCTTGTACTGTGACCTATATATACTTGCACTTGCATGTTTAGCTTTATATATATATGCTTGCATGTGAACTGGCCTTGTGGCCCTTGAACTTGTGCTCAGACTGTGTGGTGACGTTGGGATCCACCCTGAGCTTGCTGTGCTTTGCTTGACTGGTCTTGTGACCCCTTGTTCTCCCCCACTTTGCCTATGGGGGTGTGTCGAACTTATATGCTATAGTCTTTCTAGGCTGTAGTGGGGTAGACAGTATGGGGTACAGCTTTCTAGGGTTTCATATTTGTACCCAACTCATTTCCTAGTTCATCCATTCCTCATTTCTTCACACGCCCGACCCCACTAACCCTCACCAAATGATTGTATCGATTCACGTAATCGATTGGACACGCTCGGACTCTTTTCACTCGCTCATCTCCATCCCAGGATGTGAATCTTCTTGAAGATCGCTTTTGAGGAGCTCTTCACCATTCATCCTGTTTCTCCTCTCCTATGTGTCACTGTCGGTGACTTCAGCAATTCTCCCACTCTTCTCTCTGTTGACACCGCTGCCATTCCCACCCCTCAGTCCTACTCCGAGGCCGTGTCGGGCTTTCATGCCACTGAGTGGATGGCTGCCATCATTGCTGAGTGTGAGGCATTTACTAGAACTAATTCCTACATTGACTCTGTCCCCCCCCCTGGCGCCACCATTGTCAAGGGCAAATGGGTCTTCCGTGTAAAGCAGCTGCCCTGCGAGCTTCCTGTCTTCAAAGCCCGCTACTGTGCCAAGGGCTTCACTCAGCGTGAAGGCATTGACTACTTTGCCACTTACTCCCCCACAGCCCGTCTCCCCACTCTCCGCCTCCTTCTTGACTTAGGTGCTCGCTGGAATTGTGAGATCCATTCCATGGACGTTTCCAATGCTTTCCTTCAGGGCGAGCTGCATGAGCGCATATTCCTTGAGCGTCCCGCTGGCTTTCCTCGCCCTTTCCCTCTAGGCACTGTTTGGGAATTGAAACGACCTGTGTATGGCCTTAAACAGGCCCCGCGTGAGTGGCACGCCAAGCTCGCCTCCACCCTTCACTCTCTTGGCTTCTCTACCTCCACCTCCGACCCCAGTCTTTTCATTCGCACTTCCCCCCACATGCTCTACATTCTTGCCTACGTGGACGATTTGGTGCTGCTTGCTGAGGACTCCGCCGATCTTGCTGCTGTCAAGAAAGCCCTGCAGGCGCGTCTCCTGTGCAAGGATCTTGGCGAGCTTCGTCACTACCTCGGCATGGAGATCCGTCGTGATCGTGCTGCCCGCACCATCTCTCTCTCCCAGACTTTCTACATCCAGTCCATCCTCCAGCGGTTCGAGGTGTCGTAGGCCAAGCCGGTCTCCACCCCTCTTCCCGCCAACCATCAGCTCACTGCCCCTGCCGTCCCTGCTCCCTCCTTTGAGCTGCAGCCTTATCCTGAGCTCGTTGGGTCTCTTATGTATGCGATGATGTGCACTCGCCCCGACCTTGCTTACCCCCTCAGTGTTCTCTCTCGCTTTGTCGGTCTAGGCCGCCACACTGACGTGCACTGGGCGGCTGCCAAGCACGTCCTGCGCTATCTGCGCGCCACCTCTGACCTTGCTCTCACTCTTGGTGGCTCTGTTCCTCCCGTTCTCTCCGGCTACAGTGACTCTTCATACGCTGACTCTCGCCCTGATCGCCGCTCGTCTCAGGGTTATGGTTTTACTCTTGGTAGTGGTCTCATCAGCTGGCGCTCCACTCGCTCATCCTCTGTCTGCCTTTCCACCTGCGAGGCTGAGTTGTACGCAGGCACCTTGGCAGCTCAGGAGGCTCGCTGGCTCTCCTTTCTCCTTGCTGATCTTGGTCACTCTCAGTCCTCTGTGACGCTCTCCTGTGACAGTGCGAGCATGATTCATATCACTGAAAATTCTGTCTATCACGCCCGCAGCAAGCATATTGAGGTCCGCTATTTCTTCGTGCGCGAGCTGGTGCAGTCTGGCTTCTTACGTCTTCGCAAGGTGGACGCTACTGCCAACCTTGCTGACATTTTCACCAAGGCCCTCCTGCGTGCGCCACACCGTTTCTACGTGCGCGAGCTTGGGCTCACGCGTCTCTCCACTTCTGGGGGTGTGCCGGTTCGCTAGGTGTTTTGCTCCAGAGCTTCACCTAGCCGGGGGGTGTGTTGGAGTAGGCTAGAGCTTGCTCTGGTCTTTATTTTGGTGTTCTTATATTATTTCTCCATGCTTAGAGAGAGTTACGCATTCAGGTTCATTTTAGGTTCATTTCGTAGTTCTTAGTACAAACCGAACACACCCTAAGTTCAATTAGGGTTTGCAACCCTCTCTCTTTTGTATCTCGACACTTTCTTCGTAGTGCAACTTTTTCGACCCTACCTAACTCTCTCACCATCCATGGCTCCTCTCATCTTAACACCTGAGTGAGATCCCGACGCTCTAGACACTTTGACTAGTCACACTTACACAAAGGCAGATTCGAGATCATGTGCTTCTTAGTAGATAGCAGCCATGGACTTAAAGATGGTGTCTTGGAGGTCCACAGAGCGCTTACGTTGACACAGTTCTTCCTCATAAGGTGATTGTTGTCGATGGCATGCGGATCTTCAAGATGAAGCGGTCGCTTGGATCGCCACCTGTCTTCAAGGTGCGCTACGTATCAAGAAGCTTTAGGCATTGCGAGTGAGTTGACTTCTTTCGGAACTTCTTTCCACCCTAAAGATGACCACTCTTCGGATACTACTACGTGTCATAGCACAGCAAGACTACAAGCTGCACTCGTAAGACTTCTCCACTACCTTCCTCCAGGGCATCTTGCATGAGGGTATCTGGTTGCGCTGTCCTCCTAGCTTTACTGGCACTTTCTCACTTGGAACCCAGTAAAGCTTGAGACGACCAGTCTATGGTCTCTGCCATGCACCACGAGAGTCGCACGACACTCTCCGCTCTACTCTTGCTGACCTCAGCCGGCCCGTCACCGTTTGTTCTTGATGGGTCCACTCCACTCTTCATCCTTGTCTACGTCGACGATTTGGTCTTCGCTACTACAGACAAGGTTTCTTCTACATACCTGCATTGACCTTAATGAATTGCGCAACTATCTTGGATTGCAGATCACCAGGAATAGAACTGCTCGCACCATCACTGTGACTCAGTCACACATGGCGGACCACGTCCTTCAATGGTCAGGCGTCCGGTTCTCCACCACACAACCCACACTTCTTGGTATTGACCACAGGCTCACTGATCTTGTTTTTGACGAGCCGGTTGATCTTGGTGCATGCTATGTGGAGCTTGTGGGTGCCTCATGTACCTAATGATGTGTACTCGACCAGACCTCGCCTATATTCTCAGCATCCTTGCTTGCTTCGTTTTGACTGGGAGACACCGTCAGATTCACTGGATGGTTGCTAAGAGGGTCGCGAAGTACCTGGCCACCACATCGAGCTTCTGTAAGCAACTGAAAATAGACTCGGCCGAGCAATGTCTAATGGGCAAAACTTGCGCCTTGCCAGGGTTGATCGCGGTGTTACACGGTTCAGAAAATATTAGCAGCGGTACAGGGGCTGGGCGAGGTATGTGGAAAGGGTTGGAGAAGAGGTTGGATGACTTGGATTATGTGGTTCTCTATTGTTCTGTGCAATTGCCTTTCTGATGGCCCGTGTCCATTTTTTGGCGCAGCTGGCAGATTACGACCACCTGTTCATGACAGGTGGAGCAAATTTGGGTTGGAAGTGTTTCCCGTTTTTAGACCAATGGCTATGCCACAGTGTACAAGACTCGCCTGTTTCTGGCTTCCTGCTCGTGATAGGTTGCTCTGATTTCGTGAGTTCGGGGTTTGCGATTGGAGGGTGAGGTTTGTAACTTTGTTTCGCTCACAGGTCGCCCTCGGTGACACGATGGGTGCTACGCAAGTCGCACGAATTGGTAGCATGTAACCAGATTCCACTGCAACTATTTTGATATGAGTTATAGACCTAGAGAGGACATCGAATTGAGTTGTGTGTATTATGTCAGAGATATTATTAGAGAAAGAATTCATACGTGTTACTAAGAAGTATGTTCTTTCTTCGGTATAAAAATGAAACATTGGGGAATCACAATGAGTATATAACATTCGGTATGTATTTGATACGCGTGTAATTTCAGTTTTACTGTTCCGCATTATCTCCATTATGTATGTTTTTTTTCCCCCAAAACATGCGATTCGTCAATGTCTGCTTTGGATACGACCCGTATTTGTGTCGATGCTCGATTGGCCAATGTGAGATTTCGATGCGACTCGGCCAATTCTCGGCATATTATTGGTCAATTTGTGTTGCGATGGCGGTTCGGGTTCATTTGGCGCCACCACGATGGTAAGGTTGGGTTCAAATTCGGGTCATGCGCGATTTTACCGGCGGAATTCCTCACCTCAAGGTGACCTGCGGGTCACGAAAGGCTGCACGTGACCTGGAAGTCACCTTTGGTGAGGGTTAGGTGACCTAGTAGTCACTTTGGGGTTGTAAATTTCGGATGGTCAGGCTAGGGTAGGCCACTTTTTGCAGATGTCTGCCCGTGTACAACTTGTGCTTCTTAATGCTAGCCTCCTCACCAGCCCACCCCGGTTTCCATCTGGCCTGCAGGTCTCGCCACTACAGGACAGGATTGGTCACCGTGACATCTGTCACCCATGTCCCCCCTAACTCCGATGTCCCCCATAACTCCGGGTCCCTAACGACGAGATCTGCCCGTTTCTGCACCACAGGGGATGAGAAGGCTGTGGTTTCGTATAGTGTCATGAGCTTGGCCTCCTGCACCATCCGCAGTGCAGCATATACCATAGCATTGTGTGTCCTTCATCTGTTCCCCCCTTCCCCACAGCATAGCAGATGGTTTGGTAGTCTCAGGTCCTTGATGTCTAAGCGCTCCTGACCGCATAGGCATGTGTCGGTGACGGGCAGTTCCATCCCTAAGCGGAGGCCGAGTGCCATTGCGAACTGCCTTGGTGCAAAGGTTAGGTCCGCTCTCGTAGGGACCGCATGCAGCCAATCACCGATCCCCACTCTTTGGAGGTTGAGTAGGTGAATGAGATGGCCGTTATCCTCGCCTGGCCCGTCAATCCTTGTGTCTGCGAGCAGCTCTGCCGCCCGAGCCCTGTTTATATGGCATGAAAGCAGCAGCTGCTGGTGCGTATGGTCACTGGACTGGGTCCTGTAATCATTCAGCGCTATCCTAGCGTCCGGCGGCAGGCGTGCCTCCATGTCAGTGAGCGGCAATGCTTCCTCCCCCTCATGTACGTACCCTGGTGCTAGTAACGTGCATACGCGTGTCAGTGAATGGTCTGGCGGGATGTTCACCTGCTGGATCAGTCAGTGTGTTGCGCTCATTGAGGCGAGGTATGCTGCCGTGGCTTCCGACACTGGGTCGATGATGCCCAGCCCGCCCAGGCTGATGGGGAGCATTGTTTGTCGCCACAGCAGGCTCTGTTCCTGTTCGGGTCTGGGTAGAGTAGGCATGCTGCCTGGATGGCGCACTGCAGCAGATGCTCACTCCAGGAGCGCCCTTCATCTAGTTGAAGCAGGTCCGCTGGTGTTGAGTGCAGTAGATAAGACGCCCTCTGGAAGATGCATCTGGAGAGTAGCAGTAGCGCGTGCTGCAGGTGCATCTGTTCAATGAGGTCAGTTGACTCGGCCGCTTGTGTTAGTGCTGTGCGCATGAAATCTGCCGCGTAGTCCGGAGTGCCCACTAGGCTCCCTAGGAGCCGGATCCTCCCCTCCGCCGCTGTGATGCCTTCTGGCAGGACCACTCCCTCGTTTGCTATGCTGTTTCCCCACGCTGACGATTTCTGGACGTTGCATCTCATGCCACAGGATGTCAGTCCAGCCTTGATTGTGTCAAAGACTTGTGCCGCTTCCTCCGGGCGCCCCACGGTTGTGATATCATCCGCATAGGCGACCAGTATGACTGACGGTGTGGTGATGGCCGCTTGGGGTAATAGGGGTTGTATCGTTGCCGCGAAAAGGAGTGGACCTATGGGTTCTCCTTTTCGGACTCGCGCATGCTGTTGATGCTGGAGGCGCCAAACGATGTATCCAGTCGCAGCTCTGATGACCCGCCGTAGAGTGTGCGCACTAGCGGTATTAAGCTGTCCAGCGCCGACCATTTTAGTGATGAGAAAAAACTAGCGCGCTCTACACTGTTGAAGGCGTTCTCAACGTCTAGCGCTATGGCAACACGCTTCTTGTCCTTTGCTAGTAGCGCCCGAACTATGTGGATAAGTTTTGTGCCCCCTTGCACTCCTATTCCAAATTGTGCGTCCTCCGCTAGTGGCCTCTCTCTCTCTCTCTCTCTCTCTCTCTCTCTCTCTCTCTCTCTCTCTCTCTCTCTCTCTCTCTCTCTCTCTCTCTCTCTCTCTCTCTCTCTCTCTCTCTCTCTCTCTCTCTCCAGCAGTCCTGTATTGATAATGGTCATAGGATACAAGCATGGCATGAGTAGTTTGGCATACATGCTGTCCTAGAAGCATAGGCAATCCTGGCGTGCATTGCTTGTACTATTCCTACCTTCCTTGGTACATGGCTGCCTAGGCATGCAAGCACCTATCACTAGGCCCCCATGGTGGCTCAGGCGGCCTTGGTCTTGCCCCAACTCCTTCTCTCCAGCCTTCTAGACTCCCAGGTCCCACACTTCCTCCACCTCATCTTCCAGGACCTGCCATATGTCCCCCAGGCCTGGCTCCCTGGGGGTATGCTGCCTCCGCCGCCCTGTTGGACTTTGTCAGCATGGCGTTGGCTTGGCAGCGCTGCAGCATTACCGACCAGCGTTGTCGGTAGTGCGCAGTCAGCCTGGAGGCCACCGTGGTGAGCCTCCCTTGGCGGTGCTTCTTCTTGGCCGCACTCGTGCCTAAAATGCGGAAGAATTTCTGTGTGTCTCTTGCTAGTCCCCCGTAGGTTTCCACGGCTAGGCCCAGGACCCCCGCGAACTCGGGGCGCTCCTCATACAGCCCCCTTTTGGTCCTGGCAGCGTCCTCTGCTGCCCACCCTGGCGCCTTTCTCCCTTGGGTGTCCCGCCTCTACAGCACTGGGTCGGTCACCGTCACGTCTGTGAGGTAGGTTTCACCCGACTCCCTGTCACGGAAGACCAGGTCCGCCCGTTTAGGGTTGACTGGGGGCGAAAATCCTGTCGTCTCGTGCAAGGTAGTGAAATCCGCCTCACGTGCCATGCGTAGTGCCGCGTACACCAGCGCGTTGTGGGTGTTGGTGCGGTCCCCCACATCCGCGCATCTCAGTAGGTGATTCAGCAGGCTGCTGTCTGCTATCTTGGAGCGCCTGCCGCGGCAGGGGCAGTTTTCTGTGACTGGAAGGGAAAGGCCGAGCCTGAAGCCTAGGGCTATGGCGAATTGCCCGGGCGAGAAGGTGAGGTCCGCTCGCGTGGGTATGGCATGCAGCCAGTCTCCTGCCCCCGGCGCCTGCATGGCTATGAGCCGCACCACGTGCCCGTTATCCTCGCCCGGCTTGTCTACCCGGGTGTCCCCTATCAGCTCCGCTGCCCTGTCCAAGTTGACCTCGCGGGATAGCCCCAACTGCAGCCGCCCTTTCCCCCCCTTCTGACGGTGGTGCTCATGTAGGAGTTCCAGTGCCCTTTCTGGTAGCTTGCTTTAAAGGTCCTGCAGGGTCTCCCCTCCCCGTGCCGACACCTCGATGCGTTCTGTAGATACCAGGTCTGCAGCCTGCCGCAGGGGGTGGTCTGGGTGCTCAGGGAGGCCGCTCAGTAGGGTGTGGGCCGCGCATAGGGATGCCAGGTAGGCTGCGGGTGCTTCCGAGACCGGATCTATGAGGCCCAGCCCGCCGAGGCATACTGGAAGGGTCGCCTGCCTCCACACCAGGCTCTGTTCGATCTCCTTCCTCGGCACGTGCAGGTGTGCCGCTTTGAGCGCCGTCCACACCACTCCTTCGCTCCACTCCCGCCACTCTTCTAAGGGCAGCATGTCTGCCGGTGTTGTCCGAAGCAGATATGAGATACGCATGGATACGCAGCGTGACAGCAACAGTAGGGCGTGCTGCGGGTGGATGCTGCTGATAAGGTCTAGGGGGGCCGCCACCGCGTCTAGGGAAGCTGTGATCATGCGCCTCCCATATTCCCTTGTTCCTATGGGGCTCCCTAGGACGCGTATGCCGTCTACTGCTGCTACCAGGCCGTCAGGAAGGTCGTCCGGTATGCTTGATGGGCTCCAAGCAGATGATTTTGCGAGGTTGCATTTGAGGCCGCGGCCGGCGAGTTGCCTGGTGATGATCCCCAAGGTGAGTGCCGCTTCCTGCGCCGTCCCCACGATTGTAATGTTATCCGCGTAGGCCATGACCGTGACCGACGGGAAGATGTCAGACGCCACCTGAAGCGCCGGTTGAATAGCTGCCGCGAAAAGCATGGGGCCTAATGGATCTCCTTGACGGACCCCGCGCGCGCTCTCGATGTGTGGTGCCGCGAAGCCATGATCCAGTAGTAGGCAGGAGGGTGTGCCGTACAGCGTACGCACTAGTGGTATGACGCGGCTGAGTCCAGAGAAATGCAGTGATTCGAAAAAACCGGCGCGTTCAACCGAGTTAAAGGCGTTTTCGATATCTAACTGCAGCGCCACTCGCTTCGGATCCTCAGCTAAGAGCGCCCGCACCGTGTGAATAATACATTCGGCGCCTCCAGGTACTGCCACTCCAAATTGTACCGGGAGGAAGTATTCTCGGATGGGCGTGCTTAGTTCCCTAAGCGCTGCCTTAGCTGTGAGTCGTAGTATCGCTTCTCCTATGGCTATGGGTCTGACACCTCCGTCCGGTTTCTCTAGGGCTACTAGTCTAGATGGTAGCAAAAGCTCCGTCAGTTCCGCTGGCAGGTGGGTGCTAAGGACGTGGTTGACGACGCCGTGCAGGTAAGAGAATACTTCATTGTTGGTGAGCGCGGGGTCTCGAAGGTGCTCGAAGTAGGTGCCTGAGGGTCCCGCTCCAATTCCATTGGGGCATTTCGCCAGTACTTCGCGAAAGGTCTCTGCTGACGTTGCGAGGTTGCTGGAGGCGAATCCTGTTACCCAGTTCGGGATTTCGCTCCCTGCCCCAGGGTGCTTCGCTTTTAATGCTTCCAGGGTCGCATTTGATGGTTCTGCGAGTGGCGAAGTTTGTAACGCTGCTGCTGCTTTTGCCAGATTCGCCTTGCGCACGAGCCCCTCCGCCCTCGCGCAGATGCCCTCTGGGTCCGGCTGGGTCCGACTCGGTTGGGAGTTCTGGGGTATGGTGCAGGCCTGGGAGTACAGTAAGTCCCACTTTTCCAACTTGAACTGGTCCAGCCTTGTCGCCACCTCGCTCCACTTGTTTCCAGGTGCGTTCCCAATGTTAGCTCTCAGTGTGAGTCGGGGCAGGAATAACAACATTCGCCAGGCTCCTTGGCAGGTCGGGTTCTTGGAAAGCCGCAGCAGGGGAATCGTGAGGCAGTAGCTGTAGATTCCTAGAATGTTGGGGGGAAGCTTCCGACCTAGGAAGGGCTGGGCACTGTTGCGTAGAGGTGACAGGTCCCACTCCTTCACCTTCTGCCACGTGGCCTCGTTGTCAACGGGAGTGTTGTAAGGCCCCGTCCTCGCTTGGGCGGAGCCAACCTTGTGGTCGGATGTGCGGGGGTTGCAGCCGACCTGCAGCAGTGGGCACGGGGGCCACTGCAAGGGCGCCAAGCTGGAGGGCGCCTGGCTGGAGGGCGCCGAGCAGGAGGACGCCGCCCTGGACGCCTGGTTGGCGTCCCGGACGCATGGACGGCGTCCTGGGAAGCTGGACGCCGAGCTGGGCGTCGCCACGACTACCCGGGCGCCTGGTCGACGTCGTGGGCGCCTGCACGGCGTTCTGGAAGGCCAGACGCCGACCTAGGCGTCTGCACGGCGTCCTGGGGGTCCGGACGCCGACCTGGGCGTCCCGGGGGGCCCAGACACCGACCTGGGCGTCTGGTCGGCGTCCTGGGAGGAGGGACGCCGCTCTGGAGGTTTGCTCGGCGTCCTGGGCGTCTGGACGCCGACCTGGGGGTTCGGAAGGCGTCCTGGGCGCCTGGACGCCGGACTGGGGACGCCGGGCATGCGTGGCCGGCTACGGACTGCGCTGGTCGGCCAGGCGTGGTTGCCCGGTCGACCGGAATACCCGGGCGACGTGTGCGAGTGTCGCCAGGGTGGAGTCTGCGAGGCCGACCTCGGGGGTGGTATCCCGAGGTCGACGTGGCTGGTGGGCGCAGTCGCTGGCGTGGAGTCTGCCAGGCGTCTGCGCTGTGCTCGTGACAAGGTGTGGAGCGCCAACCAGCTGCGCGCACCTGCGAAGCAGGTGCACCGTTGTCCTGCGGGTGCAACGCTGTGCAGCCGACTTGCTGCAGCGCTGGCACACCGTGGACTTGCAACGTTGGCGAACCGCTACTCTGCAACGCTGGAGCGGTGCGAGCGCTGCTGCGCTGGAGCGCGGTCGACCGTGCTGCGCTGGAGGTCGACCAGCAGCCTAGCTAGCACTGATGTAGTCTGTGATGCCACTGTTGTTGCTACGATTATTGTCATGTTTTCCTAGTGAAACTCTTGCCAATTCTCCCCGTGAACTAGCAAGCAGCGTGAACACAAGGAAACGACTAAGTGAACGAACGCAGAGATCACACGAGCACACGTGTCTAGCCCGTAGCCTAGCTCCCGTTGCAGCAGTTATCTCCGCATGGTGCGGTGAGCGTGGACGACACCGCGACGTAGTTCAGTCTAGCCGACTTACCGATCGTGTTCGTAGACCGGGCAGCCGTGCAGTCACTAGCGTGCGCGTAGGCGACGCCGAGGTGATGGACACCCTGGAGGGACGGCTGGAGGATGCGAGGAGACGCCATGAGGCCCAGGAGTACGGAGCGATACCCTGGGCAGTCGTCGAGGCAGGACTCCGCTCCATGTGGGTGGCGGAGCACCCCCCTTCTCGGCCTGCCTCTCCTCGACCGGTGAACGACGATGGCGGCGTCGACGTGGGTGTCAACGCCGGTGGAGGCCAGGTCGGCAGCAGTGCGGGAGACACGTCGAGGCAGCGAGGTGTGATACACGCCGGTGAAGCCGGCGGCGTTCAGGCGCGAGGGATGCAGTCGTCGGCGGCTGCAGGCTCCTCGCAGGGCGACGCCGGTGGGCGACCCAGGTGACGGCGGGCGGGATTGCACCGAGCTACGGCTACTTCAAGTTTACGCCGGACAGGATCTCGGTCACCCCGCCGCTCGTAGGTCGACAAGACATCCTCACCTGGAAGGAAGCTATCGAGCCCCAGCTGGAGATGGCCGGGCTGATCGGCTTCGCCCGAGGGACCGTGGCGACGCCGGGGGAGCACCACCCCGACCTGCGTGCGGAGTTTCGCGCCGTGCAGTTGTTGACCTTCACGGTCATCTCGCGGTGCTGCTCGCCGGGCGTGCAGATCGCCTTGAAGTGGTGCCGAGAGTACCTCGACGCCGGCCACCGGGCGTGGAACTTCATCGAGTCGACCTATCAAGTCACCGACGACTTGTTCATCGCCCAGCTAGAGGGACAGCTGACGCACCTGCGCATGGGCGACGAGGAGACGGCGACCGACTACTGCAACCGGGCCCGGCAAATTCTCGCCACCATCAGGATGGCCGGCGCCCAGTACTCGACGGCGTCGTACGTCACCCACGTCATGCAGGGGCTCTCGAGCAGCTACAACCTCCTGAAGCGGCTGTCCATGGCGCCGAGCACGAGGATGACGCTCAACGAGGATAACCTGACCTCGTATATCCTGCAGGACGAGGCGATGCAGGAGGCCGAGCGATCCCAGGAGCTCTTGGCGCAGGCCAACTTCGTCGCCCCGACGAAGCAAGGAGGCCGACCAGGGCAGCGTGGGCAGTCGGGCGACGACGGTAGCAGTGGCTGGAAGCCGAGCAAGGACGCCGACAAGAAGAAGTCGGCCAAGGATAGCGGTCGCGGAGGAGGAAGTCGCCGCCGGGAGTGCTGGATCTGCCACAGCCCCGACCACCTCTCCTTCGAGTGTCCCGACCGCTGCGATACCGACGACGACGACGCTAGGGGAGGCCGCTGGAGGTCGGCCAGCCGTTGTCCACGTCGAGGAAACAAGCCGCGCAAGGAGAAGCAGTCAAGCAAGTCGGCCTCGGCGACGGACGCCGACTCCTCTGCAGGCGGCAAGGGGCGAGACGACAAGGCGGCGTCGTGCTCGCTGGTCGGCGTCGTGGAGCCGACCGTCTCACTGGCGCCGGAGGCCGGTGAGGACTTCCAGGCGGTAGCAGCAGCTATGCAGGCGAACCCAGCGGTGGTCCTGCTCGACAGCGGCTGCTCGCACCACCTGATGGGGACGAAGGAGGCCTTCGTCGACTTGGGGCCGAGCGGCGACGTGAAGCACGTACGCGGCTTCAATGGGGCGCTCCAGGACGTTCAGGGCCGCGGCACTGTCGCTCTGCAAGGGGAGGCCGGGAAGCAGGTGCTCATCCCCGATGTGCTCTACGTACCCGGCGTCCGGGCAAACCTGCTTTCAGCCGGCCAGCTGAAGGAGCACGGCGTGAAGCTGCAGGAGGACGGCGACGGGATGCTGCTCGTCTCGGCAGCAGGGGAGGTGCTCGGTCGGGCGACGTACACCGGGCGTGTCCTCTGCACCGACCTGCGCCCCTGCTCGGCCACGCCGACAACGCCTACCACGGAGGTAGTGGCCCTGCGCGCGATCGTCTCGGCGACGAAGGCAACGCCGGACAGGATGCACGCAAGGCTTGCGCACGTCGGCCTGGACACCATCCGAAGCTCAGCGGAGCACGAGGTCGCCACCGGGCTGGACCTCAAGTCAGCGTCCGACGCCGACTCCCCGTGTATTTCGTGCGTCAGCGGGAAGCTAACGCGGCACACCTTCCCCGACAGAGGCTCCGACGCCGACGACGTGCTGGCCGTCGTGCACATCGACCTGTGCGGGCCGTTCCGCGCGGCTGCCAAGGATGGCAGCCTGTACTTCTTGCTGCTGAAGGACCGCAAGACCCGCTACGTGTGGGTGAAGCCGGTCGCCAAGAAGTCAGATGCGTTGCCGGTGTTCGTGCAGTGGCTGGCGGTGGCTGAGCGGCAGACGAAGAAGTCGGTGTTGATGCTGCGCTCTGACCGGGGAGGGGAGTTCCTCGGGAAGCAGTTCACCGACTTCGTGAACGGCAAGGGGATCGTCCACGACCTGACCTGCCCATACACCCCGCAGCAGAACGGCATGGCGGAGCTGGAGATGAGGACGGTGGTGGAGTCGGTGCGGACAATGCTGCTGCACATGGGCGTGCAGCACCACTGGTGGCACCTCGCTCTCCGGCAGGCCGTCTGGGTCCGCAACTGCCTTGAGAGGTCGGCGCTGCCGCCGGGGACGACGCCGTACCAGCTGCTGACCGGGAAGAAGCCCGACTTGTCGCTGGCGCGGGTGTGGGGCTGCATGGCGCAGTTCTTAGTCCCCGAGCAGCAGCGTGGTGGGAAGCTGCAGCCGAAGGCACGGTGGGGCCTTCACCTCGGCGTGTCGGAGGAGAGCAAGGGCTGGGAGCTCCTCGACATCTCCGACAACCGGGTGGTCACCACGTCGGACGTGGTGTTCTACGAGAGCATGTCGCTGGACATGTGGAAGTCGGCGCATGGGCCGGTGTCACGGCGGATGCCGGTTCCCCCGCCAACGGACACCTCGACGGCGTCGGTGCCTCTGCTCGCCGAGGTCGGTGCGCTTGCTGGTGAGGACGCCGAGGACGTCCCCGGTCCCTACCCTTCACCTGCCCCTCCCCTGGACGCCGACTTGCATGGGCTGACCCCGACGTCGGCCTTCGGTGATGAGGGGAGACGTGGGGCGTCACCTGTGGCGCCGGCCCCAAGCATCGCCGGTGGCCGACGTGATGCTGTGCAAGTCGGTGTGGGAGCGAAGCTGACGCCGACTGGGAGGCAGCAGGTGGTGCAGACGCCTTTGGTGAAACCGGTAAAGGAGGCGCCTGCAGAACAGCAGCTGACAGGGGAGCAGGCAGCAGCGACGCCGACCAAGGAGCAGTCGGCGACCGGGTCATCGGCAGGGGAGCCGACCACAGGGGAGAAGTCGGCTGGGACGCCGACCACAGGGGAGAAGTCGGCTGGGACGCCGGCTGAGGAGCAGCATGACGCCAAGGGCAGCGACGACGGCGACGATGGAGGGGACGCCGAGGAGGTCCAGCCGGGACCACGGCGTTCAGGCCGACTTCGGAGGCCGCCTGACTTCTTCGTCCCCGCTGCCTTCACCACGGTTTACGACGTCGACGATGATGACCTGCTGTACGACGACGCCGAGGAGGATGAGGAGTTTCCAGAGCTCGACCCCGACATGCTAGCCGACCCCGAGCACCGTTGGGACATCTCGACGATGACGGTGAAGGAGGCGTTGGCGAGCTGGAAGGGCCCGGCGGTGAAGGCCGCCATGGAGGAGGAGATTCGCAGCCTCCTCAACATGGGAACGTGGGAGCTGGTCGAACGCCCGCCGGGAGTGAACATCATGAAGAACCGGTGGGTGTTGACGACGAAGTACCACACCGACGACACCGTCGAGCGAGAGAAGGCGAGGCTGGTCGTGAAGGGCTTCACGCAGGTGTACGGCGCCGACTACGACGAGACGTTCGCGCCGGTGGGCAGCTACGTCACGCTGAGGATCTTCCTCAGCATCGTCGCCGTCCTCAACCTCAACCTGATGCAGCTCGACATGAAGAACGCCTTCCTGCAGAGCAAGCTCGACCGGGTGCTGTACATGCACCAGCCGGACTACTTCAACGACGGATCCGGCCGGGTGTGCAGGCTGCTGAAGAGCCTGTATGGGCTGAAGCAGTCGCCGCTGCTGTGGTACTTGGCGCTCAACGATGTGCTGGTCGGCGCCGGGTGGAAGAAGAGCCAGGTCGACGCGGCTCTTTACTTCAAGGTCGGCAAGGACGGAGTGGCCTGCTGGGTGCTGGTCTACGTTGACGACCTGCTTGCCGCCAGCAGCAGCGCCGCGATGCTGACAGAGCTGAAGGAGCTGCTGGAAGCCGCCTTCGAGCTGCGCGAGATCTCGCCGGTGCAAAAGTACCTTGGGCTGGAGATCGTGTGCGACAGGTCGGCGGGGAAGCTGTGGCTGCACCAGCAGAGCTACGCCGACAAGCTATGTAGGCGCTTAATCGACGAGGAGCAGACCGGGCGCACCCCGAAGACGCCGGTCTCGGTCGACGCCTACGCCGAGCTCACCTTCGACGACGAGGAGGCGCAGGAACGCCAGGAGGAGGAGTACCGGCAGAAGGTCGGCTCGTTGCAGTTCGCGGCGACGACGACGAGGCCGGACATCGCCTTTGCCTGCAGCAAGCTGGGGAGCGGCCTCACGGTGAGGAGCGACCAGCACTGGCGCGAGGTCAACCGTTGCCTTGCCTACCTCGCCAACACACGTGACACCATTCTGGAGTTCGGCGGTGGACCTGAGTCGCTCGAGCTGGTCGGCTACGTGGACGCCGATGACGCCGGTGACAAGCAGAACAGGACGAGCACGGGTGGCTACGTGTTCGTCTACGGTGGGGCCGCAGTCTCCTGGTCGAGCCAGCGCATCAAGTGCGCGACGCTGTCGTCGACCGAGTCGGAGTACGTGGCGGCCACTGAAGCTGGCAAGGAGGGACGCCGCCTTCGCTTCCTCCTCGCCGAGTTCCGGCAGCTGGACGCCGGGAAGCCGACTGTCCTGCGCGTGGACAACAAGTCGGCCATCACGGTTGCCGAGGGCATGGGGTTGACAGGCAACCTCAAGCACATGGAGCGGCGACAGGCCTGGCTGCAGCACATGGTGAAGCGCGGGAAGTTCTCGCTGCAGTACATCCCGACCGCTGAGCAGCCAGCCGACTTCCTGACGAAGGCGCTGCACTATCCGGCCTTCAACCGGTGCTCCGTCGCAATCGGCCAGGTGCGCTTGGCCGACGTGGGCGACGGCGACAACGACGTGCAGCAGTAGGTGCCATGCCCTCTTGCATGGCTGGTGCGGTGACCGGCATGCTGTGTGTTGGGTGCACGCCGACGGGCTATTCTCGGAGCTGTACTGCCGTGTGGGCTAGGGGCCCAAGCGTGAACGTGGCAGGGGAGTGTCAACGGGAGTGTTGTAAGGCCCCGTCCTCGCTTGGGCGGAGCCAACCTTGTGGTCGGATGTGCGGGGGTTGCAGCCGACCTGCAGCAGTGGGCACGGGGGCCACTGCAAGGGCGCCAAGCTGGAGGGCGCCTCGCTGGAGGGCGCCGAGCAGGAGGACGCCGCCCTGGACGCCTGGTTGGCGTCCCGGACGCATGGACGGCGTCCTGGGAAGCTGGACGCCGAGCTGGGCGTCGCCACGACTACCCGGGCGCCTGGTCGACGTCGTGGGCGCCTGCACGGCGTTCTGGAAGGCCAGACGCCGACCTAGGCGTCTGCACGGCGTCCTGGGGGTCCGGACGCCGACCTGGGCGTCCCGGGGGGCCCAGACACCGACCTGGGCGTCTGGTCGGCGTCCTGGGAGGAGGGACGCCGCTCTGGAGGTTTGCTCGGCGTCCTGGGCGTCTGGACGCCGACCTGGGGGTTCGGAAGGCGTCCTGGGCGCCTGGACGCCGGACTGGGGACGCCGGGCATGCGTGGCCGGCTACGGACTGCGCTGGTCGGCCAGGCGTGGTTGCCCGGTCGACCGGAATACCCGGGCGACGTGTGCGAGTGTCGCCAGGGTGGAGTCTGCGAGGCCGACCTCGGGGGTGGTATCCCGAGGTCGACGTGGCTGGTGGGCGCAGTCGCTGGCGTGGAGTCTGCCAGGCGTCTGCGCTGTGCTCGTGACAAGGTGTGGAGCGCCAACCAGCTGCGCGCACCTGCGAAGCAGGTGCACCGTTGTCCTGCGGGTGCAACGCTGTGCAGCCGACTTGCTGCAGCGCTGGCACACCGTGGACTTGCAACGTTGGCGAACCGCTACTCTGCAACGCTGGAGCGGTGCGAGCGCTGCTGCGCTGGAGCGCGGTCGACCGTGCTGCGCTGGAGGTCGACCAGCAGCCTAGCTAGCACTGATGTAGTCTGTGATGCCACTGTTGTTGCTACGATTATTGTCATGTTTTCCTAGTGAAACTCTTGCCAATTCTCCCCGTGAACTAGCAAGCAGCGTGAACACAAGGAAACGACTAAGTGAACGAACGCAGAGATCACACGAGCACACGTGTCTAGCCCGTAGCCTAGCTCCCGTTGTAGCAGTTATCTCCGCACTCGTCATCCGCGATATCTGCTGCTGAGCGCTCTCTATTTGCTGCCCTCGCGCTAGCCTGTGCACTTGATTCGGCCTCCTGGGCCGGTTGTGGGCCACGCGGCCTCCTCTGTCCCTGGTTTGCGCCTGTATTCGGGATCCCCTCCTCTGCGTCGAGGGAGATATCTTCAGAATCCCTCTCCTCCGATTCAATATATTTCCCATAACTTCCTTCATCCTCACCCCTCATTGGGTTTGCGTTCTGTCTTGTGCCAGTCCGCTCCGGCCTTCCGTGTCTTTCCCGCCAGTCCCCCGATCTGGCCTTTTCCCTTGCTACCGCTCGTACCAAGTTTCCCAGGCCTCCTCCCCTGCCTCGGCCCCTCCCTCGCGCTCCTCGCGCTGCCGCCCCAGGCGCCACGGTTTCCGGCGGTCGACCTTCAGCTCTCCGGTTGGCCTGCTCCCGCAGGGCCTGCTGCTGGTTCGTTCCCCCTTGGTGGCGGCCGCGTCTCGCCGCGGCCCTCCTCTCCTCTGCATCTTCGGCGGCGCTCTCCCTCTCCTCCTGCGCCTCCGCCTCTTCTTCCGCGATCTCCAGCGGTGATGACTGGTCGGCGCCGCCCTCCACCTCGGCGACTGCCTGGGGCGGATCTGCCTGATGCGTCCAACCCACAAGGGGCCCAGGTCGGGCGGGTGCCAGCCCTTCTCCGAGCCACCGCTGATGTTGTTGCGGCCGCGGCTTCTGGCGGCGGTTCCTCTCAGGCACACGTCGGTTCGTCTGCGCCTCGTGAGCCGATTTATCGGTCTCCCCGCGGGCGGACTCATCCGCATCTAAGGGCCCGGGGTCAATCCTTCCG